>CM031858.1:95352052-95728404 GCA_018697195.1 Certhia americana | reverse complement strand
AAGAGAAGAGAAGAGAAGAGAAGAGAAGAGAAGAGAAGAGAAGAGAAATTTTAGTTGAACAGGGTATACAGTGATCATTTATTTCAACTGTCTGACCACTTCGGGTCCATCCAAAAAATTTAGCAATTTCTTAAGGGCATTGTTTAAATAATGACTTGGGGCATCAACCACCCCTCTAGGAAGCTTGTTCCAGTGTTTCAAATCCCTCTCAATAAAGGGGCACAAAAACCCAGTTCTGTAGAGTTTTAAAAAATGAAAGGACTGCTTGTGTAAAACTGCAGGCAGAATAGTGCATGATTGATTCTGAGCTACTGAGCTTGAAGCAATATAAAAGGTTTCACTTCGAGTGCCAGTGATGAATCATGCTAAGCCTGGCTAGAGCTCCCCATCTGCACGCAGGGGAGAGTGTGTGTTCCCTGTTCTGCAGAGCTCTTGTGTTGTTCCAGCAGAGATCCAGCCTCAGAGATGGAGGAACGACAGTGTTGTGAACCGTGTCAGATTTGTATCTCCTGATGTTGCACTCAGACACCAGGTACTGTCTTGAGGCTGACAAGGCTTGTTGTTACACAAGAGGCGTCTGTCAGAGGACAGGAGTGTCGCAATGCAAAACTGGCTCAGAGAAGTATCTCATTCTCTCTGATGTACTACAGTAACCTCTGATTTTCATTCAGTGTTTCCATGTACACGCAGGAAAAACACATGTTCCAGGCTTTGGGTGAACTAGATTTGTGTGGCAAGGTTTTGGTAACAGGGGTGAGCTATAGAGGTGAGAAGCTGCCAGAAGCTTCCCCTGTGACCAACACAGCCAATGCCAGCCAACTTCAGGACTGACCTGCTGCTGGCTAAGGCTGAGCCCAGCAGCAACAGTGGGAACACCTCTGGGATGACACGACTAGGAAGGGGTAAAGCTGCTGTGCAGCAACGACCACGGCTGGAGAGAACAGTGAGAATATGTGAAAGAAGTAGATTCCCCTGCAGGCTGTGGTGCAGACCATGGTGAGGCAGCTGTCCCACTGCAGCCCATGGAGGCCCACAGTATAGCAAAGATCCACCAGTACCCCATGAAGGATTCATACTGGAGCACAAGAATGCTCAAAGGAGTTTGTGACCCTCTGGGGAGCTCATGCTGCTGCAGCCTCCAGGCAGAAGGTAGAGTAAATGGGGAGTAAAGTTGAGCCTGGGAAGAAGGGAGGGAAGGGGAAACTTGGTTTTAAGACTTGGCGTTTTTTCTCGTTCCCTTACTCTGATTTGGTAGCTAATAAGTTAATTTTTTTTTTTTTTCCCAAGTAAAGTCTGTTTTGCCCATGATGGTAATTCATAAGTGACCTATCCCTGTCCTTATCTCAGCCCCCATAAGGCTTTCATGGTATTGCTGTCCCTGTCATGTTGAGAAGAAGGAGTGATAGAGCAGCTTTGGGGGGCACCTGGCATTCAGCCAGCATCAACCCACCACATTCCTGTCAGTTAAAGGAGCAACAGAATTAATATACAATGCACAGAATTAATATACAATGCATTTTCTGGAAAACACACACATGTACTCACAGAAACAATATTAGGGGCAGAACAGTCCCTGTTCCTGGAAGACTGCAATTAAAGGTGTTAATCCTGCACTTAGCTTTACAGAGACAAATCTTTAAAAAAAAAAAAAAGTAGAAAATCTCCTTCAACTCAGCAGCACTCCTTGCAGCTGTGCAATTCCAGCCACCTGAAAATTGCTGCAGGTTTAAAGGGGTAGGTTGAAAAGGCTTCACAAGTCACAGAAACAGCACAAAAGGGATGATCTTTACACATGTGACAGGAATAGGATTGGAGAGAGAAAACAGAGAATAGTTTTAGGTGTTAGAAGCCAAAAAACTAGTGCACATAAGCAAAATGCAACAATTCCAACCAAAAAAGACAGAAGATGGAAACCTCAGGGCATAGGAGATTATCTTGATAAAGTGAACATGTAGAACACGCATTGAGATACTACAACACTATGATGCCTGGAGAAGAAAGAGAAATGTAAAGCTCAAGTTGACTGGTGAAGCTGTAAAAGGCCCAGAGGGGCTTAAGAAGAGAGCTACCACTCTAGACAGCAGGGGAACAAGTGATGGAGAAAGACTGCTAGGCATCCTTTACATAAGGGTGCTGCTGTGATAAACTGTGGGAAAGGGCAGCCTGCAGGGGAACCCTGACAGCCCACTTCAGGTTGTGATGCTGTTTCTAATGCCTCCTTCATTTCTATGATAAAGCAGCAGCAGCAGAGTCAGAACTGCTGAGAATGAACATGAAAAACTATAGCATGTCACTGTACCTGTAATGGATCTAATGGATCACTTACATCACTGAAGGAATTAACTAATTACATCACTGAAATAATCAGAAGAAAAAGAATCCTTTATTGTTCTGTAGTTCCTCCTAGCATCATCTCAACCAGACTGCACAGCTCAACACATTTTTGATTTAGCCTTACATAATTAATCTTTTAAACTAAATACAAACATCATAGTCTAATTTTTGAACAACTAAAAGGTGCACAACATAGTCATGGTGCAAATAAATATAACAAAAGCGATCAAAAGAAAGCTTTTGAAGTGGAGAAAAAGTCAACCTTCCCCCCCTCCAAATGCTTTTTGAAGCTGAAATTCATGGACCAAGCTAATATAATGATAAGTGTTTTCAAAATACAGTTTATGGGGTGATGGAACTAAAAGAATGTTTGAAAAAACACTTTAAAAGGAGCTAAGACATAAAATGCCTCTAGTGTTATGACTTTTCTTTTACAATTTTACTCAGAATAGAAAAGGAATGAAGACTAAAACAGAAGAGACAAAAGAAGCATATTTTTCTTCAAAAGGTCATTATGGTATTTTGTTACATTTTTATACAGAAGTAATTTCCTGAGCGAATAATAAGTCCTTCATGTCTACTCATTAGCAAACTGAATGAAATTTCTTTCAGTAAATGTAGTTATTCATATTAAGTCAACTCATTAAAAACATGGCTGAAGAGTTTCACTAGTAATGAAAACCATTTACAGTGCTGAGTTTGTGAGCTGGGCTCAACCCAAAAAAATGCTACCACAAACCACCCTAACTCAGGTATTTGCATTGTTTTAACATGGGCACTTCCCCATAGTAGCTAATGTTCAGTGCCTGTGACATGGAATTTTACTTTTGCTATCAACTGTAGCTGAAAACATTTCCTTCTTAATTCAATAAATAATGAAAAGAATTATCTAAATTTCATAAAGTGCAAGCAATGTCTAATGCCAGGACACTAACAGATGGTCAGATCTCATTACAGCAATGTAAGATGTTACTGCTCTCAGCTCTCTGCCCTCAGACATGATCTTTCCTCTGCTGTTTCACAGCAGAAGCAAACACACTGCAGCTGCTCAGCCTAGTCAGCCACTCACAGGCTAAAGCAGCATCTAACAATCTGGCTGGAAATTGAAGGCCAAGAGAGGTTTTTGATCAGTGGAATTCACATAGCAAAAAGAACACTCAGCACAGTGAACCAAAGTTCCTTTGTTCATCCTGAGTGAAGCAGACCATACTAATATTCTTGTAGATGTATTTTGTAACAGGGTTATACTCATGATTAGACTAGAAATCACAGTGCCAGCACATCCAAAACAAGCGGAGTGCTTTCTAGGAGTAGATGGGCATTTGGGGGTGATGAAAGCCTTAGACAACTAAACCTTAGAAAGTTTAAACTAGAGTTCAAAAACATACTACCAGGAAATAAATAGTTCCACAGCAACAGGAAGAGACAACTTGGTAGGAGAGCAGGAAACATGGAGGCTGCATGTGATGTAATTCATAAGAAGCCAAAAGAAAGGTTTTCGTACAGCCAGAAAAGGAAAAGGTGTGGACTGCAGAATCATCAGGTTCTTGGGGAATGACTTCTCAATTCATGATGCAACTTTGTACACCTACTTTCTGTTAGATAATCTACTCCTATGTTTCTATGTACTCTGCAAACCTGGGTTGATGAAAATTGGTGTTATTCTAGTTGATGTAATCTTTTCTCGTTATTTGCTCTATTTTAGTACAAATGGCTATTCCTGTTACTTTTGCTCAGATCAAATTTCTAGTCTTTTTTCCAAGAAACTGCAACTTGCTGAAACATGTCTTCAGAAAGATAAAGAGTAAATTTGATATTTTTCTGTTCTGCTAGTGCAGTAAGTAATCCTATAAACAGAAGCTTGTTGGGGGGAGATTTGACAAATGATTCTGTCATTTTCATTTTAGTAGGAGTTATTATACCAGACCTATTACTGAACAATTCACCCTCCATCTGTGTGATTTCTGTATTAAATATTACCAGTTTCACATGGATGTCATACAAAGCTGTGCATTAAAATGACCATTTCTGCCACTTACTGGTGCTGGCACCAGGCTATTTCCCTCCCTCCTTCCACATCTCTTTCACAAGACATATGTGCCCTAAATCCATCCAACTGATTCTTCCCTTTTCCATTCCAACAATTTTTTCTCAAGGTCACCAATGAAGACATTAAGATTACTCTTTTGACTTAAACAAACAAGCAGCTTTCTACTGCTATCTGAAGAGGAATAAATAGGAGCAAAATGCTTTGGGAATTACTTATTACATTCAGCAACTTTGGATTATTTTACTACCACATATTTAATATAAGAGTTACTTCTTTTTTTTTTTTTTTTAAGCTTGCTTAAATTGTTTTGTGGTTCTGCTGTAGGTTTGGGTTTTGAGAGTTATAGTGGGTTTTTTTATTTTGTTTAAGTAAGGTAAGGTAGTTATGACAATCTACATTTATAAAGTAGCATGCTCTTCCATCATGGCCTTCTTAAAGCTATTTTTATATTGATTTACTATAGAAGTTACTGGAAAAAACAGTCTAGGCTTTTAGCAGGAAATGTCAGGTACTGTATTAGTACAAAGTGCTCAGAGTTCTCCTCCTGACTGCAAAGTTTCTGTTGGTTTATTCTCAGCCATCCACTACATCTGATTAAGTTTGAGTTTATTTTAAGGAATACTATTCATCCTTGAACTTCTATTTATGATATTGAGAATTCTTTATAGAAATGACCACAATAGGATACAACAGTGCCAAAGCATATTGGACTGTGGCTCCCTCTAGACATGCCATTTGTTTTGCAAGCAGCTAAGTAAGCCATATATTCTTTTCATGCCTCTTTAAGCCCCCGGGTGCTCAAAAAATTTGTTGGACAATTCTCAGGGCTCATATCCCTATGCAAAAAAGCTATTTTTATATATTTTATTTCTATTTGACGGATGAAAACATAAAGCACTGTGGGTAAATCCTTCTAGATACTGAGTTAAAACTGCTTCTGCCAACTTTTTGGAATAAATACTCAGACTGAAGCTCACATTTTCCTTTGCACTGTGAAAGCAATACACAAAGAAATTTCACTAGCAGACCTCAGTAAGATAGAAAAGCAGTCTCCAAGGACAGAGAGAAACTACTTACTTTTATTTCAGTAAATACCACATTTAAATACCACATTTTCAGGTTATGCAGCAGGAACACCAAATCAGCAGCAACGTATGTTGGGTGTCTAATTGTCATCCAGAAGTCAGCATTATTCTGAAGCCCCTGGAGGAGCTCCCCAGCTCTCCTCCTCTCTGCACCTCTGGTAGTAAGTGGTTCCCTGTGAGAGGACTCTGTACTCAGAGATAAAAAGAGAAAGAATCAGGAGTAGTCCTGCTGTACTAAGTAAATTAACTCAGGAGGATACTGATGAGATTGCTAATTTATTTAACATATACATTGAATTCAGAATGGGAATAAAACTTCATCTGTTACCATTCATCAGGTACATATTGCCTGCCCCATAGCTGCTTCTCTCTCCTTGGTTTTGCCCAGTTTAGTTTCACTTTTCTTTTTCTTTTCTTTCCTGTACTTCATTTTGGACTAAAATACTTCAAACATGAATGGTCTGGTTTGTAACAGTCAACACGCTATTGCCACAACCTTTGCAATGAAAGATGCCAATTTTTTTTAAAGTAGAAACAGCTTTTTTATTAGCAGCTTTAAAAGTCCTCTACACTGTTAAAAAGAACTTCTTTCTGGAAAACAACTGTGAGAAAATACATTTTCATGGCAGCTGGTCTTCTTGACTGCCTAGATAACCTTCCTCAAGGAGGAGAGATACTTGCATGAGTACTTGAGCTACAATTGATCAGTTACTCTTTACCTTGGGACTTTCATCAGGAAGGATGGAAAGAACCAGAGGGCCATGTCAAGAAAGGCAAAACAACAAACAGGTACCCCTAACCCTGGCAGCTTTCGATGTCCTTTTCATGTTCAGAGGTCTGCAGAATAATTGATCACCTGGATATGTAGATCAGTCTTCATCTACAGGTTTCAATAGATAAATTTTTTAGTTCCCTCAAGGACCATGGTAGAGGAATCTTGAATGCTGTTCAACTTGGGAGTCCTGAAGGGCACGCAGTATGCAGCCAAAGTGGCAAACCCACAGAGGATTGGCATATTCAGGGAAAACAAGAGAAACCAGCTCAGACCCACCTCCTCCTGTCTCAGATCAGACTCTACAGATCATTACTCTACAGGCACAGTTGCTATATCAAGTGGGATCATATTTCTGCACAGAAATTTTTGTGCTTCCCTCACTTGTTATTGTTAC
This sequence comes from Certhia americana, assembly GCA_018697195.1. Classification (NCBI taxonomy): domain Eukaryota; kingdom Metazoa; phylum Chordata; class Aves; order Passeriformes; family Certhiidae; genus Certhia; species Certhia americana. The sequence continues at coordinate 95,721,766 of CM031858.1, read as the reverse complement.
TCTAGTAAGTCAAATTAGAAAAGAAAAGAGTGATCAACAGGTGCCTCTACCCCAAATAACAGAGTTTTCTGCTGGATGGAAAAGGGACATCAAACTGCGGAGAAGAAAGGAAACAAGTCTGAAGACTGAAAAGTGGAAAATTATTTTCTTAAAAATATGTGTAAAGAGTCATAAAATAGAAAACAAATGGGAAAAATAAATAACAAGCAACTGAATAGGGTCAGGATAGAGAGAGGAAGGGAATGCAGCTAACTGCCAGCACTGTCAGGGATTCTGACAAAGGCAGACCTTATCAGCCTGGCCCTTCTTCTGCCATTGCCTCTTCCCTTAACAAGAAGGTGAAGAAAATGAACTTTTCTGCCTAGTATTACAGATGTCAGTGAATCAATATGGATGCAGTACCACTATTTCTAAGAAAGCACTTCACTCTGAGGGCTTCTTATATCTTTCTTGTGCTCAACAGCTGCAAAGTTTCAATATCTTTGAAGACAGTCATTTTCTGATCAACTTTTCAATATTTGCTTTCCCTCTGCTTCTTTTACAGCTGCTTCCTTTCTGCCCCTCCTTGCCTTATTCCTTTTTCCTATCTTCTTGTGTTTATTCCAGTGATCCCAGGTCTTTTCCACTCTGCTTCAACACAGTATGATCAACTTATCTTGAAACGCATGCACTTGTGACAGCAACAAGGATTAACTGCCTGTTCTACCACAAGGAACAGATTTTTATGTAGTATTAACTTTAAAAGCAAATCAGAACACAGGAAATTCATTTAAAAGTTTACTTTTCCAATTAAATGGAAGTTTAATGAAGATAACATTGAAGGAAACATGCTGAAGACAAAAACTAGTTCACTGAGTTCTGATTATTGCTTTTTATGAAGCCTACCCCTTCTCAGCAGAGTAATTAAGCTAAGAGGTCTGTGGCTAATAAAATGTCTATGTGATTCACTTCAAGAAAAAACAATGTAAAGAACAAGGCTTTTGCTTTCACTCTCCATTCACAGGAACATGGTATTTTTGAGTGTGGGACTAGAATATAGGAATAGATTAAATCAATAAGACAAAGTTTATTTTTAAAGTCTTATCACAGAAAATAGCAAAAATCTAAAATTCAGCTTGAATGAAAATTTACTTAAAACCTGTTTCTGGGGGCAGTAGAAATGCTTTTGGAAATGGTAAAGGGTTTTTTGGTTTTTTTTTTTTTTTATGTTGTAGTATAAGTACCTTAAATCAAACAGCAATCTAGTGACCTTTGTGACTTCACCCAAACCCTTTCACTTCTATTCAAATATGCAGAAAAAAAATTGGAGTAGCATCATCTCCACATTTCCAGAAATATGCATAATTTCAATGATGCTGGCTTAATTGTGGTTTCCTTGGGTTTGCAGGTTTTTTTGACAACTTGATGAGAAAAAGGAATAGATTCCTGTATTTAAAAAAAAAAAAAAAAAGCAACAAAACAAAACAACAAAACCACCTACATTTCTCAGCTGGAAGCCATTACAGAGAATATTTTTATTTTTGGGTAAGAGCTCTAATTTTAGTCATTATCCCTAGGTCTGACATTACATACAAGTTATGAAATCTTCTTAATCCCTCTGATGAACCTTCACTGCAATAGACAGTTTCATCTGGTGATAAAGAACATATCCCCATCCTTCTCCACTAGCTGTAGAAAGCTCAATAAATTTAGGCTAGGGAGACTACACTGAGACACCCCTAGCTGGATAATATGTTTACACCTGCTTCTCTACCAATTGAACCAGAACATTTTGTCTACCTCATCGATTTACATCCACAGCACTCTGAAAGGAAAGGTGTCTTACTATAGAAGTCTCCAGTCTTGCAAAGAAATACAAAGAAATACCCTATCTCCACAATTGGTATGCCTGGTAACCAATGCAGCTGCTGAAGAGAGGAACACACAATGGGCCAATATAGACAATTCCTGATCTTGGTTTTTGGTTTTAATACTTTATCTCAACTAACACACCCACCATCCCAAGTTTAACGTAGGACTTTCTGTCACTATAGCTGTATGTAGCTCTGTATTGTTACCACATTATTATCATTTTGATTACTTCAGTTATTCTAGAATTGTCACAAACTTTTACTCACTCAATGATATTTAGTTTCTACCTTTGTGATTCCAGAAAAAAAGCCATGTTCTACTTGAATATAGTAAATTATTAACATTTACTCCTTCCTCCCAAGATATTAATTGTTATTTTGCGTTTGACAAGACCTCAGGCTAGCTCAATGATTCCCTTTGTACCTGCCCATGACTGGAAGAACAGAAGATTTTCTGATTGTTTTCTCTCCCAGTACTTACATTGTTGAGGTGGGACCACTTCCAGTTTGGCAAAAAGACAGCAGGCAAGCATCTGTATAGAGTCCCAGAACAGATGCACTGTTAAATATAAACTGATACCAAAAGATAAATTTATAATGAAAATATTAAACCATCAGATTAAGACTTCTTTCACCTGCCAAGGTTTTGATGTATAAATGAAATGTTTAATGGGCTGCATTAATATAATTAATTTACCATCATTATAAAAGTGCACTTAGTTTGTAAATCCATTTTCTGATCTGATTTCTTTCCTACTAAATTGACATCTCCAGCTGACTTTCATGTTCCCTCTTGTAATAACTAACTTCTTTAGGCTTTTAACCTTTAAAATCTTAAAGCAAATTAAATTCTTCATAATCCCATAACCCCCAAAATTATTTTTTCTTCAGTAAAAGTATGAATAGGAGGAGAAAAAGGAAATGTCACTTTGCTTTTCACTGCAAGAACTGGAAGAAAAAGTTAGCAACATATGCAACCTGATAGGATTTCATCATGCTCTTAAAACAGTTAATTCAACTGGATCACATGCATGCATTACCCCTAGATAGATTTCCCTCATTAACTTAAATAACAGCAGACATAAATCTTGACATAATCTTCTCCCTGAACTTTACCGTCCGTAAAGCATATGGAGTCTTCTTTGCCAGAGAGAAACTCAGTCATTATTACACTCCTGGTGTGGAGCCAGGTTTTTGTATCAGTGTGGCTGGCAGGATGAATCAGCGAAATAACTCTATCTCTCTGTCTTTTATTGAATCCTATCAGATTACCAAGTTTTTAAAGGCCCCATGAAAGGTTCATGAACTAAGCCATAATTCATAATTGAGGATTAACAGACTGTCAGCCAGTACCCAGCCACTTGGGTACCAGTGTGAACACAACATGATGAACATCATCAAGATCTAACAGACCCTCTCTTGGAATTCATACACCTGAATCAGGGTTACTAGAGGGGCTGCAGCCAAAACATTAATTTCCTACTGTATAACCTTTCACTGCATTGTATACCTGCACATGCAACTCATTTATCATTTCCCTCTCATGTTATTTGTGGCAAGAAGGAAAGTTTTCTCAGTTGGAAGAGGGAAGGAATTCTGCCTCCAACATGAGTGAAGGAAAGATGAAGCATTTACTACAGTCATCAGCTAGTCACACTGTGGGGGAGTTAAGTCAAGAGTTCACAAACTAAAAGGCATTTAGGAGTATGTGAAGAGCAGGGAAAAGGCTGGAAAAAAGTTAAGTCCAGAAAAAAAAAATAAATTTAAAAGGCTTAGAGACACTATCCGGAAAAGACTAAGAAAATACTCAGAGCAATAGAGGATTTCAGTAACATGGTATACTTGGAAGTCAGCCAGAAGCCAGTCTGCAAGCAAGAACAGGGGCTGACACTCACTGGGGACAAGCCTTCATTATCAGTTCCAATAGGTTACCTTTCTTACAGATTGGATGGCAAATCTTAATTTTCCACAGGTTTAACAATCAGAATCCTGAGGATATCTGAATTTCTTTAATCTCTGAAATCCTCCAGATATATTTCTAATTTTTTTAAGACTCCAGACAATGATTGAGACTCTTGAGTATCCTTACCATTTCGTGGGAAACACTGTCATGATCCTGTTACCACTTATAAATAGACAGATACATGGGCAGATATTTATATCAATTGCAGTTTTCTTTCCACGTCCCCACAGACCACCTTTTAAGAAAACTCTAAACTATTCAGAGCAAGCAGATAGGCAGATCCGTAAAGAAAACAAATTAGACAAATCTTTTGTTCATCTCTTCCGCAGCTCAAGGATGCTCACATCATCACTGCTCTAGGTAAAAAATGTAGACAAGATTATTTTTAATTTAGTTTATACCCCAAGCCCTCTGGGCACATGGAGAATAAACAGTAATAAATGAGGATTTCTCTTCTCAGTAAGACACAGACACACAACAAATCACAGGAGGGAAGTTCCTTTGCAAAAATTGGAAAGTTAATAGGTTTTCTCAATGTCCTGCTTGAAAATTAATCTTCCACTTAATCAAATCCTTATGGATAAATAACTTTTCCTGTCAACAAGACTAGATTTAATAAGACTTATCTGGAAACAGCAATCTGGAAAATTTAGGTGCTTTTTTTCTATTTTTCATTTTATTGTAACTTTTTTTGTGTGTGCTATATCATATCTTGGTCCTATATTCAGGCCAGACCTCTTAAACAATTTTGACAAGTATAACTTACATGGTCCTCAAGCCAGAATGTTTCTGCCTGTGTAGAGCAGAATCTCTCAGAAGAAATCTCATGAGTTTGACATGCCCTCTCAGTTGAGCAGTTGGCCTCTCAGAGAACAGCTTAAGACTCAAGTCCTTAAATTCTACCTGCTTTAGGTGAAAGTCCTTTGTTTCAACTGATCCTCACTAGCAAAAAGATGTACATTGCCCTCTCTAGCTGATAACTCCCTGTTGCAGTACCTGATGAGCATTGCAAACTTAAAAGCATTAGAAACTCTTTCAACTTTAGTGTTCACTATTCTTGCATGGTTTGAAAAGCCTTGTTTCTTTTCTTCCTGTCCATCTTTCTGATGGCTAAAAATCTGCCTTCATTTGCTTTGCCATAGATTTTCTACACCTCCAAATGTGTTTTATGCGGCTTCACAAGGCTGAAAGAGGAAAGCTAAATTTGATTCTTCAGTTACATGGGGTGGGGATTCACCCCATCATATTTTTGAAGCTGGGATAATTAGCAGTGGTTTTACTCAAGGATATGGTTCTGAATGAAACCAGACTGTATGCTTACATGATAAAAAATACTGAAATATTTATGTCATCTGTGTGCATACAAAATGTTACAAGGTTTCCATTCAAGACATAATTTAAACTACAAAATGTTTGTCAAATTGCTCCTTAAATATTAAGAATAATGGGATCAGGAGCAAAAAGCATGAGCATGACATTGATTAAAATTGTTTTCCTCCTAAAATTTTTCTTTATATGACATGATAAAATGATAAATTTGATAAATATTATACATATTATAAAAGCTTAAGAGAAAAAAAAAATAGCAACAGAGTAGCTAACTGAAATACTTTTAACCCTATCTAATAAAATACATTGCAACAGCATCCCAGCGGATAGTTGTTTTCCACAAGCAGTTTATCGATAAAGCACCAGTCTCTGAAGTGAAACAATGGGACAGAACTGTAAGTCAGGAACAGATTAATGCTAGGAACAGTGATGGAGGAAATACAGCAAAGCTCCCACTGGAAAGGCTTTCTGTATTAGTTTTCTTGTCTGTGATTGTTTGTTGTCATACTCACAAAGTTCCCAACCAGAAAAAGAAGAGATTGAAAACTTTAGCTTTGGTTTCATGATAGGCTCTTACGACTTCAGATAAATGTTGCAGAATTGAGCTTAAAACATTTATTCTTTTGGGGTTTTTTTTCAGAACTTCTCATACTTTTCTGGATACTTTTACACCTCCTGTATCTATATACAGTGACAAGCACTCTTCAGATATGAAGTCACATATAATTTCCTCTGCATCTCTATCTGGTATACATCTGCACCCCCATTATAGGGAATGGATTATAAATCGGCACTAAGTTTACAAATATCATTTAATATTCCTCAATATTTTTTCTTTTCTGTTTGATAACCAAAGCAGCATTCTTTCAAATGCCTCATACATACGTATCATAATTTGTATTTTCCAATAAATATTCATCTTGAAATAAATGTATTTTTTTCAATTTTTTCATGAACATCCAAATAATTTTCTCTACATTTACAGGTAATAAGGTTTTTATTTTTCAATACTTTTCAATCACCTGTTGAATTATTACAATACTTCATATTTCACACACAACCCTGGAACTCTCTATTCCTTTTTTAAAAAGCACCTGGAGTGATTTACAGAAACTTCTGAAAGTACCTGTCATGGGAAAAAATAAGCTAACTATGAATTAAAACTGAAAAATACAAAAAAATCAATAATAAAAAAAAGACATTCGTCTTTTATCATCTCACCTAGATTGAGGCTTCAGGGGAAAAAACCTTTTTAATTGCAGCTCGGAAGACAAGTCCTTCACAACTGTATTGAAAGAAACTCTGATTCAAGTAATTATCTAAATTTCTGTAACAGGCCAGCATTTGATTTCGTCTTTTATTTCTCCAAGATTAACTGAAGAAACTTTAAAAAGGAGGCTGTCTGAATTCAACATTAAAATGCATGACAGTCCAAACTGTATGCAGCAATTTCACTCACTTTAATTCAGCACCAGAACTACATTGCTAACTTAGTTCATTCTGCCACATAAATTTCCATTCACTGTGGCATTTATCTTCGACTGTACTTCATTTCTCTGCAGCACTCATCCAAATGCAGGAGAAAGTCACAGAATCCCTGTGCTAGGATATTGAGTTTGCACCACAAGAGCAGGAATTATCTGTGATTTATTTATTCCTGTGTTAGTAAATTAGTGAAAGGACTGCTCATGTGGATCTCCACTGAGAAGGCGGCAGAGTAAGACCATGGAGGTTTGAAATGAAATATTCTGTATGGAACATATCTCCTCTGCACTTGAGCAAACCATCTATTTCCCTTTGTCTTGATTCCACTCTCTAAAAGTCAGGGTAAGCAGTCCCTAGAAACTTGCAATTCTACGAGGATTTTAAAAATACAAAAAACCCCCCCAAAACTAAAAAAACCCTCATAGTTCTTTCTAACAGACATGAGAATGATACACAGTTTGAAAATAGCAACAGTTGTTTATGTTACACAGAAGGAAGAACAGTGCCACTGTGAGCTGTTCCAGGCAAAATATTTCCCATCCCCTTTGCAGTACGTTTTAATCCAAAGCCCTTCACAAGCATGAAGCTGCAAACATTTAGTGTAAACTGGAAAAAATGACAGGAGGATGTGAGCTGATGGCCTTAATATGTGGGAGACACTATGTTCTTTTATTTCTTCTTATGGTTGGGACCCAACCCCCCTAGCTATCTATTCACTTTCTCCTCTTTCTTTTACTTCTTCTTCCATTCTTTCTTCTTCTTTATCACCTTAAACTCTTCAGAAAGGCAATTTCCAAGTCTTATTTATGTTTGTATTAGGTTGGCTCAGGCAACCATGGCCTCTGTTCTCAGGTGTAACCCAAAGCATCCTGCAGACACTCCGTCTGCCAGTTTGCCTGGTGCAGGGCTGGGAGCCTTGCAGCTGCCTTGGTGCCTCTCCACATTTGTGTTAATTAACCCAGGCACACGCTGATGAAGCTGTAATGCTTTCAGAGCCTGACAAGTATCTCTGTTGTACTGTGTAGCTAGAGCTGTTAATAATCTGTTACTCCTCATTGTCACAAGTACCTTTGCATTATACTTTATAATGCTTTCATTGATTAGTTGCTACATGACCCAATTGGTTTTATCTATTTTTTTGTAATATCCATTTTCCTATATTTTCTGACTTCACCAAAACATTTTTCTTCTCTTTAATGACTTACCCACAATCTTCCTTCTCTAGTTTTGGTATCTCTGTTCCGTTGACACCTCACTCTTTTTTTCTTCTTTTAGCATTTTAAAAATTGATCAACTTATTTTTATTATTATTTATTTTAACCTTCTCTACACTATGTCTTTTTTGAGGAAAAGGCTGAGTATAGGAGCACGACTGACAAAAGCAGCAGTGTTTTTCAAGAGGAAGTCAGCACTTGAGATCTATAGTGCCTTTAACCACTGCAACACATATGAGTTGACAGCTTTTTTTCCTCATTTTATTTATGAAACTCAGTTTCTGCTTTCCTGGAAAGTGAGTCTTAAGGCAAGAGGAAGAGAGGAAGTCTTAACACTAGACCTGCTGCCTTCCATAATTGGAAGTATTTGTAGGCTAAGACAAAAGATTCCTATTCTCTGGTACCTTATGGTGTTTCTCATAGACAGAGAGAAGGCTGCTGGCAGCTGCTTCCTGTGTTTGCACCAGCTCTTGGCAGTTCTCTGCTCCCACGGAGTGTTAGTTGCATGTATCACTCTCCACACACTCTCTGATGATGGAAGAGCACTGCTAAAAGCACAGCAAAGAAGGCTGTCTCTAAGGGCTTCATAGATCCAATAGCTAAAGAACAGCCTGCAGCTCCTTCTATGGCTGTTGAATTAAGAATTTCAGAGAAATTCTTAAACTATCCTAGCAACTTCCATTCTGCTTTTGCTCTTACCAATCTTTATCTGCGTGGTGCATGGACCACAAACATGGCAAATCAACAATTCCCTCTTTCTCTGTACAAGTATTTGTAATAGAAATGTTGAAATAACTAGGAAAGGAGAGTGAATGGGTGTAGAGGCCCCAAAAGGAGCAAGACGAGAAAGGGACAAAAGGATGAAAAGTTTGGATGACACAGCCCATCATGAAGATCCTAGAACCTCTATCTACACATGATTTTTCAATTACACCTAGCGGGGGAAAGCAAAGGACACTCTAAAAGAAAGGATAGACCACAGCCACTGGAGAGGATGGCAGGAGATACAAAGAGCAAAATGAGCTTGTCAGCAGTGTTGTCTAAAGATTCTCAGGGGTCAAACATGATGGAGACACATAATTCACAACCAGAAACCAGCCTATGGCTGCCAAACATGCTAACCAAATGTTTCTTCTCTCTTCCTCCTTCTGCAGCCTACTCCACACAAAAGGAGGGCAATCATCTCCATAGAGACTGCCCAGCCCAATGTGTTCACTATCTTAAACACATGAAAAAGATATTTTAAGGAAAGCAATTTATCAAGACATAAACCCAGAGACAGCAATTTAAACCAATCCAATACACTTCCACAGGCACTGGCACTTTCCAAATCTTAGCCCCCTTGGAGCAAATACAAAAGATACAATAGGGAGTCTGAAGGAAAACTAACCAAAATCTTGTTTACAAAAGGTTGTAACATTAACTGGAACAGCACAATGAGAAACAGTCTCAAATATGAATATTTAGAGAAAAGACTCCTACCAGGCATTTATAGAGTCTCTGTAAAAGACAGGACTCAGTCAACCATTTACACAAATACACTACAGTGTCAGAAAAGCAGATGGCCACCAATAACTTCTTGCACTGCTCTTACACAGCAATGAAAAAAATTTACAAATGGTTGCTTACATGGTACATATCATTCCTCTATGCAAATATTTTTCAGGATTTTTTTTTATTTAATAACTCCTGTGACTGATTTCAACAATTCATATCAGGCTGAAAGACAGGTTCAAACTCCAGCAAAAGTCTGAACACATAATTTAACAAATTAACAGCAAGTGCTCTAAACGAACGGTGAACCTTAATCTAATGGCAAACTTATTTAGCAATTAACTCCTCTGCATTTCAGTTTAGGCAAAACCTTTTAAGTGATGCACTGGTACTGAATGGATGCCTTGTTGCAGGGTGCTGACTGGGTCTGTTTCACAGATGCCATTGCAACTCCAGTTACAATTATTCAGTTCTCAGAAAACTTCCCTGAAAATGGGTAGCAAATAAAATAATTTGGAGAGCAGGGCAGGGGTGGGTGGGTGTATTTTTGAACCTGCATTTAAGTAAATGCTTCCATCACAGTGCAAGTTTTTGATGGGACTAAAGAAAACCTGCATCACAAAATGCTGTGAGAATGCCTGGGTATTGGAGTAGCTTCCTGAAAAACATCTGTAAACATATATTCCCCAAAAGACCAATTCTTGGGCACCTTCAGAATCAAAATTAATTCTCTGATATCTTTGGCCAACACTCTAGCTTCTTTGGAGGTTAGAACCAAGACCCAAAAATTTAACATTAGAAACTTGAAATCAATGACAAACAAAAGAAAATGGAAACTATAAAGATAGGATTGTAGGGAAATATGCAGAACAATTGCAGGTTAAGAAGTTCTTAAAGACTTGAGTATTTATCAATCCTCCAAAGATGTGGTTATAGATAAATGAAGTCTGAAAAGGACATACAGACATCAGTAAAAGAATTATGTAAAGTGGAAGAAGATTTCAAAGTACTGAGATCTTATAATTGGATCAGGGAAACTAGAATTCAGCTTCCTAAACTACTTCTATGAGACAAAAAAATAAAAAAAGCCCAACAAAATACTAACGAGATGAAACAAACTAGGAGTCAGTCATTTAAAGTATGGTAAAAAATTACTTCCCCATTACCAGGGAGAAGATGGTACATCTTGCATCTCTCCAGGCTAAAGCCAGTTTGCTTCTTCTGAAGCTTTTGCAACTAGAACCACCAAATAAACATTGAAAAATAATCATTCACCACTACCTCTACTACCATCCTCAGCTCCCAAGGATGGCACTACCAATGTGAGGTTCCATAGGGAAAGCTTCCTTACATGTGTATTGTTTAAGGGTAAGAAGCCTTCTACTCTACACACTTTGGACAGGACCTTGACAGTCTGTTGAGGCACTGAGTGCTCTGACTGCTGCAGAGCAAAAGAAAAGTTATTAAATGGAACCCACTCCTCCCCAAAATTTAGTATAAGTTTTACATCTCACTGAGTTCTTCTTTCTATGACAACACAGGGCCTGGTATTTCTGAAGAAAACATTTACAACACACTTGGAAAAGGGCTTCCATTAGCTATGTAACACAGGAGTGTAGTTCCATTATTAAGCTCTTTACCTCAATCTACTAGTGAGCAAGTTGCAGCACATGGATTGCACACATGGGTGCTTCAGACTATGCTGAAACTGAAATATATACCCTGGCTCAGTAGGTATACAGTTTAAAGAGGAAAATATCCTTAAATCCATTTACAATAAAGTGTTCCCAAGAGACAAGTTATGGTTGAAATGTTGACTGATGGCCCAAATCTTAGGCTTTTGGGATAATTTGGAGAGGGTACTGCTTCTAAAGAATTCAAAGGAGAGAATGTTTTTCGTTTTTTCTCCTGAAGCTGATGAGTCAAAGGGAAGTAGAAGATATATGAACTTTTGACTGAGTTTTCATTGATTTATAGCTCGCAACTGACCTTAAAATGTGGATATCTCCTGGTGGATTTGGCAGCCTCAGGCTGAAATAGTATGAATTCATCTGGAAAGAGCATTTTGAAAAATATTGGTTAACAAGAAATCACCTTCAAAGCGAGTTTTCTTTTTCTCTGTCCCCGTAGAATCAGAGACAACTTTACATGTCCAAATGGTAAAGTAAAATAAAATACAAAAATGTAAGCAGTCATAGCCTGGATTATTAATATGAAAAATGCCAATACCTCTAAGTTTCTTCCTCTAAGAGAAACATTTAATACTAGCATTCACAATAGTTATCTAAAACATTATCTCCTGTATAAATCCACCAGATTGACAGAAAAGGCAGCTCTTCAATTTGTTTCAGGAACTGTAGACATATTTGAAACTTCATTATATACTTAAGGGTTTGGGTTTTTTATATCCTTTTGTATAATTCTCTTGTATTTCCCTAGCTTATTTAAAAACTGTTAGGTCTCAGAACTACCTGAATCTTAACAAAGAGGTTCTTTTGTTTTGGTCTGCTTTTTTCTGTTTGAAGTCAGTACACTCCAAATCAGTTGGAATATCAAGAGGGGGAGAAAAAGGTGATTGTATATAGCCCAATATTTTATTATTTATTTCTAGTTAGCTGGTACAATAGATTAATATATCATTGAAATAATAATTTTCATTAAAGACTGCTACAGCAGAAATTTAACAGAAAACAAATTATGCAAAATATAATAATGACACCATTTAATAAGCTCAAGTTCTATTTCTTTCTGTATACTTTACTGCACTAAAATCAGGCAGAAATACTCAATATTATCATATAGCAAATAAAATATCATCAGATAGCAAAATACACATGAAAACATTTTACCAAATTTTCATGCATACTTTGCATGGCAATAATAATGGAGAGAAAAGGTCAAATTCAAATCTATTTCCCACTGCATATTCTGTTGATATTTATCTCCCTTTAATATTTAGGTTAAATTACATGGTTGGTTATCTTACACCATGGAATCTTTGATAACACACGTTATTTTCCTGCATAAATACTGACTACAATGACAACGTACCTGCAGTCAACCCACACAAGTCATTGTGTGTTCTGAATTACTGAACATACTGCTCTCCTTACAAAAGTTCTGTCAGTAGTTTTAACAGGAAAACTTATCCTGAAGGGGAAGAAGCACCCTCTGAATAAGGAAAAACTAAGGCAGGCCTGGAAGAGGCCTCAAGATCTACAAGTCTGGCCTGCAGTAAGAAAGGAAACCCATGTAGATCGTCTCTGACCAATACATTTTTTTTACTCTATACAGTATGAACTGAAGGACATTCCACACTCTTCCTTGGTAGGCTATTCCAGTGGTTTATTCACATCAGAGAATAATAATTAACTCCCATGTGTTACAAGCAAAACTCTTCCTACTTCATTTCAATTTAAGACCTGTGATTTTGCTACTACAAGACAAGGAAAAAAGTTTATATGACCTTTTCCTTGTTCTATACATGTGGCTGACCATCTGCTGCTAGTTGCAATCCTCCAGGGCAGTACCAGTGATTAGCTGGTTCATCATTTCTCAAAGTTTATTCTGATGCTTTCCTGTAATATTTAATATACACCCATCAAATTTAAATCCAGAGATGTTGCAATTGATATGAAATATGCTGCATTCTAACAACAAACCTTAATTTGAAAACATTAGAGAGCTGTTCCAAGAAAGGCTCTTTTGTTTTGAAAGAAAACCAGAGTGTGGGGTGGAGGACAGGGGATCAGTGGCACACGTACTGGTCAGCAGTTTCACCTGGCAATATCACTGTTCCTTTTGCTCATATCACATAAGGTGATATCAGAATTCTTACAGGGCAAAATGTCACAGACTGCTCTATTTCTTCATCCATGAGATGCGCATTTTCCACTGAAGAAAGTAAACAGATTTTTTGACACACTTTGCTCTTATCAAATTCTAGTTATTTTCTAGTTATTTTATCAATATCTTGTTATTTTCTTCTTCATTATCTTCTAGGTCCTATAAATTATTTCATAATTTATTTAAAGCATGTTTTTTCTTCCCTAACGCTGCACATTGTGCTCAATTTTTCTTTGCCCTAAACTACATTTTCCATATACTGTTTGTTCTTCTTCAGGCCCCTAGGATCTAACCTGTCCTCCATCTTTTCTCAAAAGTAATTAATGATTCAAAAAGTTCCTCTTTCTTTCTTTAAGTCCTTGAAGACAGAAAGACATTACAGTTTCCCAATTAAAAACTGCCAAGTTAATGAAAGAATCTTAAAACTGTTCTCTGGCTGCATTAAAAATTAATGCAATAGAAATTTAATTACAATGTATCTTTATTCTTCCAAAACAAATGCTTTAATGCTATCATTTGCTTGAAGAGTGGTGGATGCTTTCCTTTATTTCTCCAATTTTTCCATGAATATTTTCATCTTTTTTGCCAATTAGGCAGTTTCCATGCTATTTTGGTTTTCTGTATTATGTATTCACTTATACTATCCTTTTATTATAGGATATATAATAAATATGTAAATAAATAATAAATAAATAATTATTTCTTATCCTTTTAGCCTTTCTTCCACTCCTCAGATACAACCCAGATGCCAAAAAAAAAACCATTTTTGAGTGCACAAAAAGTAAAGGAAGTACCTTCTCAGTCATTGTTGATTAAATTTGAGAAGCAATGGAAGAAGGGTGATTGGCCAGGGGCTCAAAAAGTACACAAAATATATTGAAAGTAATCAAGAAATGAGAACCACGGAAAACACTGCAGAAATACTGAAAAGACCCAAACCAAAATCAAACAACCAATCAGAAAAGCCACAAAATAAAAGAGAACAAAACAAACCCAAAATAACAAAACCCCCCAAACTCTTCATATGCTTTCATATCCCTACTTCTGCACTAGTATAGATTGCCGCTGTTTTTTAAACATATTCCATTTTCTCATATTTAGAGAAGGTATGAAGAAAGAGCCTTATTACTTAGCCATTTTTCCCAGGAGATCCTGCCTGTCATTTCCAAAAGACTGATTTTCCCAAGTTTATTAACTTTACTCTGCCACTCTATTCCTTTCTGTAGGATTGTGAAAATTGTCATATCAGAAACCCTTCCAACACCTTAATAGGTCACTTTAACTTCTCCCTACACTCTCCTTGTGGAGTGAGAACATAACTTAAAATAGTCACATTCTGTACCTCCTCCACCTTCTGAAACAAAAACCTAACTGTCAATGTGGCTTTACAGTGCCACTCAGGCTTGCTGTGACCTGTCAAACTGTTTTCCCTCAATAACTGAAGTCTAACATTGTCATTAGCTTCTGTGCTTTGGATAGCTCTTTAAATTTCTCAGAATCAGACATTTGACAAATAGAGGAACTTCTTGTTCTTCTTGTGCTTAACCAGTGACATTGTGTATTTGAGAAAGTTTGAAAAGCAGATCAAAGTCTTGATGAGCTACTGAATATAATAAGTGGAAAAACTTGCAATTTAGTTAGACAGACTTTTCCATTTTTACTCATGTTGACAGTACTTTATTCCATAAGTAATTGCATTGATTTAGCTCATTACTCCAGGTTTAGGGATAAATAGTGCCAGAAAGAAAACTTTGTCTGGAATAACAGGGGGAGGGAGGAGCATGTGAAATCAGTGACACGGCACTTAACTTTACATTTCTTAATTTAACAGTTCTCTCTGTAGCTACAATTAGGGGACTTGCAATTAAAGACTGTAAAACCACGTCAATGATTTATTCATGTCCAATGAGGAATTTAAACTTATTAGATTAAGTATTTTTAATAAAATACAAATAGAGGATGAAAACACATCAGATAAAGCAAACCAAGATGGATAGCTACTGCTATTTACAGAAATGTATGAAACAACACAGTTGATAAACGTGTGTGACACACAATATTTAATTAACAATTTAATTGGGGAATATAAACAAACACTAGAGAATTCAGAGGAAGGATTTTCTTCAGTGTAATTTTACTCTCATAAACATAAAATGTAAGAGAACAGAGATCAGCTAGGCACCAGAATGACATATATAATAGGATACATTGGAGACATTTTTGTCCTTCACTACCCAATACCCACAAATCAGAAAGAAATAGAACACTGTCTAAACTGTTTATCTAAAATAAAAATTAATTTTGAAGTTATCTTTTTTCTCTATTCACTGTAAAAGAAGTCTTAACTTGTTTCAGTGCGGACATGATAGTCCTCCAAATTATGATTAAATCAATCCTCCACAAATTGCCAGTTTTACAGGTGTTTTCCTCGAAGCTCACACATAACTCAATAATTTCAACCCAAAAGGATACTTTCAATTGCATACTTGATATAAAACAAAAGCTGATTAAGAAGAAGTCTGTGTAATCCTAGGAGTATGAAGACTCCCACTGGGTGAGCAGCAGTGAAGCAGCATGAAGCAAAAATGCTAAGGTGTAGATGTCAGTGTAGGCAGGTGGTTAAGAAAGGGAAAAGAACACGAAAAAGCTGCTGATAAATGAAGAACACTTGGTTTGAAGCGATACCTATGCATCAAGTCTAACTAGGACAGTCAGTAGTTTACTGCAGTGTTTGTTACCATGGCCAAAGGGGCAGTGCACTCCATCTGTGTGCAGATCCTATTGCACTACAGCTGCATGTGAAGATTTTGCTCACAAAGAATGGCTCTTCTCTGCTGACAGTAGATGACAACAGCCACCTCTGGGTTGTTCTCTTGCCTGAGGGCCCAGCTGAGACAGGAAAAGCCTCAATACAGTAAATGCCTACATCATACCATGAAGAGGAACCAGATGTGTATGCTAGGAATGTTGGAAGCTACACTGGCAACCTGCTCCTGAGACTTATCTGGAGCAACACACAAAAGCAGCAGAAACAAGCTGAGTCAAACATTTAGGGCTAGAAATAGCCCACAGGCTAATGGCTGTTCCTCCCTGTTCTCCATATTCAATAACACATTAAAGCAACTTTAATGACCTACTGTGAGAGACTGAAATGTTATGATTAATGGCTTAAACATTGTTATAAAGGACTTTTTGCCCAATATGACAAAACTGTATAAAGGAGCTTCAACCACCAAAGCCTACCCATGCCTGGATTTGCCTCCTTTCTGGAATTTTGGACTGTGAATTAAGCCATATAAAGGAACTTGAGATAAGACAAGAGTGACACTACTGTCCAATTATCTCAGATCTGGGGAGAAGTAAACAAGACTGAAGGAGAAGAATGTATCCACAAGAAAGCCATACCCAGCAGCTGTCCTGAAAATCATCTCTGTCTGGGTTCAGTGTGGGGGAGTCCATAGCCCACGGGTTCATCTGCTGAGGCCAGCTTTGCACACGCTTCTCCCCAGCCAAGATGGAAAGGAGATGTGTAGGGGAGTTATCTACCAGAAGTAAATAATATTTTCTTATTTTCAGTCCTGGACAGCAGAACTTAGATAATCTTCAGAGCACAAATCCTCACTAGTCCACTCAAATGTGGGGCAAGAAAGCAAAACAATTGTGTGAGAATTCATAAATATCTTCCAAAGGTTAATGAAGCTGTTGGAACTTGTTGCATGTGACAGAAAGAAGGGCCAAGCTAAATCCTTTTTAATTTTTAAGTTCTTAGAAGTAAGGAACATTAATGTTGAATTCAAAGACATTTGAAGAATAATAGGGCTATTTAAGAAAATGTTTCCCTTAGATTCATGCTTTGAGTTGTGCATAACACATAAAGGTAGAACACATTAATGAGCTAAGCTGATAGACTGATATTTATGACAGCCATCAGCTTTCACAGCTACAGCCACAATATTACATCTAAATTTCAATAAAAAACAAAAAGCCACACAGCTCATACTATAGTATGCCATCATGTTTTCACTGCATAATCAAGTATAGTGCAGAGATCCCTGACTTAGCAGAGTCAAAGGCACTGTGTTGACAGTGATTCAAACAGACATTCTTAACAACTTGTTAACAACTGATGCTAATTATCCCTTTAAGACGCAAAAGCACTTATGACTTTTTAGAATTCTAGCATGAGTATTTCTACAACCTGTTTTGGAGTAAACTTCAAACCAGGCATCGACAACATCCATAACATAGAAAATTTGAATGGGCAAAATTAGAAGATCCATAGAAAACAAGAAGCTTAAACACCTTTTGCCTACTACTATCAGCTAAATTCAGAGCATGTTTCAAATGCAGACTGCCTTTTGTGCCTCAGCTAAATTCCACCTCAAAGGCAGACTGCTTTTTAAGTCTCAGATAAATTCAACCTCATAGTAGAGTTATATTAAGAGACCTACCAAAATAAAACACTCTACTTCCAAGTGAACTTAAATAGTCCAAATTTAGAATTCTATGAATTGAAATTGCTGACAGAACTTTCAAAATAAGAATAAAAATGACAAAAAACCCCCACCATATAGTGGACATCAGTGCAGTTACTTTGTATACACAACTACCAGACATAAATGTACTGTTTCAAATTTACTAATAATTAAACCTGAATTGGGGTATCAACACAGGCTGAGGGATAAAGGGATGGAGAGAAGCCCTTCGAAGGACTTAGGGTTAATAATGGATAAAAAGCTGGACATGGCCAGCAGTGGACACTATCAGCCCAAAAGACCAACCTACCCTGGGCTGAATCCAAAGCAGTGTTGCCATCAGGATGAGGGAGATGATTCTGCCCCTCTGCTCTTCTCTGGTGAGACCCCACCTGGAGTGCTGCATCCAGCTCTGGGGACCCTGCACAAGAAAGACATGGAATTGTTGGAGTCCAGAGGGGAGCCACAAAACTGATCCGAGGGATCGAACACTTCTCCTATGAAGAACACCTCTCTTTGCCGAGAAAGTTGGATGTTCATCCTGGATAAGAGAAGGCTCTGGGGAGACATCATTGCAGGCTTTCAGTGCTTATTAAGAATTTAGAAAGATGGGGACAAATTTTAGCAGGGCCTATGGAGATAGAACAAGAGGTAATGAATTTAAAATAAAGAGGGCAGATTTAGACTAGATATAAGGAAGAAATTCTTTACTGTGAGGGTGATGAAACACTGGAACAGATTGCCCAGAGAGGTGGTAGATGTCCTATCCCTGGAAACGTTCAAGGTCAGGTTGGACAGGGCTTTCAGCAACCTGATGTAGTGGAACATGTCAGTGTGCATAGGAAGGGAGGTTGGACAAGATGATCCTTAAAGGTTCCTTGCAACCCAAACTAGGCTATCATTCTGTAGTCTGGTAATAATTAACTTCCTAATAGTTAGCCTTTGCTCAATCCTCACAGTCTGAAAACTGATTGCTCTCCATATATTTTCTCCTATGAGATTTCTATGGTTCTCCCATACTGATCCAGAGGATACCATAAATTAGTGGATTTTATATGAACAAGACAGTGGTGTTTACTAGCATTTTTTGGTGCGGTCGGTTAAAATAGAAAGCTGCCTGGTGCTCCACCCTGTGTCTATTCTTTGTCTGCCTTACCTAGGAATGCCCCACAGCTAAGGACAAAAAAAGGGTGAATCACAAGTAACCTTCATGTTAATATCCATGAGCTGCCTTCTCCTACTTCCCGTAAGGTCTCTTCAAACTTTTTTGCGGCTTAACAGCAAGTACAAAAATCCTGAAATAAATAAATTAGTTGAAAAACTACTTCAGTAACCAAATGAAGAAAAATTCCATACCATTTCAGTTGCCTCTGAAGTGTTACTTCAACACTCAGATCAGGGTACTACAGAAACTTAGGTAATGACCCCGTTGGGCTCAGTGACTCTTTGTGAGTCCTTGTATCACTACCCTTCATAGGTTTCCATCTCTGCCAGCCTCTGCAGCGAGAGCAGTCATTATTCCCCATTTACCTACAAAGGTTTTGTGCACTTGGCTGTTCACACAAAGACCACACTATTCTTAAACCATATTTTGAATGGCTATAAGTTAACATAAGGGTTTAATTTATATTTTTAGAGTCTGTTACCTCTGACAATATTCATACATCAAATTTCTCACATGGCATCCTCCAGAGGTGTTCAAAAGTGTTGTGCTTTGCTGCTGGGTATGTCAGAGCTTAATGGGTGTATATACTCATTAGTAAAATGGCTACCTACCAAAAACATTAATAAACCTTCAAAAAGGCATCACACTTCTCTAATAAAAACATACTTCAAAGCCTTAGTTGCTAGTTAAAAGCCTTACAAATTATAAAATCTATAATGAGCTTTGCAGTACAGCAATGCAATTTGTTTGTTTTCTTCTCCCCATGGTCTCCTCCTCATGAATTGCCTGGCATTTGAGGAAGACCATCATGGCAGCAACAGCAGGAACACTTTTTTTTTTGTTCTTTTTCTGAAAGCTATTCATTCCTCAGCCACAGATTCACAGCTAAATTTCTCTCTTTTACTCATAACACCGTCAAATGGAAAAAAAAAGGCATTGTTTCACGAAATTTGAGAAAATATGGATCATCTTTTTTAGCATGTTCCCAATACAACATTTGCCAAGATGCAGAAAAGTTGTAGACAATCCTGCATTTCAGGTCCAATACATGTGTTTGTGTATGTTCTGGAGCAGTTTGGATGTGCTACAGTGATACACTGATAGTTTAATATATTGAACATGAATAGGCTAGTTTATATATTACATGTTAACAACAGGAAAAAACAAGAGAGACCTTTGTATACTAAACAAATCTAGTAAATAGTAAAATAACTAGCTCCTTGGAACATATTTGGCAAGGTACTTAAAATACGTAATATTACTTGCTATTTCTATATTATAACTAATCAGCCATACCAATAACTGTGTACCATATTGCCTAAGGACCATCTTTTATACAGAAATTTTGAGATACCCAAAGTATACATGTCTACCTCTTGTGATTCTACATTCTTTATGTGCCATTCTGTGTTCAACATCCAGATCTTACTCCATTAATCTAAATTACCCCAGAACTATTACTTAGTAACAGGACAGGATGGGAGATTTTCTTTAAATACATCTTCCTCTCCTGAAGTGTCAATGAAGATAGTTGAAAGATAAACGGCTCAGTTAAATCATCTCTAATGGATATAAATATGTGTAATTTTTGTATTTTCTGCAGAAGAAGAATATTAGTTTAAATCAACCAAGAAATATTAATGTAAACATGCTGAATAGTCATTGAAATATGTAATATTAAAATAGCATTCTGACTTCATTTTTTAGTGTTAGTATAAAAGACATTTCTAAAAATAAATTATGATGATGTCTAAATCAGTTCCAAAGTATTACTGAGATTAATAGTGAAACCATTTATCAGCGTCTCTGTCCCTAAACAGTTCCTTCCCACACTTGTTCAAATAAAGAGTAGAATTGAATGGAAAATTGCTCCTCTGCCATGCTTACACTCACTAGGAGTTAAGAATGGTATCTCAGAGTGATAAACGTCTCTTTTAAAATATCAATTAGATAAAAATGCCAAAGGAAAGTTTTGCTATCTTTCAAAAAGATTACTCTCTTAGCTAAATGTGCATCTTTTGGCATCCTTTAAAAACTTCCTTCTTTTTTAATATTTCTTTTTATTAACTTTTGAATCTTGTAAGTCAAGTCTGGCTTCATGGTCTCCACAGCCTTGATGGATTTTTAGAAGTCGTTCTGGGTTTGATACAAAAATGCATTGAAAATGTGTGCACCATGGACTGTTTCTATGCTGCTGTTATTGTAAAGACATCATTACTTTTTAAAGAAATCATTGATGCTTAGGCTGTGATTGGCCAATTTTATTTTTAGGTCATATTCAGCTGCAAAGAAAAAGAAATGAAAAAAATTTTAAAGTGTCATTTGAATGTTTCTTGGTAATAACAAGGTGAAGCAGACACAGTTTATGCCAAAATTATATTTCATACTCCAAGAAGTTCATTGGATAGGAAACTATAAGCCCCAGTTTAAAATTAGGCTGAAATCTTCAAGATCACTGCAGCATATTAAATACAGGTTTCTGAGGTACCAAGAAATAGCATAAAGAATGATGAGGCTGGCAAAAACACTCCAAACATATAACTCATTTTCATTCCTTCTCTGAACATCCTTAAATAGTCAGAGGATATCTAAATCTATTGTTTCTCTAAAGCACTATAATCAGTGAGTATGCAGTGAAGTACACAGATATACAGTCATGCTTTTTCCTTCTTTTCCCTCCACAAAAAACCAAACCAAAACAAAATCAAAGCCAACAACAAAAACAAAACAAAAAGAAAAACAAATTAAATGACCCAAATGAAAAAAGAATCTTGGACTATACTCACGAGAAAAATCAAACCTGTGTTTATTTTGTAACACATTTGTAACGTACAAGTAAGCTGAGAAAGCAACCCAGGTAAAGCCTGTGAAAGAGTTAATTGCACACTATTAGCAAGCAGACTCAGCCTTAGAGAAAAATACTTCAAATATTGGAAATTTTTAACAAGAAGGCAGGACTGAATAGGTTTCCTGAGTGGTTATGAAATACACATACATGGATGAGCCGCTAAAATTTCCTTCATAGATTTCAACTGTTATTCTCTCCATATTCCCATTATCTTTCCCCTTCTCTTCCTCCCTAGAGGATTTTCTGTATCATTCTCATTCCTCCATGGACCTTGTAACTCCATGTGAAACAGAAAGACATTGTTCTTACTGCTGCACCAAGCAATACCTCAATGCAAGCTTCGTTACCAGCTCAAATCTTAACTCAGATTTATCAGCATGTTAGCCAAAGTTAATGAGCCTACATTTTAACATCTCCAGAGCCAGTCAGGGTTTGAGTGTCAGTGCAAAAAACATGCAAGGACCAATAAGGAAGCTTGACTGTAAATGAAACTTGAGTGGTTTCTGAATTATACTTCCCTCATCTTTCTAGACAGGATATGTTTCTCACTCAAAGATTTATTAATTTTAAAAATAAAAGTCATTAAAAAAAAAGAAAAAGTAGCAATACTGCCTCTTATTTATGAGGCATCATAATCATTCAGCTGTCAGCACACCAAATAGTAAGAAGAAAGCACTGAACTAGTCATTCTGTGTCAAAATCCTTTTTTTCTAGGGCTCAATTGTCACTGCTATTGTAAAGTCAGGACATATCCCTAAACAGACCTTTTAACACAAAATGCTTTACTCTTCCAATAGCAGCCACAAAGAATCAAATGATCGTTTTGAACGCTCACAAGATGACTATACCATGGCTGTTTTTAAAGGGCATTTTCAACCACAGAACAATATAAAAAATTTATGATTTTAGGGCAATGTGTACTTGAGCAAGCTTTTCTGAGTTTATCTGAGTTACATTAATGTTGACTCTTTCAGAGTATCAAAGTATAAGAGAAATCCAAAATAAGTATTTACTTAGACATTATATACGTTCTCTGTTTACTGCAGGTATCTATTTAAAGCAAACAATAGCAATAGTGCTCCCTCTAAAAAGAAAATTTCTACAAATATAGGCCTCCAAAATTCAAACATAACAATTTATACTAAATCTTTCCAACAATTAAAAAAATCTGTGGGAAGGAATGAAGCCACACACACTCACACACAGAGGGGGAACTACATTCCAGTATGCACTCCTAAACAACATAACATTTCCTTACAAGAAATAGATCACTTCTTGCAAGTCTCCCCAAAAATACCAGTATTATACTTTTGGCTCATTTCAGAATTAAATTAGATAAGTATGCTTAAAGCATTTGCACTGACATTGGAGTTTGTTAAGTGTACCTTTTATGTTGTCAGAAGAAAAGACTTTAATTTTAAAAAGTGAATCTTTAGAAAAATATTTCACCCTCAATATTGGAAATTATAAGCTAAGAATGACTAGGCTTTACTTCTCATTATGTGAAGGAGTTCCTCCTGCTTATTTAGTCTGAGCATGAAGGCTGTGATCTGGATGCTAAGCAGTGCCAAATGCAGTCTTTTGTTCCTGGAGGACTTCCATTGGATAAGACTACAATATCCTTTCCTGTAATTTCCTTAAAAGTATTTAGTAACCTTGTGCCAAGACATGCCAGTATCAAAGAGGTAAGTGGCAACATGCACCAATATCAAACTGTATAAATTCAATCCCCAGTGCTGAGTTTTAAAACCTTTGTAATATACAGGATGAACACAGTATTCTGTGAGATTACTATTGACACATTATTAAAAAAAAAAAAAAAGGATGGTAGATCACTTCCATAATTATGGAGACACCTGACTTTAATCAATAGCAGGCAAAATTCATCCAGACTAATGCTGAAGTTCCCATTCAATCATAAGAGCTGTCATTTCACTTGAAAATTACTATGGATTCCATGATAAATAAAGCATCATGGGGAAAATCCATTAAACTTGACAAATTCAAGAGGAGTGCCAAGAAAACAACACAAATCAATATTTGATGTTTATCAGTTTGACAAAAAAGCATTTGATAGAAGGTACAGAAGAGGCTCATGAACACTCATTGCTTGATCCATTTTTTTCTTAAAAACATAGTCATATAATAACTCATCCTCAAATGTCATGTACAAAAAGATAATACTTGAGAAGAAAATCCAAACAACATGGCCTACTCTCAGCAGTGTCAGGTATGTCTGTGTTTTTTGCCCTATGTTTAATATCTTTTCAGTTTTGGCAAATAGCAGCAAGATCAGACCTCAGTGCATCTGCTGTCTATGATTCAGATGGCAGACTGTGTGAACTTTGCAAAGGGCAAGTCAAAGCCAAACACTACAGCATCTATTAACAGTGTTTTGCTGATGACTGTGAAGTACAAATAGCCTATTCGTAGACAGAGTGCTCTTAATCATTCCTCTGAAAGTGCAAAGAACTGAGCAATTTATGGGCCAAATCGTGACTGGCTTGTAAGTAGAATGAGGGCACAAAAGCCCCTAAGGCTAAATAAACCAGCTTTGCTTTCAGCTTTGTGATCCTGAATATAGCCAGTATCCATAAACAAAGTTCTAGGTATAAAAGTTAAAGTTGATTAGAAGCCAAAAATTTTATACAAATAACCTTCTCCTTCATCAATGTTCCCTTTCTCTTCCTACCAGTGTCCCAAGCTACAGTTAAACTTCCTGTGGCTGCTTTAAAAAGAGAAAAGAACAGAGATCCTCTTAGAATCATAGTACTGTTTAAGTTGGAAAAGACCTCTAAGATCATTCAGTATACCCATTAATCTAACACTGCTGTACTCACCACTAAACCGTGTCTCTAAGTGCTGCATCCACATGTTTTTTAAACACTTCCAAGCACGATGATTCTACCACTTCCCTGAGCAGCTTGTTCCAATGTCTGGCCAATCTTTTAGTTCAGTAGTTTTTCCTCATATCCAAGTTATCTCTGCCTAGCCTGTCACTTGTTACCTGGAGAAGAAACCAGCCCCCACCTTGCTACAGCCTCCTTTTGATGTGGTTATAGAGGATTATAATGTCTTCCCTGAGCCTCCTTTTCTCCAGGCTAACAAACCCCAGGTCCTTTGGCCTCTCCTCATGAGACATCTTCCAAGTGAACAATGAAGGAGGGAACTTTGGCATGATGGACTCCACCATTCGCCCTGATAATCACTTAGGTATCTCATACACTGGGGCACTCTAAGACCCAACAAAATGTGATGCTCTGCAGAGAGCAGGCCCTCATGACTCAGCTGCTGTGGTCAGCAGTCCACTTCTGCAGAGTGACAGAAACGTGAAGGACAGTCACTGCTCTTGCTATCATCAGTCTCTCTCCTTCCTCTTCAGGGTGTAGAATGACCTACACCACTTCATACTTTATGTGAAAATATGATGCAGTTGAATTAAAAGTGTGTAGTAAAGGCAGGGTGCACATGTAATATATGCATATGATGGTTTGATATAAATAGCCTGGTGGTCTGATTGACTTTTATGTACTTAGGCCAGCAGGTACATTTAAGCACTTAAGTTAGTAGCTGCACAGCCCTACTCACCCCAGTGCAAGTCAATACCACAGCTTTGGTGCAGAGAAAGGACTGCAGCATTGCAGCGTTGAGAGAAAAAAACTCCATTTGCCATATGGACTTCCTGGAGTTCTCAGAGTCAGACATGGGCAAAGATATTAACAATAAAATTTCAGAATAATGTTCTAGAAATATTCACATACATTTGATTTTTCATAAGGTTATAGACACTATTTCAGTGGCTGAAAAATAAAAATATGCCGATATTTGAGAAACTATTAAGAAAGATGGAATGCTTTCCATTACACAGTAAATGACCCCAAGACTGGAATTTGAGCCCAAATATGAGATGATCATTCTGAAATAGACAGCATGAGAAACAGATCATTCTGATATACAAATAGGCTGAACCTAAAAAGTGCTAGGAAATTTCAAGAAGTCCTGGACAAGTTCAGATATGGCATCAGTGAAAGTTGTATCATTGATTTCTTTTTATTCAGGAATTTTTCCATGGAATTTATAGAGGCAGAAAATTTTCTTAGAAGAAATGAGAATGCAAACAGCAAATGTAAACAAAACAAATTTTAAAAAGCCAGAAAAATCAGAAAAAAACAGATGGTTCATGTACAGTGTGGAATTAGGGCATGGTCTATAGCAGTTGTAGGTAGTGTTATTGATAGTTTTCCCTGAGTTCCACTAATTTCTAATTTTCAAGTCTTCAGCAGAGTAAATATCTCAATAAAAGTTTATCATTTACCTAAGTTTCTTACTTTTTCTGGTCTAGTTAACAAAAAGGCAAAAGATGAGCAAAATCCCATGCAATTTAACAGAGTAAACTTAAACTAAAGTGAACTTTCAGGCTCAGAAATGGGACTATCCTGTTGTGGATGGGTTTCTTTTTATGAGTTCTTCTATGGCCTTGGTCAGTACAAAAGTGTCAGATCAGTGAGGCACTCCTAGAGCAAACTTGGAAACCAGTGTACTTTGAAATTTAAAAACAATAAAAATAATTTTTAAAAAGAGGTATAAAGAATGATGGATTAGAGAAGGCACTGAGGGGTTAAAGAAGAAAACACTTCTCCAGAAAACTGAAAGTCTGGAGCTTAAAAACCCTCATTCTGCAATAGGTAAAACTTATTTTTAAACCCAAATTTTAATTTCAATTAAATTCAATAATTTTTCTTTCACTATTTTCATGTTTTACTGCAAATTCTATAAATTTTTGTTATAAAGGAATTACGAGAATTATTTTCTATATTCAAAGCAAAAATATGAAATCTTTAAATTTTTTTCTAAAACAAATATTTGTTCTAAACCAAGGATTTCTCAAAACCAAGGGGTTTTGTACTGTTTTAGTCTCTATGAGTCAGTGTTGTCTGAGAGATGCATAGCAAAATGTCCTGCCAGTTTCACTTGGCCATGAAGGTTGCTTTCTAAGAGACCACTAAATTTACTGACTAAAGACTAGATGAATTCTCTTATTCTTTCTATGCTGAAAAAAAAAAAGACTTCCTAGTGGTAAACTGTGTGTGGTAATAGTGGTAAAAATTCCATTTTCATCTCACATCCAGCACCAGTCACACATGATCTCTGAAGCACAGCAGTACTTCTCAAAACTGAGCATGAGCACAGGATTCTTTGCTGAGCATAAAACCCACAAGTAGATCCAAAGGTCAGGAAGTTGTAAATATAGAGATTTGAGCTATCCATCAGCTTCACAGTTTCATTGAGGCACAGCACATACCCTGTTTCAAAATGCTACATAGTTCTGAAATAAACACTGATATTGTTGATTAGCAAACAGTTAAATGAATGTCTGAGGGATGAAATTTTCCCTTTCTCCTGTCTGACTCCTTTTAACTTTTCCAGTATTCTTCATTTTTTTATCTATTGCAAATGGGAGAAAGTAATGAAAAAAGAAAATAAAACACTTGTAATCTACCAGTGAGTCTCCAAGAATACAAGCAAGCATTTTGCATAAGTTGAAGATATCCAACTGATTTTCAATAACATATATTTATATACATGTACATATATATCTCAAAGACATCACTTGAAAATAATCATATTTTAATATGTTGCAAGATTATGCATTGTGTATAGCTGCTGGAAGATATCCTGATCTTGATCATGAAAAACATTTTACTGAGTGAGCAGCCAACAGAAATCAGAATCAAAAAAACCAGAAATTTCAACAGAAATTCAAGCAGACATAGTGACAATACCATACTTGACAAAACCTGCCTCCTTCTCCAAAACCATGCCACAGGACGATCAATCACTTTGCCAAAATGTTGCTTTTCATGAATGGTTCAAGTTTCATATAGATCAAGCTACTTTAATTATTCCTTAGTAATTAATAGTATTTATTACTCTTGTAATTTAGCACAGAATGTTTTCTAAATTTTAGTAATTTAGCACAGAATAGAAGTACTCACCTTCTGCAGAACAGTGAATTTGCGGTCAAAATTTTACTTTGAAATTTCCCTCTGGAGAAACCTTAAAAACTTTGTGCAACCATAGGAACACTGTAAATTAATTTAGGGGTAGGTTTGTTATTTGACACTCAAATGTTTTAGGGTTGAAAATGAAGCATATCTGCAGAATATAGATTTGAGGTTGACTTCTGTCTCATCAGCATGTTTCTCTTCAGCATTTTCTCATGGCTTCCTCAGGCAGCCAGGACAGAATGTTCTTTTACTAAAAATGATACATTGCATGTCACTCTAAGTATCCTTGTAAGAGCTTCTGTTGGAAGAATTTCCAGCAATATCTGCAATTCTTTCATCTTCTCAAAGTCATTAATTGCCCATGACTTTCCAGTTCTCCAAGTTCCCTAGAAAGTGTAATATCAGCATATCTTGACCTTGAACTTTATTGCAAGACAAGAACGTAAAAGGTTGTTCACCATTATTTGAATAATCTCAGAGTGTGAGTTAGGAAGTGAATCTCACATATTTGCTACCTCTTCTGCTATCCTGGCTTACAAAACCAAAATATTTATTATAGCATTAAAAAGAAACCCCAAAAAATTAATTAAACCAAGTAAAACAGAAGAACATTCCAATGTGCATTGTGAGAGAGCATTCCAGACTTTGGTTGAACATTGGTTCACTGCCAACATGAAGAAAATGTTTTAAATAGACTTGGCAATTAACTTTTTTGCACCTAGAATTGAAAAAGTATTTGAGGAAAATAGGTCAAACAGACCTATTTCTCCGCCTTTCAGGGAGAAGAAACCTGCCATAAGCAATATTCTACTGAGTATAACTTTTCAGTAAATTTCATGGACTGCAATACAAGCTTCTTTTGCTTCATTCTTTTATCCAAAAAGTATATATCTACCTTAGACAAAGGAATAATTGATATCAAATCAACTGTCATATTTCCTGTCTTATGAGCTACAAACTCAAATTTAAAATTGCTCTAAATGCCAACCTGAAAACATCAATTCTGCCTAGGGAAACCTTTCTGAAAATTCCCAAGACAGTGTAGAGAGGACTTTACTATCCTCCATTATTTTTATCACCTCCATTTCCTATGCAGTTTCCTCTTAGAAGAAATGCTGAGGATTCTGTGCTGGCTTAAAATGAAGTGTGAAAAGTAAGTGCTGCTCTAGCAAAAATCAATTAATTTTTTTTTTTCTGACAGTACCAGGGACAGATTCAAATTTGATTCTTGGACAAATAAAAATATTAATATGCCTTTTAACTTAACTCAATACAACAATTAAA
The DNA here is from genome assembly GCA_018697195.1 of Certhia americana. NCBI lineage: Eukaryota > Metazoa > Chordata > Aves > Passeriformes > Certhiidae > Certhia > Certhia americana. Next base: position 95,692,805 of record CM031858.1, on the reverse strand, counting down.
AAAAAGTCACTTTGATGCTTAATTTGCGCCTACCTCAAATTATCAATTTTTCCTTTCTATCAAGTTTTTTGGTGTGATGGGACCTTGTTTAACACCTTAAAAGCATTTAGAGAAAATGTGTGTTAAAGTTCATTAAGCCTTGATACTCCATAATTGTGAGTCTCTTCACATTAATTGTTCCTTTCAGATGGATGATGTTCTACCCATCAATACAAGTCTTTGAAGTAATTTAACACTCATGATGCAAGGTTTAAAAATTATTATGCTCTCCATAACTGCAAAAATCATATTTTAATGAGACAATTCTTATTGTGTCTCACTGACAGCACTTCGTTAAAATATGAAAAGAGGAAGAAGACCTTACAGATAACCATCACCCATGTAATGACACATTTCAGTTGGTTAAACTTGAGGTGTTTTGGGTAGAAAAATGCCATGTTTTCATTATAAACACCACTGATGTTTTCAGACAGAAATGCTTGCTGTATTTGATATTAATCACTAAAAATTGTATTTGTATTAATCACTAAAAACAAAGCAAACAACACTACATTTACAGCACCTGATGGGACTTTGATAAGCCTTTTAGTGAAAAAACACAGAGCATTTTCTGTATGGAACAACATTTTTTTTATAAACCCTATTTTCAAAAGGCTCTTGAGAACGTGCAGTGCCTGCATCTGACAGCATTTTAATAAAGACATTTAAGATATTTCTAAACTAAGAAATTTTTTCCAGAGTTCCTAAAATCATCACTTCATATTAATACCTTTTATCACAAAATTCAGGATATGCGGTGCTAACAATGAAGAGAGGACAAACATCTTACTATAAAGCTCTGTTTACAGAAGGATAACAGGCATGATTTAGAGAGCAAATTAATGAATGTTCACATATAAGGGACTCTCAGGAGTAAGTGCTTATTAGTTCTTTAAGGTCTGCAAACCTGTATAACAGGTCTGAAAACCTAAAAATCTGTGTAGCAAATTTTGGCTAGAATTGCCAGGTGACATACTTTCAGCTTTAACTTTTTCTTATTTTCATTTTAATATCTTTATATAATTTAATTTAAATTGCATTTGTTTGAAATTTTTCCCTAGCATTTTTAGAAAAATTCTATTTAAATGCAAAAGAACATTCAACCACAACAACTGCGTGTAGCTAAAAATAAATTGGAATTGAGTTTCAAAATAAACAAGCATATTAGCAGCCCAGTGATGCGCAGTTTTATGTATTTAAAGTGTAAATTTTACAAAGACATCAAAGTAATTTAGATAATATCTATATAAATCTTCTTTTCGGAAGCCTACTCAAAAATCCTGATATTTAACATTGAAATGTCTTGAATTTCTTTTTGAACTCCAGAAAAACTGAGCTAATATAAAACATCAGTGTCTTGGCACATTTACTACTGGATAGATATACAAACATTTAAAAGTGATAACTGTATATGTAAAGATGAAAAGGATTGTTAAATTTTGGAATAGCTACCTAGGGAGGTGGTGGAGACACAATCACTGGAAGTGTTCAAGAAACCACTGGATGTGGCACTCAGTGCTATGCTCTAGTGGTTAAGGTGGTGATCAGTTGAAGACTGGACTTGATGGCCTTTTCCAACCATAAGGATTCTGGGATTCTGATCTCCTGTATTCACATGCTGGTTAATGGTCAAGATGCATTATGTTAAATTTTCAGAATTCTTTGTGCACTTTCTCTAACATGAAACTAATCCAAATTCTCACCTTTGCTTCTAAAGAATTTCCAGAAATCTGCTCTATGTCTTTGATCTTCTTCACCTTTACAAATATTGACAGGTACTTTTTTCTTGTCTATCCAACCAAAGCAGAACTAAATTAGCTTCCTCCATAACATTTCTTCACAGATGGTGCTACAGTGTCTCTGGGGTTCAGCAGCACATTCATTCTTGCTCTCTGGAATGCACATATCCTGTGGTTGACCAAGGAAACTGGAAGCTTTCCAGATGGCATCCCACAGTGTAAACTGGATACAGAGTGGACAAGTCAGCAATGCCTAAGATTGCAAAAGGAAGTTAAAACCCTCACCTTTTAAAGGGAGAATGAGGTCAGGGAATGGTGAATTTTATGGGAATCACACCCAGAAATAATCAGAACAATTGTGTTAAAGTTACTAGGAAAGCTATTGGAGTAGAATATGTATGGGGATTTCAACCTGTTTATCAGCAGAGACAGTATTGTCACTTTGGGATTAAACCCTAATAATGAGAAAATACACAGAGCACATTAACCAGGTATCTAATTATCACTAGCTAGAGAAAAAATGCATTTTGCAGAGTGACAAACGTTAAAAAGCTGAATAGAAGAGATATTAATTTAGTGATCTGAAGGGCAGTGAGCAGGTTTGAAAGCTGCACATGCTGTAACCATGTAGACACAGCATCTGTTTAACCTAAGTAACACAACACTAAAAGCATGTGTGACAAGGTGAGAAAAATCCATTCGGCAAGGGCTAGACCTATTTTGAGGAAGCTATTGGACAACATCCAAGGACAGCAACTTAACAGCTTCACACTTATTTTCCTCATGGTACAGAAGCACTACAATAATTCATTAGACAGACGGTTTCAAAGCAGAATGATTACAGGGGAGAGAGTGCAGCCCCTGTCTGAGCTCACAGGTTTGACTACATGAGCCAGAAAAAGGGCTGGCAACATGAGCTAGAGAGGATGGAAGCTATTTGACAAAATGCAGGTAACAAGCTGCTAAGAAAGCATGAAAACTACACAAGAGGCTTCTATCACTTGTTTGCAGATAAAGCCAGTAACATATCTTCCCCATCATTAGAACTTGTATATTTTTTCTGTTAGTCAAATTTCATAAGGGAATTTATCAGGCTGGTAGATTCACCTAAGCAGCTCCAAACCACCTATTGATCCTAGGTTTTCAAAGGAAGCACTTTTATCTCTCTTTGGCATATGACTGAAGATAGGTAAGGAAATCCTGGAAAGAAATTGCAGAGACAGATATGTTTACATATCAGAAACTATCTGTGAAGAAAATCAGAATTAAGAGTTGAGGGTTTATTAAAATAAATATAAGAATTGATTTGACTCAATGGAGAAAAGATTCCAGTGCCAGGACATTTTTCAAAGACACAGAAAAGGATTTTTCAATGTTTTTCTTCCCCTCCCTCTAATTATCAGGGAAATCCCTAATGAAAACAAGTCAGAAATTGATATTGGCTAACACTGGCCACTGCCTTTAAGCATACAAGTTGGTTGTCTCTTCCTTCTTACATAGGAAGCACAGCATATTGATCATGTTAATGATTTGATTATCGTCTCTCCTAGAGGTAAAGTCTACACAATTATAAAAAAAGTTTAAAAATACTGACGTGAATGTAACAAGAATATAAACAGAATGGAAGAGACAATCCTCCAAAAACTTAATGACTTCTTCATAAAGCTTTGTTACTCAAAGATTATTCAGTGTAATATCCTAATCATTTAATTTTTTTTCCTAGCTTTTCAGACATGCAAAAGAGGTAGCTAACTTATGTACTGACTCAGGAAACAGAATACAAAGTGAGACACTAAGTTTTACATATTTTTGTTTGCTGTCCTATTTTGCTCTTCCATGACACTGGGGAAATGTTGCCCTAATTTCTGCATGTTTCTCTTAGCCTCCAATGTTTGAAATTCTTAGAGTCAGTTTCTCACACACTTTTAATGTAAATAATAATTGTTTTACATTCCTCTCTAGAGGAAGAGAGATTTGATGGACATTTGGTTTGACCTATGGGATTAGAGAGGTTGAACTTCATTCTCCAATCCCTGGTCACATTTGCAATTATATATATATATATATTGAAGTCACACAATAAACTTCCTTCTTTTTCCTCCTTTTTCTATGAAAAGAGTTGTCATGTATGTCATTGTGTTCATTTCTTGTCAAACAGTGACAGGGAAACATACAGGTGTTTCCATTTCAAGAAGAAATGTGAGTTTTGGGAAGTAGTTCCAGAAACCAAAAAAGTTTGAGATTACTTAAAAGCTTTTTGAAGAGGTGAAGAAACTTCTGAGATTTTTTTACAAAGTTTACTAAGATCAAGCTGAACTAGAGATTCAAATTTTTCCTTTTCTTAATAGGCTTCCTTGAGTTTGAAGTTAGGACCATTTAGGATATAATCAGTTCTTCTGTTGACAGGCATTTTACATCACTGGGACACCTCTCTAAACTAGCCTGTCAAAAAAAGCCTCAAAACCAAAAAAACAAAAAAGACAAAAAAGAAAAAAAAGAAAAAAAAAAAAAAACCCAAACTAAAAAAACCCCACAAAAACATGCAGCAGCACATTTCGTGGCATTTAGTACTATTTCATAGAGTCATAGAATCCTTTATGTTAGAAAGCCTTGCAAAAGGTGGGTAGACAATATGTTGGCCCACTCAATAAGGGATACTACACACCTCCATAGCCCTGGGTACAGAATTGCTGCAGCTCTGCTCACAAGTTGTAAAGAATTATGTTGTGCAAACTCTAGCTGTGGGCTACACATACTCAGTATTCAGGGATGCTCATGTACTCCATGAGAGAGAAGGGAAAAAAAACACTAAAGTGGGAATATGAGAAAATTCTTTAATTTGAACAGGTGAGTTAGTGCATGTTCTGGATGAGAGCAGAAAGGTGTTTCTGTTTTGGCTGAGGCAGAATGAGGAAGGAAAATACAAGGGACCAAGACAACAGGAAACGTATGTCCATGTCTGCTGCTGTAGTTTTTAGGATCACAAACTTGGATTTCATTCAGAGATCCCTTCTTAACTTGTATCTATTAAAATGCTGTGGTGCTAAGTAGGCTCATTCCATATTGTAATAAACAGTAAAAAAAATCAGTTATCTACCTTTTCACCTAATACAGCTCCTCCTTCCTTCCCCCTTACCCAGCAATAGTAACAAATTTATTTGCAAATAAAGGAATCAATTCAGCGGAAAAAAATAATATCAATAAATTTTTTTTTTTAATAAATTTTACTCTGAACAGAACTCATTTTTCTCAGATGTTTAAGGTTAAAACTACAGTATAAGTGATATTGAATCAGATGTTAGAAAGCCATGCCAAGCTGCAAAAGAAAATTAAAAAATAAATCTAAAGCAATTTTAGAGGCTTTGGATTCTAAGATTAGAGGTAAGCCCTAATATATATGGAAGAAAAACAGAAGGATTATTTCTCTATAAAAATCAATCCCTTGGAAAAAAGCAAACAAACAAATAAGCACACATCTGGCAATATTTTCTGCATCATTCTCTGAATATTTAATCTTTTCATATGAGAACTAGTCAGAAACACAGAGGAAATTTTTCAAGATTGTTAAAAAATTTGAAAGAAACAAACTAAGCATATGGGCACTATTACATTAAGGCTCAAATCCTTACATTTATATTGAGAGATTTAAAACTAAGAAAAAGAGAAGTTGGATAAAAGATTAAATAGAAGATTTAAATAGACAATAGGTTATGTATACAAATTATGACTTCTGAAATCCATTCTTACAGTCTTAGGATCAAGGGCAGCTTAGTTCATTGAAAAACCAAACCAAATAAACAAAAAATCTCTAGCGAACTGCAAATAGAGGTAATAATATTTCCTTGCAGGGCTTCTTCCCCATCCTCTCCCCTTTTTCTCTAGGGACAAGACAATATTCTGAATATAGATTTCACTGCACAGAATCACAAGTAAATTACTCAAGGCACCCTGTGCCCTTTGATATGCTACTGCACATTGCAAATGATAGTCACAGAAAATGTCACAAACTGTTGAGGGCAGTTTAGGAAATCTGAAGGACAGTATTTACTTCTTATCACACTTTTCTGTTCTCCTCAATATAAAACATAATGAGACATCCTGATGTACCAGCTTCATTAGTTTTTCTTTTTTTTAATGCCAAGAGATAGAAGATGGGAGCAGTTGAAAGCTGAGAAAAGGGGAACAGTTTGGAGAAGGGTCTTAGTTGCCAGAACTCCACAGTCCATTGTCCATTCAGCTTAGCCACTGTGATTTCAGGTGGCCTGACCAATGTCAGCAACATTGGGCAATTGGACAAAAAGTTATTCTGCTTACCCTGGAAGAATCAAGACTCATAAAGCCATTTTTATGAAATGAGTTTTCCTTCATCTATATATTCACCCAATAAATATCTTTAATTATTTTGTATCATCATTTACTCCGTATTCAGAAGGATATTTTTCTGTATATAAGGTAAATTCATCAATGATTAAACTTGAAAAAGGCTTGATTTAGTGTCTTGATGCACTGTTTATCTAGATTTTATTCATGAATGTCCCTCTGTCTCTGTATAATTTCCTTTCTTTTGCCAGACACATAGCAGCATTTACAAGAGATTCACTTCCAGTAATTAATAACAGAAATTCCTTGGCCTATCACTCATAAAAATGTTAATTAAAATTAGTAGAGGACCTGTGTATGTGTGTGCATTTGATTAGTTGTACAGTAAGGAGCCTAATTAATGCCAGATAAAATACATTCAGTAAGGTTCTCCTCATGCTTAAATTGATCTTTTTGACCAACAACAGATGCACAGGAAGCCATAAGGTCAGTGGTCAGATGCATAGTGGTTGTTAAAGGATCAGCTGTCAAGGTCCACTGATCATGCCATTTTGGGAAAGCAGGAAAATCTCTCCCAAGAAAATGAAGTGTTGAAAAAAGGGCTGCAAGTAGGGACACAGTGCCTTAAATTTGGAAGTTAGAACTGTAACTCGACAGCTGGTACACTAGCCTGTGCACCAGCCATGCCTGCCTGTGGAGAGCTCCTTTACAGCCTCTTGGCCTTACAACATGTTGGGCATGTGGTCCCACTTCAGGAGAGACTGAAAATTTCTCCAGAGGCTTTGGGGGTATTTATTAAAGGGGAAATTTTAGTTTTAGAAATTTTAAACTACTACCAATAAAGACAACACAAAAAAAAAAAAAAAAAAGAAAAAAAGAAAGGAAAACTGAAGTTGATTGTGGAGTGGGAGTGTAAAAGGTAATCAAATGTGCAGAACAGTCATATCAAGAGATTTCCAAGATTTTCACTCACTCACTGCTTGTGACGGTGATAGTCTGTCACAACTGCATGGATTCCTGGCTGTCTTTCAGCAAATGGTAGGTACATCTCAGAAAAATAGCATTATAACAACAACAAAAACAAAAAGCCCCATCCAAACAGAAAACAAAGAGAAGAAACTTTCCTTTAAAAGCAATGAGAAAAATCTGCATTCATTTACCACAGAAGATTATATTACTCTATTACTCATATCATTCTAAATCAGTCTCAAATAATCTCTCTGTTGATACCATCTTTATACAGCTATATTTTTCAAGAAATGCAGTATTCAGGGTAATGAAGGTAAATTGTCTATTACATCATGATTCCATCATAAGTGATCAAATAAAAACACAATTCCAGAATATGTGTAACATATGTTGTTATGCTGGTTTTGGCAGGGGTAGACTTAATCTTCTTCCCGGTGGCTAATATGACACTGCATTTTTTGGATTTGTGCTGAACATAATAGTAGTAATGTAGAGACATTTTTGTTATTTCTGAGCAGGGCTTACCAAGAGACAAGCCCTCTTCTGTTTTTTTGTACTGCCACGCTGCCAAGGAAGTTGGGAGTGTATGGGAGGCTGGGAAGAGACAGAGAGGACAGGTGACCCAAACTGACCAAAGGGAAATTCCAGACCATATGGCATCATGCTCAGTGTATAAAGTGGGGAAGAAGGAACAAAAAGGAGTGGCATTTGGAGTGATGATGTTTGTCTTCCCATGTCACCATTATGCCTGATGGGGTGTGCTCTCCTGGAGATGGTTGAACACCTGCCCGCTCATGGGAAACAGTGAATTCATTCCTTGTTTTGTTTTGCTTGATTTGTGGCTTTGCTTTCCCAATTAAACTGTCTTTATCCCAAACCACAAGTTTTCCAGCTTTCACCCTTCCAATTCTCTCTCTGATCCTGCTGGTGGGGTAATGAGAGAACAGCTGAGTGGGTCTTGGTGAATGGCTGGGGTTAAAGCATGACAGCAGTAAAAAGCATTCAAGGATAAGGTTGTAGTTTTGGCATCACTTTAAACCTGAGTGCTGACCTATAGAGAAGTCCCACTGACCCACCTCTGCTTTTCCCCAGCTTTCTTTTCTCTGTAGCTTATACAGTTTAAAGATGAAGTAAAATAACATGTTCATCTCACTAAAACCCAGCACTTCTTTCTGTTCTGATGAAACTGATTATTGCATTTCTTGATCTAATTCTATGCCTTATGAAGAAGAAAAGTGACAGAAATGACAGAATTACCTTTTTGGAACATGACCAAACCTAAATCTCCTTAAAGCAGAGGGCTTCTGCATTACAATATAAATCTTAGAAATGTTAGTGGGATTTTTTGCATCTGAGTTTATTGTAGAATTGTTTCTGTATGTGTTCTGACACTATGTTGAAACATACATTGTAGATATATTCCAAGATACTTTGCAGCCTTCTACCTATTTAAAAATCAAGATATTACATTAGTTCAAGTAAATAAAACATAATTTGGCCCATGATGAGCCTAATTTACATTCTTTATAATTATATATAATATTGCAGATCAAAACAGGAGGAAAGAATACAAAGAAATATGCATCTGAAGGATTTGAGACAGTGAAATATCCATCTGTATAAATATTTCTATAGAGAATCCACAGCAGCATTCTCTCTCTGAACAGTTTAGGTGGTAGGAAAAAACATGGCAAACACACCACAGATCTTCATCTTCCAATGCATTTATGTACCAAATTTGGAAGAGCTAAGAAGCTCCTGTTTCTTCACTCTTATATTTCAGAAGCAGAGCTAAAAGAGAATTGTTCTCGTTACAGAAAATTAATCAAATTTTGACACGAAAATGTGCATTTAATAATTTTGTGCTGCTTGTGAAAAATTCCCCAGGAAATTTTCCCAGGAAAGAAATGGAAAAGGTTAAAAAAATATTTAACTCACACAGGGAAACATCTTCTTACATTGAACAGAAAATTGTTTTCAAATTAAAAATTGCAACCAAATGTAAAACCTTTCACTAAGATAAGAGCTAGAAAGAAAGTACTGTTTGGACAAACCTAGAATAAAAGTTCACTTCACTTCTCTCTGAAAGTCAGATTAATGTAAAGCTTTTAATACCAGTCTAGCTTTGGCAGTAGTCAAGTACCTTTCAAAAATTGACACATTTATGTCAAAATAAAGTAAATTATTTTTGCTATTGGTTGGTCCATTCTTGTCAAAATCCAACTAGCTTTCCTTTTCCTTTCATTCTTGGAATGTCATTTCTGCAGCTATCAAAAGTTAAGCTATATGGAAAGAATGAAGTTACTGGACTACAAAGCACACCTTTAAAAAAAAAAAAAAAAGAGAAAAAAAATCACAAAATAAAACCATACCCACACACAGACACAGAAATTTAATCTGCTTACAAAATCATTATGTAAGACTGTATAAAATAATCATCTTCAAGAAAAACAATTAGGAGTTTTGGTGAAATCCCTATTATGAAAAATCAGTGATTAAAAGAATGGGGAAGAGGATCAAACAAGGATGACTCAAAACCAAAGGGAATTTTCTTTACTTGCCAGGATTGTATTTTGTATTGTCTAATAAGTCCTCCTGTCTCTTGGCTTGGCCAAGATAAGTGTTAGGAGAAAAATGGACCTATCAGCTCTTTCTTTTACTCATTCCAAGAGAGATACCAGTGCCTCCATTAAAAAGTTGTTAGAAGATGATTCTCTATTAGCACAGTTATAACCACTTCTGGGGATGGAGACAGGAAAATTTAATCCTAATAACTGACTCGTTACTAGAGACTCTTGCAGGAAAATTATTAATAAAAACATGCACTAAGCACGTTATTACTGAATGTGGACTAATAGGAAAAATAGCTAAGACCTTGACATGCACAAAGCCGGTTCCTTTGTAGCACAAAAGACATAGGATAATGGAAACAATTTTCAGCTTGTACAAGAAGTGAATTTATTACTTGTTTCATGCCATCTTCTATATCATTAGCAAGGATTAACATTATTAATAATTATTATTATTATTATTGTTATTATTATTTTATTTTGAATCAATCCATCCAGTGGAATAAAATACTTTGCCTTTAAACATATTGGCAACATTATTTTAAGTGGTCTTGCAGTATCTGGCCTTTTTTAGCAGCCCTGAATTTATGTGGCATACACGGAGCTGGATTTGAGCCTGTTCCTCAGAAGTTTGCACTGAATTCTGTCACACTAGACTAAACTAGTGCATGCCTAGCCTGAGATCTTCTTTGAGAGTCCAAATATCCCCATAGTAACATTACCTCTAAACATCTTTATCTGAGAGACATGCCTTATATCAGAGCTTGTTCACAGGTATTAAAAATCAGAATCCCTTCACTCAGAGTCACGATGGAGTCCAATATCTTTCTCATATCTGACTGACCAGAAGCCTCATCCCTGTCTCCCATGCACACTCCATTTAGTTCATCTATTTTGAAGTCTTTAAAAAAGAAATCACTGGATCCCCAATAAGGCTTAATGTCTTTTCTCTAAAAGGACCAGCAAATTCATAACAAATGTGAAATCACCTTTAACAGCCTAAAGGCAAGAGAAAGTTATGAGTTCAAATCTATATCATATAATTTGACACATCAAATTAATATGCATCAGTTATCCTTAGAAAAAATGCAACAAGTTAAAATAAGAAATCACTGCAGCACTCCACAGTAAACCGCAATGCAACATGACATAAAGGTGAGATTCCTTTCTTCACAAGAAAAAAGGTTTTGAGATATTTAAACAGTCTCCTAGCTGCAAAGGTTTCAAGTTTTTTACCTCCTGCTGTTTTCTGAGCATGATAAATAGCTTGTTGTGCACAGGATTGAGATATAATTCCACTTCTCATGGTAAAACGCAGGCATCCTTATCCTTCTAAGCATATATCTGGCCTCCACACATTGCTGTTTTCAATATCCTCTAAATCCTAAGAGGTCTGAGCTAAGAGCATGCTAGGTAAACAGATATGATTCTTTCCCAAAGAGACAATCAAGGAAATGGTTGCAGAGTATCTTCAGTTCCGGTGACTTGCTGTATGCTAAAATAATCTTTTAATTCCCTCTTGCACCTACCTCCTTGCTTTCAATACCATATTAAGATTTTTCATTTGGGTCAATTAAAGAAATATAGCAGAGGTGGTCTATTAAAATGGAACAGAAAAGGACATCAAGTTAAAGGAAAAGCAAGAATCTGCTTTTCTTTTCTTTAGAAGAAAAATGAATGATTCTCAAACACATAATTTAAAAAACTGGGTAGAATAGTGCAATTATCCATTAAGATCTTCACCACATATTCAAGATCTTAGCTAAATATTGAGTTCTATAACAGAAACTGATGCAGGAAGTCATCAGTGGTGACAACATAACTTCAAAAAAAATTGGAGAGAAACAAATTAAATTCTTCTAAACATTATCAGAAGCTGCAAAGTTGATTTTATTTAATTAGTCTGATTGAGTATCAAAAGCAGAGGAAGGTGTTAAAATTCTTTCAACAATACCAGAAAAAGCATGGCCACCTAACAGTTTTTTCATGCTTTCTCACCAGGAACTGATTTCTAGCTACAAATCATAAGCTACCATATCAGCACTTAAGAAGTGCACACAAAGTACCCAAAATGAAGCCAAATCAGAGCTTGCCTGTCTGATCGGAGAAAATAATTTTCATCCCATGTGTCTAAGAGATCTTTGTAAGCTCCTTATTTTCCTGGTAAAGCATCAGAGTGTCCCTTCCTGGAAGTGCTGCCACCTTGCCAGAGGGACACAGAGCCACTGCCATGAGGAATTCATGAACTGCATGACAACACTGCAAAATTCCCTGTCTGCACACGCATTTTAAAAAGGTCCTTTCTAACGCAAAGCTGTTCTATAATTCTGTGATTTTAAGGGTGGGCTCAACAGCTCCATGTTTTAAAATGGGCATCTGTCAGTTTATCCATGAGATCAAAAGGAAGGGGAGCCTTCTTCCCCAAAAGCCCAGAAATCTAAGCACTTGCTCAGAGTGCAGCTTCTGTGCCATCATTGAAAGAAGAGTTTAAGTCACATCTTTTATTTGCAAGATGGAGCCATAATAATTAGGTTTTATTCCAAAGTTTTTGCTTTCTCCCAGATTTGTTTGCATCTATAATGAAAATCCAACACTTTGCTTTCATAGTCAAAGGAATTGGAAAGATGATTAATTTGGATAAAAGCTAACAAAATTATTGTCCTTCGAAAAAAACACCAACAATAACAAAGAATGTCAAAAGAAAGCAGGCAAACTCATAACGAAAAGAGCCTTATCATTGAAATTATTTCCTTCTAGTCTGTTAAGCCTCACCTGAATACATAATAAAACCCAGCACTGCTACAAAATTCACTAGTACAACGTAAATGACAGCACTGCTAGCTGCAAAGGCCAGGGCAGATTATGATTAAGGTTTTTTTGGGGTCTCCTTAAATCCCATCTTATAAAAACACTACTTTTTTTTTCATCTCCCAGTTGGTCTCACAGTATTAATTCAAACATTTTAAACTATGGAAGTAAAAAGCAGTGGTATAAAAGCATACTACTCATTTGGGGCTTCAGTTTGTTTTTCTCCATCCTTTTAAAAAGAGAGTCCATTTCCAGTACACACATATGAGAGATTTTATAAGAGAACAGAGAGAGAAGGCACATAAAAGGGCTACCCTAAAGCAGGATTTTCCTTTGACACATTTGCTACATTGGCCTTGCTGAGTGCACGCAACTGAAGGCTGAACATTTCCTAACTTGTTAAAAAAAAAAATCTTAAATCACAAAAATATCCAAGATTTTAAATTGAATCCTCTCAGTTTATAAATAAATGTGTCATATAAATGCTTAAAATGGACTTTTAACCAACAGTGAAATTAATTATTACTGCACTCAGGGAAAATAAAGTATACCCATTGGTAATCATTCACACATCCCCATAAGTGAAAACATTTTTAATATATTTTCTAAAGTTAATCCTGTTATCAAGTAACATCTTATATTCGGTTAGTTTATGAGGGCAAAATATGGCAAAAAAATTCTGGGAATTATTTTTAAGGTAAGCACAAATTAAAGCTGGGCAAGGGAGAAGATGGAGTCTATTAAACTGTGATAATGAGGAGGAATCAAGGACTATCATTTTCAAAAAAGAAAATTCTGTGGATCGTGTCAGGGTGTTTAGTGTTACTGGGCTCAGAGAAAACTGTTTCTGATTATTTGAAAAAAAGTAGTTTGCTATGCAACAGTTTGAATTTACCTGGTACACAGTATGTGAGAAGGATCCTTCACTTTAGAACTCATCTTGTTTTTAGAGCGTTACTAAATTTTCCTCTGCATGACCCATGCATCGTAATAGGGTCCTCAAAGGAATTAGACAGATACTGGAAATGAGCAGACAGCTCCTAATGAGAACACACCAGGCTGTGTGGGAGTAGGCACCATGAGAAAACGGATCAGGTTGTGTAGGAAGCCCTACCACTTTTCCTCACAGTCTCTTCTTTTGCAGCAACCCTCCTATGACAGACTGTCTTCTTCTCCTCCTCCTCCTCCTCCTCCTCTTCCACACCTGGCAGAAGGGAATGATGCAAAGAACACAGTGCTGCTGTTGATATCATTAATGCCACTGCTCCATCAGATGCAGATACATGTGTTTGCATTATGCAGTTCACCTACAGAAACACAACATCAGACAGAACCAATAATTCTGCATCCTTACAAACCATTTCCAGATATGAAATGAGAATACTGAATTAAGGCAGGCCAAAGGAAAAAATATCTTAGCAATGCTTGTTGAAAAAAATGCCTTCTAAAGCTTGTACTTAGCCTACTGCATTCCTAATGACAAATTTCCTGATCTTCACTTTTCTTCTAGGTTATTTAAATAACCTAGAAGAATAAATAATAATAATAATTTAATAATAAATTTAACTTCAAAGAGCAAGCACAAAAATGCACAAAAATGCAAAAATTTACAAAATTTCTTTTTCTTGTTTAAAAAGAAATGGAACGGCATTCAATATTATTATAATTATACTATTTTCCTTCACAGATCTTGCCACAAAATGAATGTAGAAATGAAGCTCACCACTTTTCTCTTCATTTTTTTTTCTCTTGGTGAGCTACAGTTTCAAATGGATTCCAAGGATAAGTCAATTTAAGACAATGAACCAGAAGAAAAATAACACAAGAAAACTTGAGCAGCTTTGCGCTGGCATTGGTCCTGTAATTAACTTCATATGGGATCAGATAAGAATCTATATTTGCAAAGTGGCTGTAGTAGGAGGGCAGTAAGGTAATACCACAGAAGTCGCAAAGAAGTCACAGTCTCATTGGCTTGACTGTATCACAAAACCACAAACTCCAGTTATGTATGTGTCCTGGTTTGGGACAGATTTGGGAGGGAACTTCCTGAAGGGGTCTCCTCTAGACAGCAAATTTCAGCAGCCCCTCCTTCAACCAGTTTGGGAGGAAAAAAGCTGAGAAGGAAGCCATGAGCCATTTCCCCACAAAAAAAAATAAAAGTGCAGAAAAAATGAGGACTAGTGTCCAGTAAAACTTGCACTGATCTAGCAGGGAACTTAAAAGCACTTCTAGGTTCACCAGTCTAGAAGTAAAAATACCAAAAGTATGTCTTTATCCTCTTTGTGTCTCTCAACAAATCCCAGTTTTACAGCAGGAACATAACTGTAGAATTAGCATTTTTTTTTAAAGGTACTTTTTTAAAATGTAATAAATTGTGGAAATAGCAATAGCTATGTCTCAATATAGACATTTCATATACAAATACTGTCTTTAGAAGGTCATTCTCATATCAATACATAAAGCCTTAATAACTACTAAAATGTATATAGACTGGTGATAAGTAACTTTCAGCAAAATTCCAGATGCCTTAGATAAGCTTAAGGTACACATCTGCCAGTCCCAGCCCAGAGCTTTATAAAGAAAGCACACTTGCTTAGTGAGATTTTGAAATTAGACTGACATCAAGAAACGTTCCTAAATCACAACAATACTGATGAAGGCTATTAGATTTCATGTTTTCCAGCTTCTTCTCTGGCATTACCTATTCTCCTGATACTTGAATTCTCTTGTCCAGACAATCAGCAGACCTTCTACACTAAGCCCTCACAATAAGCAGCTTTCTTCCTGCTCCTATAACTTTCTTGCTGTGATTGTCAGTGCAAGAATGATTTTTCTCTGGATGACACAGGGCACTAACATGAGGCAAAAGTGTGTGATTATTATTACAACAGGCATGCTGCTTCTTTACATATGGAGGTAAAGAGGGGAGAGGGGGAGCGACATTGATCTTCAGGAATTTGTTGACTTGGTTCCATGAATCCTGGTAGTTACAACTGCTGAAATTCTCCAAGGAGCTGAACAGAGGTTGTACATGATCCTTTTTAAAAAGCAGTGCTTTTTGCACCCCATTCCCTTAATGCATTCATCCAAATAATCCTTTTGATGAAATAAAATTTTCCTCTTCCTTTTCATCCAGTGAAAGAAAACAGAAAATTGGCAGTAGTTGTCCCATTACAGTAAGAGCACAGGCATTATTTAACTGCTATTAGTAGAACTATACTGTATTCTACCTGTCTTTTCATTTCTACAGTCAAAGCTAACACAAATCCTTCTCTAGCCTTTTGGGAGTAATTTTATTTCAAAAACTGAAGGAATAACTACCTCATAAATCATTTTTCTTTAGTACCTTCCATTTATCATCTGGCATAATCTAACTATGAAAAACCATTTGCGCAAACATTTAACATTTTCTTTCCCACTCTCAGAGAAGTAAAAGAAAAACAAAAGATATATTTAAGAAATAATTCTTAACAGTAAATAGCCTTTAAGATCCTCAACTCTTCCATTTTTCTTTACTGCAGAAACTTACTACACAAAAGTTTAATTTGACTGAAGCTTCTGATTCTGTAAGGAAAATCTACAACATAGAAACAAAAGCCTATCTGCTGCAGAAAAATGGGGGTTTTTTGTCATTTTTTTTAAAGTCAAAGTTTTAATCACATCATCTATTACAGTTCTTCCTGAAGTGTCACTCAGCAGTTGCCACTATGATCTCTGAACATCAGTATCTGTAAACAAGATAACTTTCTTGCTCAATGAGGCCATGCTTCTCCCTTGCCATTCAAAGGAACCCACTGGAAAGTGACTTCCAATTTAATTGGATTAGCCGGCAAAATGTCACTCGACTCATCCTTTTTAGCCCGCCTATCTCACCATCAAATTCATAACTAAATAGATCCATTTTAATCAGGAAACCTCTCACAGAGACCTATAGGCAAAGCAAACAAGGGGCTCAGTAGCCAGTGTAAGGAATCAGTAACAATGTAGACTTTGCAACTGAAAGACTGGATTAACTGAGTAATTTTCCCCGGTATTTACCAAATACAGAGATTAGATTGATATATCCCACAGATGCATATTCCTAGGGAAAATGTGAAATGTCAAGGCTTTACCACTTCACCAGAGCAGATAATTAAGTAATTAGAACAATTAAAAGTTGACAGAGCACCAGTGACCCCCAGGTGAATTACAGCCATGCCTTATGAAAGCATGAGCAAGGGAAGAGGGAAGACTTTGGCACATATGCAGGACAGATTAAATGCAATTATAGGTCTGGGTTTACAATTTATGCACTTATCTTCCAGATGTGCTGTCCACAACTTTCATTGTCAAACTGATTATTTAGATGTCAGGGGCAAACTCATCTAGATACATTTTCTCTCGGAAAAAATAGTGAATTAGAAAGCAAAGTATATATTAATCTATTCTCTCAACCTTTTACACCACATGAAAGAGCTGAAACAGTAATAAAGTGTTTTAACAAATCTGCATCCATCTCAGTAAAATACATCCATCAGTCGAGTCACCTGGGAAAGGGAATGTCAAAGAGGCCCTTTGCACGAAACATACACAAATCATCAATCACTAAATTATGCCAGAGGCTTATAACCTTCATCACACCGTTTTTTTGGGAACTGTCTGCTCATCTGTAACTGCTCATGTGCTACATGCAGAAACACCCTATTTGCTAAATAAGGAATATGAGCAACACAGCCATCACAGCATGAAGTTCAGGAATAATTTGCTTCTCTTACTATTAGGGCAGGTTTGCTTTAATTAGTTTTTTGGGGTAAGGAATTTGGTTTATAATACATTGGACTGCCTGCTGTGATGAACCAATCCCAGGTAGAGTGAGCTGGCCCTGGGGACTGGATGCATTATGTAGATGGGAAGCAGGGACAGAGGCAGAATTCCTGAGCAGGCACAGCTGCAGGAGAGAGAGGTAATACATGTAATTCTCATAAGCTGTGAAAACTTTAACTACCAGATTTGTTGCAATTAAGAGTGTAATCATCTTATATGCTGTAATTTTTTTAGGTGGAAAGTTGTTTCAAAAATGAAGAGAGAACGGGGAAAAGAAGAGAGACACACTAAAAAACCAATACAAAACATGCCACATGGAGGATATTTCACACTTTTGTTTCTCAAAAGCACATCTAATATTCTTCTGTTCTGAAATCATCTTATTGCCTTTACCAAATGGAAAGAAATACCCTAGAGAAAATAAGATTAAAGACTATTAACTCTTTTTTTCTAAAATTAATTAAACCATTTTATAATAAAAAAATAATAAAAATATAATAAGAAAGCAAACTTTCAAATAATTGAAATTCAAATATGCAATTAAAAATAAAATTACAATCTCTCACAGCAAACTATGTACAATCTATTTTTTTATAAAATGCCTGTTGTAATATATCTATTTATTTATTAAATATGAATTTTTTAAATTTTACAGCTTCAAGTCAAACCGTATATTGATATGGTTTAACATATATTACTTAATTTAAAAAATAGTCTAAATTAGCTGATGACACAAAAAGGGTAGAAAGCATAAAAGATTATAGGGTAAGGAACAAACCTTTCAGAATGGTTTCTCTAGATTAACCATGTGGGTGGATAAGTAACTCAGAGTTCAGAGAAGAGAACAGAGCAGTGTCAATGTACTGAACAGAAGTAGGTGGATGGCTCCAGTTCGAATCAGAACATCTCCCACTTCAGCAAGGCTGCTTAAAATGATTCATTCTATGGCATATTTTACGTGCTGTGGACATTCTGTAGGTTTTCTTTCCTACTTGTCAAAGCCATGTTCATAGTTAGAGGAGGTGGCATGCTCTTTTGATTATGTTCCAGCATTTTTGTCTTTCATTTTAAAAAAACAAACAAACAAACAAAAAACCCCAAACAAAAGCCACATAAGTTTGGAAACAAGGAACAATAGGGAAGCTCAAGCCTAAACTGAATTCAAGTGAAAGAAGACAATACAAATCTAAAATATGCAATTGGAAAAAGCAGATAAACACGAGATTTCTCTGAATTATACTTTACCAAAAATACCATTAATGCTCCAACACAGATCATTAGTTTGAAAGAAAGTAGGAAAGAGATGGAAAGCACAAGCTGGTAATTCACAGCTCTGTGAAAAAGACCTTTCTGAACTTATAATGACCACTGACAGTGCTGAGCTATAACCCGGTTACGTGACTGAACTGGTCATATTCTGCCTCTCATTAAACCTCCCATTCTACCTAAAAACATACTGAAACTGATTTTCACTGTTTTTAGGAACCTAAACGTATGTTTAATTCTGAGCACATGCTCTGCTAAATGCTGCAGAACAAAATCCCATATCCTGTGTAGTAAAAGAGGTTAAGTAGAGTTAAGAGCTTTTTCAGATCGTTATCTTCCACCATGCACACCTATTGACTGACTTATGAGTAGGAGAGTTGGATTAGTACCTTCCAGGTCCACCCTGTATTACTAGGTTTGATGCAGAAGGCTAGTGGTGTTCTTTTGGAATAATTCCAAAAACTAATTTTCAGAAAAAAATTCTTCTCTGTTAATATTTAGTTGTTTTACAAACTAAGCAGAAAGAAAAGAAGGCATATCCTTTTTTACTGGAACTGAAAACTAAAAATATGGATAGTGGCTATGGAGAATGCCCACTGACAGTGGAAAACCAAATGGAATCCTAGGGATTTAATCTAGTCCACTAGACAGACTTTGCATTACGTATGGGGACTAGGTGAATAAACAGGAACATTCTGAATTCTGACTACTAATTCATAACTAGGTCTTCACACGTTACAACAATCAAAGGATCAGTGCCAAGAAAGGGCACTTGAATTTGGGAGAGAAGATTGTAGGGAGGAGACTCAGAAAGAAAAGAGACACAGAGAAGAAATGAAGACAGTAAATAGAGTAATAAAGTTCAACTACAAATATAATCACTGACACTGAGAGTTATGAAGAAGAGATTAATTAACCAATTCAAGACTCAAGCAGATCTCATTCCTCTATTTACAGCTTTGAGAAAACTGGAGTGAATAAATATTAGCAGTAGTCACTACAGTCTTCTAACAGAGAGTAAGTCTTCTGTTCATCAGAGCAAGAAAGTCAAGTCATTGCTTATTAGAATAAAACATATAGGTAGTACAAGAAGTCATTTGTAATTAAAAAACCCTACTAACAATGCAATATTATGCAGGAATATACATTTCCTTTTTGTAACAATCCACTAAACTACTGCTTTTAGCAGAAAAACAACTGATGCATCATTTTAATGGCCATGTCAACCAAAAGATAATTTTCAGTTTTGCTTTCTTCCTCTTCACCCAATACTGATAAATGTGCACAAGCTACTCCTAGGTGTTTTATAAATAAAAATGTAGCTTCTCTTTCTGTGCATGCATATGACTTCAGTATATGTTTAATTTTGTCTTTTGTGGACTCCTCACACATACTGTAGCCAAAAAAATTCCAGTCCACCGGCCAATTTTACAGTTGGGTCTAAATTTATTTATAAGATAAAAAATCCACACTTTTAATCTAAAACATATGGTTTCTGCTTATCACTTCTCTAGTCTCCTTTTTTTTTTCTTCAACTCTGTCAATTTACAGGCCTCAAAATCCACAAATGTTTTGCATAAATCAAAATAACTGATTTGATTTAGCTATGTACCATGATTCTTTACAGAAATCACTGTTTTAAGGATTGATCTGAGCCTCTGACAGGTACTTGTAAAGCTTCCTAAGGGTCCTAGATGTTTCACTCATAATTTTTCAGTTTCTTCAGACTATCATTCACATCTTCCCAACTTTCTGAAAAGTGTCCTCTGTAAGGTACTTAATGATAACTAGATAGAAATATGAAACACCAATAGCCTAAAGGAAAAGCTAATATTTTAAGGGATGTTTGGGGGTTTTTTGTTGGGGTTTTTTTTTTGTTGATTTGGTTTGAGGTTTTTTTGTTTCTTTTTATTTAACACTCACCAGGTGAAAAGGCACTTTCTACCACAAAACTAAAAAACTTCTGCTTTTTTGTGCTTTCTCCGGGGCAGGTTTAAACCTCTGGCATTAAATCTGAAAAGAAACTAAGAAGTAAAAACTTTTGCAAACTTTACTGTCTTTTAAATGCAAAGTGTCTTCTTTGATGTATCCTACCTGAAAGACACAGCAGGATATTTGTTTTCTAAAGGACTAGTGTCAAAACGAAACCTACTACAAAAAAACCCTCTCCTTACATGAAGAAGATAAGAAAAGAATAAACAACATACGAAAGACAGGAGTTGCATTAATAATATACTTCTGCAAGACTTTGGCATTTTCCAGAGAAAAATCTAAGTATATATCTCTTGGGAGAGGAGGGAGGAGGGTATACATTTGGTGTATACAAATATACACATAATAAATAAATAAATAAACAAACCCCAAATATTCTCTTCAGCCAACACGTATCCTTTTAGTCATTGTCAACTCCGACGACCTTTAGCTGGTGAAAATCTTAACAGAAAGTTTTCCAGTAGCTCACGCATCTAAGTCTCTTATTGTAAAATCAGTGGCATCTCTTCCCTTGGGAAGATCTGTTCCTACCAAAACTCAATAACCTCCCTTGGTAAAATGTTTGCGGCTTTTTTTCCCTCTTGCCTTAGAGAAGGATCCCAATGTGCTCCCAAGCCTGGCAGTCCGTGACACAAGCACAAGAAGCATTCTGTGCCTACACAGTGGCCCTCAATTGGGAGTTCCCTGACTGCCCACATAGCCAGAGAGTGACAAATCTCAGGACAAGCATGAGCAGGGGAACTTAAGAGAAAATTAAAAGGTTATTCACAAGCTAATGGGTAATTCTTCTGCTTCCAATGGAGTCCAAATAAGTATTTCCAGCTCATTCTTATTATTTGTGCAATTAATAACCTATATTGATCTTATCCAATGAATGTTGTTCTCTTAAAACTCTGTTGTACAAAACTACTACAAAATTTTCTCTTGAGATATCCACCAGCTAAAAGCATTACAGACAATACCACTAGTTAAAAGGATCCTTCATGATAAGGGAGGATGTAGGGCTATAGGGACTTAATATCTCTGCTTCATTTCCCTTCATTAGTTAGTCAAATTTTACTTATTAGAGGATAGGTAATTTCTTAGGCACATCTCCCTGTGTTGAGCACAGCAGAGGGAGCTTGGTATTCCCAAACACTGTACTGGGAAGCTCACACTAAAAAGAAAGTACACAGCAGGAAAAGGAAGCATTTATGAGAGCAGCCATGTTTATGCAAGTTTTGTTCTGTGGATTAAACATATTTTCCTGCTACACGTTTTGGAAACCTTGTATTTGGTTCTTGAACACTAAAGAAACAGAAGCTGCCAAAAATTTTAGATACCATTTGCACAAAACTAAAAACTTGCCCTTTCACATCTGAGAGCAGCTATCACCATCATTTTTGAAGCAGTGCAAGCATTTTTTTTGTAAAGCTAGACCTTACAACCATTTAAAAATATAGATATTATCTAAAACATTTTCACTTTCATTAAGTTTTATTCATGTAGGAAATGAATAACCAGACTTTCAGCATATAGAAATCCATTGGCTTGTCCAGGATCTTTTATAAAGAGATTTTTCTGGTTGGCTGGCAACTCCCTTAGAAACTGTACTTTTGCACTGTGCAAAATGAGATGCAATAAACCAAGCACTCAAGATAACATCTACCTACTTCAGCAGGATAGGGACAATAACAAATACAGCTTTTGTTATGATTGCAGGCTATTTTTCTTTGAAGGGCCCTCTCCCAGAGCATAAGATAAGTACATTGTAAGAATAAGTAAAGATCACAAGGAAAGTTTCCATTTTTAGAGCTCCTGTTCCTTAGTAAGAATTAGAAAGCAAAAGTGAATAAAGAGAAACTGGAAGAATTTACATACAGTTGCTGTAACTTTGTGCCCTCTGGAAAAGCAGAACCCATTCTAGAACCTTCTGAAAAGATCCTGGGTGGTGCTAAGCAAATCATGTAAGCTGATTTCACTTTTCAACACGGGTAATTAACAGTGCATTCTTCACAGCTGACCTATCTCTAGAAAGTCATCCACAGCTAGAGCATACTGTTGATTGTTTTTGGGAACTCACTGTGAAGAGTTCCTGTGATTTGTAAGAGAGATCAGACTGTTTTAGTTGGTGACTTTCAGCCAGCTCCTTAGAGCTGGTAATGTTATTAGCGATGTTATTCTGCCCAGTCTCATGCAAGAGACACCTAAACTAATTCTCCCACCTGATGGGAACAGAAGGAAACTAGTCCTCAAAGCAATCTTGCTGTCACAGGAGACGCATCTTCAACCCTTCATCATCAATACCAGCCAGCTGAAAAACATTTATGACTAAATGTGTAGTCTAGATACACTGCAAACTCTTTTGTATTTGTCACAGGGGTTCATAGAATATCCTGAGTTGGAAGGGACCCACAATGATCATTACCTAGCCTGTGTTAAAAACTTCTGTGCTTGGAACTTTTGGATGAGGCAGCTGAAAACAGACGTCTTATCTGGTAGCTAGGGAAGATTTAAAATGCTGAGAATTACTCTTTCTTTACTGTAATATGTGCTCTTCTTGATAATGAAGAGTCAATTTACTCCTTAGAACAGGTACTGCTGCCTGTTCACCTTGCTACCCTCAGCTGCAGGAGAAGCTTATGAAGAAAAAAAGCACCAATTCAAAAGCTTGAAATGTGGCATTTCAAAAAAAACACAACAATGCAGGCAGATTTGTAACAGCACTCAGACTACATGAGGATGTATCAAGATGTTTAAACAGCACCGTACACCTGTATGAACTATTTACTGTTGGAATATGTAGCAACAGCTTGTGGAAATAACTGTTATTTAAGCCCAGTGATGGCTATAAATGCAACTCCTTCCAAGCTTTACATAAACTTGGGATGAGATTGTTAAAGATACAGGCAGACAAATGTTACTACCCACCTTTCTTGACAGGTAGAGAAGTCTAATCCCATCAATCACTTCTCCTTCTGAAACCACTCCACAAGCCTGTTCAACACTCCAACATAGTAGGAAGTTTACCCAGGGAGAAAGAAATAAAAATAGTTTTCTACAAACAAACTGAAATGACTCACAAAAGGGTTTAGCAAGTTTTTAAAAAATGGGCATCAGCTGAGCTTCTTGTGAAAATGCAGTCTAAGCTTCCATGTATCTCAGCGTCTTCTCAGTACAACAGGAATATTCATTACTTTGAACCTCAGAGGAGTTTGTTGGAAATGTATTCAAATACATGCCTCAGAAGAACAGAGAAAAGTATGATGCACTATACTGGGTACTGAAGCAAAGTCCATGAGGAAATTAATAATTCCACCTTCAGTACATGTTCTTATAATTTGAAATAAATAAAATATAAGGCCAAATACTGAATGAAGAAGATAAAAGTGAAAAATTAAATAGCTGGGCATGAATGGTGAGCACCATTCATCCTGTATGCTAAACAATTCACTGGTCCTATTAAGCTAACAAACCAAAAAACAAAATCTAGATTAGACTATTTAATTAAAATTTATATTAGAACTCTGTTGTACTCACTTTTTTAAAAGAAAATATGAAAAGACAACAATAGATAAATTCTGCAAGTGGTGCCAAAGCTCACTCTAAAGCTAATAATGCTGGGAACATTATAGCTGGTGATGCTCAAACTGGCCAGCCTAGAAACTCCATTAGATGGGCTTAGCTGAAAAACATGCCTTTCAGGACTCCCAAAACACAAGGCGAGGTACCTCATGATATGAATAATTTGTTACAGGTATACAGTCCAGTTGTAGACACCTACAGTACAGATGTAATATGATGGAGTGGTAAATAATGAAATCAGATTGAGAATAATGCCACAAAACCAACAGAAACCCAGTCCCTTGCTACAGTAAGGCTGTAGCTAAGAGGCTAAACATGAGGGTTTGGTGTATAAACAAGGGAAATACAGCAAGGAGATGACCCTGCAGAGAATGACACAGAGCAGGGGGATGACAGTGCATGAGAATGATGTATTACTGACCTGGGGTTTCTCTGTCTCTGAAATTCAGCAATGAAGAGTAATTTCTTGGGTACTCCACATCAGCAAAAGACTTTTACAAGTTTCTGCAGCTGAAGCCTCTGACATCTGCCAAAGAAACTCGTGGTCCCAGACATAAGGTTTCTGTTTATCAGCTGTGAGGGCCACCACAACAGAAGACTGATTCAGACTGCTAAGTTACTATTGGTGTTTTGCTTCCTACCTCAGCAAGGTTGAGTTTGAGTAGCTGGTTTGCAAAACCAAAATTTAAAGAGAAAAGTGGTTGTTAAATTCAAAAACATTCAGCAAGTGATGGTTAAAATCTTTTGATGTGTGATCTCACTGCAGCAGGGATGTTCAAATCTGACAGGCTCTACAGAAAGCAAATCAGCAATGACAGATAATACCAAAGTGTCCAGACAAGGAGGTGGCTGAAGAGCATCTTCTCAATCCTCTCAGGTTTTTTTGAGGTCTGGAAATATCTTTTTTTTCTGGATGTATATTTGTGGTAATATAATGTTTGGACTTTCTCTTTTTTTCCTGGGCAATCTCACCAATACATCCATATTTTTCCCATTTACCAAAAGCTAGAAGTCATTTATTTCTGCAAGTCTGTGCTGACTTGCACAGGAGTAAGAAATTCCTGTTCCATTTACATTTTGGGCATCAAAAAATAAAAATATTTCCCAGATTAGAGAAATTTTACCAGGTGCCATTAAAACCAGATTATGCATTTTGGTTCCAAATGTATCAACAAAGACAAACCAAGGACAATTTTCACCCCAGAGGAACATACTACAGATAAATTATTCATTGAAAAAGGATGTTGAACTAGAGAAAAAGTGATTGAACCAATTACAAAAAAGAATAAACCTATATCAATTGCTATTTTATATTGCCCCAGCAAGAGAAATGTTGAAAAGATATAAAAAGCTCTTAAGGAACTAAGCTAGCTTAGTTGACTAAGAGAGAAAAAAAGAAAAAAAAAATTAAATCCATTAAATCCTATGTCAATACCATGTCAGAAATCATTTTGCAGGCAGGCATTTTTTTTTTTTTTTTCTTTTCTTTTCTTTTTTTTTTTTTTTTTTACAGAAAACAAGCAGGCGGTATGTAAGAATGTTGACTTGGACTTAAATTCCCACTCAGAAACACTGCAGCTGTGGAGAAATTATCTGTCAGAGGAATAAGAAAAAGATGTATTTTGCCATTTGGAACCTGTGTGTTTCAGAAGCAAAAGGAACATTCAAGCTGGAAAATTTGACTCTTTGCAATAGTCTGAGCTTAATTGAACTGAAAAAATCTAGTTCTGGGATGTGCGTTTGCAGTTTCCATATTGACCTACGTGTTACTTTTCACTTCTAACAGCACAGATGCCTTTATTTGAAGTATTAAGCCCAGAGAAAAGTTCTAAGAATTACTGTATCAACTTAAAACTTCTTGCGCACCCTTAGTTTTTTCTTTCACGGGTAAAAGCACAAGGTTTTAAAAAGAAAACAAATTAACAGCTTTTTGAACTCTTATGGAGCTCTGTCAATCAGAGTATAGCTGTTTCTAGTGTACTATTATGCAAAAAGACTAAGACATACTAAATCCAGTGCACATCCCAGTCTAGATTGAGTAAAATGCTTAAATGTTCCTAACTGTCATCTGATCAGCAAAAATTCTTTGGAAGCTCTAGGGAAATCAGATTGAGTTGAATGATGCAGCTAGAGCAAGAGACTGGACGAATTGAAGAAAAAAAAGACACATGTCTGACAAGGTGACAATACACAGAAAAACACGTTGCATGCAGAAAAGCACATACCCCAGCCAGATGTGCAATTTCAAGTACACACACTAGTGTCTTTCTGAAAACAGAGTGAGCAGAGGGACATCAGCTCTCTCGTGTTTTCATGGTTGGGCATGGAAACTCTGCCGTCATCACTATGTAACTGTATTTGTCAAACATAACATATAATAAATGCCTATATTGCAAACAATCTGTTGTCAATTAAAAAATGAAATAACATATTGTACATCTCACTGAGGCCCTTTTGCCTCCAAGCCTGATCTATATTCAGGACCCTCCTGAAGCCAGTAAGATAACTTGACGATGCAAATAAATCTTATTTTCAAAGAACAAAGAGGAAGCCTTGTTTCCTTAAGCAATGAAAGACCAAGAAAATAAGCCTACTTGGCAGTTTCAAAGCTGTATTTCAGCCAACACAACTCCACATAACCCACAACTGTTCCTTTCTGGACTGCAGAAAATGTTTTAAAGTCATGTTTTTATCTGATTGGATGATTTATTAATAAAAAGTTCCCTCTGGAACTTTTGCATGCTTGCTAGCTTGCTTTTGCTTTCACCTGCACGCACTCTCACACACACACATCCACACAGAAGATGAAGAAGAAAAGAAGAAAAGGCTGCAAGAACTCCTGCTGCTGCCCAGGACTTTGTCCCAGAAGAGGTCGTGAGTAACTGCTGCTCATGGCTTGGCTGGAAAACTCTAACATGGAGCATTCTGAGCATTCTCTGAGCATTCCAAACTTTGGCTTTCAGACTGTTGTGCTCTTAAAATAAACAACTTTACAGCATGAACTACAGCTCTCATCTATCTGAAACCCCATAAAACAACTCCACAACACTCCAAATAATATCCATAATAAATTCTCCTCCCTGCAGATTCTGATGCTTTTCTCCAGCAAGTCCAAGTGAATTTACCAAAATATCTAAATGGACTATTCACCGTAGAGACAGTCACCATTTCTGTCTGAAAGTGAAGCAAAAGTAATCTCCTATTCTTTTTAAACCTTAGTTTGTGAACAGCTGATGTTACCTTGATTAAATTTAACTTTTCAAATGTTATCAAATCTGTCCTGTCTGAGATATGTTATCCTGCCAAAACAGTCTCCAGTATCAATAAACTGAGCTATAAACTCATCAGCAGGAGAATCATACTGATGACTGCATGTTAGGATAAGGTGATTGTCAAGCATTCACTCTGAAAGAGAATATAGAACTAATGGTGGAAATCTGCAGCATTTTCTGCTTGTAGAAAAGTTGTTCATATATTTATAAACAATATTTTTCTTTTTCCTCTTCTTCCTTCTGTTTTAGCTCTGATGTCTCATTTGTAAGACAACTAGAGATATCAAGAAAATTGTAAGTTTATTTCCATGACAAGCATAGAGGGGAATAATAAATCAAATTTAATTTAATTTAGCATATAAATTGAACTATTGCCTTTATAGTTCATCATTAGACTTCATCTGTATCCATTATTTCCTTCATGTGTTTATGAAATTAACCAGATTTACAATACTGAAACTATCACAGCTCACAGCCCACAAAGTGCCATCAAACTACCAGCAAAAGAAGCTTTGCTGGCTTTGAGACACAAGAACAGTTACTGTGGGAAAAAAAAAAAAAAAAAAAAAAAAAAAAAAAAAAAAAAGAGGTTCTAGTGTGTGGCACTACAGTTGCCTCCCTCTGTCAGAGGAACTCTGATGTGCTAAGCTTCCCCCAGGATGCCTGTGAAGCTGACTCGCTCCAGTTGCCCACCTGCTGAGCCACTCCTAGGGGCTTTCACATACCAAGAGGATCTTTTCCAGCTGCATGAGAAAAGCAGACAGGCACAGGAAACAGTTCTGACCCATTCTCACAATATCCCTTAAACTGCAGAGCAACCTAAACCTGTTATCACTATTTTTTTCAGCTGCAAAAGACACGTGGGGGCATATAAAAGCAAATTACATCAGTAGGCAACAAATTACTTTATTTTCCTGGAAAGGAAGGGAGAAGGGGTAAGAAAATGAATTAAAAAAATCCCAACAAAACAAAAACAAAAAACAAAAACATTAATGTTAATTTTGTTTAAAGGAAAATAAATGCATTTTAATGTGGTTGATATACAGACACTGACAAACTGCAGTCAAGACACATGAATTTGTGAAATCAGAATTATTTCTAAGCAAAACTAAATCTACCAGTTATGACAGGTATGAAATGACCACCTTAATTGCATGCATTTAGTTCCTGTTAGATAGAACACTGATGTTAACATAAAGAAGAGAAATATTATTATGTAGGAAACTGGAAAAGTTAGAATGCTGGAAATATATTGAGGAGACAGTCAAGTGAAATGTCAGTTGGAAATGAAAGTCAATGCAAAATTATTTGTACAGTGAAAGGAAAAGAAACGCTGGGGAGAAATAGTATTGACAGTAATTTATATACATGTAAGACTTGATATAATGAGAAAACCAGAGGAAGGAAATGCCTTTTAATGGTTAGCACTAAGTACTGCCAAGAAGGTCATCACAATCAAAACGGGTAAGAAAAGAGCAAGATGTTATTACCGAGAGGGGAAGATCTCCTGCTGTTAATGTTACTTTCCCTCTCTTCACCACCAAGAAAACCTGCTGACAACCTGTTTCAATTGTGTTTAACACTGCTTCTTGAAACAGAAGTCTTAGCCTCCTTACAAAAAGCTCTGTTCACATTCCTCATCAGGGAGGCCCAAATTGGCCAGTTAATATTCCAGCAGTGAGAAGAGTCCTTAGACATTCATTATCATGCATTATGTAAAGACTCTGAACTAGAGATAAACAAAAAGAAACCACAAAAAGATTCTGATTAAGAGAACAACGTTAAGATAAGTGCTTGTTTTTAAGGTGCAATGATCAAAGAGAAAATCACTTGCTTACAATTATAGGAACATAAGTTAGAGAATCAAGTAAATTTCCTAGATCATGGGTAATTAAAAGTAGCTTGATTAGAGAACATAATTGATACAATATGTGCTTTATAGTAGCGCAGTATAAATTTCAGCAGTTCGTAATATGCTCCCTAAGGAAAAAATCCAACTGGAAAATTCAGTCTTGGCAAAACCTGGGTGTAGTCCAAAAAGCTTTTCTGTTTCTAAATCATATGGTTCACAATTGTACAAATATTAGTTTGATGACATTCCTTCTCTGACATTTTGCAGTATAAAGGCAGACATCACTGGTTATCTTCAGAGTACTCTGCACAAAAAAATGGGCAATAGACAACTTTGTTAATTAGATCATTTTCTATTTAATGAGTGGTTGATAGTAAGAATGGCTCTGTCCTTCTGATTCTAAGGAAAACAAAGGACTCCACTTTGAATTTTTTTTTTATTTTGGCAAATTATCTGTTGTGCAATTTCAATCAGGGTGTTTGTGTACCACAGGAAGGCAGATACTAACAACAAAGATGAGAAAATACAGTCAGTAGCGTAACCTTGTATCAGCTCTCGCTAGTCGTGACAGCTTTTTCTACAATGAAAAATATAATAGCATACATAGATAATACTGGATTTCTTGGTTTGGTTTTACATTTTTGCTTGTTCAGTGAAGTGCAATAAAGCCAAGAAGACACAAAATGACTGACACGGAGAGTTCAAATTTATCTAGTTCTTTTAAAGCCCTGAGTTTTCTCAAGTATCTACAAGTAGGGAAAGCAGAGAAGGAAAATTGGACAATGTTGTTTCTTTGCCAAGAGCCAGTCCCTAGGCCGGAGAATTATCCTTAATAAGGCAATATATGATGCAATAAGAAAGGCAATTTCTAAAGGCACTTTCAGGGATTCAGGTTGAGTTTTGTAATACCCACTGTGGAAACAGAAGTCACAGTAATAAAGCCCTATAATGTACATTGGAAAACAGGAAAGAAGAACATAGAACTCCAGTTTTTAAAAAGCCAAAACACTATGTTTCCGTGACCCAAGGGATATGAAAACTGTGGCATCCCCATGGTCAAAGCTCTAACCTACAGAAGAGATTAAAAGTGATGGGGTTTTATGAGAAGTAGAGTGTGAAAATCAAGAGTGGACCCTCCTGTGAAAGAGAGGAAATTAAAGGTGACAGGTTTTTCTGAATCAGCCCTGAGAAAAACAACTTCATACAATTGATTCTCTTATGTTCTACTACTGCACAGGAGGCTGAGTAAGGAAAGGAGTAGAAGAGCTTTTAGTCAGCTCTGTACTACTACATTTGGTAAGCCTGTTCACGACACAGTATGCTGCTGCTGTACATCTGTGGCTTCCCAGACATCTTTCCAAGTCACAGTTTTACACATTACCTGTCCTTCCCTGGATCATGTGCTGCTGCCTCTCATGATGTTTCAGGCACATATTGAACGTACTGCCCATTGCCAAGTTAATTAAATTAACTAAAGCAGCAGCAAACTCAATTTTCCTAAGGAAAAGGAAACCCTGTCCTACTGAGACAGCAAACTGAACTGGTTCAGAGAAGAGCTGTCAGTGAGTTGTCACTGGAAGGAGTGGGGTTGTCCCGTTGTCCCTTTTGGCAGCAAGGCATCATGAGCTTAGCTCATCTGTACATGCGTTCAGCTAGCAGTGAAATCAGCAGCAATGTGCCCCTTGCAGAGAAAGCATTTTTAAGGGCCTTTTCATTAATCTTAAAGAACCTTTACACAGAGAAATAGAGAAAAAGCAGTAAATCAAACCAAACTCAAATAGCTTGCAGAAGCTCTAACCAAAACACTTACAAAGGCAATCTTTGCTGCTGTTGACCCCAGACAGATGACAGCTTGCAGCTGAAGCCC
Organism: Certhia americana; assembly: GCA_018697195.1. Taxonomy (NCBI): domain Eukaryota; kingdom Metazoa; phylum Chordata; class Aves; order Passeriformes; family Certhiidae; genus Certhia; species Certhia americana. Next base: position 95,661,744 of record CM031858.1, on the reverse strand, counting down.
TTGTTCTTGTCTGTAAAAAGAAAATTGCACTGGATAATACTTTGCTTTTAGTTTAGAACAACAATACGGAATCTTGCTACTTTCACAGCTACTGAAATAAAGACTAAAAAGAAGCTTACAATGTTAAGCTTCCTCTTTACAATCAACTAAGTCACCAGCCTCTGGTGTCTCCACCTCTCCATTTAGTAAACTCTGCAGTAACAGAGTGACACAGGTGTGTCCTATGTATTAAGCTTTACATACTTTTAAGTAAAATGCCTCAAAGCCGTTCAGGTTCAAACCAGGAGAAATTATATGAACAAAACGTTAATTTTTCCTCAAAGCTCTCCTTGAAGATAATCATGCTAAAATCTCTTAGATAAAAACATACCAATAAAAATGTCTAAAGTATAGATATTCAATGTCATTGCTATGTAAAAATTTTATTATCAAGAAAAGATTTTTCACAAGAACTGAGAAAGAAACCAGAAGGTAAAAGAATATAAATGTTATTAACAAGAAGGAACACATAAATGTAGAGTTTGAAGATAAAAAACATCTTTTCAAGTAACTCATCTGGATCATTCCTGTTAATGCCAGAACTTACACATGCACACAGAGCTTATCAAATGCTAAAATGTTCTCTTGAATTGAAAGCTGGAATCACTTTCCTGTCATCCTGTTAAGATCATTACAGAGAATTAAGGAGGGTTTCAGCACAAAGCATATATATATTACACAAACATTTCATATATTTAAAAACTCCTCAAGTCTCACTGAAGTAACAGACCCTATGGGTACTCAAAGTCATATGCACATGCAGCTAAATGAAGAAAGCACAAATTTAAATCGGCAGACAAGGGAGTGGATTCATCTAAAATTGCTGCCATAAAAATCATCCTGTCATTGTTCTTCTTAAAATCATGCTCTGAGTAGCCTGTAACAACTGCAGAGAGGTAATCAAATTGTTCCATCTAAAATAAGTTGGTCCTGTACAGTGAGAGACTCTTTTTATGAAAATCTGTATATGGGAATGGTACATAAAATCCAGAATAGCCTTGGAAAGTACAAGCAGAGTTATACATTATCATGGAGAAAATGGCCCAGACAGCAGGGACTTTAGATCCTGCAGTATTCAAATGCAGCTCCTCACTATTCCTCCTCATGCAGCACTATCACTGCCAAGGGCAACACAAGTCATGGACAAAAGACATCTGCTTGAAGGACAAGATGAAAGTTTTGCCAGCGGATAAGGAAAAACACATGCTGGAGCACTTCAGGCACCTTATAGTTGAAACACCTTCCAAATCTGGAGTTTAGAAGTGCTCCCAGATTCCTCTCCCACACTAAGCTAACACATCCCCCAGCTATGCTTTTCTTTGGCTGAAAAATCCATCCTGTACTAACTTATCAGTCTTTAAGCATGTGACAGCAGGAGTGCTTTTTCTCCTCAGTTTGCATATTTATCAATATCGCAAATTGTTCAAGACTTTTATCTCCAGGATTTTTACCCTACCATTACATAGAAGTATGGAGAAAGTAAAAAAAGGTATTGCAAGTAAAGGTGGCAATCCCAAGATGAGATAGGATGAAGAACATCTGGTTTTCATCCTTGAATTTTAATGGACTAGATAGGTAGGTCACTTGCTGGGTTTTTCCCACGTGGTCAGTAACAGCACATTATTTTAAGGATGTTCAGCTTGAGGCATTAAAATTTGATTAATTGTTTAGTACCCCAAAGTATGAATGGAATAAAATTAGGGTAAGAAATTCAAAGCGGTGGATATCTATTCTGGGCTTCAGATGCTCCATGTCCCCATTGTAGTTTTGTGTGCATAAACCTAGAAGAGAGTCTTTGTTTGAATTCCAATTCCACAACTTTAAGAGCTGTGAAATTTCTAGGACATAGGGTCTCGACAACTTCTAGTTACCAGAAGGAAGCCATCCCACTGCCCCAATCACTTACATGAAAGGAAAGGAAGTAAGAAAACATGCTTTAGGGAGCTGATCCTTATTGCTATTGAGTTCTTAGTTGTTGTTTTTCAGATCTAGTCTTTCTTCATACTATGCCTCTGGGCAATAGCAGACTCTCTTGCCAGTCATATGCAATTGCTGCCTTCTCCCAGAGTCCCCAGCACTTCAAAGCAGAATACTGGAACAAAAGATTAGTATGGAAAGACACATATATTTTTACGTGACACCAATGCTTTAAAACATTCCAAACAGTACTCCTAAAGTCCCATTTCAGCTGCTGATCGCATATTCATTATGATAAATATATTCACAGTGGTTTTAGTTGTAGTATGTTCCTCAAAGTTTATTTTTTTTTTGTTTGTAAATCCACTTACGCTGTACTAGAGATAATTCACATAATTTCCCTTTTTCCAAATTTATGGGAGGTGTTGCTGTGAAAAACAAGCTCTTTGAGGAGTTCCTGTCCCCAATCCTTCCACACAGCTTCTAATTTAATATCAGACACAATAACATAGATATATTGCTGCCAGAGTCCAGATAAAGCAATGTTCTCCTGATCCTCAAAGTCATGGTTTGATTGATAAGCTGATAGGTTCCAAAGATTTTTTTCTTCATGCTGACTTGAAAAAATATTTGACACAAAACACTGAATGGACAACACATTCTTATCTTCCTGGATATTTCTTACGCAATCTCCAAAATTCTCATCTAAGTTTCTATTTCAATCCCCGAGGTGCTAAAGATCCAGCGGCACATGCTGCTGAATTACACTTCACAAAAGTTTTCTTTGTTGATTTTCATAACCACTTCACTTTTGGTTCCAAATGCCTCAGGATTAGTCAGGCTGTGTTAAGTAATTGCAGATATGGAGACAACTGACTTTCTACTGAGAAAGGAAGGTCCTGTGATTATGGTGTAGGAACGTGATCAGGAAATGTGCTTCAACAGAGAATAGTGATATTGATTTTCAGTCAATTACAGTCTAAGCTCTTGAAAGATAAGCTCAGAAAGCTGCTTATAGATAGGTACTTGCTTTAACATTTCCTTCTTGTCAGTTCCCCTCATCTGTTAAATGGAGGGAACATAATTTTGTTACAGAGACTTACAAAGGTAATTTTTCAAGGCTAGCTCTTTTTATACAGTCATTATGTTGCTTCAGCTAACCTGAGGGTGTATGTGTAATCTCCATGCCTTTTAAGACTGCTGCACCTTGAATTCAGGAAACTATTGTTGTATAGATAATGGGATTCTAACAAATAGGGTCTCGTAATTTCTTCATAAACATAGAATATGGATTCCATTTCCACAATGCATCCTCAGACTATTAGGCCAGTGTCTTTGAAAAGCTATGAGCAAGTAAGTAAAGCTCACTTGTTCTACTTATCCTATCTCAGAACTTCCTCTAAGGCTTTCAAAACCTTAATATTGTGTTAGACTGTGAAGAAGAATTTTAGAACTGAAATGCTTGGATGTGATATGTTCTTATAATAGGTATGAATATGGACTGCATTTTAACTACCACCTTTGCCACATCTACAAATAAGGGCTCCCATACACAGATATGCAGAGTCTATAGATACATCCAATGTGTGTCTGAATAATGCACATACACAAACCATCTTATCATCCCAAATTGTCCCAGTGGGTGAGAAAAGAGTAGGTAGATTTTTTTTTCAGATATTGGCATCAGCTGGAATTGTGAGTAAAATCTATGACAGTGTACATGATTCTGAGTCCATTCCTATCCAGCTGAAAACTAATTGTGAGCTGAGGAGATTTTCAGCTACTAAAATATGACCACATAGCACACCATGGGTTTAATTTAACATTTCAAAAGTCGCAGTAACATTATTTAAAGATAAACACTCAGAAATGTACATCCCTAGTATTATTTTTCTTTATGCAGGGATATTACAAACCAACAGTTTCTGTAGCAGATATGTATCCGAGCTATGTATATCTATGTATTTCTATGTTTACTCCTTCTATTTATTATGATGTCCATTAATCCAAAGCAAGGGAACGTAAAAGAAGGACCTGAGACATTAATCTCAGGGCTTCAAATCACAGGCATGACATTGATTTTTAGTATTTAGAGGCTATGTGGAGAACCTGTTCCTTCTCCATAACACTTTCCATCATTCAAAAAATAACATAAAATTTATAATAGATGACAAATAGACATTTGCTACAGGAATATTCCAGGAAAGACCACAGGTAATTTTGGATTTTTCCACCCCTGGAGCAGAGCATATCTATCTAGGCACTAGTCATGCTCCTGTAGACTGCTGAGGGGAAGGAGAATTTCCTGTTCTTTTTTCTTCTGGTCAGTTCCTAATGTTTTCATAAGCATTTAGATACATGGAAAATTATCAAGTTAACCAAGGAAAACTCTACCAACCCATAATAAAATCAATCATGTCTTATAAAAGAATTTGCCTTGCAGTCACACCCCTTACTGCATAAGTCAGTGCAGTAAAAAGTATCCAAGTAAAGCTGCTGTAAAGGAGGCTGGATGCACTTCTTTCTTCCATCTCATTTCTCCTTCACTGTTCAAAAGCCACATCCCTTAGATGCCAGGCATCTTTTTTTTTTTGGTATTTGGTCACACTTACTGTGTATTTCAGTACTACTCTTAAGAAATTCACCTGCAGGTTTGGACTCTCATTTTTCTTCCTACACTTTTGTGTGTGAAAGACTAAAAGAAATCTAAAGCATTTCCCAGACCCTGATGGGCAATCACCTCTGAGGTCAAACAATAACTGTTGAGACAACAGAAAGTATATCCTTGCACATGAATTTAGTCTGAGTTAAATAAGATTTCTAGAACAAACTACAATTGTAGGAAGAACCAGTTATGTATAACATCATTATCCATAATTAATGCCCTGAGAGGTAACATCATCTTTACTTCATCTTTAAGATCCCTTCTGACACAAACCATTCTATGATTCTGTGATCATCTAAGGGAATCTCACTGTATAGCACAATTCTAAGTGATGTGACAAAACTTGTCATTGTCAGCTCTACTTCAAATAGAAAAGTAAACTTTGCTGAAACTCTAATTGTTTTTTGATCTGAGAACTTTCCAATTTTGTCTACTGTGGAAATATGGATCAATCTGGACATTTATAAGAAAGGAGAGATATTGGTGCATCCTAAAATTACCTTATATCTGACAACCCGACTCAGATATTATGACTCATATTAAAAAATAGTTTATCATGGAAAATGATGTGTCACCATTGATGTATAGCAGCCAAATGATTAAATACTTGAAATCAAGTCTCAAGTGAATGCTGGCTTGCCATAGGTTCTAGATAACCCAGCTGCTTCACCTCTGTCTCTTGACGTCATTTTTTATATTCCATGCCAGCAAAAAAAGCAAAATTCTTTTATTATTCCACTGATACTATTGGTCTGTCCCATAACCCCAATCCAGCAGTGGATTATTTGCTGGATTTAAAGCACTGATTTAAATCCAGAAGTGTGTACAATCATTATAAGAAAAAATTTATTTTTATCATAACATTATATGACAAAGTGAAATGTTGTAAGTCGAAAAAGAGAAACATCACAATTACAATGTACAGAAAGGATTATTGTCCTGTGCAGATATGGAATTCCTGAATCTCTGATGAGTGGTGAGGGATTAAACAACTGTCTTCCAAAAAATCCTATCTTAAGTAATTGCATTCCTGTGCAACAGCGAGAAAATACACCGTCTGAAAGAGTAGTAGTTTCCCTACTTAAGTGATCTTCTCTACGCCACTTCAAGAAAAAGTTAAATATTGGAGTATAAGATAAACTGCATCACTTAAATTAATATATATTAATATGTATTATATAACACATATACATGTTGAAATGTGTATACACTAAGAAGTGAAGAACATCTTTCATGTTTTAAGATGTTGCAGAATCATTTTTATACAAAAGAAAAAAAAATAAAATAACCCCACCCACCAAAAACAAACAGTACCATAAATTAGTTTTAGATTGCTAGGAGACTTAGTATTAAAAGGGAAATAAAATGTCTTATTAAAGATTTACCAATTTTTATTTTTACTCATCAGTACAAATGCAACCATCTTGGTTAATCAATATATATATATATAATATTCCAATAATGCTTACACATAATATGACTGCACAGAAATAAGAATTAGGATGAATAAAAGTGGATCAAAGTTATTCAGATAATGATTGGAGATGTGAATGTTGCACTGAAATTAAAAAGACAAAACAAACCATCTCAAACAAACAAAAGTCCAAGTCTACTGTTAGTATATTGTATATGTAGCAAATTCTAGGATAAAGGAAAACATTGTGGCACAGCTCTCTGGAGAAAACAACCCCAGAATCCAGTTAGATGTCCAAGCCAATGGCAGTGGGTGAGTTCTGCCAATGTTGTCTATTTTTTTAACATAACCACAACTAAAAGTAACTAAATGTTCATCTTATCTCACTCTAAAAATACAGTTAAACAAGGAAACAAAAAATTGTCTCTAAAATCAGTCTTTGCCTTCCCTTATATTCTAGAAACTTCAGGTAAAACTGCAGTTTCAAGACAAGCATAAGAATGGTCTACAGAGAAGCACCAAGCCATTCTTCTTTAGTATTGGCATTTCAACAATGATTAGCAATATTTTGATGGTACTCATCAAATTATTTCTGTCTTGCAAAATGCATCCTCTTTTTCTCATAGTTGTTTGGAGTTATCCATTCATGGGGAAAATAAATTAAGAAGGAAGAAAGGGAACCAAGTAAACAAGCCAAACTCCACTTTCTTAAATCCAGCTAACAGTACAATCCATCATTATCAAGTTAAATTCCCTGAGTAAAAAATAAAAACTTTATTATCTGGTGTTGCACATAAAAAAGAATTTTTAAATTGCTGATTTAGAGATATCAGTTTGAACATACTGAAATATTTATGGTCCTATTACAAAGCAAACTAATTACTCGGAGTTCCTTTCACTGGAAATAGGAAACCCTTTATATCCATCCGATACTCAGATGCTGTGTTTTCTTATCATATCCTCCACTCTTTTAATTTTTTTACATCTTCTTTTCAGATTATTTCTATGTTTTCTCTAATCATTAGAGTATTAAAACATTTCCTGGTCATAAATGACTTTGTAAGCAGAGTTACTCACTTGTAGGGCAGAATCTAGAAATTAAGATGAGCCAGAAACACTCTTGGAAATCATATGAGAGTCTTCAGTTAACAAAAGAATAAGTGGTATTTATTAACATACGTCCTCCTACAAGCCTCTTTTCTGGAACAGTCACAAAAGATATGCTAAGGAAGCCCCAAATGATGGATGCCCTGCAGGGACTAAGGAAACAGTTTTCATTGCTGTGTTCTTAAACTGTTCTTCAATGCTACACAGAAGTGAACTTCCCTATCACAATTTTGACCTTCCTCTGTGGTAGGATGTGCATACCTGTCAAGTAGTGCTACAAAAGAGCATGGTCAACAAAGAGATCATTCATGTTATTTTACCATAGACGAGTCTGAATTTCAATTTCCACAAGAGAAAAGCTAGAGCTGCATAACAATTTTCTGTTCATACAGTATAAATACTTGGAATTCATTGTCTCTCACATGTTGAGACACAAGGTAGAAAGGAAAAAATGTGAAAAGATAAAAGCTTGGCTTTTCACAGTACAAGTAACCAAAAAGCACAATATTAGGATTCAGAGAAGAGTCTTTGAACTAGCAAGAAAAATAGAGCTGCTGGCTGCAGCTCAGGTATCATGTATGTTACTGACATAGGCAATTTAAAAGAGGTTTAAATACCAAAACAAAACAAAAAGCAAAAACTAAAACCAAGAAACAACCAAAACAGTATTTTTTCACATGGAAAGACTACTGGACCACACTTTCTGACCATTTTTGCTGTATCAATTCCTATACCAGGAGTTTGTTTCGACCCTCAATTCTGAAAGCTCTCTACATAAGCAGAACGTCTATGCATATCAAAATACAGTTTGAAGAACAAGACCTGAGACTGCCTTGTTTATAAAACAGCCCACTTAGAACAGTCAAGTGGAATTCCCTGGTTACTCAGGTTTATCACAAACAGGATGTTGCTCAGATGCTGCTAAACAGTAGTGTTGCAATTCATCAATTAAAAGGAGTTGGTGTAGTCAGCCTGAGTGTGATTTGGAGATGTGTGAGAAGCCACTCTGCCCTAGTTGATGACAAAAAAGGAAGGTTTTGCCACCACATTTACTCTCCAATTCCAGCATTTCAGTCTTAAGTCAATATTGAATCCTATCTCAGGAACTGTAAGAAACAGCCAAGCAGATGCGCTCAGTGAGCCTTGTCAGCTTTTCCCTTGTGCAAATCCGAATGTATCAAAGTTTGATTAGCACTGTAGAGGAAAAAGACCATCTGCTAACAAACCAAATGCATGTCTCACTGCAGAAAAGGACCAAGGAGCTATTAAATACCTGCAGTGCTGAAATGCAAAAGAAGCAAGAAATTGTCATTTCTCTCAAAACAACTGGGTGCCCAAAATAATATGCTAAACTGTGAAACCAACACAGAAAAGGTAAAATCACACAATCTGAGAACTTTTTCTTACAGTCCATTTTTGCTTTATGCCAAAACACAGGAAGTACTGCTTCTGCATCCAGTTTTCTAATCAGATTAAGGAAATCCATTATTCACTGGATAAAATGATCATGATTATTTTTTTAGTTAATCCTAAACAATTTAGATTAAATTCCTAAGCCTGCATCTGCTTAAATTCCTGCTGAAAAACTTTTGGAACACCCTTTATAGCCATATGGTTAAATGGATAATATAAGGTCACATTCAGTAGAATTCTTCAATGAAAGGTATAAAATCTTTTTACAACTCTTGATGCTTTTGCCACATTGGCTTGGGGTGAACAGGAAAAATAAAAAAGGTCTTCACATCAATTTTGTTTCTGTTTATCCAACAGCTATTGCTCCATAAAGATTGTTAGGAAAACACAGAATTTAGAGTGATATTTCCTTCATCCCCACAATATCTATTACTTCATGAAATAAATGACCCTGCAAAAATGTCAGTTTATATATTTTGAAACAAGTTTTAATTTAGGCCTCTTGTCACAGTACAGAGCAATTTCATAATTAATGATGTGAAACTGGTAGCTAAGATGTCATTACACATGGGAATGTCACATTGAATCAAGTTAAACTAGCCACTGAAAAAATCAGCACTGGAATATTAGTTTTTATACTCACAGTATATCAAATAAATCTGTGACAAGCCACAAAAAATGGTATGGATTAAATATGATATGGGATGAGCAGATTTGGAACATAGCTGGCCTGGAATCTCAAAGTGCCAGCAAATCAAGGCCTGTGGGTAAGTCAGGCTATTTATTTGCCAAGATGACCTACTTCTATTACCCTTATCATTCTTCTGAATACCATTTACAAGTCTTTCTGTCACAGCAAAAGACAATGTTAATTCATCAGAGCTCTCATGTAGTTTCTAAGAAGGCTGCATGCCTCCTGAAGCTGTTTTTGCAAGGATTTATAGGAAGTGCTCTGAGCTGCTCAAAACACCTTTATCCTATTACCAGCAAGCATTTTTGGGATCAAATTAGCATTATACCTAAAAATTAGGTGTAAAATCCAATTAACACTTATGCCAGATTTAAAAATCCTTTTGTTGTTATTTTTCATTAAAGAAATAAACTTCTTAGTGCCATAAGTTACTCCTCATCTAAATAGTCACTAACAAATTTTTTAGACACCATAACATAATTGCACTGCCTAATATCCTGGAAGTACAGAATCTGCTAGAACTAGTTAGAAGCCACATAGTCTATTCCCCTTGTGGCTGTTTCCTTGGGGTTCCTGTGGGTAGGTTGAAGAGGTGTTGGGGCATGCCTACCCAACAAAATTCCCAGCCCTAGAGACCAAGGAAGAAATGAGAAAGAATTTACACTAGGAATCTGAGCTGTTGCTTTTGTAAAAGTAATTTGTGGCTTACCTTTATTCCATCGTATTCAGTACATCTTCCTTCAAGCCCTACACATTTTTCATTGACTTACTGGAACAGAACAAAGTACTTTAAAAGCAAACAACTACAAAATCTCCAAGTTTTGCTTATTGTATATGCATCAGCTTATGGCAGGAGACAATTACCTGTCTGCTATTACCATGTTCTGATATATAGCTGTTTTTATAGCAACAAATGAGCATATATAAGAGCTACTGCAGCATTTATGTGTGTTTGTGGCTTTTTGTTCCATTGTGTAGATGAATGTTTTTCCCTTTAATAATGCTCCTTCATTAATCTTCTTTTGTTTAAAGCTTATTTGTATGTTTCAATCAAAATTTCCCCCACAAGCATGGACTGTACCCCATGAACAGTTTCTCTAGACACTCATGCTTATGCAATCAGACACTGCTGCTACCAGAAGGCCTGACTGCTACCTGGGGATGTAACCCAGCTCATTTTGAGCTGGTTTGTTTGGACAGAAACTTCAGTGAGGATTCAATCTCATGGGTTTCCTCCTGACTCTCCCTTCATATATCCAAACATTTCCACAGGCTTATATTTGGAAGCCCACACTGCTCCCACTGGAATCATCAGCTGCTTTAGCCAGAAAGAGCTGTTGGCTGCAAAGCTAGGCACACAGCAGTCACTTCTCCAGTGTTTTATAGATTCACCTGTAGGCAGTATAAATATTGAACAAGGATGTTTTGGGAGCATCCCTATGGAGAGGGCTTTCTCACCTCTCTCTTTTCCAACAGATATTTAACTTTCCTCTCATGCAACCCTGACTCTTTGCATCTTACACCCATCACTTAGCTCTAATGAGCTCTTTGGTACAAACACACTCAGGCAGGACTTGTGGCTCAGGGAACATTTGAGAGTCCATCTGCTCCATATCACTCTTTGCTGCCTTGATACACAGCTCAGCTCCTGAGTTTGCGATGTGATCATGGCTTTGTGTGGAAAATTTGTTTAAAAAGTCACATTAATGAAAAGCACAACAGTGCTAAGTGATGATATGCAAGTAACTGCGCAAATAGATGCTTTTTATTCTGTTAAAAAAGTATGTTTTCAGCAGTAATTGTATTTTGGTTTACATTGTCCCATTTTGTTATGCTCATAAGGGTTTCAACACTACCCATGCAGTCCTGTAGATGACTGAGAAGAGAGGAGAAAAGACAATTTCCTTTGCTTTTTCCTCTAGTCAGGCTTCACAAACCTTTAGAGACATCATTGCTATAAAAGGTAAGATAAGAACAGTTTTATGTATACTTGAAAAAAGTATTTAATGCTCTGCATGCTGTCTCAGGTCAGCAGTTATCTAACTTGTACTCATTCATACATCAGGAGACTTTTCTTTTATTCTTTGTTTCTGTTAAGGAAGGAGCAGTTAAAATCAATCAATCAAAATTTTCTCTGATTTTAGCATACTAGCACCAAAGGTGGGGTGTAAAGAAAAGCAAGGGAATGGGATGCAACAGATCATCAGCACTAATATCATCTCTAGGGAAAACTTGGTGCACTACTGTTGCTTTGCTCTTACCTCTGTGAATATAGGAAGTGTTCATTCGTAGGAAAAGGATATACCAAAATGCAAGGCATAGCCCTGTGCTCACAGTGATAGGATGTCAACCTCAGTAGATGTTCCCCTTCATATCCCACAGTCCTTATTCCTTAAATATGTAAGGAGAGGCTGAAGCCATTACTTATTTCTGAACTACCTTCTCCCTAACCTTTTAAAAAGGAGGGGCTGGGAGAAGGATTGGGGAGGGTTGGCAAGAGAAATGTGCCTTGATTTGCACTATAATGGCTTTCATTCCTTAAAGTAGTGCCGGGCAGATATTGGACAGGCAGGTTTCTAGTAGTCATTAATTCTGTACCTTAAATACCTCACTGTGGAGCAGGAAAATGCAAAAACAAAGAACCTCAGTGCTCACTGCAGTAAAGACATCACAGAGAGTCTCAAAAATCAGCAAAGTTTCTAGGGCATGCAAGGGATAACAGATCATAAGAGTGTGCTATGTATTATGCAATGGGCCTTCTCCACAAGTACCATACAATTCTCAAATCTAAAAAGAGGGCATTTGGTTCAAGTGACTAGATGAAAGTGAGACAGGTCACCTTGCCAATCTGAAGGCATTTATGGTAAAACACTGGCAGCACAATTTTGAAGGTGGGAGAGGAAAAGGAAGTGAACATATTACCTTTGAAAATCAATTCAAATACCCAAGAGAACACAGACAATATATAGAGGTCAGCTCTGTGTCAACCATTGCAAAATGGAAAAGGGCTCAGAGACCAAATTATTCTCTTTGTATCCTGAAACGCAGAAGCTATGAGGAAATATTTAGTAGTTATAAAAAAAGAATAAAATAATATTGTGTTAAAATATCAATCTTTCAAAAAGTATCTGCTGGCCAAAAAAGGCAGGTTTGAATAACACTCTACAAAAAAAAAAAAAAAAAAAAAAAAAAAAAGCCAAACAAACAAATAAACCTTACCAAACACAGCAAGTCGTGCTACCATGGTAGTTTACAGAGAGACTGGGTAACAAGATCTGTGCCGTGAAGAGCTTCCAGTCTCAGCTGACAGTTATACAAACCAGGACAAGGAAATGGAAGAACAAAGAGGGGTGAGGATACACATTAAGTATCATTCCAAAAAACAGGAGAAGCCCAAATATCAGTTCATTGCTGCTGAATAGAAAAGTCCTTCTCTACTTCCTCCCCTCCACAATTTTTGCTTCACATCCCTACAACTAATCATTCCTCCTTCTCTTCAAATTTTTGCCAGAATCAGAAAACTTGAAAGGGACCTTTGGAGGTCATCTGGTCCAGCCCATAAGTCTCTCTCCCCACCTTTCTCCAAGCTAACTTGGCACATTACAATAGCTAAAAACTACTTTTAAAAACCCAGAAGTGTTTTTTGTCATCTTAATGAGTCAGACCACATCCCAAAAGGAGCCTCTGAGGTCAGATCTATTTGTAAGGGTAGGTCCTAAAACTGGGAGAGGAGAAACACAAGCAAAATTCCTCCTTCTGAAGACAGCAAGGCATTATTTAAGTTCAACTACACACAGTCATCTCATCCTCTCTGATCCACCCCTTGTGGAATATTACTACATTAGTTTTTATTTTGAATTTGTCTTCATTTCATATAAAGTAGCTGAGTAGGTTCAGGAAGGTAGCACATTGTGTGTTTCTGAAAGTGTGCTGTCAGAAGCATTTTTATTTTGCACTGCCTTAGGAACTCTTCTCTAGCAAGGAAAACAGACATGCTTACTGATGCTGCTAAGACAACTGCAAATGAGGGATTAAAGATCCATGAGATTTGTCCCCCTAAATCCCATAGGTATAGTTCAAAAACCATACTGTATGACTCTTGAGGTTATTTCCTCTAGCACATGTTTCTATGTCTAAGCTTGCTGCTCTTTGAATGACCTCACCAGAAGCACTTCAAGGGATTTTCTCTGGTGCTACACTTCTGATATAGCCAAACCATGAGGGATTGTGCTGGGAGCCAAGCCAAAGTAGGTGCTACAACCAGCCACATGCTGAGGACTGCATGGCTCTTATCTGCTGTGAGCATTGCTTTCCTTTTGATTTCTTTGCTTTAAAGATGTGTGGGTGTTTGCTGGCTTGTTGTTGTTGGTTTCATCAATACCCGCTACCATCTTACTTTTTCCATAATCAAAATGTATTTTATAAAGGAAGTGGAATTTTAGGGAAATAAATTTAATTCTGCCTTGTCTCTGATTCAACGTTTATTTTCCCCTGATTTTAAGGGCATCACACTGGGCTCTCAATTCCATTTTCAAGCCAATCTCAGACAAGTACCAGTTCTTACCCTTTCCCAGACAGGTGGCCAGCCAAGAGATTTTGAAGCATTAACGCTCAACTCATTTAGACTTCCTTCAAGACCGAGTGATTTCTGGGAGGGAACTCAACCTCTATGACCTCCCACTACACTGTACTTTGCTGCTAATCACCCTGCCATCAGCCCTTGAAACGCAATTTTACATAATCTGCACTGGGCAAAAGGAATTACAAATATTCCAACAAGCCTGTTGCTCTACTTCTGCAATCAGGTTGCAATGTTACTTATGTTTTAGCCAAGTATTTTCATCTGCCTTTATGTACAGATAAAGTTTTATGTATTTATCCATTTTTATCTGCATATATATGCATATGTATTTTTGTATGCCTAAAAAGAAAACTTGTTTAAAGACTATGGTGATAAACTCAGAAGCTTAAATAAAAGATATTAAAATAGCTGAGGCATCCAATAATATATAATGGGAAGGTGACATTTGAATTGAAAATATTACACTTTCTTCAGTGTGTCAAATACACTAATCTGTAGTAATCCTAAAATCACAAGATAAGAATGACATTAGTGGTTTGATGAATACTGACCTCTCACTCCTACTTCCATAAATCCCAATAATATGGTGGAAGTTTGGGAGGCTCCAGCTGCAGCAGCTGCTTAAAACATATGGCTTCTCCTCCTCAAATTTTCAGTAGTCCCTTGCAGAAGTTGCAGGAGGGACCACACCAGTGCCTGTTGCCTCCAGCATTTAGAGAACTACCACCTGATAAGAGGCCAGCACAGCCACACAGACACTGACAGCTCTAAATTGGAGCAGCTGAAAAAAGAATACATATTACTTATATTATTTGCTGCTCCTGCCGGATGATTCCCCTTTCCCTCCACCCCCCCCCCCCCCCCCCCCAGCTGCTAGCTCAGATTTAGGGAGTTTTGGGAGAGGGGATCTTCAAGATAGGGAGAAGAGATTCAAAAGAGGCCCCTTACCTCAGGATGTATTCCAAAGCTTTATTCTCAATGAAGGGACCCCAGGAGGCAAGGAGGGAGCACATGGAGGAAGAGGGGTTTTTATCTCCTTTGGGGTCAGGGTCAGATTACCTGGCCAAAACCCATAGGTCAGAGACAAGGGGCAGGTAACTCAGGCCAGGTTACAGTTTCTGGGGAAGGGGTTTTGGGGAGAGAGCATTCCTAAAAGGGATGCAACACCTGCCAAGGAGATGGTAGCTTTTAGCTGAGAGCTGTTTGTCTTAAACTACCGAAGTTGGATTTCTCCAACTGCAGGAAAAGTGACTGCAGTTTTTGGTGGTGTTACTTTACAGTGGGTGCCTGGTGATACTCAGGCCTGTCAAATGCCACATAAGATTTTAATGATAACATATATAGACATCTGTGCTGTATTTGAGGATAGTGTGCCATTTGAAATCAAACATGGGAAACACTTCTCTGCCAGAAGAGCTCAAGGGTCAAGTAAGATCATGCCTTTATTGAGAGCTTTACATATCCCTCTCGTACGCATTACACTTCAGCAGAACTGAGCAGAGTCTTACATGCAGGTGTCAGGGCTGAAGTTAGGGCTGCCCAATAGAGGTTGGAAAGGAATTGAAGGAGCAGTGGATGTCAGACAGAGTCTGTAAAGAAAAAAGCAAGTGACCAAGGAAGAAATGAGAAAGCATCAATGGGAAAGTGCAAGTCAACCAGGAAGAACAAGTTGCAAAGGATGACTTTTTCAATTGTGGATGCTGGTGTTTCCACTAGTTGCACCACAATGAGTCATAAATGGTCAGCAAGAATGGATGTCTCTCAGGTTTTGGCACCTAAGTTCAGCAATCCAGACCAATGCTACAGTAAAAACAGCAAACTCACCCTCAGGCTAAGCATTGCATTCATATTCCAGACACCTCTTTTCACAAGGGAAAAAAATGGTGTCTGTCTTGAGTTCAATAGTTCAACAGCAACACTTAAATGCTCTACAAGTAACACACTGTGCAGTTAGAGCTGCAAAGGAAATATGGGGATCCTCACACATTTTTAGACTGATAGTGACAGCACTCTGGCATTTTACAAACCTAATGGAGAAAGGCTAAGCAGAGAGAACCTCTTGTTTTTTTTGAAAAGCACAGCTAGAGAAGGGGTTACTACTCAAGAGAAAACAATAAAAAATTGTTTGTAATATATGCTGATAATTGAAGAACTACTTAATCCTGTTCATAAGTCTCATAGTTTCTAAGGGAATTTAAATAAGTTAGTGAGGTTTAACATTCTTCTGGGAGATGAGCCAATGTATAACCTTGTATTTAATAATTAAAAGACTTTTTGATATGTAGGACCTAGAAAATTGATTATAGTAAATTACAATCTGAACAACCAACCACTTGATGGTATGAATAATGCAGGAAAACTTCAAGATCAGATTTCTCATGTCTGGATGGTCTACTGAGGATATGGGGCAATGGAGGACTTGGCTGAATAAATGAGAACCTTATGCTCTTCTTCAAGAGCTTTACCCTCCTCCTCATTAGCACTAACCCCAGAGTGGCAAAATGTGCATAATTTTAGCAATAATATGAATGGTATAATAATAATAAAAGAAACCTAATCCCTGAACTGGGTTGAATGTCTAAAGAAGAAAAAACTTGCCAGAAAATTGAGACAAAAAAACATCTACAAAAGGAGCTGGAGGAAAAAAAGGAGATGAAATAGGTATTTGCCTTATTGTGTCTAAGAGGTATTAACAGGGTGAAAGAAAGGGCATTTCAAATAAAATAATTGCTCAATCTAAGACACATTGACATGAGCTCTTTTAGTTCAATAACATATTTAATTTATTTAAATTAAATATTTTAAAGGTTATTTCCGTAACTGAGAAAGCTATAAGCAAATATAGGTTTATACAAGTAGAAAGAATATTAAGATTTAAACCTAAAAACTTTGAATCTCCACCTTTCTATCCCTCATCACCCCTCTTCCAGAAATCAATCCCTTTATTCCAGAAGATATTATTTCAAATTATCAAGCAAAGAGTTTGACAGTAAGGTCATAATGTCAACGCTGAACAAAGGGAAACATTACTGGGGAATACAGAAAATGGAATTTCAAAAGTAGTAGCAGTGTAAAACTATTTTAAAACAAGAATATCTCAATACTATGTCATGTGAAGGAAAGCATTTCTACATCTCAGGCCACTCTGAATTCTACCAACACAACAGTAGTCCTTTATCCTCAAGTCCTATTCACACAGAAAATACCATATTCTCAGCCTTTTTGCAGTTATTGCGCTCCAAACCAGAGATGTATGCCATAATTTTCTTCATACATGGAAGTGATAAAACAAAATTACTTCATTCAGCCCTCTTACCATTCCCAAGTAGCTTTCCTAAGAACTGTCATGGACAATGTACATTACAAAACCAAAAAACCTGCGTAGATGATCAAGACAAGGTGTTAAAAACATTTTAGACAGAAGCCATTCTCTATCAGCTTTACTAGATTTTATTTCTTAAGCAAGTTCTCTTTAAGGATGTGTCACAGTTTAACCCCAGCTGTCAACTAAGCACCATGCAGCTGCTCACTCACTCCCTCCAGCAGGACAGGAGAATAGCACTGGAAACACAAAAGTGGGAAGGCTGATTGGTTTCCAGCACAAATTCAAAACATAGTCCCAGAGTAGGTACTATGAAAAATTTAACTCTACTCCAGCCCCAACCAGCACAGGATATATATAGGTGATTTTTCTGTATTAAGATGAAACCATGAAAGGTATGCTCATTGATCTTAGACCTACTTCATAAATAGAAAGCTTGAGAAACACTATGGTTTAAATGAAACCATTAATTGTTGGTTCAAATTTTGCCAACAGTTGAATATTGATGTACTAATTTGCAAGAGATTTTTCTGTAAGTTACTTTTATAGGCATTTAACTGAATTTTCCCAAATTTTTTAATATAAAGAGTATCAGAAATTCTTGGGGGTTGTGGGATTTTTTTAGTAAAGATAAAATAGGGAGGAGACATGCTAATCTTGAGAAGCAAGACTAAGATAAAAAGTCACTCCCATGTTTTCCCCAATAGAATCTTTTGATAACTGTTTCCAGCTGGCTTTCTCAAAGTACACTGTCTTTAGCAGTGAAGATGCAGCTATTTTATTAAGCATTTTAGTTT
The DNA here is from genome assembly GCA_018697195.1 of Certhia americana. Classification (NCBI taxonomy): domain Eukaryota; kingdom Metazoa; phylum Chordata; class Aves; order Passeriformes; family Certhiidae; genus Certhia; species Certhia americana. Next base: position 95,643,797 of record CM031858.1, on the reverse strand, counting down.
ACAGTATAAATTCCATAATCTCTGCAGCGACTTATAAAGAGTCATAAATCTCTTTCTGCACATGTCATTTTAATGTTGATTCCAGTAATAACACCAGATAAAAATCTTTCAGAGCTCTTTTGATGTCCTGCCTCAAAAGGAAAGGGAGCACTGAGGATTCATAGATGCCCACAGTTGAAAAGGAATGTCATAACTCACAGGGTCTGCAAAAAGTTACAGTTTTATTAGTAAACGATACACATAGAATGGAAATTGGAATGAGCTAGTCCCTTATCTTCTCGTATAAATACATGGCGGTGGATTTTGAATAAGTGGTAAGGGAAAAGAAGAGAGAGATTAACGAGAGGAAAAGGGAGAAGGAGAGGAAGGGGAAATAAAGCCAGCACTGGATTCTAGCAAAAAATACTAAAATGTACCGTAGGTAATTTTTGTCTGGTAGACCATATCCTGTGTTTGCTAATTACAGAAATTTTCCATACACGTGACTAGAATTTTCCATCATGGGACATAGCAAGGTCAAACATTTACTGCAGCCCTGCATATTTTTTTAAAGTATCTGTCTCAGTCATTTGACTGCTGCATACACAGCACACAGACAAATAAATAAGAGCATTAAACAAAAGCTGGGTAAGAGGTGATTGCTGAGACCTGTGAACTAATGATAATGCTTTTTTTCTGGTTTTCAATGATGTACTCAGCAGCATAGCTGCAATGAATTAAGTAGCAGAAAATCACATCTTCTTGTAGAATCCCAAGGATCCCAATTATTGTCAGAGGACTGCATTTTTAGCCCTACAAATAGCATCCACCGATTTCAATTTTTCTCTCTTAAAAGGCCTGAAAATAGTGACATCTCTTTTACAGTTTTGTTGTCATTGCAAATCTATGTCTGCCCATACTGCATCAATATGACGGCTTTTCTTATTGGATCAATTTCTATTTGAGGAAGAAGGATCAGTAGCACAGAGACATAGAGATACATTTTCAGAGTTGAGCTAGGAAAAATATTGAAGCTAAAGTTTCATCAGTATGACAGGAGTTCTGCATCTAATTTCCATGAATACAGAAAAATAAAAAATCTTTCCTTATAAGAGCATATTTTTAGAAAGAGAAGAACATTTAACTAAATCAGATCCTGTAATTATTTTTTTAACCAAATGGAAAAAAAAAAAAAATTAAAGCACCCACTTAGAACATTTAACTAAATCTCTAAAGATGCACATATTGTTTATGAAGAACAATGAAGAGACAGAGATGCAGCCCATAATGGACAGCAGAGAGTGACCCAAGTGACCAGAGGCTGAGCTCTTCATAGCCTATATGTCTCTCTACTCTCAGTACCATGACAGTGAAAAGTAACAAATTTGTTAGAAATACAGCTGCTATGCTGGCTTATTGCATCAGCGATTTTACAAATACTAATATCCAAGTATACAAATGTCTTTAACTCCTCATCTTATTTTAATGCAGTAGCATAAAATCAATAACCTTTTCCTCACTTATGAATTTGAATGAAATACAGGTATTTGATAAGGAACCATAGAAATGGTTCAGCTCATGACTCACTGACTATATTAGTCATGCATCTGGACTTCTGCCAGTCCCTTAAAAAGAAAAGTAGTATGTAATTTTTTTTGTCTAGCATCAGGACAGAAAGACATTGGTACCAGAAGTTGTCAAAATAAAACCCCAAACCACTCCCTCCTATCGTTCAAAAAAAAAAAAAAAAAATAGTATGGGGCAGGACAGTGTATTTGTTAAAAGTACAGTTGACTTGAAATGGCTTATTGTTTTGCCCCAGACATATCATAAGATTCAAGTTATTAAAAAAACAAACTTACCTTTTGACATTGTTTGGCTTAATGAAGTAGAAATTAATGGTTTGGAAATTATTGGTTTGCATCAGGTTATGGAAGACAAAGATCCTATTTACTTTTCAGCCTGAGGGATGGAGAATTCAAAGCTCATACTTTTCACTGCCCTAGAGTGTCTTGACCATTGACTAAAAGAGGATGACCTCAAGCTCCTGCTGTGAAAGCTAATCCATTCTGCAAAAACTACAAGTTCAGTGGAAGCAGCAATAGTTCCCAAGTGGCCCATCTTCCAAGCAAGATATTTTTAGCTCACAACACCTCTCAGATTGCATAACACTAATTTCGACTACAAAACTCCATAGTTTTTGCCCTATCATCTTAAAACAGGATTTTACTTAAGTCTTGCAAAGCTAAAGAAGAATACATTGTTAAAATGTCTTCCCTTTTCTCACTAATATACATAAACTAAAAATTTCAAAGCCTAACATTGTCTAACATAGTGCATAGTGCACAAGATAATTTTCAACATGTATAGTATTTTTCAACATGTGGCAGGGGAGAATGATGTTAATAACTTGTGAGTAACCTTTCCAGTTGCTGCTACTATTTTCAAACAATAGTTATTTTTGGTTCAGGTGTTTGGAGCACAGAGGCTTTGTAAGGTCAGTCTGAGCACAGAGCTATTGCTTATTTGTAATAGCATTTCCATGACAGTGTCATTTAGTTCTCCTAAGTGACTTCACAAAGGGGGATGTGTTAAAATTCTTGTCTCACTGTCTTTAGTTCTGCTTCACGCGAAATGGATTTCACACTGAGGCATTCCTGCCAACGGTGTTTTCTCTTACAACAAACATCTCCAAAACTTATGAGATAAAGTCTGGCTGCTGCCATGGTGCTTCCTGAATTTCTGTTTCAGATAAGAAGCTTCTCAGCAAAAAAATTTATATATAATTACTGCAGTCATGTTTCGGGGTAATATCTCTATTCCCATTCACAGATTTATATCTGTTGCTTTGATTTTTTGCAGCTTCTGTGTTCTATTAAGGATGTGAATTATGGGGACAAACCTATTAGGGGCTGTTGCAATAGGACAAGGGGTAGTGGTTTTAAAGTGAAGGAGGGTATATTTAGATTATATATAAAGAAAGAAGCTTTTTACAATGAGGGTGGTGGTGAAAACTGAAGCAGGTTGCCGAGACACACAGTAAATGCCCCACCACTAGAAAGATTCAAAGTCAGGTTGGATAGGGCTTTGAGCAACCTGATCCAGTCAAAAATGTCCCTCCCTGCTCACTGCAAGGACTTGGAAACAGATGACCTTGGAAAGGGGCAGTAAGTAACAGCATGGTGTCCATGGCAGGGTGTAGAGGCTGCCAAGAGTAGGACAGTAAGAATTGATGTTCAGCAGTTCTTCTAGAAGATGCTTTCCAGTATTCATACTGAGTCCTAATGGGATGCATCCATGTGTGCTGAAGGACCTGGCAGATGTCATTGCAAGGACATTTTTTATAATCTCATTGATTGGAAGAAATCTCTAAAGACTGGAGAAAAGCCAGTTGTTGTCATATTGTTAAGGAGGGCAAGAAGGACAATTAAGGGAACTACAGGCCGCACAACCTCACCTAAGTCCCTGGAAAGGTGATGGAGCTGCTAATCCTGGAAAATATTTCTAGCTATACAAAGGACAAAAAGGCCATCAGGAAAATTCAGCAGGGCTTCTGCAAGTGGAAATCATGATTTACCAATTTGATTATCTTCTGTAATGAAATGACTGGGTTTGTAGATGAGGAGAGAGCAGTAGATATTGGTTATCTGGATTTCTGAAAGGTCTCCCATAAGATGATCCTAGACAAGTTGTTGGAATATGGACTGGACAAGTAGACACGGAGGTGGATCAAAATGGCCAGGCACAAAGGATTGTGATCAGAAGCATGAACTCTCGTGACAGGTCTTATTAGTGTATACAGATACCTAAAAGGAGGTTGTAAAGAAGATGCAGCCAGGCAATTCTCACTGGAGCCTAGTGACAGGACCACAGGCAATGGGCACAAACTGAATTACAGTTTGGGGAATTTTTAGCAAAGTTGATGGAAAGAAGGAGAATCAAGAAGAATTATTTCTTATTATACTTATTTAATTGCTTCTTTGGTTTCCTCTGGGCACAGTGTAAGGGAAAAGATAAGAAGTGTACTTTAATCAAGTGAATTACCTTTAAAGTCTGAAATTATCAGATTAGTTACCTTATGATTAAGGCAAAACTGTTGTCAGTATCACTACTAATATATCTTAAACTGTTCTTGAATATGTTTCTAAACTAAACGTAGGACTAATGCTTGAACTCCAGGGTTTATCCCAACACTATTTATGTCATTGCCGACTCACCCAGGATAGATCTGTGACTGGTTTTTTCCTCAGATGCATCAGTAGTCATCAGATTTCTCTTTAAAACAGTGGTATGTATGAGATTTATGTTACATCTTTGTTTTCTTTGCTGCTGTGCCACACTGTACATCAAACTATGAGAACAGAGAATGGAATACAGAGGCCCAAAGTTGAGCTAAATGCTACCAGAGAAGAAAACGGGACCACTCTTAATTAGCCAAGGACCTGTCTGAGGTAGAGGACACCCTGGAAGGAAACACAGTGCCTAGAAAAGCTCACTGAAGAGACCTTTACAGCCTCCAAGCAAAACATGTGCTGCTCACTACCACAGAGTCACAACCACAGTAATAGTGGGTGATTCAAACAGAACTGGGGCAAACCGTGGTAAACCCATGAATTGCATACAGGAATGTCTGTCTTATCTGTGCTTCCACAAGCCCCTTTGCTTAAGGACTGATGATTCAAATCAGCAACCTTAGTATCAAGAGAGAGCAGAACAAACAGGCTGATATGCACAAAAGGAATTTTAAATCATTCTAGTTTGATCAAGTCACATACATTTATGCCTTCTTAATCTGAACAGATAAAGTTCCTCTTTATCTTAACACCAATCAAGGTAACAAATATTTTTCTGTTTATTTTCCATTAATATTTTCAAACTGAACAATTATCTTATTTTCTTCTTTGTCAGGATCACATACCAACTATTTTTCTTACACAGCTTTAATGATGGCTTCAAAGAAACTGTCTGCATGCAATTCAAAAGCTCAAGAGGTGCTATATTTTCAGACAAAATATCATTATAATTAGTGATTAGAGATTCTTAAAAACAAATGTGATAGAGATCAAATTGTAAACTTTAGGAAAACCACATTAACCTACCAGTGTAAGTTCAATCACAATAATTATGATTCACGTTATAGCTGACTTAATACACAAGACAATATATTTAAAATAAAAACTGCCAGGTTTGAGCCAAGCTTCTAAATCCTCCAAAGTAAAAAGCTTAGCTGTGTGCATCTACACAAATAAAAGTTGCAGGGTTTAAAATATCTTTGTTTGATCTGCACAATCTCAACAAGTCTAGAAAAGGATGGACCCCTTTTCAGTCTCATATAGACCTTGACTAACAACATGGTGTGGACAGGATCTTTAAAATTTCTCAAAGGAATAAAAATAATATCAAAAGACTTTTAGGCAAAAGTTTCAAATGTGTGCATTTAATTTTCTATGATACCCCTGGCACCATTTTAATTTTTGTTTCTTGGTAGTTAAATTTTTGTGGGTTTATTATTAGAAAGGTACTTAAAGCTTCAATATGTTCATTTCCTGTCACATGAGACTTCAAATAATAATGTTTAATACATAATTTTCACATCAAGAAAGTTTTCTCTCACTTCTCTCAAGATTAATTTTTCCTCTTCTAGCTCACCATCCTGAACTGCTCTACTGCTCTTCCCCAACCTCATCTGCTTACCAGATACAAAATTTGTGAGAATGTTTTCAGGTCTCTAAATCCTCTTGTCTATTAATGCACCAATCTATTGCATCGTTGTTGTGTACAAAATAAGTCCACAAAGGAGCTTTCAGTGCCATGCCAAAAGGAAAAGATTTCTCTAAGAGGACAGTTTGGAGCCAGTCCACTAGAAAATTTTATTTCTCTCACCACATTCTTATTTCTTTAAAACATTTTACATCTCCTACTGCTCCAAAGAGATCATTTAGACTATTATTTGTCCTGCCTATTTCTTGATGATACAAACAGGAAATTATACCTAATCTCAACACCTTAAAATCCTTTTCCAATAAATCTTTTAAGTCTAAATCCAATATGCTATGTTTTCTCAGTAATAAGTATCAACAAAATCATTGCATAATAATTTTCCATCTTCATGATACATCTTACCAGTGCCTAAAAACTAATATGATAACAGCTGCAGGCCTGCTTGGCTTGCAACTTGTTTTTAAGCCAGCACAAAAAACTACAAGTACTGCTAATAAGAGAAAAGAAAACCACAAAATTAAAAAAAACCCACTTTGAATCCCAATCCCATTGGTCTCTTCCAGCTACTGCAGGGAAGATATACTCTTATGATTATTATAATGTGAATAGCAAAGAAATTCACTTTTACTACTTCTTCTCACATTTGGCATCAGTAAGCATGATTTTGTATTTGGGTTTTCATCTGATTTGTAAGATGAGTTTTTTCTTCTAGATAAGAAACATAAATCCTGGATCATTAGAAGTATTAGCACAATATAATAAAGAAGACTTGACCCACCCAGCAGTTACCATCTCCCTAAATCATATGGAGAAATGCCAGTACTGTGGAGAAAGCAGAAGTCTTCATGAACTAAGGGACAATGAGTGTGAGGCCTGATGCCTTCTGAAGTGGAAAATTCTCAAGAAGGAAATCCACACAGCAGTTCCAAGAAACTTTTTTAATGAAGGTGATCTGCAGTCTTTGAAACCTTTGTTGCTATAAAGTCTTCTGACTATTTGCTCTGCCAGAGTGTTTATGCAATAAATACTGATATCTCTAAGGGTTTCTTACAGCATACAGAAGCTATATTTTACTACCTTTCTGTACAGAATCACTTCTATTTATGATTCTCTATTCAAATAAAAGGCTTTTTTTTTTTTATTATTTTATTTTACGTGGCTAAGCTACCAATCAAATGAGATTCTCATAATAAAAAATTGGAAATGTCTAGTAATTTCTGTTTACTTTGACCTCAGCATGACCTATCTTACCTACCTGTGCTTACAATCCTTTCTGTTTGGCCACCTAGTGATTTCACTGATTTCCTAAATTATGCAGTTAAAAAAAAACCAATCTTCTATTTTGTAGCTAATTCTACTGGCAATCCTTTTTACCTCCTTTAACCTTGAGATTCCAAAGGCTTCAAGAGAATACAAAACTGAATTCACAGAAATTGAATTTTGAAGGATATATCTGAAACTGGCCAAAAGAGAGAGGTGGTTTCCTGTTCTTGAAGGCAGCAGAAAACAAAGAGCCCAGTTAAAATAATTTCAAGATAAAATATTATTTCAGGGGTTTCTGTACTAGAAATACTGGTTCACAGATAATTTACAGTCATCTATCAAGTTTTATTTCTCTGATGAATACCTCAAAACTATTGGTAATTCTTCATGGACAAGAAACGGTAAAAATACTCTTTGAGGCATCACCAAACTCTGGCTTCAGGAGCTCTGCTGCATTCTATCTGGCAAACGATCACAAAGTGGAGAAATAAGAGTAATGTACAAACACCAAATAAAGCCTAAACAGCATTCATACCAACTATTTCTCACTTGGGCTAAGAAGCAAATGAGACCCTTTGAACACCAGCTGGGGACTAATTTATAGCTATCAGCACTTTGCTTTTGGTAGACAAATGCTTGATATTCGTTGATGTGATGCCATTAAAATATTATAGCATGCCCATAATTCAAATTCACAACTCCAAAAACAGCTTGCCATTATACTCAGACAGAAGTCATTAATATACTAACAAGGCAGCAAAAATACTACAGGGAAAATAAAATTTGACTTTGTTATCAGCTTCATAAAGTACATCAAAGAGTACAGATGGAATTCACACGACCCCATTTATTATTCTTTTCATAACCTTTTCTACAGTATTTCTTATCTAGTTCTTAGCTTAAATCAGAGATCAGCAAGCAAGGTACACCGTGAATTCACAAATTTATCTCTCTGCTGATACAAGAATGATATTGCAGAGAATCTGCCTGAGTTGGAGTTATGATTTTTCACGGCAGCTTGAGCAGTACTATACTTTGCACCTGCGGCTGCAGAACTGCTGGTGCCACACTAGCATTTTGCCTGTTGTGGAGCAGTGCTCACACACCATCAGGGTTCTCCCTCCAGCTCCACACCACCCACACCCAGGAGGCTGGGAGTGTATCCACACTGTCTATGTTTGCTGATGTTGTGATGACATTACTTTAATTTTGGTGTGAGGAATTTTTTGTTGTTGCTGCAAGCAAAATTCATGAGACGTATGTAATGAATTTAAATATTCTTGATTATTTGTAAATGTGTATTTAAATATTCTTGATTATTTAAATGTGTTTCTAAGAGATCCCATCCTCTTAGAACATAGAATGTACTGGTTGGAGGTGAGGTGGGAGCACCTCTGGGAAACCATATTTTAAAAAAGGCACAGGAGGTATGGGATGCAGGAGTGAGGAAAAATGTGGGAGAAACAATTCTATAGATACCAAGGTCAGTGAAGAAGTAGGAGGAGGCTCCTCAGGTTCAGGAGCAGAAATTGTCCCCCAACCCATGGTGAGACTACATGGATCTATTATGAAGGGCTGCAGCCTGTGAGAAAGACCCACACAGGAACAGTTAATGAAGAACTGGATATCATAGGAAGGACTCCATCTTGAAGAAGAGGAAAATTTTACCCAAATCAAGACTGTTTTTCCCATGATGGTAAATAGTAAGGGATCTTCCCATCTTAATCTCAACCCACAAGCTTTTCCATCTTTTTTTTTTTTTTCCTCTATGCAGTTGAGGAGGAGGAATGAGAGAGAGGCTGGATGGGTGTCTGACAACAAGCCAAGGTCAACCCAATACAGCTTGCTCAGGACATAGATTTCTCAATCCCAAATGTTCACTGTGACATTAGTCCATGTATTGTGTGTGCATAATATCTCCTTCAAAACAGCTATGAGAAACGTAAGAGCAAGAAATTGTCACCATTCCACATTTATTTCCCACTCACAGCTTGAATAATAATTTCACTCTGCCATGAACACAGTTTCAAAGGTCTAAATGTCACCAGGAGAGCTTTTTCCTTAGAAATACTGATATTGAATTTCAGTGTCTTTCACTTCATCCATCAGTAGAAAGTAATATTTTGTCAGTAATTTGAGCAATTCTAATTGACAAAATCTGTGCTCTTAATGTGTGTCAGTCAGGCATCATAATTGTAAAATCAGTTTTCACCAGAACCATCAGTATAATGTAATGAATAATATTGCAGAAAGACAGCATAAGACACAGAAAGAAATTAAGTGGTAAAGGTGAGGAAAATGTTGAGATTCCCAGATTACTGAAAGACAAGTAAAGGTTTAGTACCATATCATTCATGGAAATATTTGGGCATATAAAGCATTTATTGCCACCCTGTTTTGTACTTAGTCAAATATTTCTAACAGAGGAAAATTAAAAGGAGAAAAAAATTACTGAAATTAATATTGTATTACTAGCCTGTAAATGTTGTATTATTATAGTATATGATGTAATACACATCATTTATATTCTAGCCTACAATTTATAATAGCAACACAGAAGTAAACTTACACAGTGCAATAAATTTTGTACCTTATTGTACAAAATTTATTTAGTATTTGAAATAAAGTTCAAGAGAATTGCAGGAGGGTAAGAAGGTTCTGGGAAAGTGCCAGGCATATGTAAAATTTCTCAATGTGTTTTTTGTTGCTTTATGTGCAGAAAAAGTCACTGCAATATGTCACCAAAATGTGCTTCACCCAGATCAAGCCATTATACAGATGCACCTTGTATTCAAAGATATTTGTACTGAGGTAAATTTATGGTAAGCTTAAATAGTTTTAAAATATAACCTCACCCTTAAATTGAAAAGTATCTCTAAACAGATGTGGGGAACATGAATTACATATTAACTGAGAGTTTAAAAAAATGAAAAAAAAATAATCTTTATGGTATTACAATAGCTATTTTCTTTTAGTGGATTAATAAGTCTTGCAAATACATGTTTGTGTACTCTAAACTGGTGCCTTAATAAATGAAAATAATGGAGGTTAGAATGGGATTTTGCATCTCTATAGTACTGGCCTAGGGCTAATCCTAAATCTTGTAACTGCTTAAAATATTGTATGTGGTTTTAATAGGAAATAGTCACTTAACTCACTTTCATAGCTGACAGCTCAAAGAGGTTCTTGCTTATCTCCTGAAAAATTGAAACAGTGACAGTTTATGGAAGCTCCTTCTCTATATCTCCTAGGTGACTCTTAATATGAATTCAATTCAGATCATCCTTGTTGTCAGTCAAACAGGAAAAGTAAAAAACAGTATCCACGTACCTACACCCAGTAAAGAAATACTAAAACCTCTACAGAAATCAGTAAGTAAGCTTCTCTCTATTCCTAAAATTTATGGTGAAAGCAAAAAAAACAAACAAAAGCAAACACACACACAAAAATACATCAAAGCCTAATATCAATATACTAAATAAAATAGAAACTATATATTCAGGTGAACATTTTGGCTTGTATTACTTATTAATGTCTGAGAAAAGAAGAGAACTGCCTGGAAAATCCTTGATTAGACAACATGCTCTTTACTGCAAACAGAGCTGGTAGTTTATGACCATGCTTTACTGAAGTTCTTCTTTTTTAAGACCTCTTTTAAGACCTCTTCCTTTTTTAAATAGGAACAGTTCTTTTGCATGCCTAAATTTACTCTGTATTGGTCTGAAGACAACAAAGTATGGGAAACATACCTTTATATGTCTTTCAGTCTCACCTTAGACATTATAGTGACAAACTTTCACAAACAATGACGCAGAATTTCATCTGACTGAGTTATTATTGGGTTGCATATTTTATTATACATGTATCTATTTTACATCAGCTTAAGTAGGTCTTCAAAAGACAGTTATTCTCTGCCTTCACAATTCAAGATAAATGATTAAAATACAGTGCATATTATTAGCCTGTGTAGAGCAAAAACACTAATCTAGGAAACACTCCTCTTTTGCTATTCACTTTGACATTTGACACAGCATTTTGATCTCAAATGTGGAAAATAACCCTATCCCATTTTTTTCTCCTCTGTCCTTCTTTAAAACAAACACTAAAAGTACAATACTTTGTCAAGAAGGACATCAGAACTACTTCTACATGAACTATAACATGTGGTATATTTATCATATTTTATTTGTTTAAAAAATGAAGGAACTCAAAAACCTAGAATCTTTCATCACTGGTTGAGGAAATCTGTCCTATAGTCCCCCTCCTTGCAATACCTTATTTAGTTCTGTCATTATTTCACACTGAGAAGTTATTACACAAAGGTATTTGTATAACTACCAGTAATTTCATTTTCAAAAAAAGAAAAAAAAATAAAAACACCACAAAACCAAAACATATTTCCACGTACAACAGAAAGTTATGCATTACTAATATCTAGCAATTTCCTCTGAAAATCATTCCTGGTAATTATACAGCCTAGACATTCATCCAAACTGTCAAAATATTACAGGAGATAAGAAAAATTTGGTTTTTAATTTTAAAGATTAATTTCAAAGAAATTAATCTTTAAAAAAATAACATTGATTTTAGTCTTAGATGCTCTCATAACAATCCTAAATGCTCAAATCTTTATCAGAAAATAGACCAAACTTAATGAAGGATTGTTTCAAAGCTTTAGTTTTTAAGACTTTCCCTTTAATTGTATAAAATCTTTAAATCTATTTATAGTTTCTCCCCCCTTAAGAAATGTGTGATTCTTACATGAATATTAACCCAAAATATTGAAAATATAAATCAAGCAGATAAAATGTATTTTTTTAATACAGGTACTCTTTTGTCCCCTCTGATTACTCCCCTCTGAACCCTGAACTACAGCTGGCAAAAGTTCCTTTCGCACACAGAAGGGCCAGGAACCATTTTAAATCTCTCGAGCTGAGCTCCAGGATGTGTCCAGGAGAGTGCTTGCTCTGAGGCACACAACACCATTGGACACACCCTCCACCAGGGGAAACAGGATCCAGCCCCTCTTCAGAATTTGTATCAGAGTAATACAGTACTGTGTTGCTAAAGCTCTAGAAGAAATGAAGAATACTGGCCTGATCATGCCTGTTTTTCTTTAATGCAGCTTCTTAGTTGCTGAATCTAAAGTTCTTTTGGAGCAATTTGTGATTTGACTCTCTCTGTCCAAATGCCTGGTAATAAGGTAAAAAAAATTAAAAAGCAAAAATCATTAAGACACACGCTCAAATTTCTAGTTTAACATAGAAAAATTTTACTACCAAACTGCCACTTTTTATATTTGAAGTCCACTCCTCTATAAAATAGTTATCAAAACTAGTGTCTATTTTATTTCTTATTGACTGATAATCAAATACAATTTTCATATTAAGTATATGGATTAGAATCTGTGTTGCTGCTTCACCCAGTGTCTTTTGCCCAGGGACGACAGGTGAGATAAGCCCTCAGGTGCCAAGAGGAAAAACGCACCAGACTCTATATCATAACTCCAGGCAGCTTGCTTGAACTCTGAGTATCACAGCCTAATGAGTAGCTAAAACATGTTAGTATTAAGGCTTCCACAAAATATGCAACAAGAACAATGTATAAGAATCAAAACATATTTACTTTTCATGACAGATCAAATTATTACCGTCTGTTAATAATATATTTCTTCAGTCAGTGAAATTTTGTTGAAGTTTCATTGACAGCTGCACCAAACTGGGACAGCAAAAAAAAAGCTATGGCCATTTTTGGTCTTCAAGCAGACCTAATGGGTTATTTTGAATGCATACTGAAACTGGAAAAAACGGTTTTCAACTATTTTTGGCATGCATTTGAGTTAACCTTTTTGTTGCACTTCCTGAATATTATTGTCGTTCTCATAGTAATGCGAAGTGCCCTATCTGGCAAAAGTACTCACATAATAAATATAGACTACCTATGACCCTAATATATGTATTAGATTGCAAAATGGCCTTTTCTGTCAGTTTGGCTGAAAATATTTGGGTCAAGTGCACTGTGGCAAAATAGGAAATATATTTTCTTTTTTCTCTGCTCTATAAGAAAAGTGAAAGTTATATTGTTGCTTTTTGCCCTGGAACAGGCCTCTTTTCCTGTCAATCTAGCATAAACTTCAGCAAAAAAGAAAACGTAAATACACATTCAAAAGAGAAAAAAGTCAAGGACAGATTTATTTTGTATCACTTAAAACATGACATGAATAATTGAGTAGGTTATTTTTCTCTTTGGTGAGAAGAGAAAAATGTATAAATGCCATCATTCAGAGTGAAACACTACTCCCACTCAACTGCTTACAGATGTTATTAGAAACCATAAAGTCAGAACCACATGCCTGATGATCTATTTCTTTTAAAATGGTGAACTTCTGAAGAACATATATTAATTATGCAACTTGCCTTGGCAGGACTAGAAAATTTATGTTAGTCTATTAGGAAATAACTTTTTTTTTCCTTTGGCCTAAAATTTGCTTTAGACTTCTTTAGTTAGTAATTGTATATAACATTAATAGAACCAGGTGTCATGAAATGTTATTGAGGAAAACTTAAAGAATTATAGCATTGTATTTTACTTGTGTAAAGAAGTATAATATAGAAAAAGGAATTCTGAAATACTCGCTTCAAAAATTAACAATTCACAATCTGTCAATGAAGGATTTGGAAAGTTTGTTATAGATACATTTGATAAAGTGCATTTATATCTAGCAAATCTGAAAACTATTGCTTAAAGGAGTCCCAAGATGCACACCACCATCAACACATGAATACTAAATAGTCAGGCAATTTTGTTCGTAGCTGGAGTTTTGTACATCAGGCAAGAAGAGCTTTTTAATAAAACAAACCTGTCTGATTCAGAATGGCCCAAAATGCAATCCCGAATGATGGCTCAGCCTTCATTACATGAGGAAAATACAAGAACTCACACATAGAATACTGCAGTCTGACATCTTAATGCAGCTGATTCCTGCACAGCACCACAGCTGTAGCTCCAGGGGCTGAATTCCCCTATTGTTGGCATCGAGTCGATTGCTAGACTGGCACAGTGCTGCCCAGCTGGTGACACAGGAGCTGGACCAAAGCCCACAGGATGCTCCCAGCTGCCAGCTCCCCAGAGGACACTGCCTGAGAGCCAGCTCAAGAGAAAGGGGCTGTCACCACAGCCCAGACCACCAGCCAGTGGCACAGCAGTGACTCTGGCAGCAATTGCTGCCAACACCACCTCCTCCATTTCACCCCCTTGGACAATAGCAGCCCACCTCCCTGTGCCAGACAGAGCATAGAGTGACAGACACTGGTAGAGGGAAGAGAAACTGAAGAGAGAGAAAGACAAGGGAAATGTTAATGAAGTGTCTGTAACATTCCGTAGCAAACAAGGTTACAATATTGGGCAGTAAAATCAAGCAATGCTGTGTGGTGAAAGTCCGTACCTTCCCTCAGCTCAGAAAATCATCAATATAATACAGACTCTTAAAAGCCTGTACATGGAGGCTGGCCTTTCCTGCAAAATTTGCTCATGATTCCTCATACCTGAAGTACAGGTGTGTATATATATACACATATGTGTGTGTGCATATATGTATACATGTGTATGTATATATACACACACCCCTACCTATATAGGTATATATAGACAGTGTTGCTACTCCTGTAGAAAAAGGGAGGAAAGATCAAATTTTTTACACATCAGTGAGAGAGATTATTGGAAGTACTTACATTGGGTGTATTTTCTACACAGGGATGAGCTTTCTTAATCCAACTTCACTCCAACAGAACCCTAGTAAAAATCAGGGACAGAACAAAATTATTAAAAGAAAAAAAAAGGATTTAAAGGGTTCATCTGAAGGGGTAAAGAAGTCAAAGAATGGGATCAAATCCTGATTGTCTATAACCTTCCAGAAGTTTGAGGCACTTTGCCTGCCCTAGCATCTCAGTCTTGAGCCATTGCATGAGACTGACAGGCCCTCCTTTCTCTCCCAGTTCCACATAATTCAAGGTTTTTTGCTCAATAGTTTGCTGTATCCGAGCTCAGGATAAGTAATAGCCAGTCAATCTCAAAAGGTTTCAAGGTTTAATTCAGAGAAACATCTGAAGGGTCTAATATCCCTTCCAGACTAATGAGCTGAGTAGCTCGTGGGTATCAGGTCTCTGTTGACATCTACAGTAACTTGTTTTTAACAAGGATTGAAATATTACAACAGCTTCTTCTATTGTTTCAATATTTCTTTATATTTTCCTAAGAAAAATCAGACATAATACACAAGAGATGTGAAGGAGGGCACAGAGAACAAAAGGGGGAAGGTGAACATGATGAATAGCAAAGAACAAAATTAAAGGAGCAAAACTCAAAAGTTTCTCAAGCTTTAATCAAAATATTCAAAGGTTTTTAGGTAGCTAGGTAGCTATCCATGGTTTCCAATTTTGTTGTCAATTTTTTCCCAAATGTTTTAATCAAAAGTGAAGAAACCATCTGACATTGTATCATAAAAATATCACATCTTTGTCAAAGATGTGTGATTCTTTCTTCAATACTGTTTTACTTGAAATGTGCTTGTTTGAGCTACCAAGCCACTAAAACTGAATAATTGACCTGTGGTAACATAATCCTTGTCTATAAAGAGTCATAGGTCGAAGCCTGATACCTAAGTTCTGCTTTAGTCTCAGTATGGACATAATATAAGATAGCCAGATGTGTCATTGAGTTGTCATATGCACCCTTGGAATTCATTCACAGATAAGTTTCTCTATAAGAAGCAAAGATTCTGTTCAAATATACATATAAGCTTTTTAGAACAATATTTCTAAATGTACGCTTTTCTTCAGTTTTAGGTTTTTGCAGAGTGTCATCCTGCATGATTTCCAAATCATGTGACAGAATTACTCATTACTCATATACCTGCATCTTTAATAATTCTACCCCCTCCCCCCAAGGCTAACTTCTGTCTATTAACCAGTTTCATTCCTGTTCTCCATGCAGTGGTTGTCCTCTTCAGCCATGGCATTACATCACCCTATGACACAGTTAAGGTAAAAACGCATTCCAGAACAGATTGTTCCCTGCTGCAATTCCCTTAAAGTCAATGCATTTTCATCAAGGGTGAATTCAGATCATAGTCTTTTAACATGAAGTCTTCAATATTTATTGAGGGGAATCCAAAAATGACTGGCTTCAAAAAATTCTCATGAAAATTTTTAATGTACCACTGGGTACAGTTTCAAGACAGGAATGGTTTATTTACAATATTAGCTTAATCTAAAACATGCAATAGCTTCTCAACTTTCCAAGACATAATTATCTTATAAGTACCTGAAGTGAAAATGTCACAGCAAATACTTCTTGAGTGGATTTAATAAACCAGTAATGGGTCTAGGTCTCCAATTCTTAAGTAGTACTGTTCCTAAGTACTTACCCATAGTTTTGAGAGTACAGAAAACTTTACAAGTATTATTTTATCAAATGTTACTCTGGTTATTCTTACTTTTCTCTTAAGCATATCTTTTTTTTCCATTACCTTTCATTTTGCCTTGATTTGCTTAAATTTTTGACATCTGAATACGGATCAGAGCTGTTCCAATTGTTTTTTTAATGTTTTATGGTTTGGAGGTTGTTTCTCTGTGCTTTAATCTGTCTCTATCAAGGCTAGGGGGTTGCATTAGTCTCAAGAACAAAGAAACAGCTAAAGTTTTGTGTCACATCAACTATAATACCAATAACCAAATATAATACAAATATAATAGCAATAGCAAAAAAAATTTGACATTTTATGTAATGTCACAAAATGAACGATGCCACTCAAATTAGAAGGGGTATGTATGTAGTCTCGTAAAATCCACTATATTTTATTCCACAACACATTTAGTACTTCAATAAACTAACAATAAGGTGATAGTCAACGCAAATTGTAAACAGATATAAGATGATATTCCTCTCTGACAAAATATAAAATTAACATGACAAGTATTAAAACCCAAGGAAGGTCTAGCATGATACGATCAAAATTATGTATATGATTGGAATGCTTTTTATCTTGAAAGATGGTTTATCCCCAATAAGGCAGACATTTGTTTTGAAATATTTTCCTTAACATTGCTCATCTTTAATGTTGTGTGCAGTTCTGGGCCCCAGAATTAAAAAAGGACGTTAAGGTACCTGAACTCATGCAGAGGAGAGCAACAAAGCTGATGTGCTGGAAGGAATGACCAAGCAGGCTGATGACCCTGGTTTAGCTGGCTTTGGAGAAAGGGAGGGTGAGGGGTGACCTCCGTTCTTGCTACAGCTTACTGAGGAGGGGAAGCAGACAGGAGGGTCCTGAGCACTTTCCCTGGCATCCAGTGACAAGACACATGGGAAGGGTTCAAAGCAGTGTCAGGGGAGGTTCAGGCTTGACATATGAAACGTTTCTTCATTGAGTGTGGTCAAACAGTGGAGCAGGCTTTCTAGTGAGGTTATCAATGCCTCAAGTTTGTTTGAGAAGCATTTAGACAATATCCTTAATATAAGCTAGCTTTTGGTCAGCTCTGAAGTGGTCAGGAAGATGGAGTAGATGGTACTGTAGGTCTCTTCCAAATGGAACTATACTACACTTTTCAATTCTGACTATTTAAATTTTCAAAACCACATAGAACAAGACAGCTGTCTCCTGATAACCTACATTCAAAAGGAGTTTTGTCATCTGTTAAAGGGGTAGGACTTGGTTCATTTTTATGAAGCAAAGAAAAATACAGATCCCTTTTCACCTATTAAAATAGCAAGAGTTGAGTGTTATCTTCTCCCCTCAGTCATTTTTCTAAACATGCTGCAGTGCTGGGTCTGCCAAACTTGTCTGTCTCTTTCTTGTACTGTTCCCGATGCAGTTTGCTGCAGAAGATGGACAAAAGCTTCAACATATTGGCACTGGTCTGGCAGAGGAGTGGGGGACTAAGAGTCAAACTTTCCTTTATTCTCTTAGCTAATTCTATTTCTCAGTCATGTTGCAGAGTGTGAATCAATTGCAAACAGAAAAGATCCTTACACTTTGGAAAAGATGCAGGTGAAATACTTTACGTGTGTCCCACGCTCTTCAACACAATCTTGAATAAAATACCACTATTTCAGACAAGCTATGCTTGACCAGAACAAGTTCCATTTTGGCCACCTGTTCCTTGATGATTATCAACAGTAAGCACCTAAGTACAAAAATTGAGCAAACATATAAAAATACATTTCCTGAATATTCACACAGCCCTTAACTTCAGAAGGAAATTCTAGTTCTGTGCAGTGAGATAGTGTATCCCAATAAAAAGAAAACAAAACCCAAACCACATGAGACTGAATTGTACCGGCCAGAATTAATAACTGTGTTGCTGGGGTAAAAAAGGCAATAGTGAATGTACCCTCTATATTGTACACTCAGTGGAAGAAAACATACTTTTTAGTGTATCTGACCAAGGCTAAAAAAATCTAAAAAGGCATTAATTTTTTTTTCCTTGAAAATAATTCACCATTAATAGAAAATACTCTGCAATTAGGAATAGATCAGGAATTTAATTACTTTATTATTTAATTATTTATTAACCTTAGAAGTGAACACTCTCCAGGAACAGAAATGATTTTCTGATATCAAGTCACATGCATCTTAGGAACTTGGCTTGAATTTTGTACTAAGGTTGCACAAATAATTGTCATAGTTCTTAACAATGCTGCCACTTCTTATGTATAAATAAAATATTGACACTCAATACACATAGCATTATTTGGATATATGTTGAATTTTCTGATTGCAGCTGGTTGATTAATGTATGATTTTAGATACTACAGCATCTGTTTTTAATTTTGCCACTTGTCTGCTGTGCCAAAATCACTCACAGGAGGAGAATCTACAATTAAAACTTCTGCAATATGTAACGAGTGGCAAGAATGTGAATAATGTGTGTCACAGAGTAGACTAAGTCAGCCTTTGGATATGTCCTGAATTTAATTGCTCTGCAGCAAGGTTTCATTGCTTTCCTCCCACAACATCTAACGCAGTCACCTGTGAAAAAGAATGAGTTCACTCCCACAGAAAAAGAAAGAAAAGGAAGGAAATAAAATTAATGTTGCTGTATACACAAGACACTTGTACACCATCATGAAATCAAGGTAATGAAATGCAAAAAGCCTGTCACTGTCCCTGCCTTGCACTTTAAATATTCCACAGTGTGCTTTTATACTTCTTTGTCCAACACCCAGCCTACTAGGAGTATAGGAATTATATGTGGACATGAACACTCAGTAATTGCTAAAGTATCTTCCTTCATAGCTGAAAAAAATACTTCAGTACACTACAGGAGTAAAATTCAAGAAGTCAAAGTCAGAATGCTAATTACCCTTTAACCCATACAGCAAATTTCCTCTCTGCTTTGCTTTCATTGCACTACTACTCCTGAAGGGGCAAAAGAATGTGTGAATCCAGGGAGGCCAGAATACTTTTGTGATTTGTGCTTACTCAAAGTACTTATAACTTTGCTCTTGAAAGAGGCTGCTAGGCAGTGTTTATCATCATCGAGAGAAGTCCATGTGTTCAGGCCAACTGAAAGTCAAGATATTTTTGAAAAGATAAAGTTACAAATCTTTCAGAGATCATTGAATACTTCCATCCCTGCTTAAGAAAGGGTCAATGACAGTGACAGTCTCCTTAGAATGTTTTGATAATGTAGAAACATCAGAATATGCCACAATGCACTCCTGTAATAATATTTGAACATACACCTTGAGAATGGTTTGTTCTGTTCATTCCAGGCTCTAGTTTGAGGATTCCTCTCTTTCTCCAAGGACTGCATGCTCAATTGAAATAGCAGCAAAAGTTACAGGAGGAAAATATGACCCAAGGAATCAGTCTTAAATATGACACTAGCACTGATCAATCACTAGACCAGAAGAAGAAAGAATCCCCAGGGCAATGACTCTCCAGATACATAATTAACTGGCTACTGAAAGAGAAGATAGGCATGAAAATGTCTCTAATTGAGCTTGTGACAAGCAGAACAAAAACACGCGTATGTGAAAATCCTCCATTTTAAGAGAATTTGAAGCGCTATTTTTTCTGGTTTGTCATACTTCACTTTGAAAAAAATGCACCTCTATAAGCCCTAATTTATGCAGAGTGTGTATTGCTTATCCAATGCTTATTAAAAAAAAAAAAAAAACCACCAAAAAAGAAAAGCAAAGGAAAAAGAAAAAAAAACCAAAAAAACAAACAAAAAAAACCCAATAAAACCCCCACAACCCACATATTACAAGAGAGTATTTCTAGTATTAAAATGCATATAACAAATTTCTGAATTTGTGGTGATGTGCTATCCCTTTTTCACACTTACTAATTCCTGGACTCTTGTTCTAATTCAGCTGTTTGATACTTAGGTAAACAAAAGCAGTGTTGTCCTGTTTTTTTTTTTTTCACTTGGGTGAAAAAAATTTATAAGCTAAACCAGAAAAGCCATAAAAATCTATCACAAATAAATTATTTGATAATCAAAGAGTTAGACCATCTTAAGTACTCAGGTAGCAATGGAAATTACTTCAGGGATTGTGATTAGACTGTCTAGAATATATTCTTATATAGAATTCAGAATTACCCTTAGATTTACCCCATTTTTATTTTTATTTTCACATTTTAAAAAAGAAATCTTTTATTAAAAAAAAAGTACCTGGTTATGAATAAGATATGAAGAGAAGCTAACCACGAGCTTATGGGTCAGGATTTAAGGGAGAGTAGGGAAGAGTGCAGGGACTGCTACAGACTGACTGCACATGAAGTCTGAGCAGGTGATGTCGCTGTGACAGACAGCAACAGCCTCACATTTACAATGCCTGGTCTTCAGGAGGGACTTCAGACACCTGACCATTTATTGGAGGGACAACACATCAGGACACAAGCAATCCAGTAAGGAAGAAATTCTTTTCTGGGAGAGTGGTGAGGCCATGGAGGCCCAGAGAAGTGGTGGATGACCCATCCATGGAAGCGTTCAAGGTTAGTTTGTGATGGGCTTTTGAACAGCCAGGTCTGGTGGAAGGTGCCAAAGGTAGCAGGGTTGGAACTAGATGACCTTTAAGGTACACTCCAACCCAAGCCTTCCTATGATTCTACGACACATTAAAAAGTCATTGACGGGTATAGTTGCTGTGGAACGAGAAATGGAACTTAATGCTTAGAAGAAAGAGATCTCAATATCAGCAAGCCAACAGGTCAGTACCAAAATATAGAAATAAAGTTTTTGAATAAATTGTTTATTTTCTTTTTAGATGATCAACATCACTTTATTGTCATAGCAGAAAAACAGATGGCAATAATCCTCAAGAGATGGGTTGTGGTCCTGACAAAAAAGACTTAAAACACAGCAAAAGAGAGATCAACATTAAGAATTGCGTGTGCTAAAAACAAACTTCTAGTACTGTATAACACTACTCTTCACTAGAAGAGCAAATTTCCGTTGTTAAGTGTTTTTAATGTCATTCACTACCATTTTGGGATATGATATGTTATATGTACCAGTTAGTACATGAGAAATGTAAAATGAAAACATAATATTTTCTTGTCTAGCTTTTCTTCCATTGCTGCAAAATGCCCAAGTCAACAAAAAAGATTAGGTTCCAAAAGCTGAGATGAAACAGGATACATAGGAGGCATCCATCAGCAGCAAACTTCTCATTTTAAGTTCTGTCTAACTTCCATTTAGGTTGAATTCTTTCTAAAAACTTCAATTCTACCCATATTTTCCTATTGAGCTCTGTCTTGAAAAGGTTCAACAGATTATTTTGCAAATACCTTCAGATTATCTCTTAAACAACTTCTCAGAATTTAATCATCAAATATTTATTCATATACATAATGTTTTGCCATGATAAAATTTAACTTTTTTCATTAGGTTTCATTATGGTTTTTTATACTTACTGCACCTACAAAACCCACTAAAATGAGCTTAATTCTCATTACTGTAAAACTAAATGAGCTGTCTGCTAAACCTATTTCAGAGATAATAATTCACTAGATTTATAGTGAGTATGCTCTAAATCGATCTAATTAGAGTGTCTTGAGGATAAAGGTTGCAAGACCTTTATGATTGAAGCACCAATTTTAGCAATTTATGTTGGGTGTCTTTTTGTCAAATAAACTCCTGTGGAACTGTAGTTGTTTATTGTTTTGCATCAGCTCCAAAACTTGGGGAGGGGTTTGGTAGAGTATCAGTTAGTTATCCTTACATTAGTCTTTGGAAATTATTAGAACCTCTACAACATTTTGTGATATTCTAAATATTCCTAATAAGTGTAGAAAAAAAAGCTTGAATTTCATGACAATATCACATAGTACATGGGAGGGAAAAATTATTTATTGTTGTTTTGTAAGAAAGAGATCTCCAAATTACATGAAAACTGTTGCAGGTCAGTTCTTTCCTTCAATTCTGGAAAGCAACAGCTTTCTTTTTATTGCTGTTATATAGTGACAGCTATACAACATGTGCCTACGCTAAGATTGAGAGAAGTTGTTTGTCAGGGAGTGGGTCAGGAAACAGGAATGATGCTACAAAGTGAAAGCACTGTGGGTAAATTATCTTCCCAGGATTGCTATGCTGCCTCACTTCGTCAGGGACTTAACTCTGTAAGGTACTGAGGGTTTCAAGGACTGATTAAGCAAAATACCCCAACATCAAATACATCTTTAAATGTATCTACACAAAATGCCCAAGCGTAACATTACATGAACTTTTAAACCAGTTTAGCCACCAGGAGCTGTCTACAAAAGTCATATTGTTGCACAAAACTTTAGTACAGAAAGGCACCAGACTGTAACTTATGACACCTGCACAAATATTCAAAAATACACTCTGCAGGACAAATTAGTCTGAACTATTTTCCACACTATGTCTGAAAATACCACCACAGTGAGATCAAGTATTCTTATACTGTACTCCACTTTCCACTATGAGCGAGACACGAGGTAATAACATCAATTAGACTGGGAAAAATGAAACAAAGCAAAACAATCCCTTAAAGTGTACAAACCAAGACTTTGCCTTGTCTTGATGCTTAGATCATTACTCCACAACCACATTCATATTGCAGCATAAGGATGCCTTTAGGCATGTTCACTATGCCCCTGGGCCCTTCAGGATCACTAACAATTAAAAAAAAAATTCAGCAAACTGCATCAACAGCCACTCAACAGAGAAAGAAGGCACCAAATGCAGATACCCTGAATGCTGACCATACGAAGTGTTGATGATGTACACAAACTTAGAAGAAGCAAAGCAATTGTGGGGTTTGTGTGAACAGCCACATAAGGCTACTCTTGTGAGTGTACACAGCTTAATTGGACAGAAAGCTGTTTCATCTTCTATTCAAAAATCAAAATACTTACTAATCATTGCTGACATATCATCTGCCACTATATAAGAGCATACTGCATAAATAAGAGGATATACATTCACTTGCAAGCATAGAGACAGAAGATAGACTCATAGCATTCAAGAGTTTCAATTAGGACCAGGATACTGAGTTATCTGTAATGAAGAAACGGAAGTCCACGGCAGGTTTAAGAACAGGCAGAACTAGAAAACAATTTCAATGTATCTTTTTCTTTCCCTTATCTCCTGTAATAAGGAAACAAAAATCATTAACTCTTCCCCATGTATTTCACTGAGGAATGGGTGAAATGTAACAGACCAACTTTAGAGAAAGTCAGTTGCAAAATAAATCACCTTGAACTGAGAGGATGCAAGCAAGCTTCAGTATGCAACACTGAGAACAGGATCCTTGTACTCGTTCATTCTTCAAGCTTATCAAAAGTTATTCAGGGTCTCCAGCTCTTACTGAAAATTGAATTATTTCTTCTCAGAAACTATAAACAAGAATGAAATCTCTCAAACATTTGCTCATTTACGTTTCCACAGTTCTTCAGTCATTACATCCTAACTCGAAAAGAAAAGACTTTTGGTCATGACTTGAACCATTCTTTTATTGGTTGAAGAGATGATGGACGAAGCACCTGTACAATGATCTGCTGTTGGAAAAATCTAAACCACAGTAACTAAAATTAAGAGCAGCAAAATTGCTGTGCAGTAGCCATATTGCCAGACTCACAGTCAGTGCCTACGGTATGGTGACAGACGTGCTTGACTATCTTCATAGTACACAAGTTCCTTATTTCAGAGGTATAAGTGCAGGTAATATGGACACATATTACCTTGGTAGCTGTTTAAAAGTTTTCTTGAGTTTCCAAAGACAGCAAAATTTGTCAAGAGGCATTAGTCAAAATGGTTCCCACAACCCACACTGCTCCACAATACCTACAGTACCAAAATATCCCATGTAAAATCAACCAAGATACACCTATACAACCTCCAGCCACACCTCACAACCTGAGCAATGATGGGTTATTTATCCTATATTTGTTTTATATTATGAGAGGTATTTTTACAAAGATCTTTCAGATCTTCTACAAAGATCTTTCTTCTAAAACAGGCATAAGAAACACCTAGCAAGACAAAGACAGTTCATCTCCACTGATGCAAAACATTACCATATTCATTTGCTAAGAGTAACATATACAGCTGTTTCTAATATAAAAAAAACTCAGCACATATTACACAGGTTCTATTATTGTTCTTTTCACTCAGATGGCATTTTTCAAAATAAAAAGTCAACCTATTCTACAATGTAAGAAGCAAGAAAATAGATATCTCACTACAGTTTACAAACCAGATTTTTTAGTTCATGAATAGTTCATGACACCATTCACCTGATAACGTTAATAGTAGTACACAAGAAGGGTGTATGTTTTTCACAGGTATACAATACACTTCTTTTTGAGGGTATAACTCATAAGAAGCCCTACTAATAAATAATTTGGAACTTAATTTCTCCCCAGTGAAATTGTGTTCTAAATAGTGAGTGAAAAGAATATGTTAAAAATTGGGGGTTATTTTTTTCACTTAAGAAACATGCTGTACTTCAGAAGTCAAAAACTTATCTCCACAGTTTAAAATTTTTTAAAAATACAAGATTACAGAGGAGAAAGAAAATCCTCTTGGGTGACCTCACATTCTGGTGCATTAATAGTGAGCACAGTCAATACAGAGAACTATTCTTAGTTAGCAGCAAATTTGCAAGCATCAGCTGAGGAACAGAGACATGCACCCACTTTACGTAGAAGTGAGGCACTAATTGGAACAAAATATTACTTTGCTCAAAGAAAAATCATAGGTTATAGCTGCATTACTGTTTTGAGTCACCAGTTAGACCCTAATAAAAGAGGTGAGTTTTAGACTCCGATTGATTTCTGGGTGCTGTGCTGAAAAGAAAGTATTGGAGCACAGTCCACCCACAGTGCACTTAAAGTGATTCAGAGCTGACAGGCAATAAAAGAAATATTGTTCCTCTTCTCATTTAGTAGAGCACGAATAGCTGTATGCAATTATATTTCTGAACTTGATAAGTGAAAAATGACTCATTTTATTAGATAAAGACCATTTTAAAAAGCTTGCTCCTAATAATCTGCATATTTTGAAAATGAAATTAGTTCATCACGAAATGGTTAAATATAGTATTATGAGATAGGTGAAAGCCTGTAGAATATTAAAAAGTAGTTACAGAGAGGAACAAAAAGGGAACGTACTAAAAAGGAGGACCTCTCTTGAATTTTATGCCTTTTCCCTCATTTACAAATGGATGTGCCAATCAAAGCAGCAACTGCAAATTACTTTATCATACATGCAACTCACAAAGTATATAAACAAATGACCTTGCACCTCTATTGCTTTGCTAGTTCTGTGCCCCAAATCAGGCAGGTAATGAAGATTCCACAGGTTGAGAGGATGTCCTCGAATGCATATACTGTTGCCTTTCTCACTTTCACACGCACACTTTTACTTAATGTATATTGGCTGTATAGCCGTGTTTCCTTCCTCCATCCTTTCCCCAGCTCTGCCATCAAAATTGAGTGAGTGGTGAAGAGGTAAGATATGATTACAACCCCAAGCTGGAAACAGTACTGTCAGGCTGTTTTCCTGGCTGCTAATAGATATGTAAAGTAAGATAGATTTTGAAAAATCTCATTGACACCATTAACAATTCACAATAGAACTGCAACTTTGCTATGTATAATCAAATTATGAATACCCTCTCTGTTGCCAGTTGTGTAATTTTAAAAGTTTAAGGGAAATACTAGGGGGAAAAAATAACTTCTAGGAGTCAGAGTGGGAGTCAGAAAAGATGATTGAGTTTTTAAATCACCAAACTGGAATTCAGGACACGCAGTCCAACCATGTTCATGGCAGACATTTTTGTGTATATTTAAAACCATCTAATTGAATCTCTCCATAAATATCTTTTGTCTACAGCTTATTCAGGCTATATACAGCTTATTCAGATCTCTTTGGTGAAAGAAGCAGAGGTTTACAAGCATGAATGCTGCACATAGCTCACAGGGCCTTGCAATGGCCATACACACCTGGAAAATGAATAATGAGGTTGCATGACCTTTCTGCTTTCCCCATTACTCATACCTGAGAGAAGCCCACAGTGAACATCTGCAAAGCAAATGGATTATTCTTCTCCTCAAACCTTCATCCCTCCAGATGCTTACAAATAAACACAACTGCATCCAGAGGTGGCATGCTCAGAAGCCAGTGTTAGACAGCTAGTATCACCTCGTGTTTTGTTTTACTTTCCCATTTTCCCTTTGCTTTTAAAAGCAGATACTGTATCTCTGTCCTGTGTTTTAACAATTTCTACAGCAAAGGGAATCCTGATTCACTGGGATTAGGGCACTGCTGTGTTACCAAAAAAGCCCTGTTCCAACACACTTCCATGCTGGTCCCCAGGGAGTCCCTGCCCCTCCTCACCCCTACAGAGCACCCAAAATTGTACAGCACCTGGCTGTGATTTTGGTACCTCACCTTGCCCAGAGGAGTTGTGGATGCCTAGTTGCTGGAAGTGTTGAAGGCCAAGCTGGATGGAGCTCTGGATAGTCTGGTCTGTGGAAGGGTTCCGTGCTCATGGTCAGGGGTTGGAACAAGATGATCCTAAAGACCCCTTCAAACCCAAACCATTCTGGGAGTCAATGATTTTTACTTATTTGATTATTAGCAGAATCCTAAGCCTCCCAGCTTTACAGTAGTTTACATTAAAATAATTTTACATTATATATAAAACTGGCAATAATAAGCACTACAACTGGAAGAATTTGGCTAGGAATTAATCAATAATATTATTTCTCTGAATTTTTCTTGATATGTGATCCTTACTTCTGTTGAGTCCCTCATTGGAACTTAAATCAAGGTGCTGCTATATCTTCTTTTACGGTGTGGTGGGAGAGAGGGAATTGTAATCAAAAAAACCCCAAATTGTTTAAATTCAATCTTATATTTCTTCCTAAATGAAAATTATTTTAGTGCTGTTTTATCTATCTAACTGTTAAAATTAGTGCAAAAGCTTAAGGGAAGAAAATGAGCACATCTAGAAATAAGAAACTGAATTTGAACAAAAACAAGCTGAATAAGGACTGGAAGGAAATGGATTAATTTTTTGAAGGAAGCTCATTTCCTCTTGAACACATTTTGAATCATTACTATATATCATGAATCATTTTCATGAAAATATTAAAAACTTTTTACTGTCTAATTGATGCAGCATTCTAAACTTATAATTATGGAAAGGAGAAACTACTGTTAAATTTTGTAATGCAAAATCCTTTTCTTAAAAAATGAACTTAGACAGATGTTAATACATTTTTTTTGTTTTGTTTTCATTTGGGGAATGTTACATACATTGAACCAAGCCAGTGGCCCTAATGTCCATAAAACCCTATGAAAGAAAGAACAAAACTGTAGCACCTTGAAATCCAGTCTAGCTTTTCCTAATGAGATCTTGCTGATCTGAGTAATTTTAGGAACATGCTTGGCCTATGTAAGAAGTTGGAGAATTACTGAATAAATGTGAAGTCCAATTATTTTGTGTAATTTCAAATCTGATCTCTTACATCCACTTAATGACATATAAAACTTGCAAATCTGTGCATCAGCACAGAATGAGGTCGAGTTCTGTATCTAGCACAATAGCCCACAAGCTAAGGTTCTGATCAGAAAACTTCTCTCTCCTTAGAATATTCACAGAAAGTGCAGCAAATCTGAAAATAGTCACACTCAAATTTGGAGTACAGATGTTTGGTGATTTAGATTCTGTCAGTATAGTTTCCATTTTAAAGGTTGGAAATGGAGTGAAGGCTTGTGATTGGCACCAATTATTTACGTAGTACAACAAATAGTTCTGATTTTTAATTCCATCTCAGTAGATGATAAAAACTTGCCTTTAAACATCATGCAAGGGTTGCAGGTGGTCAGTAAATCATGAAAGTTCCTGTTTACAGAAAAGAAAATATCTTAGTACTGACAAAATGATCTTTACCTTTAATAAAGAAGCAGCGGAGTTTTTTTATTTATTGTGATCGGGCAGAAAAATCTCTTGTAAGATTCAGTTTGGGGTTAGAGCAAACACTGCTGAGAAAGGAACCCTGCAAGTTGCTCTGGAAATGCACAGCCATGTCTCTTGCAGCCTTGCTCTGTGGATTTGACTGCTGTCAAGGAGAGCTCTGGGCACAGATGAAGTCACAAGCCACCCATGGCAGGGCGCTACAGAAGGCAGCAGATTGCCATGGGTACTCCATCTCATCAGGGCTGTGACAGCTCCCCAGTGTGACAGGCTTGCTATTACAATTACCTAACAAAGAGGCTGAAGGTCTTTCTTTGTGGGGTAAAAAAAAGTAATATAAATGCATATATTTCCACTTTATCCTCATTCTTCACCTTGAGAGCACATTTACATCAAAGGAAAAAGTTCAAAGACAATTAAACAGTGTATATATATATATATATATATATATATATATATCTAAGAAAGGAAGAAAAGCCAACCAAACAAAAACCCCTGGAATTATGAGATCCAAATTTTGATCTCCAAATTAGAGTCTCAAGCTATAATTATAATTAGCACTTTTCAGTTAGGAAGATGTTAAATTATCTGACTTGATCATAAAAAATGTAATTTAAATGTTTATGTCCAAGATACAGGGCATACATATCTCTTTTTCTCTAATAAAGGCAGGATGTTTTTGAAACACTAAATTCTGTGAAAACTTCCCCATCAAAGGGCATCTCATTTTAGACTTAACCTACCTTTATTAAATAAAGTTCTTTTAAGGATAAATTGTTCACTATTGACCCAATTATCTAACTTGTGTGTGTACTTACCTGCCCACATATACTCTGGCAAATGCTATAATTATCCTGATGAATCACAAATAGAATTTACATTTTACCTTGCAAGTACCCGAAAGCAGAGACTAGAGCATGACTTGATTATATAAACGCTACCTTATTTCCAGGAATGACGACAGAGCTGGTAAAAAGTGTCATTAAATATAGCTCTGAATGAGCCAGTCCATTTGGCAGATAGAGAGAAAACAAAAATCAGAAAAAACACAGTGAAAGAAAAGAACAAAAGAGTAAAGGTTTAAAAGAAGTCTTTTTTTAATCCAACGTAAAAGCTGGAAGACAAAGAAAACACCAATAAGTTGAAATTTTTAAAAGTCTCTGTAGGAAGGATTTAAAACTGTGAAGACAGAAAAAATGTTACATAATATAATACTCAAAAGGCAGAAAACATAACTGTGATTCTTCTCCTCCAGTTTTCTAATGTACTTAGAGCCACTCATTTCCACACAGCCTATGCATATGAAGCCACTGGAAAACCCCAGCAATTTCTGCCAGCGTTCATTGACATTTACACTCAGCAGATTACCCTTGCAGAACCTTGAAGGGCACTTGTTTCAAATCCCTGTGACTGAAGGATACCATTCTTTTTTTCTTATAAATGTGTAGTGTCATAGCAAAATCTAGCTATGTTATGTCTTCCAACAACTCTTCAACCTGTGGAAACCAGAATGCTAGAAGGACATGAAATGTTTGCCAAGCTGTTAAGAGAAGTTTATGAGACTGCCCTTGAGTTCTGTACTGTAGGATCCAGTGGATAACACTAGCCTTGCTTTCCTTTGACTTTTTTTTTTGAAAGAAAAGTTAAAAAATACTAAATTAAAGAAATTGATCAATCAACTTCCATCTGTGGCTTAACTGTGGCTTCATCTCCCTACAGTGATTTATGACATTGTGATTTATGAAGGCATGTTTATTTAGAAAGATGCTTAGGCAAATACTTAATAGGAATTTTTTTGGGAAGCAAACATTTTTTCTGAAACAGCTACTGATGACCATAGCTTCTAATCCACCTCCAAGTTAGCAATCTAGCAAAAAGGTTACCAATCTAAACCTTTATTTTTTTCTTAATACAGATTCATATCTTAATACAGGTTCATATCTTCTAATTATGAACTTCAAAACATGTAGAAAAATAGCATGCATTTGAACAAAGTCTAGGTTCCACTGCATGGGATTAAACTGAAGCTCTGTTTCTCACTTTTTAAATGTTTCTCTCTTTTTTAATCTTCATTAGAATATGTTAGTGAAGGGAGAGTTTATTTTGGAGAGGTTTTCATTTTTTAAGTTCTTTGTTCTTTTAGGGGAAGAGGGTTCTATTTTAACTGGGACAAATCCAAGCCTGACTCTGATAAGAACACACAAAAGCAAACAAAAAACAAATTTCTGAAAATTAAAAAGGCTGGAGCAGCAGCTAACATGGCTTTGTCAAGAACTAAGCTTTGTTAAACACATCTAAATGCCTTTAGGGCAGGGTAACAGGCCCTACAAGCAGAGGAGGTGATGTAGGTGCTGTCCAGCTCAGCCTCTGGCACTGTTTCATGCAGAATTTTCAAAGCAAGCTACAGAAATTCAGTCAAACTTAAATTGATGTTAGGTAGGTGCAAAATAAAGAAAGCAAAAAATCCCTTACAGAACAGACTTGCAGACACTTGCAGTCTGTTCACTACAGACTATGGTAAAGGTAATAGGCTTATGAGACTGAAAGAAGTGAAGCTGGAACAGACTGCAAATACACCGAGGAAAAGATTGTAACTCCAGATAAATTAGAACAATGACCTGAAAAAGAGGAATACAAAACTCATTCAAGATACATGCTGGTGGGAATAAACCAACTGGCACAAATAGAGAATGGCAAAACTGATGTTGGAATTCAGTCCCCAATGAATTTTTTACTTAAAAACAGTCAACAAGATGGTGTAAAAAAAACCCCACAAAATGCAATGTAGTATGCATAAAAAGGAGTCTAACAGACAAGTAATGCATCTTCTCCAGTCCATACTATTTAGTCTTTAATAATAAGATCTCACCCAGTCTGGATCCACAGCTCAGGATGGGCACAATTGATGGCAAAGAGTCCACAGAATGATCCAATATCTCAAACCCATTCTCTGAGAAAAAGCTAATAGGAAGGCTGAAGAAAATAAGAAATATGTAAAATTTTAGTTCTTTCATACCTTTGCTCAAAACATTTCCTGAAAACTGATACATTGGGATTTTTCCCATACTAATTTGCCATTATCTATTCTTCAGTTATAGTAAGGTCACATTTTTGTAAGTAAAATAGTTTTGATTAAATGCATTAGAAAAATCCAACTCTTGCTAAATGCTAAACAGACTGAAAACACAATTTATGAGCAAGAGGAGCAAAAAACCCAATGTTAATGGTTGCTCAAAAATATCTATCCACAAACCATAACAGAAAAGGTCATCTAAATGTTAAAAAAATATGGTTTAGTCATATTTCTTTTCAACAGTGAGAACAATACATACACAAAAAACCGCCTGAAGCTGATGATCAGGGTTCTAGTTTGCTTTCAAAATCTGAAGAGTTTTTCTTTACAGTCAAAACCAATTAAAGTTTTTGTCATCACCTGATGTTAATTAATGATTTTGTACTGACCTCAGCAAGCACCGATGTTTTGCAAGGTGCATTCTGTTAAAAGCAATTGATGGTCTAAACAGTTCATAGTAACTACCTCTGCCTTGCTCCTCTCCATCTTTCACATACCCTGAACTAAGAGTGTTTACTAGTAATTTAATCAAACACTCAATCTTTACAATCACTGAAATTGATTTGACCTTAGCACAACACTTGCATTTCCAACATAATCTGTGAATCAAACAATAAAGAGCACTACATGTGAGCAAGCTTGAAATGTGAATTCCAGAGTGAATACAATCAGAGAAGGTGTAATCATTCACAGGTATGAAGAATGGCTGCGGAGAATTGAGATGAACCTGTAAATTAGGCAGTTTCATTTCATGAAAGGAAATGAAACCTTGGAACTGCAATGAGGATCAATTTGGCAAGGTTTGGTCCATTTCCCTGCACTTCATGTAATCCCATGCAATTTGATTGTTTTCACTTCACTTCAGAATATTCGCTTTCTAGTTTAGCACTTGGTTACATCAATTTCTTCTCCTGATTCTTGCTTTCACATTCTTCCCTGATTTCAGGATTTCAAGGAGAATCATTTTGGAAAGCTTTAGTGCATTTCACTTAAAAAAGAACACCCCACTGTCCAAAGATTTCTACCTGCACACCTTTCTTAGCATCACACATGTGCTGGGCCCATCAGCAAAAGGTTACTTTTACTGGTATGCTTAGGGTTGGGCTTGAAAAAACCACAAAGCCTAGAGTTTCAGGGACATCAAAACTACAAAAGGCATGCCAAGAGGAACATGACACTGCCCCAACATGGCTCCCTCCACACATTTCTTCTAGGAAACACCCTTGTGATTTGCACCCCAGCAACAGACTGTTTTTAAGGCCATGATTAGGGAGGGTTAAGCCTAATGGTTACAATGTTAAAAAGCAAAAACAGTAGACCACCAAAGATAGTGGAACTACAAAAGTGGGCTACTTCAGGTCATCTCAACATATTTGATTACAATCACTTACTTTCTGAATTTTTTTTATTTCATTCCATTGAATTTAAATCCCTTTAAAGTTGACTGCCAGTTAGTTTGTCACACTTTCTTCTCTGATTTCAAGATATCCTTCCTTTTCCTGAAAGGAAGAATTTTGAAGAAAATTCCAAAACAAAGTGAAAACAATAAAAACAACTAGGATGATGTGAAGTGCAGGGAAATGGACCAAAGCTTGCCCAGTTAATCTCATTGAAATCATGAGAGTTCATTAAATCTTGAAATCAGAGAAGAAAGCAGAACAAACAGTCTGGCAAGGAGATACAAGCAACTAAAATGCAATTGGAATAAACCAGAAAATTGGCAAACTTTGTTCCTTTTCACCGCCCCACATTTCATCTCATTACATTTTTTTGTAATCACTCCATTTCTAAATTTCCTTTTTTTTTTCCCGACAGTTGCATTTGTTTTGACCATATCTCCTTTCAGGGGGGTTTGTTACACTTTCTTCTCTGTCTCCAAGATTTCAATGAGGATCAATTAAGCAAGCTTAGGTCCACTTCCCTGCACTTCATGTTATCTTAGTCATTTTCATTGCTTTCACTTGGTTTCACATTTTTTTTCCTTTTATTTTAGCATTTTTTGCATTCCTTCAATTGCTTCTCTAGTCTCATTCTTTACCTTTCTTTCCTTATTTAGACATTTTAATTGCAAGTAATTTTGCAAGTTTCCATTCTTTTCACCACACCTCATTTTTTCTGAGTACCTTTGATTGTAGTCAGTCCATTTCCAAATATTTTTTTTTTTCCCAATTGCATTTGATTTGGTCATATCTCCTTTACAGATGTTTGCAACATGCCAATACTATGCCAGTTCTTGAAGCCAGCTGAACAAGGATTGGGCTGGCTAAGTCGTTTGTACTCTGACCTGGTTTCTGGTCAGAGAACTGGTTTCATAGTAAAGCTGTTGCTGGTGGGCCCCTAATTCATTTTTTTACTCTGTTTATTCAAAGTACAATTTCAGAGTGATCCAGTCCAGTGTCCAACGCCCTTCCTAGGTAATAATTGCAACGTACAGGTGTACAGGATTTAATATCTTCTCAGTTATTCTCAAAGGCTAGCTTATGGAGGACTCAAGGGTTGATATTCTGACTGTGCTAGCTGGAGAGTGCCATTTTCTTCTGCTCCCACCGTTCAACTTTCAAGTTTCACCACAGTTCCTTAGGTAATAATCTCTCTAGTCTATTTGGCTAAGATATTTGTGTCGTAAGTAATAATTATTTGGTCATTTTGATTCTTAAATCTGAAAGATCAAACACCAGAGCCCTAAAATAATATCAAATTTTCATCCAGCATCCTAAAGTGATTAATCTTAATTTGTTTGCTCTGAAGATCAACACTCCAAAATGTTAAATTTTTCTTACATATACCCTTTTCCCCCGCTATAGCTTAAGTTTATTTATACTTTTTAGAATACTTGGATTGAGTGGCACCTTATACGAAAAAAATCAGTTAATTCAAAATCCAGGTCAAAGGACTAATAATTTTTTTCCCCTCAGTGGAGCTTCAGCAAAACATAGACAGCCAGTGTCACAGAATTCTTCCTGGGATTTAATCAAAGCAGGGCTGAAAATGCCACAAACGTAAACAAAAGATGCTGGAAATTTCCAGAGGGACATGTTCAGGAGTTTTCTAACTTGACTATAGTTACCTTTTTTCATTTTCCCAAGTAACTTTTTGATCTCCAGCTACAATGAAACTCTGAAGCTGGAGCACAGCACCTGTACATTTTCCTCTCCTCAGTTTGTGAACAGCTTACTGAAAACCACCTGTATTTATGACAGTTTTTTTTTAATGGCAGACAGCTTTGGCAATCAGGCAGCTAAATCAGATGTTCCAATGCAATTTCTGGGAACTGAAAATAGTAATATAGCTATTTAGAATCCTGATAGAAAAGGATTAGTACACAGGTTTCCTTCTAGGAAGAGGCTTGGGGTTTTCTTTAACCCAGGTTCCTATCAGTGATCCTCATTTCCAATCAAATCCACATATAACTGCATCTGCACAGTGGAAAATATACTGAACCACAGCAAGGAAACAAGCCTCTTGGAAAAGAGGAAGATTTTGCAGATGAAAACCAGCTTACCTCAAGCCTATGCAATGACATTGAGCTGAGGGTTTTCTATAACACCCTTTCATTTGTCTTAGAGATAACTTGTTAAAAAATGAAAAAAATATATACAAAAATATCTTTTTTGCAATAAACAACAAAAAATTGCTCTTCCTTCCCTAGATTTCAAAATATTTTAGTACTCACTAAACTTTAAACAAGCTTACATAAGTCAGCAGAAAGTCTGTTAGTAATGCTAATGAGCTTTGTATCAAAACAAAAAAAGGTTCCTACAAGTATCACCTGTTATCACCTTCTATCTATAGAGTTATATTCCAGCATTCAAAATAGAGTATAATTAGTTCCTAGACTTTCTTATGATCACCATCACCTTTATTCCTAAGGGAATCATAAGAAATATTTGATTTGCTGGGTGGGCTTTTTCTGCTTTCACCTATTTTTCTTTCTTTTTTTGTAAACATGAAATTATAAGATTTGCACAAAGTAGTATATTAGCTGTTGGCACTGATGGAGAAGGGTGTTGATTGCAACACATGTTGTTTGTTTCCAGTCTCCCAGCTCCAGGTAGCAATTTCATTCATTGCTGCCTATAGCTGAATAATTAGCGTCTCAATAACTGAGTTTCTAGTGGAGACAGAATGGAAGAATTAGCAATTTGCCTGTACACCTTCAGTGCAAATGTTGCCTCTCAGGGGAATATTACATCTGTTTGCCAAGTGTTACTAAAAGTCTGCATCCAGAAATGTTTACAGAAACACTGGCTACCAAAATCAGACCAGATGCTGCAGCAGACTCAGCTTAAATCATTGTCTCAGAAGTGTTTTGGGAGTTTTATTATTTTATTAGTAAAACATTTACCAATGGAGAACAAAAAACTGCAGTATGGTAAACAGTCATGTCAGATATTATATATCAAATAAGAATTTTTCCTCCCACCTCTAAGGGACCATTGCCTTAAGCAACTTTCACTGGGGCAAAAACAGAAGGACTAAGGGACTGCAGCCACAGGTGATGCACAGGTGGGGCAGAGGAAAACCAGTAAGAGCAGCAGAGGAGCAACAGAGATAAAGTGTGACACTGTCCCCAGCCTCCTGCACCAAGGGTTTGTGAGGCACCAAGTGCAACACCCAGCAAAAGGGGAGGTGAGACCATGATGAGTGAGGAGACATGTTGGACTGATACTGAGCTCAGAAGAGGGGGAGTTATTCCCCAAGGTGCTTGATTGTTCATTTTCTGTCTCTTACAATGTGAATCAGTGATGAAAATTTTGTGTTAACTAGAAGTAATAAGGACCATTAAGTAAAATTCCTTGCTAGGCTACTTTTGCCTGCAACAATGTGTAATAGAGATACTACATCCATATCTACCTATCATCTAGATGACAATATTGTATGACTTTTAGGGCTTAAGTTATTTTTTTTCCATTTCATGCCGATTTCTCATGACTATCATTACCAACTGAGAGGAACATGACTTCTGTTCAGTTCACTCAAATGAAAAAGAACCTAAAGTGCCAAGTTCAGACAAGGTGTAAAGAGCTAGTTCTAAAGAACAGGGATTTTCCTGTCCTGGTATAGTCAGGCTGCCAAAATAGGCTTCAGTTGATCTTCTGCCACATCATTCTCCTTGCCATCAAAGATCTCTTAGATTATGATTTATATTACCTGGTTGATAGGAAAAAAAAGAAAGCTCAAAAACCTGAAAACTGACAAACAATAAATAGACATTTTAAAACATGCTATTTTGCTGATAAACACAGAACTAAAGCAGGATATATAAATTCTAAGTTGGAAAGAAGCTGGCAATCCTACTTCACCAGTGTTTTGGGATAGGATCAGTTTTACAAGCCTCAAGTCACTAAAGTCACAGTCCACGTATAATATTTTTCTAAAATCTTATAACATGAGTGTGAATGCTCATTTGTTTGAAACTTATTAGAATGCCAACATCCAAGGATATTTACAGAAGTCATCTCTCAGAGAACTACATAAGACAAAGTACAGCATCACACCTCTCAGAAATTGCATTTTCACTTCCATTTCTGGGTTTAGATTTTTGTCATGTATTTGGATCTAGAAGTGAGATACTGTAATCATAATATATAAGCAATGGAAAGAGCTGAAATTTGAAAGCATCATAGGACTAACTATAAGAATAAGAATCGGTAAGATTTAAGCAAGAATGAAAAACCTGAGTAGTTTGTTTTTCTTTCATATATACTTCCGTGTTCAGAAATCAGCTTGTATAATTTACTAGCACAGCCATCATTAGGGATTTAAAGGGACTGTGTAGTGCAGTTGCCCATTTTGCTGTCAGCCTACAACGACATGCAACTAAAAGGGAACAGCCATCAAATGCCTTTGTGGACACAGGCATGAACTCCTGGGAGCTGGTATGTACAGACATGAAGAAAAGCCACAATTTTAGAGAAACTTCTTCCACTTTTCATACTAAACATACCCTAACCATACACCCCTCAGGAAGACAGGTACTCCATACCCACCTCATGAGTCCATTTGCTGGAGACTTCCATCTAGGGCAGGATTCATCTGTTCCTGCTTCCTATAAGTTCAGTCATTGGTGAGTACTTGGAAACCATTCCTTACCCTGAGCTACTGGGAACATGAACAAATTCAGCATAAAAGTTTACTGTTATTATGTATTAAAGCTCATTTGGATTAATTCTGTATCATTTGAAGAGGTTCATTACAAATTTTAATTTCATTTTGGAACCAGCTTTTTTCCCTCCCATAGTGGTACTCAAGATGTAATCATAAAAGAAATAGTTTGATACACTGCATAAGGATATATTCAAGCTCTCATACACATGAGGATCTTGATAGTGATTAAATTCTACATAAAAATGTTTATTAAAAGTTAAAATCACTACCATACAAGCAAGACTTTGTCTAATTTCAAAAAACCTAAAATTAATCCCTCCCCTCTCTTCTGAAAAAGCAATTAAGATAGCAGCATACATAGTCTAAGAAATCTTAATTATATTAAAAGCCCAAATAATATACTAGCTAAAAATCCAGAATTAAAGTTAGAATAACATGTCAGAAATTGCAGCTGTAAAAATGGGAGCATTTTCATCTTAGATAGAGAAATGAA
Organism: Certhia americana; assembly: GCA_018697195.1. Lineage (NCBI taxonomy): Eukaryota > Metazoa > Chordata > Aves > Passeriformes > Certhiidae > Certhia > Certhia americana. Next base: position 95,605,704 of record CM031858.1, on the reverse strand, counting down.
GATCATACCATATTTGTCATAGGCAGGAGGGGATGGGGATAAAGTACTTTGTTAGATAAATTTAGTGCTAGATTCATATATCATGAAGTAATACTTCTGCACTAGAAAAAAAAAAACCCAAAAATTCAGTTTTGTATCCCACAGTACTGATGTTCTATATATTTAAATATATTTTAAATACATTGAACATATATTCAAATATATTTTTATCCACATTGTAACTCATTTTCTTTCCAAAGTCATTCATTTATAATTAAGAAAAAAAAGATGTTCACTATGGCTTCTCAAAAAATAATGGTGTTTTTAAAAAACAGGATTAAAAATTGAATTAATATAACATCATTTAGCTGGATGATGCTAGCAGGATTACCCTGGTAACTTCAACTATAAAAGTAACTCTACTTATGTAATTTTATGTAAGGCTTGCTATAAAAACCAAAAGATCAAATTTAAAAAAAAAAAAATTAAACTTTTTAAAATGTGGAAGACATTTGAATTTTTAAGACAGCCAATGGCAAACATAGCCTGAGAGAAATTTTGCATCAGGCAAATGTTTTGGTGCCTTTGGGGGACTTACTAGGAATATTAGGATTAGGGTCAATATAGACAGCAAGTGAAAGCCCCAGCAAGGGCCTGACAAATCTTAGTGGAAGCTTGAAAAACATTTGTTCCGGCAGAAAATTTGTGGGTACTATTAAGGTAGAGAAGAAGAAAAAGGATAGATCTGCAAGTGCATTTGGCTTGGGAAGCAGCAGCCAAGAAAAAGAGCTGGCTGCAGAGGGACCTGTTCCAGCAGAAAGTTTGCATCAGGGCCATTCATCCCAGGATCTGTAGATTTTTTGGGATTATTTTTAGAATGCGAGTAGAAGCAAAATGAAAGCCTTCATTTTCCTGTGAGTGAAGCTATCAAGGACTTGTACTCTTTGGTGCGTGCTTCCACTCTTCTGAGCTGAGGGAAGCTTTCCTTCAGTTACTGAATTATGGGGGGGGAAGTCAAGTCTGTTCAAGGTAAGGTCATTCTCATGTTTCATCAGGTCAAACTCAGCTATATCAGCTGTATTCTCAGAACAGCCCAGTCATCACTATCTTGGTGGACTTGACCTTTCCCCTGCTGCCCTTTAATACCACTGTTCAGCTGTCAAAAAAAAAAAAAAAAAAAAAAAAAAAAAAAAAAGACCACTGGCCATTTGACTTAATATTCATCCGTTTTGCATTTTCAGCAATTAAACTTTCTGCCTTTAGTCATTTTATTCTATAAATTTTGTCCTAAGTCAGAAACAGAAAGGGAGTTACGAAGCCCTATTTGCTCTTTGCAGTTAAATTCTCATTTTAGTTACAGTGGCATCAATCTGGTACGTTAAGTAAAATAGTGAAGTTATTATAGTGAGTAATGGCTGAAAACTAATTCACATTGCCTGAATCATAGCAAATGACAAGGTGCTTCAAACAGTGCTTAAATCAACTCTCCTCTGTCCTGAGAGGCATTTTAACATGTACCATTATGACACTACCTATTAATTGGTTCAGTACCAGTAAAAGCAGCATTATTGGAAGATAGATTGTAAGGGATATTCCTAACAGTAGTCACACTTGTCACAGCCTGGTCTTTCCAAAACTATGATTCCCTTGTTGCCTCTTCCTGGGGTTCTCTGCTGGATGCTACACAAGCACTTTCTTCAGTAACCATGGGAACCAAACCCAGAGCTTTATTTGCGATGCAAAGGCTTGACCAATGATTTTAACTCACAGTGATGCTTTGTTTTAAGTATCCAGGCACGATAACATTAAGGTTTTTACAGATTAGTGGTTTTCCTACTTGAAAAGCACAGTAAAGGTCAGCTGTTGAAAATATTAATTCCACATTTCAAGCAGAGATTTATAGTTCTTTGTAGAAAACTGTCCTTTTCAGTGAATAACTGCAGCAGTAAAAGAATAAAACCATCTATCATGAACACATGAATTTTTTAGTAATCCCATGACCAGTTTAAACAATGCATCCCTGAAAATGGAAATCTTGAGTTCTCGTTCTGTGTAACACATTGGCTGTTAATCTTGTTTGAGACAGCCAAACCACCTGTGCCTCAGTCTCTGTGCATTAACCTACATCAAATACAAAAACACGTGGTTGCTGAGCCATTTCAACCATTGAGGTTTGTTAAGCTCATTTCCCATACATAAGTAATACAGAAAATATTAATATTAAAAGCTATGATTGCTCATAGGGAGATGTCATGTCAAAGACAACTTGAATGTAAAAAAATCCTGTAAACTACAAAACCTCCTGAGTAGACACAATTGGATAACTAAGAAAAATACGGTATCATCTGAAATTTATTCCATATTCTCTGCTTTGTTTGGGCCATAAATATTACAAGCACAGTCTCTTCCTCCATCTCTCCATCTGAGTCTCCATCGCTGGACTGGCAAAAATGTTTCTTTTTTTTTTTTTTATTTAAAAAAGTTTTGCTTATATTCAATTTTTTGAGAAAGACACAGGACTACTGCCTAGTAGATTACATGTAAATGACTTTTCCACTCCTAACGCACACTTCAAGTAAACATTAAACAGATGTTTTCACCAAGACACAAGCAGAATATATCAAGTGAAATCTGAGGTAATTTAGGTAAATTTCTAGTTTATCTGTATGATTATTTTCTGGTTTCCAACAAATATTTAACTTACAAAAGGTGATGCAGACACCTTTGCCCTAAAAAACAGTAGTACCTTGCTGCCACCACAAATTATAAGTGTATTCACGATGGTGCTAAAATCCTGTTTTTACTCTGTAGAAATGTAAACCCAGCATTTTTAAATAGGGTTATACCACTGTACACTTATTGCATGGCTTTTTATAATTGTTGATGGTGTTTCAATATCAAGGCTAAATTCTTACAGGCCAGTAGCTGTCAAGCCTACATTTACCTTGCTTCAAATTCTGCCTTCTAATCAAGAAGCCAAATCAAAGTTCACAGGACCAAGTTAAGAAGTCAGGCAGCAAGCACTTAAAATTAAGTTGATGTGGTAAAATACAAGCTCCTCAATGATGACCTTTATCCTAGAGAAGGAGCTATATTCATACCTGATGTCTTTAACAACTCATAGAGAATTTCAGAGATTAAGGAATTTATATTCCTAAAATCAAAACCACTGCATAATATCTTTATCCAAATGCTAGGACTAAATGCATAGAATGAACACAAATATTCTGTTTCTTATTTACAACATCTTATTTCTATTATGTTTGTAGACAGTTTGGCATTGCTTTTTAAGGTATTTGAATATTCTTCTATTATCCACCCCATCACACACACACCCTTTTAGTCAGAACCAATCTTGACAAGCACATATAACTGATAAATCATTCTTCAGAGTGTTGAAATAAATGTTACTAAAATCTTAGACACCACTGTAGAGTAAAGTAACATAAGGGGTAACAAAGCACCTCAAGATTTTTCTGTGGAATACTTATAGGAAAGAATACCAATTTCCTTGTGGAAATAATTTGTGAATTCATCCTTGTATTACCTCTTCCAATATCCCAGACCTGTGTACAAAGCACAAACTAGGCCTTCAAGAACACAAGGTAGTAAGTATCAGTAGATTGCATCTTCTAGTGATGGAGAAGAGAGGAAAGAGAAAAAAAAAAAGAAAAAAAGCTTTCTAGATGAAGATCCCAAAATCAGAATTCACCCCCAACCCCCACACCTATGCCTTCATTGAACAGAGGCATAATATGGGATGTACATTACAGGATGTACTTCAACCAACATAAAGACAACAATGCCATATATGCCATAATGGATGTTTCTCCAGCATAAAATCAAGCTGGCAATGAAGCCATACTGCTTTTCCCACAAATCCTGCAGTGCAGATGCCAGGATGCACACCTGTGTGCAGGCAGACCTGGCCGGGTAATTGTCAAAAAGTGTCAACATATCCTCCTGCAATGACAGAATAACAAGGTCACAAAACTTTGATTTCTTTCTTTCCATTCCGTTATTGTTCCAGTATTTTTAACCAATTTTCCCTCCTAGTCAGGCAACTATCCTTTGTTTTATATTTTTTGATTCATACAGATTTTTCAGGAGAGGAGATCTCAAGAACATCTTTGCTGTGGATGCTATACATCAAGTCTGGACATACAAGGACAGGGTCTCACAACGTTTGGGTCCAAAGCAGCTCATAAGAATAACTGATCTTTAAAGTATCAATAATAGCATTGTAAGCCTCTGAAGAAAATACAGCCAGGTTTACTTGGATTTTTTTTCCACACCCATCAGTGAAGGACACAGACAAGTAAGTTTCTGTTAGAGAACTACTTGAACTCCACAGGTTTCTTGTGTTCATGGCAATACACCTCCAAGCAAGGCACAGGAAGGCTCAGGAGAATGGTTTACAAACCTAATGCAAGGTCAGCAACAAAAGATCTGGTCACAAAGCACTGCTTTAGGGAAAATGCTTATCCCACTTGTCTTGTGTTTAGTACCATCACTTAAGTCATTCTGTCTTGTGAGCCGGTCTCCAAAGGAACCACTTTGTTCCACACAGGGGTTACATATTCAACTCCTGCTGCTCCCATTGTACCTGCGCATTCTCTTTCACATGCTAAGTGCCATCAACTGTTATCATCAGCAGTTTCAAATAACTACCCTATGAAAACTACAGTTTTATATTTCATAGACTAAATTTATTAGCTTATCATGAATGTCACTAAAAAATAATGTTTCTAAACTGAGAGGTAAAAACAACATAAATGCAAGTAAAACAGCCCAACTATTGCTTAATATTTTTGATAAAATATTGATTTAAAATAACAAGAAAATCAGTTTTTACTGTCTAATCTATAACATTGAGTTACATTCTAAGATTCCTCCACTGTTATGAATTTACATAATGGTGCATAAAGACATTTAAAAGTCTGTCCCATACTGTCAACTGTGAACAAACTGTGAACATCAGAATACTCATTTTTAGCTGCACAAAACAAGTCATGACAATATATACACTGCTAATTGCTGGCTGAATTTGGTGAAAAAAGAGCTCGCATCAGGACATTACATCCTCAAACAGCAAAGCAGCTTATTGAAAGTGACATAACTTCCATGTTAGTAAGAAACAAATATCAGATATCATACACACAGGAGGAAGACCACTGTTTTTTTTTTTTTCCTTCTCAGTATCAGGGAGATATAAAGTTCTACAGCTGTTTTGGGAAAAAAAAGAACAAAACAAATCATCATTAAAAACCAAACCAACTCTTATTAGAATATACTGTGCAGTTTGCTTTCTATAAAATTCCCAAAAGGAATGATATTTGCATGGATTTTGATTTGGCAAGATTTTGTCTTCAAAAGAAAGACAAAACCATAGAATCTTTATTGTTTGAAAACAATCTTTATTGTTTGAAAAGACCTCTTGGACCATCAAGTGCAAGTGTTGTTGGAAAATGTTCATCCAAAGACCAGATCTAAAATGTATACCACCTACCACATCTCATTCTGTGGTGATAGAAACACAGACCCATCTTCAAAAATTACTTCCACTAAATTCTCCTCTTAATTATTTTCATTTATTTTCAATAACATTTTCAAACTAATTTCAGATAATACATGCAAAGTAGCCATTTGCACAAAATTACGTGTAAAAAAAAAAAAGTGAGCACTTCCAGATTCATTATTTTAAACCAGTGCAATTAATTTTTATTTTTTTCCACAGGCTTGAAATTCCTTCTACCTATGACAAGTGAACCACAGTCTTGCTTCAGGTTGTCAACTCCTGATTTAACTAAAATTTGCTAAAACCTTTAGTAACACACCTTTCAGTTGCCTTCATAACCTGTATGATTTTAAAACATCACTTACTCCTAAGTTTTGATGAAATCATTCAGTGTCTAAATGCCAAAGTTAATATTTGACTATCTGGTGTTTAAAATATCCCTGATAATAGGGTAGAACTTTTTGAAATTTTGCATTTATGACCGGTATATTTCTTCCCAACACTATTAAATACCAGACATATTTTTCTTCTTAAGTATACTCAGCACTGACAGTACAGAGAATGAAGGCTCAGTTTCTGAATTTAACACAATTCAGTCACTGGTCCAGTGTCAGAACATACTTGTTTACTTGTTTCAACAAATGCAACAAAAATATTCACTCCCTTTCTTACAAACTTATAAAGATACAAAGTAGCAAAAAAAAAAATTACAAATTAATCCACTGAAGTGTTTGTTTTTTCTCTGAAAGACTAGATATGCAATTATAAGCAGTATTGTGTGTGTGGTTGGTTTTCACTTGGTTAATATTTGTTTGTTTAGGTAGCACATTAGAAAGGGAAGACAAGATTTAGACCCATGGACTCTCTGTGTCTGAAAGAGAAACAGCAAAGGCCAAAGCTAAATACATTTTAAGCATAACTCCATTTACTCTCCAGAGTCACAGTCAAACCACTTTAAAGAAAAGCAAGTTGGACACAGTGGATATAGAGAGTCCATGCATTGGTCAGTTAACTCTTGAAATCCATGGAACACACAAAAGGCAGTATGTGAAGATGAGTATACTGTGATGCAAAATTTAGGGTTCAGCAGAATCACTAATTTGATGTTCCATGCTTGGTTTTGGATACTGTCCTTCCTTTGAGGATCAAGAGCAAGAGACCACGTCTGTTCTGTGCAATAGTCTCCCATTGGTAACTTTTTTTTAATTGTGTGTGATGGTTTACTTTGGTGAAAAATTGTTCAGCGACTGACTTGGAGTATTCTCAAGAAGATGCTTTTCAGTGTTGTTCTAATAGCTGTATTGTTCATTGCTTCTCTGTAAGGTCAAAAAAAATACTTTTACAAATCCTAATTTTCTGATTGATTCACATGAAAATAGCTTTAGTGTTTATGGGGTGTGGGGGTGTGGGGGGAAATGCATATTAAAAAAATAAAATTATGGAGCATTTCTAAATATCCTTTCAAGAACAAAGATCTTGCCCAGATAACAAAAATCAGTAAAACATCTGCTACTGAAGAGATAAGAGCTAAATTTTATTCACTACATTTTAGATCCACAGCTAGAGTTTTGTGGTATATGGCATATGTTCTTTGCTTCCTATTAACACTAGAATAACCAGAAAAAATTGAAAACCTGATGGAAATGACATCATGTCTTGTAATAGGATAAACTGACTTTCTTTCCCCTCTCCCAGAGACAAATGAGAGGAAAGGAAAACTTGGACTCTGTAGACAGCTTCACAAAAGAAAAGAGCAGAGGGAAATTATTATCGATTATTCTTGCTTATAGGAAGGAAAGAAAAAAGAGAAACAATTAAATAGATAAAAAAGACGGAGAAAGACAGAAAGCTTTTCAGACTCAGTACTCCATTCACCTTCCTCCTAAAGGGAGATTAAAACCTTGGTAGTTAGCCTCACATCAAACATCCCAGAAGTTCAAGTTGGTAAAATTCATGGGATTAGATCCTTTTCTATAGCACACATATCTTGCCCAAAATGTGTGTTGGGTTCATATACTGCATTTTATATTCCATGCAACAGCAATCTTCTTGCTGTATTCCTTCTGGCACTGACCAGTAAATTTCACAGCAAGGAAAAATATGTTTGCAATTGAGATTGGAAGCACAACATCATAGTCCCCTAACACACTGGGGGAAGCTTTAGGCTAAAAGAAGTCAAAGAAAATGGACAGAAAAGAAATAGTAATTCTAAAGGAAAATACCATTGGTCAGCATATGCTTTCATTTATTTTCTGGTTTTGAATTTCCCACTGCTTACCAAACAGAAACATAGGGGTTTGTTGTCCAAAGAAGAAAATATGTTTGTAGGAAAATGAAGGCTGCAGCCTTTTAGCAGATGTCTGACTATTGTGATATATCCTGGTCATAAAGACAATAAAATAAATTATTTTATATAAACAGTCCTCACACTTCTAAGAGTCTGCAGAAAAATGTACATACAAAAAATATTCAGCACATTCATTGCCAAGTTTTAAAATTGTTTTACATAATTTAATGAAATTTAAATACAATTAACATGTAAAGATTTTATGTCCTAATTCTTGTTTCAGTATTTTCTCTTTCATGGACTAAGCAGAAAACCCTATAAGACAGCAGCTTTAATTAGCTTTTTTCTATTCAGATTTAGAAACTAGACAAATAGGTGGCTCAGAATGTACCTATTTAGTTTAGAATAAAAATAACTCTATAAAGAACTTGGGATTGCAGTATTTCCTGTAATTCAAATAGTGAAGTCTGTGTGTCAGGAGGCCTTATACCAAAATAATCTTGTAAAGATCACTAAACCAGAGATGTTTAGGGGGTTAGATTTTTCTCACATCCCACTTTTTTTTACTTCACTTTCGAGCAAGCCAAGTAATGCAGATCTCCTATCAAACAGCGCCAGACAAATTTAGTTTTCCTGAAAACCACGATTTGCAATAAGTCCATTTGTGCACTTGAGCTGCTCTCCCCAAGTAGCTCTTCCACTCTGTACTGCATTGCCTTTTTAATGGGAAACCTAAATAATGTTAAGCAAGCCTAGGGCAGGAAAACTGTTTTTTTTGCATCCAGTTTAAAGCTCTAAGTAGAATAGAGCTCAAATTGTCATTCAGAGTTACTTAAAAGTAGTGAACGACTCCACATTTACTCCCATTTTAGGAATGGCAGGAGCAACTCTTCTGATCTAGTACAAAAAAAAAACATGGACAGCTTTGGGAAATTTCTCAGTGTAAATTGCCCACAGCTGGCTTATTGAGATTCACCAGTACCCAGTCTGAAGCACATCTCCTCAGAACTAACTCAGGCTAGAGCTGTTCACCACATTAACTCTGCTGTAGCTTCTGCAGGAATTAGGCAGCTGAGGAATGCACAGAAGCAACAAGTGTAGAGTGACCAGGGACTCCAGCCTGGACATCACTGAAACAGTTCAATTCCCTTTAATTGCATTAGAATTATTAGCATCAGTTTTAAATAATGACAATAGGTATTTCCTTTCCAGAGATTTTCAAGCCACCACACAGGCTCTGCTCCTGTTTCAGCTGCAATTGAGTGAGTCACAATTCAAAGTGAGTGACCTTTTCAAAGTGACAGTTTAGCCACATAGTGGATTTTGCAGCACCTTTAATATTTTTTCTGTTCACCATCAGTGATGAACAAGACATCATGCAAGCCCAGATTCAGAAAAGCACTTGAGCTGACCGTTTAATCTAACAAAAGCAGGTACTGGCTTGAAATTAAAGGCACATTCCACTACTTTGCTATGTATAAGTGAGATTGTTTACCACCATGCAAGGAGAAACACAACCTCGTAAAACATCTCAGCTCTGTGTAGAAAAAATTATGTTCTCAAATTTAATCCTTGGACTATGCTTGAACTTAATTGTAATTTTCATATTTTCCCTGAAGATGTTCTTGAGAACATGTCTTATTCTCAACTGCACTGGGGAGAATCAAATCAAAGATTTCTTCAGGCAGCTCTTCATAGTAATTTCTTTAAGTATATAGAACCCAGCAGATTCATTTAACTCAAATGTCCTCTCTATTATCCTAAAATCCACTAATCTCATTCTTCTGCTCTCAGTTTCAGGAGCAATTTTGTTCCACATCTCATTATGCTAATAAAAGGGAAAACTTGTTTAACATAGAAAAAATTTAAACTTATCAATCGCATCAGCCCCAGGTAAATTGACATTGCAATGAAAATGCTCTACCACTCCAGTGGCTGCTCAAAAGTAACACTTAGAAAACTAGATTTGGCAACAGAGGTAAAATATAGGTATTTTAAAAATCACCTACCCCTTAAACTGTATTTTTCCACTTGATATACTATTAAACTTAAATGGTTCCTGTGAAAAAGCTACTTAGAGGAGTCTTGTGTAAGGAATATTCTTGCAATAAGCAACCAATTCTTTTCAGAACAGATTAGCATTGACTTGTAAGGACTATTTATAAAATTCTAGAGATTAGACAGGTACTACATGCCTGTAGTTCAAAAAACCTCTCAGAAAAACAAACAAGAAAACCAACCAGAACTGATACTAGATATTAGAGAATAGAACAGAACATTGGAAAATTCCATAAAGGAACAAAAAAGTGGAAATTACTTTGGGATGAGGTGCTTGACAGCCTGTCTGACTGACAAGTACTAAGTGCCATTCGTTTTCATATATCACTAGTAACCAGACTGGTAACTTGAATCTCCACTGAAACAGATAATTTTGAAATCTCTGCAAACCTGAAACATTTGTGAATCTTTTTGCCCATATCCCAGTTTCTTCATCCCAGCCATGCATTACAGATCCTGGATTAAAAAAAGAAATATTATTTTCATTATCTTATTACAGTGGAAAAAATTGCAGTTCTAAATTGGACAGTGTCAATTTAACAAGCCGAAAATTATCTGCACCATTCGTGTCCATCCTTTCTAGAAATAGCCAACTAAGATCCCAAGTCAGTATCCCCACAGAGTAATAAATAGCATTAATAAGTGGCCGTGTGAGCTGCATTCTGATGACTGCACCAGTGTGTCACAGCCCATAACTCTGTCCTGTAAATATCCACTTCCTGCAATGAACAGATCCCTCAATTCTCCGCACAGTTCCTTCTGTGGCCACTGCACCAACTACAGTAACAAAACCAAAAACAGACCAAATGAGAACAATGTGTGATAACACAGGCCAGTGCAAACTTTGACTAATGAATGTTCTGTTCATCACTTAATTGCTTCCTCATCCCACTAATACCATACTTTCATGGAAGGTATTTGACGGCAGTCTCCATTTTCAGCCTGTACAAATGGACTCAAATTGAGAGAAACTGGATAAGGCATACAGCTGGGAGAGACTAATATAGTTTGAAAAGTAAAGCTGCTTGTACACTTTTGCAGATGTCCTTATGCTCACCAGCTTTAGAGGAAACATGAGAAGGCAGAAAACAGAGCTGCAGTTAGCTACAGAGCTCCAAGAGTTTCATCCAGCCGATATTGCCTCTGGGAAGAACATGCCAACACCATCCTCTGTCTCAGCAAGTGTCCCTTTCCCTCACACCACCCACAATATGAAGGCAGAGGGAGAAGGAAGGAGACCAAGTGCAGTAGACAAGATTTCATGGAAATAAAATACATGCAATTTAACATTTTGCACACTCTAGAAAATTCACCAAACTGTAAACGTTGTCAGCTGGCTAGGAAATCTTTTTTTAAACAATATATTAAAAGAAAGTTACTCAGATTGTTTCAAGATAATTATTGCTGTTTTCTCCATTCCCTTGCCTGCCAAACTTTTCTTTTTCACTTGGGAGATGGTATGGTCCCAGAGACACTGCAAGCAATCTATTATATATCTCTTGGGTTTTCTATCTAAATTATATAAAATCCCCATTAAAAAAAAACAAAAATACTTTGTCTCTCTAAGATAGAGTTTTAAAAGTGATTCCAGAGACAAATTATATACTTTGAAGTAAAAATGGGAAACACTCAGCTGTATACTTTTATACATTGTACTCTAAAGCATCATTCTAATTATCTGGCTTTTTAGAATTGTGCAAGTGCCAGCTGGAAAAAAATACCCCACTCTTATTGGGCTATCAGCTACAAAATAGAAAAACAAATTGCAAGAATTATTGAGCTTTTGAAGTTTAGAATGATTGAGACCTAGTTATGAAAACATGTACACTACTTTGATTACATAGCAGCCTCTATTCTGTGTACTAAGTAGGAATATACTGTAAAACAAGACTTCAGACAACATACTAAAAAATTAAAAACAGTATTCCTGCATCTTATCTGATTAGGCTACTGTATCCCATGGTATAGTCAACAGAATTTTCATGCTTTCTTGTGTCATCTGCAGAAAAGATTATGATATTCGTTGTGTCTTAAAGACAGAGACGCTGAAAAATGATAGCAGATCCATTGTCCATATGCCTTCAATGCATAATTAGCTTATCTAAGTGTTTGCTCACAAATGTGAGCTACCACAGTAGGCTTATCAGTTTTTCAGCTCTTGATATTATACAGTCATGGGAGGTTTGGCCAGATCACAGAAGCCGTAAAGTCCAACTAAGTCACTTTATGGTCAAGCCACAGTCTCACCATCACCATTTAACTCCTTCGGTCCAGGCCAGACTACTTGACTAGAAGAAGTATTAATCAATAATCTTGAAACTGGAAGGTGTATAAGGCTTTGCTATGCCTAACTTCAAAAACCTGCTCTCTTAGGTGATCCACAAAGCTCCTTTTAGTATCATTACATGCATGGAGAGTAATTATATTAATTTTACTAATTACTCAATATGGGTAAAACTTCTTTCCATCCCTTTCCCCATTATAAGCTGTTTGAAACCCCAGAAAAAGACTTAACAACTGTTGGTAAAATTTGTTCCTCTTTGGATTCCATCCAAGCCATTTTACACAATTCCATTAAAGCACAGCATTCAAGGCTAGGCATTAATGTGTAACTGCAGTAGGTTTTATGCTGTCAACATGGATTGGATTCAGACTGGCTCCTTCCCAGAATCATGCTTTTAAAAGCTTATTTAGTAACAAATTACACAGAAGATAAACATGCAATTAACCAGTCTCCCAAGAAGCTAACAATCAAAATACTCGGTGCTGAAATATTAAACATATTATGCTGTTGCCTTCCATCACCATCTATCACTATGATTCCTCAATATCTGTGCTGTGTGACTTTCTGCCAAAGTTATGGTTAAGTAATATAAGTGCATGCAACCATATCACAATTTAAAACCAACTGGAGTATGTTTTCCACCTTACATTCCACAGCAGTATGGAATGTAAAATGGAAAACAGATCAAGGAATGCTGCATATTGCTGTATGTTGTCATTTTTACAGGGCTCAGAAGGGAGGTCCACAAGTACACCTATCATGGGTGTGAACATGCAAATTGTGGGTAGGAGTGACTTTCAGTGTTACTACCTGCATCTGTCACCTTCACACTGCTACTAGCTTTCATTATCCATGAAATTAATATTTCATTATTAAAATTAATGCAGGGCCAAACTCCAACTGCTTTATTCTTATAGTTACATTAAAATCAAAGAGATGAGTCAGCTTGCAGTTCAGACAAATTTATGTAAATTCTCATTAGATTAGACAGATAGATATTGGAGCCTTGTTTCTGAGGAAATTTAGGAAGGAAATAGGTAGATTTTAAGGCAGCATTTCTTGGTATGCTTAGGAAGAGGGTTTTATAAACCCAAAGTCAGCGGGAAAATATGAACCAATTGTTCAATCCTTATTTTGCATGTTTTTAAGCTTAGCAGGAATCCAGATAGGAAAAGTAATGAAAGAAAATAGTCAAAATAAGTCACATAAACCTGTTTTTATGGCCTTATAAGAAGGATTGCTTGACTTTGGGCTCAGCTGTGTCAGGTTGAGATTAACAGGAAACTGTCCTAGACAGAAAATACATTTGTCATATAATGTATGGAAGGCGATACTTTATACTTCTCTGACTTTTCATTACAAAGGATGAGCTATCTTAGTCTTTATCACTTCAATGTATTTTTGTAAGTCTACCTCCTCTACTAGACATCTCACTCTCTCCTTTCCACAGCTGTGCCATGACTGTTTTTTTCAAAAATCCCTTATGTATAGTTTCAAGACATGAGCTTGACTTCTCCTCCTTTTTCAAAATCTTATGGCATTGAGCTGTCTGAATTATTCCAATACACCTTTACTTACCTCTTTGACAAAATACTTGTCCACAGATGCACGCTATTATAGCTCTTGATTTTCAATTTATCATCAAATTTCTACATCTTCTACTTGCTTTTAAAACCAAATGAAGCTACCCACAGGCTTGTTACATTAACATGACACTGTTTCTATTCTTCCTACAGAATGTATGCACAAAATTATTACTTATATTTATTGAGGCTACAGTTACCAAAGCTATTGGTATTGGGATAAATGACACACTGCTTAAAAGCAGAACCCTATCCAAGGGGTGTTCAACCGGCCAAATTAACAAATTCCACTGTAAGAGAGTCAGGAGTTGTATTCACCCATTGAAGTTTCTTTCATTTTGCCCCAAAATAAGCACACCTCTCTAAGCATATTTTCTTCGCAGTATACTTTTCATGCTATTCCAACTTCTGAAAAGAAAGAAATACCAGTGGAGAATATCAGCACTAAAAAAAACCCCACAAACATAGTCTCAAACCACTAAGGAAACGAATTTAACTTTGTTCCCATTTAATGTTGCAAATTCTTAACATGGGAGGGGAAGAATTTACTACAAGGTTAGAAAAACAGTATTCAGAATGAGATGTAAAATGTAACAATGGCTCTTAAAATCAGACTTCTCTTTAGACACTTCATTTTAGCATCTTACAATGGAGAAGTTTTGGTGGATGATTCAAAACAGCTTCAAGGCACAAAGAAAGTGACCAGAATTTCAGGACTTGAGGAAAGAAAGTAGAGACAATACATGGATGAATGGGTATATTCCACTCTAGAAGAAGCTAGAAATTTCTAAAACTTCACCTTGAAAGCTGATCTACACTACTCTGACCTGTAACTATCATACCTTGATACAGTGTTCCCACCAGCTTCTTTCAAGCTAAGGTCTCCGTCCATCCATCCAGTGTCTAATCTTTAGGAGCTCTCTGAACTACCCTCACAGAGCCCTGCTTGGAATACTTTAAAAAAAAATATCACCCCACTGTAAACAAAGAAAACAGAATTTGGAAAGAACAGATGCAGTGTATTCCTACACTAAAATCTCCTCTGGTTTTCATATAAAAAATATTTCTTTTCAACTCTCACTTGACATTGTTAAGTGACAGAAAATAATATCAACAGTGGATCCAAATCTTTTTTATATGTAACTTCCATCCAAAGACAGCATCAACTTCCCCCCTGCATATAAACAGCTGCTGCTTTACCAGAATCTCACCTACTTGTCATTCAGCAGCTGAATTTGGTACTGGACAATGTTTGCTGGAAGATAGTGAAGTCTGGTGTGTTTGGACATGACCAAAGTGACTGTTGTACTGAGCACAGACAGACATCAGAGCCAATTCATGGACACACCTGCCTGGGACCACCTTCCAAGACAATTTCATCCACAGAGACGATCTAAGAGCTCCAGACCTGAAAACAATTAACAGGATTATGAATCCACAAGGGAAGTCTGGATACAATTCTGTTTCTTTGAGGCTTCCCTTTTGGTGCTCCACATAGCTTTTTCTCCAAGTCAGCTGTTACATCTCTCTCCTTATCTAACAGCCCCTTCTAAATATAAAGATCCGCCTGTCTTATTTCTCCAGGCTCTGAACCAAGCTGACCTCATCTTTCTGCCTAAATGTCTCAGTTCAGACAGAGGCAACCTGGTGAAGAGACAAGTAAGCACTGCTGATTGTACTCTCTGACCCACGTGCCACTCTGTGCCCTAAGAAGTCTAACCCCACACACTTCCAGATATATCCACCACCTTCAGGATGGGTCCATATACTCCTCCATGCACTTCATGTCATGTAATTAGAAACTAGAGATCTTTGCCAGGAAGTCTTGAAGCTCTCTTCATAAAGTAGAAATGCAGACTGTCAACACAAAAAATTCTGGGACAGGAACAAACAGGCAGAGATAATATCATGCCTTAGCCCTATGTGTTGGGAACAGGGCATCCTGTGGACACTGGCTGTGATCAGGGAAAAGCAGTTCTCAGGTCTTCTCAGGACTAGCCGTGGAAAAGCTGAAGAAAGAAAGCAAACAATTCCAGCACCTGGTGTTTGGCAAATACCACACAGAGAAACAAATGTTGTTTGTCAAGATGTTTACCACCTCTTGATAAATCCGTTTAAAAGGTGTTGGTCCTTTCTTCTCCAATAAGATCAGTGCATTCTCAGATTAACCAATCTGCTTTTAACCCACAAGGCACGCTATAAAAGTGTGCGTCATTTTGAGAAAGTTGCTTTTTGCCATTACCTTCTGAAGGGAGTCCATGTTGTTGTTGAGTGCCACTCCTAGACTATCAGCGACACATTGTGATCTATGAAAGCTTTCATCTGAATCAGGGAGTGAGGAAAAAGGGCTGACCAGAGTGGTCTATTCAAGTTGTCGTGTTTGACAGCAAATACATGCTCTAGGGAACATGCAGAAATTTGCCAGCTGCCATCTTTGGGCTGTTTCAGGGACAGTTTTCTGCTAAGATTGTGCTGGTATAAAGTAACAGAGACCCTGCATCAAAATAAGCAGTGGTCAAAGCATACCCATGGTACAAAACTCAGAAGCAGGAAAAGTGTTGAAAGGACCTGCATGGTGCTTTGACCCTGTCTAGTTGTGAGGTGCCCACTAAAGTCACTCTACCACTCCCCTCCCTGTTACTGGACAGGAGAGAGAGATTGTAATGGAACCTCAAGCATTGAGATAACGGCAAGGAGAGATCACTCATGAGGAACCACCACAGGCAAAACAGACTAAATTTAGGGAAATTAACTGAATTTATTATCAACCAAGCTCAGAGCAGGATAATGAGATGTAAAACAAACCTTAAAAAAGCACCTTCCCACTTCCCAGTCTTACCTGTATTCCTGATTCTTCACCTCCTTGCCCTCAGCAGCTTAGGGAGACAGGGAATCAGTTCATCATCTTTTGTTTCCACCAGTGCTTCCTCCTCAGAGGAAGAAGTCCATCCCCTGCTGCAGCAGGTGTTCGGTCTGACTTCATGTAAGGCAGTTGGAAGAGCAAGTTATCAGTATAGTATCATTTTTTGTTACTAATTTTTTTCCTTGACATATTCTTTGCTGTCTACAAAATTCTTAGATGGCAAACAGAAGTATCATGCATACACTACAATTATAGGAGAAAGTCTAGCTATTCGTACTAAATGGCTGAAGTACAAAAGTAGGATGCAAGCAGCTACTTTTTTAATCTCCCCTTTCAGCTACAGGCTTCATACATACCCTAGGACTACACACATTCTAGAAATTCAGATTACATCCATCTGCAAAGTCAGAACGATAATAGCATGCAGAGGTACTACAAGCATAATGTTCTGATGTATGCAGAACAACTTCAGCTCTGCAATGAGACCATCATACCTTAAAATAAATGGGAAGGCAGTGCACGTCTATGTTCATACACATCCAAGTGAATGACAAGGCAATTTGTTCAGCAGCTCTACAGCAGTGTCATTTGCCCATGTTTTCCCTCACATACATCTTTGCCCTATGGTATTACTGACAAGCATGACAGCTGAAGAAACAGCCTAGGTGCAGTAAATGCAAGAGAACGTCTGTGAGAAGCTGAAGGGCTCCAAGACAGCAACACAACAGCAATCATTCAAGGGTCTGTTACATTCACTCTTCTGCATTTCTTCTGCCAAGAAGGAGCAGGAGCACAATTAAGCAAAACTTAGGAGGTGTCTTTATCGTGGCGACTCAGAGCAAACACATACAAAATGACTTTGTTCTCTCCCTACTAGGTATTATCAAAGCTTTCTACAGCAACAATGCACCATGTCTGCATGTCAAAATTCAATTCTATAATAGAGATAAAAACAGACAATGAAAACTTTGAAACTTTGCAATTCTGTAAAGGTTTTCCATGTGCAAATATTGGCCTCAGCAGCAGTAAGGTAGCAAATCTTATACAGTAAGACATTGTTCCTTTGATACAAAGCACTCCTTCAAAATCAGGCATCTAAGTCATATCTTTATCTCACTAACCTTTACTTTAGGAAAATGCACACTTTTGTTTATAACGGAATAACTTAAAAAGTCTGAATTTAAGAAAAAACTATTTTTATCGCTTACTCTGTAACCAAGCACAGTGCCTTTTGAAAATCTGTTTCCTCTTATTAAGTAAAGCAGCACAGACTATTTGGCCAGGTTGCAAGGTATAAAATTGAGACCTTCTGAATGTATCCACAAGAACTAGTGACACACTAGGTTCCCCACTTCAGAAGACAGATAAAGTCATGCAGGCTACATGAAAGGATCATCAGAATCATGAGCAAATCCTTGACTATATATATGGAGCTTGAATTTCTACTTTGGGGCTTTCATTTCACTTCTGTAAAGTTGTTCGGACAAGAGTCTGACTTACTAACAAGGTGCTGTTCTTGTCATTACCAAGCACACAACAGAATAAGAATCTATTTTTGCAGAACAGTTCCAAAGATGAAAAGTCTGCTCTTGCATTCTTGCAGTTGTAAATCATTAGATTCTGCAATACAATGTTCATGTTTCCACAGCTCCCAAATTGGAGTGACAAACATTTTTTTAAAATGTCAAAAAATGTTTCTTAATGCTTTCTTGTGAACCTGTTTGACCATCTTGCAAGAAACTCTACCACATTACACTGTACAAACAGAACTAAGATATGGAGATGAACTTGTAATTTTTACTCGCTTTTAGAATTCCTTAAATTACTCCATGATAGAAACTGAATCTCTCCTGTTTCCAACTGCATCTGCTCTACTAGATATCCTGTACTGGTCATGGCCTCATACATGGTCCCAATTATTCCTCACTCCTGCTGTTCCTTAGTATTCCAATAGCAAAAGAACTAACCAAACCCAATCTCATATTAACATAAGAAACACATGTAAGGGATAAGTTAATATTTGTACCAAATGCTTCACATTTTTTCTAATACTGAATCCTTGCAGCTAACTGCATGCCATCTTAAACAATTTCACTACGTTACCTGTTGATTATTCTGATACTTAATCTCCTGTAAAGACAAAGAAATGCAATTTTTTTCTGTTTTTAGTTTCACGGGGAAATAAACCTCTGTATGTTAGACCCCCATCCCCTTAGCAGGTACCACCACTCTATGCTGGAAGAGCACAGGCAGATTTAAAACTGCTCCTGCCAGAAAAATTGCAGGAAACTGCCTTTCAGTATTTTGAAAAGGGACTGAATACATTGCACAGTCAGGGTTAACTCTTACACAATTTCACCCACATAATTAGAACTTTTTTCTTTTTTTTTTTTTTTACTTTCCCATAAAGGTGGAACAAACATTTTTTAGGTTTTAGATATTAGTGTCATAAGAGCAGGAATCCTCCAAAAATACATTTATATGCAAATAGGTTGAATAAATAAACCTGTATCAAAACAGTAGAAGAAAAGCATTTGGTAGAAGGGAAATATCAGTTGGTCATAGGACATGAGAATACAGATATAACATTCATCTGTTTTATGCCAACTGCACACAACTTACTATAAAAATGTTGTGTCTTTGGACACAAGTTAATATGCAATATTAATACATAAATTAATACAGAATAATTAATATGCATTAATTAATAATTGAATTGTTTATTAAAACATCTGAATTTTATATTCAGACCCATTTGCACAGTTAGAGCTCACACCACATGAACTTGGCCAAGCCACAGTGTTGTTCCAGTTCCTCTTTTACAGCCTTTGAACAGCAAATGGATAAGCAGTGACTTTCTTCTTCTACTAATTTACTGTAGCAGGTATTTTCCCTTTCCTGCCCTGCAACACTTATGCTCAGATATTGCTATCAGGTGCTAATAACCCTTTTCTTAAAATAAAATAAATAAAAGCTTAAGCTTTTAATATTTGCAAATCCCCCATATTTCCAAACAATGTGCTCTTAAAACATATGGTGCACACAGTAAAAAGAAACAAATAATACTGACAAGTGCTTTTTGAATTCCAGAACATGAAAATAAGATTTAATGCAGTGTCACTCCACTGTAAGAAAATGCAGAAGAAAATAAATCATGACAGCCTTTTAAAATACGTTAAATTTATGTTTTGTATTGTGTGTTCAGACCTTACCAGTTTTCACAACCCATGAATTTTCAGAACTGCTGGGACCTGCAGAGAAATGCTCAAGTGGCAGCCAGTTTCTTTGGAAAGGCTCTTTTCTCAGTAAACAAATCACGAAGCTGTTACTGCTGATAAGAGGTAGCCTGATCTATCAAACCTCCTAGCAGCAAAGCCAAGTTTTCCCTTCCTCCTCTCCTCTCCTCTCATCCAGAAGTTTAAAATCCTCAGAGCTAGGAAGATGTTTAATATTTTTTCCAGGTAGACGATGGAAAAATCGTCTCCCCTACTCTTTCCTATGTCTGAAGTGAAGTGGTGTCTACAGCCAATGACTGCACCCGGAATTGACAAGTAAGGGATCCCAGACAACTTCTGAAGCTCTCCTGCTCCCAACAATATCTGCTCTCCTAGAGTCCCCATGCTGCTCATGTCCTCACATGTTGTCCCTTTCTTACTTGTTTCCACTGTTTCTCAGGTGTCACTGCTTCTTTTTCCCTTTATCATGACAATTCTGAAGCTCCGAGACCCCAGTTTTACCGGTGACTTCTAAGGACGTGAGGAGACATCAGTGGAATATTCTTATCTATAGTCCCTCTATCGCAATTCCTCCTTTATCTTGTGCCTGGCTGATGGGAATATTTCTCCATAGGTTCTCTGGCACTAGTACCTCAACTTCTGATAGTGAAAAATGAGTTTGAGTATAGGCTTCGCTATGAGTGAGGTCAGTATTTAATAACAATGTTTCTCCTAGTTTTAGTGACATTGACAGTATCAAACCCTAAACTTCAAGGACTGACAAATGCCTCCTGTTTTGGAAGCAAGATTCTTGCCCTTCATACACACACTGTTGCCTTCTTTCACAGACTGAAATTAGAGTTCTTGAAATAGGCTTTTGTGGGTGATGGGAGAATGTATCTACTGACTCCAGCTATAAAAAAGGTTGACATATAACTAGACCAATAAAAATGAACATCTCTGCAATTAACAAGAGAAATGTAGACACTCCTTATGCCAACAGAAATCTAGCTATTTGAATAGCATCAGAATTAAGGTAAACCAAACACCCTGCTGGGATAATGGTTAAAGAAATGCCACCTACTTGGGACTTTTCTACTTGAGAAATGCCATCTCTTTAGTAGCATCAAAAAAACAGAAATTAAAATATAATGCCAAGACTATAATACCATGGATGATGCTCTGTGGAAAGAAAGATGATCAAGTATTTAACAATACTTGTAAACTTTATTTCTGTATTTTACATTAAGTACAATCTAGTAAAGAATAACCTTGCAAAACAGCAACCTAAGTCCTCACACAGGAAATTAAGTAGCATGCAAGGACTGGCACCTAATTTTCACCAGCTTTTCTATAGACTCAAAAATGTTTTGAAGTATTACAGATATGATTTTCTCAACTGGAAAGGAAGCCTTTCAGAAGAACTTCATACTGTCTCATCCCTTACCCTCTCACCTCGTTTGCGTGTCTCAGATGTGATTGTTGAAAGATTGCCTGTGCTATATTTAGATAATTGTGAAGATCAAATGGTCTAAATGCTATGAAAAGTGGCTTGCTTGGGTTTTTGTCTACTAATCTGGTAAATGGGAAAAAAGCTTTTAATTAAAAGCTTTTAAATAAAAGCTTTTTAATCTTTCAATTTAGAACTCAAAATGATCTGGTTCTCAGAATTATTAAAAATGTACAACTGTCACTGAAGAAAAAACCAGTCTAAAGTGTCATGGAGCAGGAGGGATGGTGCCTTACTATAATATCAAACTTGGCTTCCACTCACTTCAGAGTGTACTAAACACATCCTTCATCTTTAAAATAAAGTTTATAAAATCAGACGGGGAAAAAAAGCAACCTTCAAGTTTCAGAGTTCTTGCCTCATGGAATCACTTGAAAGAGTGCTTTGGTTTCAAAAAAAATGATATTATTCTCTAAAAATATGACTTTAACTCCTACACTACCATAAATACACAGATCCTACTGGGTAATATCAACACAAGAAAAAAAAAGGTTTCCTTTAACATTTTCTACATTCCTGAAGATTTCTCACAACACCATGGCTTTTTGTAAACTTGCATTACATGTGAATAATGCGATAGTAACATGAAATTTATACAGAAAAAAATTAGTTTGTTACTCTTCAAAGATTGTTACCTTTGAGATTTCTTTCTTTCAAATGCTGTTAACAGTCTTAAGGGTATTCTAAATACCTTACCTCTAAATACTATTTCATTTAATGTAATCCATTTTTTGTTGTTCTCTTCTGTTGTATTACACTGTCAAATTTCCATGAGGGTTGCCTTGGGTATATCAAGACATGTTTCTCCATCATATGCTGCAGAGGACCGTCACTTGCTACTGGTATTACATATTTCTTTGCTAATCAACGTGGAATTGCTGAGATTAACACAGGAAAGTTATTATAAAGAAACACAACTTAGTATAAAGTTGTCTAGAAGTGTCTTGTTGGTTCACCTGAAGTAAATATTACTGATTTTTAGTGGGGCATTACTTCAGAAGAGTCTCTAGTTAGAACAACCCATTAATTCGAAACCAAAGCCACAAATAAAGCTCCTGTTTAAAAGAAATGGAGTTTATTTTTGGATAACATTTTACCCAACAGTATATACACAAAAAAGATGTAACAGAAAGCCTTATTGGCTGATTTTAGTAAAACAAAGCATGTACATAGTATATATGTGGGATTAAAGTCTACATCACTGTAGCTGAGAGGTTTGTGTTTCATTTCAAGCAGTAAAGTAATAGTTGTGTTTTCACACCTCCTCAGTCTACACATGTACATTATTTGATTCTGATTTTTACATTAAGATACAAACTGCACAATAAACTGTTCAAAAGCTTAATATGCAAAGCTTAGTTTGATGCATTTGTTCCTTCTGAACAAAAAAACAAAGAGAATAATGCATATGCCGATGAGAATTTTATCATAAAGGTATTGTAAGAATTTTTTTTCCAAGATTTATCTCCAAAGCACAGTATAGACTGGCTTTTCTCAAACTGGAGATCAAAATTGGCTACAACCACACAATCATTCTCTGGTTTAGTACTTTTGGTATCATACACTTGGATTCTTTGGAGATACCACTACAAAAATGAAATCACCCATGCAGCTTAAACACGAAGAGTTTCACTGTTGTTTAAAAAAGAAGATATTCAAAACCTAAATCTCAGAGGTAACTATGCATTTGTGTGTATGCTTAAACATCCCAGCTAAAATTCTGACATCAATAATGGCCATATTCATGCTATTGTTTCAGATATACTTCAAACTCAATTCCAGACAGTATACCTATATCATTCTAGTGAAATTCCCATGCAAACCCATCCAGCTGAAAAACTAACATTGAAAATATGCCAGAAATCGTAAGGAGTAAGACGATAAGCAGAATTATAAATAAATAAAGAAATAAATTGAACACAGACCCAAAGAAGTAGGAAGATTTTAATGCATTCCATTTCCTAGATGCTAGTTCAGTATTTGCAGCAGAACAACCTTTACTTGCAAGTCAAGTGAACTGCAGAGAACATGAGCTTTATTGTCAGACTTTACCAATTAACTATTTCAAGTTTGAAGGCAATGCTTTGTGCAAGCTTGGCTCCATGGGTTTCTATTAACATTACTGAGAAGAAAAACTATCCTTAGCTGTGAAACTTCAGAAGCAGTTTTCTGAACTCTCATTTTACTAACAGTCCATGGCCTTGGCCAGCACAAAAGACTCAGTTTATGGGAGAAATCAGAAACCTCTAAAAGTAGTAATGACTTGCATCTCAGTGCAAATACTAAGTTAAAAAGGAAAAAAAAAAAAATTCATAAACAGCTCTGCAATCTGAGCCCAAACTTAGATTTATATTGTCCATCTCACTGGTTTTAGTCTTCTCAGAATCCAGTTTGGAGGGCCCTGAACATGTAAATTAACATTTATTAACGCTGGAGGTGGATTTTGATAGAGATGGGGATATGTGAGGAGAAAACGATTAATGACAGCAAAGAATCAAGGGCCTTATTGAATCGAATTTTGAATTTTTGATAAAAACAGCTTAAATCCAAGCCAAATTTAAAAACATAAAAATATATAGTTCAAAGCAAAGAAGTTTTTAAAATCTGAATACTTAGTGTTGTTACATTAACTTCCTTCATGCAACTTAGTAAGTGCTCAAATGAAAAAAAAGAAAAAAAAGACATGCACAAATATTTTTACTTTACCAATTAATTCCAATAAGATTTTAAAGGCCTGTGAAGAAAACCCTGTAACACAAAGGTTACTGATATAAATATAAGAGACACAGGACTCCCCTTAGGAACCAATCAGCACAGCACAACTTAGTGTATACCTACATGGCTCACTGTCATATGCTCAAAATGTCCCAAAATAGCCACAGCCCAGCTTTATGCTGGAAACAACCCACAAGAACTGTGTCCAGGCAGCAGCTGGAAGAGTGCTAGTTGGCAGGAACCAAACACGTCAATGAGCAGTGTAAGCACTGATCCTCCAAGGCCGTTCCTTTCTTTAGCAGCAAAGGCATAATTAAAGATTCTTTGCAGCATCCAGTATTAGTGCAAGACTCTAGATAACGCTAATACGATCCATGCAATGAGTTGGGAATAATGTCCATTAGCAGCTTATTCATTTCCTTACTGTCTCAAAGCTACTTGATGTTTAAAAAAATATACTAAATCACATTTTACTAGTTTTATTAGATGTTCTTTTGGCACAGTCAAAACCCAGATGATGATATATTTTAATTTTTAAATCCACTTTTTCATGGAGAGTCTTTTAATCTTTTCACTTTTAATCAGTCATTCTATATTATTCACTCCAGATGGAATTTTTAAAATTCATGATTAGCATGAAATAAGCTCTCTATAACTGAATAGAATTTTAGTGAAAATTGAAGTTTAGTGGGAGAGATTTTAAGAATGAGCAGTGAACTCAGAGGACTGGCATTTCATTATTTCTGGCAGTCTCCAGCACTAAGCCTGGAATACTGCTATAGGTTAAGCATTCACTTAATTAGGAATTAAACAAAGGAGGGAAAGTGGGCAAAAGGGCAGGTGACAAACCAAAAGCTTCCAAAATCTCCACAATCAGAAAAATTTGGCCAACAAGATACTTTCTTCTCTGTTAAGATGACCTTGATGTCTTATTGTTGAGTATACGCATTTAAATCAGTAGTGGGGTGGAGATCAATAAAAAGTAAACCAGTGATGGGCAAGCTAAATATTTTCCCTTTTTTTCCCCCATGAAGAGCAGCCTTTTGAAAATACTAAACAGCACTGGCATCAGTAACTTTTAGCATGTCACAGAAGGTCAATATGGTATTAACTTTATAATTCTTTGGGTAATAGATGAGACATGTTGAAGCAGTTTTTGGCTCATTTGCTATTACCCTCATTATGGCTTTATATGGCATGAGGGATCAATATTTCTGGACATTACACTACTCCTGAACAGACAGAAGGACATATTGTTTATTTGGCTGCCTAGTGATTTCTGACATAAGAAGCTATCAATTATATTATGATATGAAAAACAGTGCCAACTAAAAGGACTCCTAACAGAGCACCATGATGTGGTTACTTATGAGCTGATTATTCAGCAGCAACCAAAATATTAAACCTAGAGACTATTTAATCTGAGCCTGTCTCTGAAGGAATCTCTGCTTCTTTTAACCTTGCAGGTTTACCTGTCACTGACTTCAAATATTCATTTATGAGGAGGTGCAGGATTCCCCACAATCTACTCGATTTCAGCTGCCAACAGTTAAAGCCTTCAGCAAAAATTACCCCTTTAAGCAAATACAAGAGCAAGGCAGGAGATGCAATTACATTACTTTCCTATAGTTAGTTATGTTCTTGCCCAGTGTGTCCATTATTGTCCAGAAGATTTTGCAAGCACCATTACCCTAGATCCTTTAAAATTTGCCTGGGATGCAAGGTTAAATATCTCAACTCCATTTAATGTAATTTCAAACAACTTCATCAGCATTACTCATGCATCACTATTAAAGATACTCAACTGTGCATCTATAGTTAAAATTAAGTTTTGGCTTTAAAGCAAATATCAGGTGCAGAAATCTAATCTGAGCCCAAAATTGTCTACTGGGATCATCTGGATCCCTTTGTCCAGTCAGGAGCAGACACATTCATTAACACAGAAGAACGTTTTGCAAATATATGCTTTTCCTTACTGCCCCATCCCTTGCAATGAAAACCATGTTCACTCACCAGCTGATATAGAATATTCTGAAGTGACTTGAAAAAGAAACCTTAATGTATGTAAGGCAAAAGAAAAGAGACAGGATGAAACAGCTTAATACATGTGATATACTTTTAGGAGTGAGACCATCTGTATTGCAATACTTCCCTTAATATCAAGTCTTTCCTCTCCATCTTTTGTGACATTTGAAGATCTTTTAATACGTTTATGATCTATAATGAGTTGCATCTCATGCATTCTAAAACATGTTACAAAGGCCAATTAAGGCTTCCTACGTATGGAAAAAGTGTAAAATTTTATTAAGTCTTTAGAGTACAGAAATAACAATGAGGAGTCAATACAATGGACATCATCTGTTTTGTTTCTTAGCTTGAAATTTCTAGCCACTCAAAATGGGACAATCAAAGAAAGCCCCCACAATGCAGTAATAAATTACTACTTCTCTACAGAGGATGTAAAGTGACAAAAGCTTTTTAGATTGGGATGAGGCACACTGAGTTTTAGATGGGAAAAAGCAGAGAATGAGATTAAGGATGGGAAAAGTCTCCAACACTGTAAAGAAACTAAGGCATTTCTGAGTGGAACAGGAAGGAAACACAACCCAGTCCTTCCTGGTGGACTACACGCCATAGAAACACACAGGCTGTGCTGGAATGCAAGACATTAAAACTTGAAGGAAGTACAGACACAGAAGACAGGACGAAGTTATTTTTTAAAATGTTGGGTTTTTTTCCTTAATGTTTATCTTTAATTTAACTATCAAATTTTTCTTCCCAGTAAAACCTAAAATTTATAGGTAGAGCCATACAGTCCATGTTGGACAGGCCACTGGTAGGTTTTGGGAATCCTCACAGTAAGGAAAAATATACCCACCTCACTTCAAAGCATAAATGTGGATTCTCAGTCAGAAGAAAAAAAAAAAAATAACAACATAAGCATAAGATTCAGATCAGGTGCTTTGACTTGATGCTTGATTCAGATGAAATAGACTTGAACTTCACTAACTTTGTTTGCCAGATAGCTTGGAGGAAAATTCCTATTAAAGAAATATCAGAATCATTAGGTCCGGAACTTAATGCAGTAAGGTCATTTTTCTTGTAAAAGGAATAAACACAGTTATTAGGCAAGGTTTCCTTATTCTTGGGATAAGCTTATTTTTCCCCTCTAACAGCATAAATTTCATACCAGAAATTTTTATCACCTATTACCTATTGTGTCAGTCACACAATTTAATGCAAGCCTTCCTGTTTCTGTCTGAGAACTCTCTATTTGGCCATGACTCTTAAGCAAACTGAGCAGAGGAGTGGGCAAGGATCTACTGTTGTTTCACTATAATTTTACAGTGCAGAAGTAGATGCATCACTGTACTTTACAACCACTTTCTTTTACAGAACCTTTTGTTGGAACACATTTACAAGTTTGGCTCAAACTGCCAGATTTATCCTTTCAACAATCAAAGCATGTTTTTGGAAAGGTTAAAGGAAATTGGTCAAGGGGTTTTTGAAGTAAAAGCATAGACTTACAGTGCTTTACAATTTTTACACATAAATAAAAGCAAGTGTTATCAAAGCATGCATAATTTTTTAATGGATCTTCAAAGTAGAAAACAAGGGGTGCTTTTTAATATTAAGGCATTGCTCCTTGCAACACTGCAACACAGCACAATTCAGCATGGCATGTCAGAAAAAGAGAATATTCTTCCTAATTAAGTTATGGGGGCAAATTTTTCACACATATGCTTTCTGCCACAATCACCATCATCAATGTTCATCTACACTACTTAAAAAAAATATTTACCATGGCTTGTTTGCTGTTAGCCCTTATGTGATAAAAACAGAAACACTAAAACAGCTACAGAAATGCACAGGAGCAGCCTTCGCTCCCATTCTTTTTTCAACACAGTGACAGCTAACCAGGTGCAAAAACCTCATTGCAAATTATTACATCTGCATGTCTTGGAATCACAGCAGGAGTTTTTGTTAAGGTGACAGAGGCTCAAAACACTGATTTCAGATCATTTTTCTGTCACATTGCTTATTTGAGACAGCAATTAACAGAGCTGCCAAACAAGTTAGAACATGTGTCCCTTGGACAAACAAGTGCAAACTTTGGGTTTTACTAGTTTCTAATAAGGTTATTACAAACAACAATAAAGGAAAAACCAGAAAAAAAATTAAAACAGCCCACTTGTGAGCTTCTCAATTGATTTTTTCTTAGCTTGGGAACTTCCAGGAGTACTCCAAACTATATAGGAAGAAATTTTGCTGTTCTATTTTCTTGTCTGAAGTACTTATCTAGTACTTCAGAGTGGCCCTTTCTCCAGGTATTTATAGAATAAAACAAAACACAGGTCAGGAGTGGCAAAACCTGTTTGTTGGTGACTAAAATATACAAACACTCTCCAAAGTGCAGAAGTACCATGCCTGTTTCTGCAGAGATCAGACAGGTTTTACAGATCTGATAATTGTTTCCACCAGGCTTTCACTTTTGGTTGCCACGGTTCTGATCCTTTCCATTGACAGGGAGTTCATTCTGTGGTATTCATTCATTCCCTTTTTTTCCTGTCTCAGATCTTAAGGACAGCAGAAGCAGAGCAGCTGGGGCATTAATGGACTGCTAAACAGAACAGCAGGAAGGTAAATGGAGCCACAGTCAACAAAGAACAAAAAGATAAAGGAGAAAAAACCACTTCTCCTTAGCATTGAACTACATGAAACTAACCACAAAAGTACTCGTTTATTACAACCCACATGGCGTACTGGACGTAGGTGCTGCTGGAGAGCAGTCTCTTTAGATTTGGCAAAGATAGTCTAGACCAAGGGCATCAACAAACTCTAACTAAATTTTTAAATGTACTTGGATCTGGAACCAAGGGGAAAAATCATCATCATTTCAGTCTCTACTCAAATATGCAAAATCTCTCCTGTTCCTCTTTTCTGAAGATGGGAATTTAGTTACTGTTTCAAGGTACAAAACCTGGCAAAAAAACAAAGCCAAATAAATAACTTGCAAAAAAATGAGGCAACCAATTCATTTGCAATGAAGGCTTTAATATATATGAGGTAACTTTAACAGCAATGACAGTAGCATCAGAACAAGTAAATGTAGATGGGTGTCCTCTCTCATTTAGCTGTAACAATAGATTCTGACTTTGTTCTGTCAGAAAATTTTCAAAACCAGTAGGTGAGTGCAGTATATTTTCATAACTCCTTGGACTTGATGTCAAAGTTGAGAGGTTTAAAAATAAATAAAAGGCTCACAACTACAACTTTCAAATTCATTCATACAGTTGTTACTGTAAATTTTTTATACATCATTACATAAGTAAATCTCTAGATCTAGATGCCACCAACACATCTCTTATCTCTTCTTTCACCATTTTCACTGATGCTTTCATACTGAAACATTTCCATTTGTTCTTTCTTTATATCACCAGCAACATTTCTATTACATATTGGTATCATCCTTTCATCTGAAACTTAGTCTAATGTAATTTCTGCTTCAATCATACAACTCTACTGAGAATCAACATCATTCTTTCCAGAATAAAGCCTTGAAGTAAAAACTAAAATACATCATGCACTGTCTAGAGACTTTCACTTCCTCAGAGTTGTACTAAATCTAACAGTAGCTCTTAACAAAATAACTTTATTCGAGACCAACTTTGTAAACTCTAATAAATGAAGGGCAGTAGTTGACATACAGGAAGGCAGAGATGTTTTTCAGAGACCCTCAAAATACCCAGATGTTAAAAACATGACCCTACAGAAACCTCATGAAGATTAACAAACACAATCTCACACCTAGAAGAAAAAGAGCAGGCTGAAGGGCAGCATCGTGGAAAAGGACTTCGGAGACTTGGACAAAAAGTTGAGCAGGGATCTATACATGGCTTTGCAGCAAAGAGAGTCATACTCAACTGCCTTAGGAAGAACATAGCCAGTCAATGGAATTCTTCCCCATTCAGACTGCATTTGGAGTGCTGTGCCCACACATGGAGTTTCAGTCAAGGAAATCATTGGTGTTCTGTAGCAGGTCCAGGGCACACCCAAGTGGAAAGCATCTGTGAAGATACATGGAGTCAGACTCCTCTCAGAAGTGCATAGTGACAGAATGAGCGACAAAACACAAAGTGTGACATGGAAAATTCCAATCAGGATTCAGGTTCTTAACCATAAGACCACTCAAAAATTGAACAAGAGTCCAGAAGAGCAGTATTATTTCCATCCTTGGAGAGGTTTGGCATTCAACTCAACAGAGCATCATACAGCCTAATAAAAAGTGACCCTGTTTGGTACTTTCCAACTTAAATTATCCTATGAATACTAAGGGAGTCCCTAAAATCAAATCACTCCCTGTAGTCTTATTCATGTGAATGAAATCCGACATAAGAACACAGGTAGAAAGCTTGGTTAAAACCAGTAATTATATTGCAGTAGGGGGAAAAAAAATCAAGTTACCTAATTTATGTCAAACACATCTGGATTGATAACCATCTGACTTTTGATGTAATTTCACTATTTTCCAGGTATTTTCCAAAGTCTACATTTTAGTTTCTATTATCTTCTTCCACTCACCTACAAGGTGTTTTCCTTTTAATGAAACAGAGGAGGAAAAAAGTCTCATTTAATGAAAACTTCAAAGTTACATTCAAGGGTGAAAAACCAAACAACTTCATAGTTTTCCAATTACATCAATTTTTAATTCTGGGGATGTATATGAGTGTCCCTGTGCACCTGTGACAGGTTCCAGGAGGGGGAGGAATTTTTGAATAGTCTCAAAGCTGGCTTCTAAACATTGTCTTATCGGTATTGATATTTTCTGTGAATGCTGACTAATTGCCTAATTAACTAAAATGGCAAAAGTCCTCATTATAAGAATCTAGAACCATACATTTTCCCAGCAGGGCAACAGTTACTCATAGTCAAAAGATTCCTAACTCTAATAACCTTGTTTTTATCATGCAGCATAGGGAAACAACAAACCCTGACTTCTCTGTTGTGTTTTGAATTTTTAATACCCTGAACTCTAATTTAAGATAGAGTACCTTCAGAGGCTATTTTAATTTACACAAATCTTACCAATTTTAATGGTAAATTGTTTTCCCTTATTTTTAACAACTGAATCAAGTGTGTGAATCAGTTAGACACTTGGTATCTTTTCCTAGTCAGAGGTGGAAGATTATCATCCCAGATGGTGATTCCATCTCATAAGAGATACTCATCCAAGAGCTGCCAGACATTGCTAAAGAGGAAACCTCGATGACTAGATCTTCTCAGATAGATAACATTAAAGATTACACATTCTCTGGGCCTCCCTGGAAAGAGGACATGAAAGGTAATACTTGACTGAATTAGTTTTGGGGCAGAAACAGGATATCATCTCTCTCACCAACAACAAGCACTCCTATGTTGCAGCACAGTCTCAGTGGAGTCCATTATTGAGAATGTTCCATGAGGGTTTTAATGTAGATTAGTTTTCCCTTAAGTCTAAAGGAGTTAAATCTTACTACAAATATCTAACTTTTGTCTATATCATCGCATACTATTTTTCAACATCATGATAGCCTCATACTACTCTTCAAGTTATTGTTATTAAGTAGAATCAAGAGTTAAAAATCATTAAGTAGTTCTTTCTTTTCTTCAGAAAAATGTTTTCACTTATAAATCAAAGCCTTTACTACAGTGTATTTCAATATCCATCTCTATCCACTCTGCTTAACAACACAGAGGTGTAAATCCAGGAGCTGGATATATTAATTTAACAAACATATCTAGCTTCTTAGTATTCAGATAAATACATATGTCTATATGCAAGAGATATTTCTTCTGTGTCTTCTTTAATCTGATTCTCCCAAAAGCTTATCTAAGGCTTTGTGAATTTTACATGCATGAGATACTAGGGTGAGTAGTTACAACTGACACTGCTAAGAGCAGCGTCAAAAGTTCTTTTCCTTTACTTTTCAGTTTTGCAGCTGTGAAAACAAAAATTTTCACAAAATCAGCTCAATGATAGTGCAATATACCATCAACAACATCCAGCAAATACTTGCTATTGCTATTTTTCAGTTCTATACAATAAAATCTAATCTGTATTGGACACCTAGTCTGAGACTATACAATTGGTTGGGAATAATTTTACTCAAATAAACAGAAAAAAAATCATGAAAATGAATTTCTAAGCCTTCAAAAAATTAGGATGAAGAAGCAAAGTTCAAATGCCTGAAGTCCTAAAGAAGAAGTTTAAAAAATACTAAAGTAAATTATATGCCTACTTGTCACTGAAGTTCACTGAATTTGGGAACCTGTTTCCCACCCACTGAAAAAGCCAAATGTGCAGTCCCCTACACAGGTGCTCAGCTTTCAGAAAAAATGAACAGCCTTCATGAAGTGAAAACAACTGCTATCTGCTTTAGAAGTACTTTCTCAAGTTAAAAAATTGACTAAGATCTAAATGAAGATTCTTTCTAATTTTATGATGAACCCAAATGTCACTACCTCTATGCTGCCCATATGTATTTGGAACAGATTTACAGAATAGTGGGAAATGTCTGTTTAAAATCATGTGAAGACTAGATTTAGCTTTTAGAAATTAAATACATATTCTCTACCTCTATATTTTAACAGAGCTAAAAACTATTTCAAGTTGACACCCGAAAGCAGACAAGAGGAAGAAGAAATAAGGAAATATAAGGTTTCTTATCCCTCATCCTTCCCCTTTTTATTTTTTCTGATGTGTGGATGATTTTTCAGCAGTCATTACTGTGTTCTGGCTGTAAGGCTCTATCAAGGGCAGCCATCCAACTCTCTAAGCAAAGGTCATCAGTGGCAGGGATTGGGAAGTATTAGAGAGCTTACAAGGAGACAGAGATAATGACAAAAAATCCAGTGTTTTAAGCCCCTGCCATACCCCTCCCACAAAATCCTCATAATGAACTTTCTATGCTACAAGGTTTTGGGTTTTTTTTAATCAACACTCTGTTGTAAGTTTTACTGAAAATAAATGATATATTTTGCTACATCTCTTCATAACCTGGTTCAACCTTTTGGATCTTAGCTACCAATGCACAGAACAGATTAAAAAATAAACAAGCCCAAATCTCCAAAATAATCTCTATACAGGCCACCTGATGCACAAACATTCCTTAGCCTCAGAATGCAGAATCAGGTCAATAGTGAATTATGGTTTAACCTATTAGCATCCCAACACACCTAATAACCAATAGCATACCCAATGAGCCTACAACCATATGTGTGGATTAGAAGTTAAAACAGTTCTTCACAGTGCATTGCAACAAAAGAATGCCTAACAGCTTTGTAATAGGAACAAAAGTGAGGCAAAAGCAACTGAATGGGTAAATGCCAAATTAGAAGCTTGAAACCTCCAAAATTCCAAGTGCTAAAAGGGAAATCACAGCAGCATTTGATGAGTTACTTGGTTGACTCAACAATAACAAAAATTATTTTGGGAATTATTCAGGTGACTTGCAGTTAATTTGGCTTGTTTCCCACCTATAGTGTAATAGTTCCCTGATGTAAGGTTCTACAGCCATTATACTAATGATAAATAATACAATTATTATATTTGTGATGAATAACTTTGCATATGGTTAGTTAGGCTATTATCCAGGTAAATTAACAAAAGAAATTAGCAAAACTAGCATCTTGGTGATTTTCTTGGGAAAAACCTGCTTAATCATCTTAGTGAAAATAATAGTGATGAACAGTGAGAGTGCAGAGCTGGAGGCTCACAAATTCCAAACAGCAGCCTATACCACCAACCGAAAAGATGCTCTGGAGCACCAGGATGAATCAGAGAGCCAATCCATATTTCACATCCAACCACTGGTAACAACACCACACTTTTAGGAAACCAAAGTGTGAAAGACAAATATGGACCAGGTTTGATTGCTTTCTGGTTTTTCTTGGAAGACATTGTCAATCTCAGTCACTTCCTCACCAGAGTATGAACCAAGCAGCATTAACAAGCAAGAAAAAAAACTTCTCCATCCACCTCAAACCATAACATTAAAAGAGGAAGGCAATTAATTTTCAAATCCATCTTAAACTTGTCTCAGATTGCTTTTATAAAAGTGCCATAATTGAAACCACATTGTTATTTATATAGCAAAACTAAGCATATATGAATGTTTTATTAATCCAAAACTCAGAACTTTAACAAAAATTTTGCCCTTGTTGAAGTTAATGTTACATTTTCTGCACTTGTAGTGTATTTCCTTAACATAATCATAAAGCCCCAAAATAATTTCTCCTGTCAAAATATTGAAAGGTGTCTTCATCTTAGCCATTCTGCCATATGTCTGCAGCATAAAATCCCATGCCAGGCTATAATCAGTAAGAAGAAAAGCAAAATTAAAGCTATAGATGTTCCTGCATATTTTATTCGGTAGAAGATGGCACAGAATACTGAACAGGAATTTTTTACTCCTAATTTTCCATCTACCTCTCTCTCTTCAAAGCAGACTTCCCATGGCATAACAAAAACTGTGATTGAAAACTTCTACTTTGGTCAGAATTCTCAGTTGCTCCTTAAGTCACAATGTGACCATGTGCCAAGGACTTTGTGGTATACTTGATTTAGTCTCCACAGTAGTATTCAAACTAAGGACTACACATAGAGAAGAAAAATATTTGCTGAACACCCAGCCACATATTATACTGCTCACAATTTTTGTATTTTGTTTCCATCTATAGATTAGTATTAACTTTGCTAACATAAGTGTTCATAAAAGTCTACATTACTTTGCTTAAAAAGATTTGTGCCAAATCTTTCTTAAGTGAAATTTGGCATTTGTAAATATGTACTGCATCAGTCCATCACCTCCTGTTCCAATGATTGAGTCCTAAAACTAATTAGTACAGTATGAATGGCAAAGTTAGCCTACCACGTTTGTTCATTTATTGATGTAAATTATAAATTACTCTTATAATGCACTGGGTGTTCCTTAATCTACTATCCCACATGAGATCCTCAGTGTGCCTCTGCCTAAAGCAGTCAGTATCTTAATACCACATTTCCTAAAACAGCCAAAGCAAAGCTGTACAGCTGACTCTGCAGGACAGGAGGAATATGAACAGAAATGTAATGAGGTCAACTGAAGGTGCAACAAATTACTCAGCAAAATATTTTTTGTGTTGGTGGTAGTTCAAGGTTATTTTTAATGCAATCTGAAAAATGCAGGAAAATAAAGAGAAAAGACAATTAAGCTGAAAAGACAAAGGAGAGCAGTAAGAACATCCTCAGGTCCAATATTTCTAGATGTTACTGAACAGTTCCTCAACAGTAGCACTGGGAAAAGAGTTGTAGCATTTGCGTTCCAAGAGTCAGTGAAACTCGAGCACAAGCAAACTGGTGTCTCTTCAGGCAGTTCTAAATCAGCTTATTGAGTGACAACAGAAACTACACAAGCTCTCTAATGGGCAGATATGTTACTGCCTTATTGGAAGCTAAGAAAAACTCTAGATCAGAGATGCATTGACTTGCTTCAAACGAAAGCAAATTATTTATCCAATGGTAATTTAAATGACCTGGAGTTTTTAATGCCAAACATTTTCATTAATTCAATCCAAATAAATATTCTATTTGCACTAAGTTATGTAAGTCACTATAGCATAAATAACATCTAAACCAATGAGAACAAAAATAGTTTTTTGTTAAATCAAAGCAACAGTTTAATATTTTAGCAAACTGTAAAATAACAAGTTTATGAAGGAGCTTCTTTATGGATGCTGCTATTCTAATCTATTATTCTACCAGCTCTCCCTTATTATTTGATTAATACTAATTCCAGCAAAGGGATGAAAGATATGCTGATTGCCACCTGTTTTTTCAATATCCATTGTGCAATATTCATCCTTCTTCCAAAATCAGCCTGCTCATACAGGGCTCTATTTCAATAAGACAGAGAGATGCTTGAAGGTATTTCAAAGCATTTATCCAGGGTAAACCCATTTACCTCTGAAGGTACGAGTGTAGTGTAATTCTCAGGGGACCACAGAGCAGGGACCTAACTCTGAAGAGAAACTTTCTTTACAGGACACTTCTTCCCTTCTGCTGTGTTCCCATACTCACAGACAAGTTTATAGTTTTAAATTAATACAGAATCAATTTTCACATTGAGCATCTCTTCTTGCTTCCAGATTAAAAACAGGGATTCTATTTCCCTTGATCTTAAGATCAATTACCTTTCATGCTGCAGCCAGCTCTTCCATTTGTAATTTTCATACAATTCTCAAGTCATTTTTGTTAGAAGAAAACAAAAAAATTCATGCAAATTTCTTCAATCCTAGCATTAACAGTTGTAGACAGGTTATGTTAGGCTAAAGTTATTTGCACTGATATTTTCAGTTGATTCGTAAGGGGAAAAGAATTTTTACAGAGATGATGTGGTCTTGATTTCCAGAAACATGTTATTCAACAATTCAAATTCTCATTTAGGAATATAAAAACCTGTAATTAATTGCTGCAAGCCAAGAAAGGCTGTAATTACTGATTCTTGGACCTTTAACCCCAAAGTCCAAGAGAAAATAAATATTTATTTATTTACAGATTTGTGTCTCAAATTTACATAACACCTGCAAACAGCAAGAACAGTGCCTTATTTTGTCCAAGTGTGGTGACATATTAATAAGAAAAGACATAATATGAACAAAATATTAAAAATAAATCAGAAGTGTCAAAAACTGTGATTACATTCTCAAGAGTATTTTTGCTTCCACAAAGTTGCAACATTAGCACGTCACCAATTATTTTGTGTGTATAGAGCCAGAATGACATTTGCACCTAATGCTCAACTCTCATAAAGGATGAAAACGTCCTCATTACAGAATATATCAAAATGCCTAAAGGCAACATCAAAGAACAGGTAATAGGGGAATCACATGAAATGTTGTAGACAGCCTACTGTGGGGGATAGGGGGGCCTGGAAACACTGATACCATGCCAGATTGTGCTAAAGATCCCATTTGCTCTTTGCATTCACTGGTAGTGTGCAAACAATGGCACCAATGTTCTTCAGGGTGTGCAGTGTCCACACAACCACTCAGAGATTGACACCTCTGATTTAACTTGGTCATTTAGCACTTGACCTACAGCCCTCCAAAGAATGCTTTCTTTGAGGTTGGAAGGCTTTACATTAAGCCCTTATAAAACTACCACATGGTAGACATGACATTTTCCACTCACCTTTTGCAGAGGTACTAAAAATTGACAGAAGAGACTCATACTATCACAACTATGCCTCTAAATACACCTACAAATTAAAATTGTGTAAGAGTTGACATTAACTGTACATATTAAATCAAAATAAACTATTAATTATAAATAATTAAATAACTTTTAGTGTATCAATTACATTTCTCTAAATAAGAGAAAATTCAGCTGGATTTTAGATATGTTAGTCATGAAAATGTGTTGTTACTGTGCCTCTAATGTGTTACCTGCCACTGAAATTTTAAATTAAAAAGTACTTTCTTCCTGTATCAATGCCAGCCTGTAAGTTATAGTTTTAAAAGGATAGGATTTTTTCTAAATAAAAAATAATCATCAAAGGAAGCTGAACAAAGACCTAGCATGCTCAAAGAGCTCCTGACAATACATTAAGACCACTAGGAACATAAAAATGACCTGACAAATACAAATGTTCCAAAGGGATTGCATTTAAATTGATTTTAAGTCAAAATAATAAGTTACTTTGCCTGCACATTCTAGGAAAACTAGTGAACCTAAGAGCTCATTATGTGATCTTGAGTAGGAAAGTCTACATTCTTGTAATGTGAAAGAATTGAATTCATGCTTAAAGGGAGTTATTACAACACTATGAACAAAATTATTTATTTCAGCTTTACATCCTTTTCTCCTCAATATTATGGTTATGCTAGATTCTGCTTTAAAATTACAGAATTTATGCAGACAATAGAGAATTACAAAAACAGAAGCACAAGATAGGATAAAAGGAATAAAATTGTGTAACTTCGCAGTTTTTCTCCATCCACAAAAATTTATGCTACTTGTCTAGATTTTTGAGACCCTTGTCAGTGCTTATGTATTGCATATGATAATGGATTTGTTCTCCCCAAATTGGTCCAAGATAGAAATAGAAACTGCCACTTTACCAGAGGATAAAAATAATACTTTCTTCACCCAAAACCACTCAAAAGTACTTTGGGCAACACTGGAAACTGAACCCACGTGTATATGTACAGCTCATTTATGAAGTCAGTTTTTCTTCATAGTAAAGATGGGTGGGGCAGCAGCAATGTAATAATCAACACTTTAAATGCATTAAATCTCAGTAATAAAAAAGGAATGACCTCAAAAAAGGTCTAATCTATATCCAGCCAGGCACTTAAATCACCACCAGAACTGGAAACAAATGCCATGAGAACTTGCATCCATGATATGGAAAAAACATTAACAAGATGACTGAATTTATGCATTTTTTTAATATTATCTGACCAGAAAAAAACAAAAAACAAAAACTAAGGAATATATACAGCAAAAAACCAAAAAAATTAAAAATTCACTGCTATTTGAAATAGAGGCTTAGCCCAAAAGAAGGGAAGATGAAAGTAGCAGCCACATTTGCATGTTCTATCAAAGATACATTTCTGCTGTTGAAAACTGTGGAAACTAAGAGAAGACGTGCCCTGAAGATGAGGTACTCTGCAAACTATGCCCCATATTTTTGTGCTGGCTTGCATGCTTAAAATGCCTACAATCCTGAAATTCTAACAGCACAGAAGTGTTCAGGAATGAAAGCTTGCTTATATTATTGCCTTTGTGAATTGCAGCAGTGGCAGCTTTTGAGAAATATCCTTTTAACCTTGAAAAGGATTGATGTCTTCATGCAATGATGAATGGGGATATATGCTCAGTAGTTATGAGTAATCACTTCACCTTGCAGGCTACAACTATCTGTAGAGATCTATGCAGTTACAGGAGCTAGTTAATCACTGCATAGTTGGGCCATTGGCTGGATTTATAACCACTGCTCTTAACAGTGCAGTTGAATACTGTTTTCATGTTTGGGGAAATTGTACCA
The DNA here is from genome assembly GCA_018697195.1 of Certhia americana. Classification (NCBI taxonomy): domain Eukaryota; kingdom Metazoa; phylum Chordata; class Aves; order Passeriformes; family Certhiidae; genus Certhia; species Certhia americana. The sequence continues at coordinate 95,566,624 of CM031858.1, read as the reverse complement.
CAACTCTGCCTAAATAAGAAGTTCCAAGCACAAAAAACCAAATCTGATTATATTGATTTGTTAACATGATAATGGAATTCTGGTACCACGCCAAGTTTTGTTGTATGCAATATTAATCCAAATAACAGTTAAAAAATGCTACTGTAAGATTAAAAGAAACACCTGACAAAGTACTATACCCATGACTCAGATGAAAACATCAGACTACCTTTCCATCCAGCAATGACCCAAATTATGCAAAATGCCATTCTGACTCCTTTTTATACAGCTTCTCTCTTCTGTGTGCCACCTAATAATGAACTATTCAAGACAACAAGGAGGTAGTTCAAGGAATCTGTTGCAGGAAGAATACAGATGTCACTAACAATGAAAAAGCAACGGAAATTATATTAGTGTTCTAAAATCTCACAGGAGAATACATATTTTTGCCTTTATTCACTACAGCAAATCTTGAAGGGCTCAAGTTTTTCAGCTATTGATCTGGGAAAATAAAATTAAACCCACTAAAAACCAACCTTCTCTTCCCCAAAAAGCAAACAACCAAGCCCAAACCCTAATACAAAATAACACTCCAACACACACCTTAAGTTTTCTGTAATATCAACAGACAGGGTTAAATTAGTTCGTGTTTTATTCATCAGAAACTGACACAATTATTCCTACCTACCCAATAAAAAATGCAAGTTATGGACTGAGTTCCTTTGTCCCCTATTTTTTTACTGATTTATTCAGCATTCTTAAAGCTTTCTGTCACACTTCAGAAGGGTTTGACACATATTTGGAATTTCCTGCATGTATTTTGTCTTCCAACTTGGATATTTCTACTCTATATACTACATGCGTTCAACACATCTTGTATCTGAGACACGGCAGTATCACTGTTCACTGTAAAAATATGGATGTGTACTTATTTCCAGCCAAGAAACCTCAAAGAACAAGATGCCATCATAGGGAATTAGGAATGGGATGATGTTTTCCTTGCTACAAAGCACCATATTTACAGAGCAACACGTTACACTTTATCTCAAAATAACACCAGCAGAGAACTGAGCCATTTGTGCCAAGCAATTCTCCAGCTGAGTAGATTTGGAGAGAGTGAAGACAACCATGTAAATCTCTACCCAGAAAGCCTTCAGAGAGGAGCACAAGTATAGGTTGCACTGATTGCTAAGTAGCAAGGCACAAGGTGAATGAAATGGACAGGGTGGAAAGAAAGTACATAATACAGTCAGTTCAGTAATACTCAAGAGTAGTCTACGTCTGTATGATGCATTTGGCTGTCTATACATTGCACATGATCCTCTCTGTTGTGAAAAAAGTAATAACTCAGCCAGCCCTAGGGAAGATCAGTCCAACAATAAGGGAAAGACAAGCACTTTTCCCCACTATAGATGGCACCATCAGATTGAAGAAAAGCAATATTTTTGTCATGACCTCTGCAGAATCCAAATTTTCCTCTGACTCTCTGTAGGGTCAGCAATTGCCTTAATGTCAGTGCTCAAAGGGTAGAACAGAAGCTGTAGAACTGTTGAAAATACATGAGCCAGAGACAGGGACCAAATGAATGAGTGCTATGTATAAGGTATGAGATTTGACAGATCTGTAGACACTGCTGCTAAATGATTCACAACCCTAAGAGAACCAAACTGACAACTTCAGCAGTCTTTCTGAGAAATACTACTTTTGTCAGCCAAATTTCAAGAACTTCTAAAGCCTTCCTAAAGAAAATGAGTTTCTCAAGACCAAGCAATGGTAAGAGCAACACGAGTAGCACTTCAGGATTAGAAAGGTAAAAAACAAATTTAAAGGTAAAATCTTAAACATGACAGATTTAAACCCACTTAGCCAATAACTAGAGGGTAATAATAAACATAAATAGAAAAACATAAATAAGAAAGCTCCATCCCCTATGGCTTACTTGGTTTAGGCTTAAAACTGAGATGACAGCAGAACTGGAACAGTTACTCCTTGCTAAAGGCAAAGTTATGTATGTTAAAACAACAGTCAAAATGCCATCACCTAAAACATGTCACAAACAATGTTCCTCAGCAACTGGTTTTACAATCCACTCCACTGAAAGGAGTTTCTCTGAGTGCAGCAAGGCATAAAACATCCCCTAAATTCTGAGCTAGCATGACAGCTTTGTTACCACAGGCAGTATTTGCTTGCATATGAGGGTAAGGGCTGTAGATACTGAAAGCACGTGGTTCTTTAGATACCTGCCTTTGAAAGAGTGTCGCAGCCATTTGTTGTCTCAAGGCAGAAAGGCTCATGAATATATTTGCCAAGACTAATAAAAGAAAAAAAGGAAAACATTCCATGTTTAACTACTGTTACCATTCCCTAAAACAGAATATAAACATGTAAGAGTCACAGCTAATCTTGTGTTTAGAAATATGCATGGAAATCTGCATGCCTTGGAAATCCAGACTGCCTCTCCTTCCTTCAACATCACAAGCAGAAACCGAGCCTTAATTCAGCATTGGATTTGATGCATTCATATGCATTATTCATACTTGCTATTCCTGGGAATCAATACGTCACTCCTTCAGCCAACCAAACATCCAAATCACTTTTCAGTAACCGTCCTGACATGATTCAGCTGACAAGAACACAGATATATTAAAATTAAAGGGACTTCCTAGGTAAACGCATGCTTGAAGACCATTGCAGAGAGCTGGGGAAATTATACTAATTGCCCTCACAGCAACCACTCCTGCCCATTTACAGCTTTAGGTAAAACAGTCAAACATTTTAATTTTTAATGAAAAAAGAAAAAACAAGGCAAGTGAATAGAATAACAAAAATTAATTGCTAGAGTACAACTAAACCCATAAAGTTTCAGGGTCTTTCCCTCTGGAAAGGTAGAACAGTGGTCACTTTTCCTTCACTGCAGTAACCACCATTCAGTTTGACACAAAAGTGTTCTAGAGATAGCAAGGCCTGATTTCAGTTGCACTGCTCTGTTGGTGCAACTCGCCTCAGCCATTTGCCCCTCAGTTTGCAATCCATCCTCATGCCACCATTGCCATTTGCAGCTTCTGCTGGTTATGCCTTGTATTCAAACCTTCTCCAAACTTCACACAGTCCCATCTGAAGTTCTTCTTTCTTTTCTAGCTGTTTCCTTTCCAAGTTTAGATGAGTGGCCTACGATTTTTCATTTTGCTTTTTGCTAGAAATGCATCTTAAATATGTCACCACATCTTAAGCAATGCAATAGTGTTTCATGTCTGTTTGCTAATCCTTTCACTGCATCTCCTCCTCTACCCCCAGGTACATCACCTGTATCTTCCATCACCACTCCTCTTCCAGTCTCCTTTGGAGGGTTGAAGATGGATTTTGATTTTTACTCCATCAGCTTGGTTCCAAGTCTCTCAGCCATTGCTCTTAAAAAATGCATCCTTTCTTTTGTTACCCAGGGCTTCCACACAAAGGAGACCAATGTGCTGCAGAGAAAGCATCTGGTTCACCAATCCATATGCGCTTGCACTCACAGCCAGATTCCTAAATACTTTTTCTAAAGCAAAAAGACTATTCTTATTAGGTATGAGCAGACTAATCCCTGCCTGACCCATGATGCACTTGAAATTATCTTTTCACCTATTTATTAAATCTGTTTTTTTTGCATTTTTCAAAATAAAATAGGTATACAGAAGTGCCTTCAAGTATTCATATAACTTGTTTGGTGTGATAACTGTTTAAAACACTGGCATCTGTTTCTATCACTAGTATAATAATGCCTCTTTTATTAAGGAAACAGAAATATAATTCTTTAAAGTCCTACTGCAAAAGGCAATAAAATTGTGAAAGGTAAAAAGCAGCACTCCACAGTCCGTAAAAACATTTAGGTGTCATATAACATGTTCTTTTGCATTATAGAATTCCTGTTCAGTATTAGGAACAAGCAACTTTTCCTGTGAACTTTTAAATTTCTCAGTCACCAGTATTTCTCAGTCATCACATAAACAGTCTAGCAAGACTTCTAAATGAGAAAATTGGGTATTAATTACCATTAATTACACATTTCCAAGGCAAAAGTAGATATTTTGGCTTGTTTTAAGTTCCTGAGCCAGGGCGATGGGATAGAGCAAACACTGGAGAAAAAAATAGCCAAAGCAAAAAAGTTAAGCCAAAAAGGAAGGTTTGAGAGGGGGAAAAAGAGTAAGATCATTGCTATCATTGCTACCTAAACTGCCATAAAAAACAAGCCAACTTTTGCAGTTGTTGACCCTGCAATGACTTGGAATAGCCAGTTTGGTAAACATTGTTTGATATTTACCATCAGTCTCAAAGGAAAACTCTCCATGGATATTTGAATCTCCCTTTGTTTCTCTCAAACTTATCAGTGAAGAAAGATCTCATGCTTTAGCCACCATCAATGCAAAAAGATAAAAGTGAATACATCTACTTCCCTCCTAGCAAACACAATCTTGAGAACAAATACTCCTTCTCTTCCATACGTGCACATTTATCCCTGGTGACAGCAATTTAAAAAAAATACATTTGAGCATGCTTATGTAAGCAAGAACAAGTAAGCAAAGTTAAAAGCCATCTTATATTCAAAAACTTTCTTGCCTCCATCTTATATTCAAAACTTCCTTGCCTTGAATCACGTACAAAAGCCATTTAAAAAACTAACAATGCAAAATATGGGTAGGTTTCCACATTTAAGCACAAACAGGAGCACTGGCTAGTTGTGCATATTGATCTTTGGATGTGGAAGTTTGTTGCAAGTTTATTTTTCTGCAATGAATTTAAACATGTCACACAATATTCAACCATGGCATACTTGGCAACAAGGACTACAGTAGAACTGTACCTCGTACACTGAAGTTATGAGTAACACAAGATAGCAATTTGGTAAGCTGAACAGGACAGCAAAAATTGGGCTTTTATTTTTTTACAGCGATGTGAAGGAAGCAGCAAACAGGCTTATTTGTTAATAAATAATAATTTACTGTTGAGAGGGAAAGAGTGTTGACTTCAAGAACAACATCACTAACAGCAGTCATTCCTTTTCTTCTTACACAATGACAGAACTTCAAACCCTTAGTATTGCACAAACCCAAGGAAGCAAACATGTACCCAAAATGATTTATACCAAATTTTCCAATTGTTCCACTACAGGCAAATCTCAAAAATAGAAATTTAAAAATCACAATTTGAGATTTACATTTTTCAATAAAATAACCTGACGTGTTAAAAAATATTTTTTTAACATATGGACACAAACATTCATTTTGTTACAAAAACGCAAGCCAAAATAAGGACTGTTTCACATTTCTCCAGCTGGAGAACTACAAGCAAAACACAAGTACATGTCTGTGAAAAGTTGACATGTGTTTCCCATTTTCTATTTCAATTTAAGACAAACTTTTGCACAAAACTCCACCACTTCATTTCATTTTTCACCCCCATATATAAACCAATATCTTTGGCCTTACTGTTTAGGTCCTGTCTAATTTCCTAAGCTAGTCGCCTGGAACTCAGGAGCTAGATCCTTACTTCTGTAAAAACTAACAAACAGATGAATTAAGTAATAATAACTCATTAGGTGAGTTAATACCACTCCTTATAGAAAACTGTTAGAAGAACCCTGTAAATTATGTTGCCACATAAACGCATACGTATTATCCTGGGTTTAATCTTTGAGAAACAGGAATATGGGCCCTGGAGTTTGGCACAACACCATTCCAGTGGTCACACAGGACTAAATGCTCTTCACAGCTCTCTAGAAGGATTTAATCTGAGAGGCATGCACAATGGATATTTCATGCACAATGGATATTTCATGCACACTTCATGAACTGAGCATTGTAACAAAGACTTCTGTTTCCCAGTGGCTTCTTTTATCCAATAGCCCAGTGGCTAAATAACTTTTTCAGGAAAGCACTGAACAATTGCTGTCTCTTCAGCCTGAGGATGCTGAAATATATGTATTTTTTGCAGAAAGTACACCTCTGGCTTACACAGGGTGTCTGGTGTGATATAATTCACCTTCCCCCTAAAGCCACACCACTGAGCCAACCACGATTTGTGATTTACTAAACCTGAAAGAGGACATACATTTCATGACTGTGACCCTCCCCCCAGGGATAAAGATGTTCTTTTGGGAGAATACCTCAACCAATACCTTCACCCAGGCCTTCTGCAAAATCACTTTCAATTGAATGAGCATATGATAGTCTGCTGTCAACATATACTTGATCTTACTTCGGTCTGTGTGAGGTCAACAACTGACTGAGCTTCATCTTACAGTCAAAAATATAAGCTGAGTCTGTGATACTACAGCTAATAACAGAGTTACAAGGAAGAAAAATGAAGGATTGATAAGGTGATACTGACCACTAAATGTAAAAGAGTCCTCACCAGTCTTATTCTCAAATCACAGTGTTTGTGGTAGATTGACCACAGCTGGCAGGTAAATCGCTTAACCCCCAAGCAGAACAGGGGAGAGAATTGGAAGGGTAAAAAGTACATAAAGGATCAAGATACAGACAATTCAATAAGTGATGAAAAAGAAAGGAAGAAAAGTAAACTCTCGCCACCAGTGGACACATGCCCAGCCAGAGTGATGCTCCAGCAACAGCTATCCAGGAAAAAACTCTCCTCTTCTCCACACCCCCCCACCCAAACACACACATTTTATTGCTAAGCATAACATCATATGCTGTGAGACATCCATTTGGTCAATTGGGGTCAGCTCTCCAGCTCCATCCCCCTCCTATCATCTTGCACAGAGTTCTCACTGAGAAATTAAGTGAGAAAGAGAGAAAGCCTTGATGCTATGCAAGGACAGTTCATTAATAGCAAAACCATTGGTGTGTCACCAACGTTAGGTCACCAGCCTAAAATACAGCACTGTGTGGACTGCCATGAAGAAAACCAGCTTTTCCACCCTCAACTGAAACTAGTACATGCTGAATCAGCTCAGACTGCCTTCACACTCCTTTTAATTTCCAGGCCATTACATTTGTCTTCTTTCACAGAACTAAATGTGCAAACAAGCAGAAACACCTTAGCATCCTCAGCCCAGGAAACAGATTTTTCTCTCCCACTCATGAAGACTTGGATGTTTAGGAGCTGGCTTAAGATGCTGCATCCAACTGTCATAAATCAAGATTTCCTTTTGGTCATTTCCCTTGTTATTCAGCCAGTACCCATGGGAGCACAGGGATGCCATGAGATGAGAAATACTAACATGAGGAAAAGCTGAAGGTGCATTAGTACACCTGCTGCTGCTTTCACTGCAGCACATGGAGAGCAAGTGAATTCAATTCTTCACTTTTTTTATGGGTATAAATAGTCCATTTGGGGGAAAAAAAATAAATCTATCTCTAAACAGAAGATTAATATATTATAAGAAGGCTCTATACTTTATAGGAGGGACAAGGAAAGGTCTTGTTCTGATCATTCTGATCTTAATGAATACCTATACAAAAATCACTCATTATCTCCACACTCTGAAACTACTTACAGTTGGAGACAAACACTACACCTTCCAAAATCCAACTTACGCGTAGGGTCCCCCAAGACCTTGGTAAGTGGATCCTACAGCTGCAAAATGTTGCAAGTCTTTTACACCACTACAAAATGTTCAACAACAGCTGCAGCTTAACAGCAGTCACTCAAATCTGTTAGCACAGGCTGCAGAACAAATGCTCAACCCCGACTCAGTTCCTTTAGTAGCATTTTGGCACTGCCACCAGGCTGACAGCTGCTCTGGCTGGTGGCTTGCAGCACATAAGGAAGCCTTGCATGGGACCAGCACAGCCCAACAGGAGCAGGGACAGCCCTCCTCCCTGGAGGGGGGAAAGAGAGCATTGTCACACTTCTGGGTCTCTGCTTGCTGATCTCTGCTTGCTCCACCAGCCCTAAGGGGTTTTTAATATCAGAGGGAAAGGCACACCCAAGCCTGTGACACAGTTATTTACAGTGGTAACTTCCCCTGTCTGCAGCCAGCCACAGACAAGCACGGCACAGATCTGCTGTTTGCTTGTCATTCCTGGGCAAGCTATGCCTGGATTAGATCTACAAGTGTATATTGGAGTCTAGAATTCCAAGAAATATTTCTCTGCATGTTTTACAGGATACAAAACCCTCTGACAAACACTATTTTTAATCTTTGTTCATGGAAAGGGCTTCTTAGACCCTAAGATGAAGCAGAACTTTCAAGAATATGTATTAGATAGTAGCATAATATGTAGTTTATCACAGGGTGACAATTTTAGATTTCTGGGTTTCTTAGAATGGCAAGCAGGTGAAGAAAAGATGGAGGAAACCTTGTGGGTTTTAGGCTTGTTCCTTCTTCATCTGCTCCATCTTTTGCTGTGACAGTGGCACTTTCTGGTTGGTTTAGAGTAGAGACAGACTGTCTAACATGGGTAATAGATATTGGAATTTATTGTAAATACTGTATATGGAGTTTTTAGTATAAAAGTAAACACCACCCTAAGGAGGTGGGATTGTGCCTTGGACTGACTTGCTGTGAGGAGCTCTGTTAGTCAGGAAAAGAATGTAATAAATAAGAAAGAATAAACAACCTTGGAAAACAGAAGAGATGGGTCTCGACTATTTCTTCCATCACCTGCCTGGGGAATAAAGACTTTTGCATCTCGGGAACCATCAAACCATATAAAAACCCGAGAAGTGTATTCTAACTCCATAAATAATAAGCCCACTTTCACCTCTTGACAAAGAAAAGAACCAGGAAGACTGCAGTTGGCATTAATTCTGGCACACATCTGCAGAAGGGGCTTCCCCTTTCAACCTAGAAATCTTTTCTGCATTTCAGTATCTTCTTATAGAAGACATGACATAGACTGCAACCCACATGACGCTACTGTGCTACTCAAGTGAATTTGAATTTTTCAAGTAGGATTTCCTGCTACATGCTACCATGTATTTCAAGATTTATTGAGGATGTTCCCATCATTCCTTGTTGCTGCCATCAGTAAAACCAAGTTTTTCTTGGCAAAATTTTCTATCTATATATTATAGAGCATATTGATTAAATAAATGATGTAGAAAATTAAATGGGCAGTGAAAATATAGATGGCTCTTTTCTAGAATGAAATGCTTTCAAATGGCATTATTCTATGCTGGTTTAACTTAGTTACAAGGAAAAAAAACTTGCAAATTTACTTCATTGTATCTCCTAAACTACGTTAATAAATAAATTTTCCCATCATTACTTATGGGACGCATCTATGAACATAAATTAGGATGCACAAAACACCCTCTGTGAGATGATACGCTCCTAGCAAAGTGAAGTTTTATTAAAGAACATGGGATTTTTCCAACTACAGAAGTAAGTCTGGTTTCTTGAACACAGGAATGCAATATACTACTGCCTAGATCCATTCCCCCCCCATACTTTTGTTGGATTTCTGTACCAGGTGACCAAATCTCTGCTGTACCCTTTTCTAAAGGGAATACCAGCTGCCTGTACATAGCACACAGGAGGAGAAGAGACACAGGAGTGGTGCCCAGCTTGCAGATGAGTTTGTGAGGATAGCATGTAGCTCCTTTTTACGCTTCTCACCCCAAAGCACAAGGCAGAGCTGACTGTGCAACCATCATCCCTAGGGCCTGATTGTCCACTCCATTTCACATGTCATGGTTGTGCAGTGGAAATCAATGAAGTTATACAGCCAGAAAATTGGTGAAACAGAGACTGGCCCTCACCCCCTGAAGGGGTTTCAGTTCAGTGGTGGGAGAAACAATCCCTTTACATACATTTGTCAATCTGGTCCCATTTATGTCAATTGAAAGTATTGCTTTTGACTTCAAGGGAGTTTAGTCACATTTGTGTACTGTTCAGAACATGCAATGGAGACTTTTCAAGAGAAAGGCCTTTTTTCAGGCAGAGATTAAAACCTGTACACACTCATGATGAATGGTATTTAAATAAAGTTAGCAATATTCTTTAAATTTGAAGACATAAGGTATTCAAGTGTTCAATGCAAAACCACATATTTCTGATCAATTACATTTTTGAATGGCTATCATTAATCCTCGACATCTGACAGAAATAAAGAGAATCTTGAATCTAGGGTTGACAATTTATAAAGGGTAAAACTTGGTATGCAAAATAGGTATGCAAAAAAAAAAAGGTATGCAAATTTACACACTCTCTTCTAGAAAAATTCATACATTCACATGCAACAGAAGACACCATGCAGTGAACTGCAGTTTAGCAGCAGGGAGTAGGACCCAATGAAATGATGGCTACTGACCTACACAGTGACATTTTCTTACAATCTCACCAAACAATCACTGCTAATGTCTGTTACAAAAAGGACAGAATCATAACAGGATACGCTCTAGGCAAGACGGCAACCTCTTCCTCCACTTAAAGTTGTTTTTAAGTTTTTTACACTGATGCAATCAGCGTTGTCAAACTGTGGAATTTTTTTTAATGCAAAATAGTAAATGACTATAAGTTTAATAAAGAAAATTATAATTAACACTATTTTTTCCCTCTTGACTTAAAATACAGTAGATCATGAGGCATTGCCAGGCATGTAAAAATCAACCTAAGAGCTCAGTTAACTGAACACAGCATAGGAGTAAAATTAAAAACACAGTGTGATGCACCCTAAGACAAACAACAAAGAAGCTAAACATTTTTCAACGAAAATTAAAAAGAGAGGTGGATGTAGATTGAGATTAAGTTTTGGATTATGAAAGGGTACAAAAAAATCACACAATAGGCAGAGCACACAAATGCTAGAACAACATCAAAAAAACCCACTGAATGTTTTTCATTATGTCATTATTTCAGGTTCTTCCTAAAAGGAGAATCAGTCCTGCCAGAAGAAATACGTGGTGGGTTTTTATTCAGGGGAAAAAACCCTGTTATGATAGCATCATAACTCTCTTAAGCATAGAAATATGCTAATTAAATGTGTGCTAACTACACCAAAAGTTTTTCTTTGGTTTCCAAAATCAACTATTTCACTATCATGGAGAGTTTTAAAATTAATACTACAGAGATCTTATTTTGAAAAGAAATTCTTCTGTGTCAAACATAAGACTCCATTCTACCTTTATGTTGTATTAGTGTATAGTTTTCTATGTATTAATCAATATTTTAAAGTTATAAGAGTTGAGGGAACATTGTGTGGATTTTTTACACTCACCTGTCATGGTTTAGGAATGGTATCCCTCAATTTAGTACTTCCACTAAAAAGAAAACCACAAGCCACTCCCCTCTCCTTCCCCTGAGAGACAGAAAGGACAGACATTTCAAATTGAAATAAGACTACTGGAAACAGGATGAAATAATCAAAACATCTTTTTTTAAAGGTGCCGAAGACTAGAAAGGTTACTTCAATAAAAACTGAGTGTTCAGACCCCTGCCAGCCAAAGTTGTATCCCTTATTAGCCACATCCAGCCTGAAGCAAAGTTAGGCTAAGATACAAAGCTTGAGAAGTTAAAATAGTTTTGAATGGGAAATGAATCTCTAAATGTATACATAATTTTGCGAGACCCCAGCAAATTACAATAATTCTCAGAAATAAACATTTAACAGCTAATTAACCACAGAAGTTTATCCTTTTCAAGAGGGCAGAACAGCTGCTGAGCTCAAGTAGCTTACGAAGACCATGATGAAAATAAAAATAACCCAGAATGCAACATGCAGAGAGAAGCCACATCCCCTTAAACAAATTAGTATGCATTACTGCTAGATTTATTTTTTTTTGGAAGAACACTGCGCACATGTGGCACACAGGAACATCAGCAGAACCCAGCCTGCATCCCAAAAGAGCTCAATGCAGGTCTGAGTGTCCAGTGAATTACTATCCTCATCTAATGAAGCACAACCACTCTCCCATCCTTTTTGCTGGCACATCATGGTGATGCATAGACCTTGCTAAAGGCAGAATTATATAGCAAAGCTCTTTAAAGAAAGTCAGACGAAAATATAGGTGTTATAACAAATTGGGCTGCTATTTCCTTGTGATTCTTCCACTAACCGATTCAACTGAACTGACAGTCTTATTAAAATATTAAATCTTTATATAAATCTTTACATATTTCTCTCTATTAGCTTCATAAATGAAAGAAAGATTTTGATTAAATGCAAGAAATAAGTTACATAGGACAGCTTCTGGTCTCTCTCACATAGGAAGGATTACAAACAAGTTTTGTCTGACCTTGCACTGTAACCTCCCACCTTTGAGCACCACCCCTGGACCTGTTCATCAATATAACCACTGCCCTCCTCTGAGCATAAAGGGAGATCAGGGCTAACATGCCACAGGCAGCTTTCTCCTATGATCATTGTACTCAGTGTTTTAGTCAGACATGAAAGAGGGAAGAAGGATAAAAATCAGCCTAACCTCCTCAACATTCATGGGCAGACTCAGAAGCTGCATGCCATCAGTGCAAGGCAGGACTGCGATACAGACACTGTAATGAAACTGCACAGTTGGTGGCACGGTCTCAGCCTGATTTTTGATGCAAAAATCCCCACTGTTCAGAAAAGAAAAAACAGAGATGACCTGAGTTGAAGTCATAATTCCCTTCACATTTTGCCAGGGCAAAGAGCACAGTTTTCACTCCTGATGCAATCCTGTGAACTGAGAGGATAACCAGCTGCATAAGATTCAATGCCATTTTCAACTAGACAAAGAGATACAGATTTATCTTCACTGTAATTAAGTACAATTTGGCTTGTTAGGAATTCTGAAAAAGTACCAATGAACTGGTGAAGTTCAACTGTTTATGCTAGGCAATGCATCCTTGTCAGAGCTGGGACTTAACTCATGGGTGCACTGATTTCAGTTTATGGGAAGAGAATTGCTGTGCACTGGCTCTTTGCTAACGTGAAAGAAAACCACCTTAAAAACTAAACTTTCTAACAACTCACAGAACTTCTGAAAACTTTTCTAACTGTACTATGGGAAAAAACCCTGAAACCTATGAAAAAGTTTAGAACGTGGAGTATTGCCAATATGCCTGACACTTTATGCAGTGGGTTCCAGCTTTTGGGAATCCAAAAGCATCCCAGCTTCCTGCCACCATAGAGAGTAAAGCTGAGATTTTCACACAACATGCCTCTTTTTTCCTTTCCAAATAAAGCACTTATGTTCAAAACACTGATTAACACTCTCTTTTTAAACAATTAGAAGAAAAAAAAAAAAAAAAAACACTCTACCTGGAAGCAATTTACTGTTTTATCTTGTAAATCTATCACCCATCTCATTCTTTGAGCTTCTTTGCTCTAAGGCACTTCAGAAGAAGTAGTTAGATAAAAGGCTACCTCAGCATAAGGAGACTACCACAATAAATGTTAGGCAGGCAGCATCAGCATCCACACTTGGGCACCAACTCTGCAGCAAGCCCGAAGTTCCTTGGTAACAAGGAGCCCAGGTTGCAAATAATTTCACCAACTGATGTTTTGAATGCTTACTTTTGAGTGCTCTAAAACCTGATGGTGACAATTCCAAGCATGGAAGTATTTTATTAATATGCTATTACAAGCATTTTTATATTCTTTTTCTCTCCATGTAAGCTTACAATCACTTATCAATTGCTCCACTCCAGGGGCACGGCCTAATGCTGTCTCAGTGGGAATTAGTGTTGATTGCCCCACTATACATCACCTATGTTAGCTTTTCTTTAAAAGGTTCTCACTTCAATCCTGCTGTTTTATAGTTCAACTTAGGTCCTGCTGTTTTGTAATTCAGATATAGCACACAGAAGGGTTTGGGTTTACCCCAGGATATGTTTTACAGAACTGCGTTTAAAACCAACATTCACTTTTATTGAAGTCATTCATGCTGTAAGTTTTAGTCTGCTTGAGTGAAGAAGAACAAAACATTTCTACTGTGAACAAATACAGGATCTTTTCTTATGTAGAAAAAGAAGTTGCTCCACAATAAAAAAATTATTTAAATGCTTTTTAAATATTTTTCTCTTTCTAAATGTGAAGTACATACTTTTTTCCAAGGTCCAACATATACAGCATACATTTTGTAAAAGTTAAGTCTCACCCAAACCATCCATAGATTAACTGAACAGCCTCACTTAGAGTGGAGGATTTGCTTTGTTCACCAGGCACTAGTATGTCATTTCAAGCATCGCCTTCACTACAGAAAATTATGAGCTGTGGAAAAAAAAAAAAAAAGAAAAATCAGTGGAGTATTATCACATTTCACCCTGTGTTCCTACAGCATTTCATCCAATCCTTTTGTGATCCAAGACATTTTGATCCACAGCTGCAAGTCAGCTTAACATTTGCTAAGGTCTACACAAGTAAGGTGCTGCACACCTCCGCCTCTGCTGATCCACCCAGGCACAGCTGGGCCAGGGAGCTGAGCTGCAGCTGGGCCTGGGAACCCCACACTGTATTGCTCTATGTTTCTAGTGCTATCCAATTATCTGCCAAGAAAAAGCCATTTGAGGGAAATTTAAATGCCTTCTGCTATTTCTGGCAAAGGGAAGGACTGCGAGGCATTGTTTCATCCATCTGCATTTTCAGCACTGAACAGCATGTTGTTTATTCCATGTCAAGCATCAGATTTCCCCATACGAAAGGCGGGAAATACCTATGCAGATAGAAAGACCCTTTTAGACTGGGTAAGACAAAATCACAATAAGGACTCTGAGATGAACCATGCTGGGTCGCATCTCTTGACAGTTGTCTACAATGTGCTGATCACAGAGCGGCTGCCAGTCTGCTGACAGCAGGAAATTCTATAAAAATAAAGAAACAAAACAACAATTACAGTAACACTGATAAATCCATGGTCCTCTTACTGATACATTATGCCTATGGAACAGTACTTCATGAAGGCACTGCCACTGCCAAAAAGATTTTCTATCTGAAATAAAGCATGAATTAATTCATGAGATGCAACACAAATGGACATTGCTTGCTAACTCATAAAATTCCACCAAATCTGTGACTATTTCAACTCCTTCTAACTTCTGGGTGACTGTTTCTCATATGTTTTAACACATTTTGCAAAACCTTATTTTCCAAAATCCTGAACTTCTACACAAAACATCAATATAGGGGCACTTATACTAAATTAGACTTTCTAGTCTCCAGTTAGTAGAGCATACTCTACAGATTCTAAATTAAACTCACTATACATGTTTTAGTTTTCTGCTTAGGAAACGAGACAGAAATCCTTGGATACTTTAAGGACCCAATATGCTACAACTTGAATCTGACAGAGCTGCTATTTAACATACATTAAATTTACACATTTAGAGATCATATACATGTGGTCCATGTCTCATGCATATGTGTGTACATATACACACAGAACATACGTATGCAGTAAGCATCAGCTCAGTGCACAACCTACTTATATAGAAATTACAGAATATATTTACTGCTCCTTTACATTTACTGAGCCATATCCACAAAACTCCAGAGCCTAAAAAGAGCTAGTCTGGACCTCATGCAGAGATGGCTGAGCCAAAATCTACTCAACCACTTCACCCTTCTATCACCCCTCCCTTCATGACATTGATAGATGCATAAACATGGAGGATGTATCCAAGCAAAGTAGCACATTACTAATTGCACTGACTTCATTAATATTGCATTATGTGTCTCTGTGCTGTAGAGAATTGAAAACGCAAAAAGATGTCAAGAGCTTATCAAAATGTGCATATAAATATTTGGTCCAATTTTTAACATGAGCACACTAGCTGTCTCTGCTTCCACAGCCCAAACTGGAGAAAGGGTCGTTTATCAGCTGCTAACCATGAACACTCAGAGTTATTTGCATCTTTCCTGTGCCCCTTGGATAATTAGGCATCACTGCAGAATAAGAAATCATCACTGTGCTACGGAGATATGTGTCTGTAAACAGAGCACTTCCAGTTGAAAAAAAGTCTTAACAAAAAGACAGATAAGGGGAGGTTTTTATCAGAGTCACACAGAACTTTAGGAAAATCAATGCATAAGGACCAGTCAGAAGGAACGTTTCTAGACATGAAATACCAAAATAAATAGAAAGCCATCTTCTTGCCCAAGTAAGAGAAAGACAGCATCTTATACTTGGTATGCTTGCAACTGTTTAAAAACATCTAAATAAATATCCATCCAAAAGTGACAATAGCGTGTGCCCACAATCAATGTGGATTTAAATGAAAACAACATTTGTGGACTGTTTTCACAAGGGCAAGAGATGAGGATTAAATAAAGAGGTACTGCAGCAACTGTGCATGCTGCAGTCTGCAAAGGATCACTCATTTCAGCAAGTGCAGAATGGCAAATTCCTCACCCAGGTACTGATTAACACTTTTCATCTCTGAGCAAAGCTTTGTTATAGCAACAAATAGCTGCAAACAGGACAAACACAAGGAGAACATGCAGAATCTCTTTTGTTCTTTCCACCTTTCTCTGCTTCTCGTGGGGAGTAAGAATTTGAGCATGTGAGCACTGGCATATACTACTACAAGTAACATGTAAAATTGTGACTAGCCACAATGAACAAAATAAATAAATAAACAACTAAGTACAGTATTCTTCATCCAAGTTTAACTCTACAACTATCTCAAAACAGAACCAGCTGCTCCCAGAATAGAGACAAAAAACTTTCCCAGAGTCAGCAATGGAATTTTTTCTGCCTGAACTTCAAGCTTTTCTTGTACTTCACCACTTTGTGAGAATCCTCACTGAGCACTTTTTACATAGAACTGAGATCCCAGATGGCATCCTACTGTAATTTGAGTAATATTTTTGTCATAACTACAGTTATTAATAATTAGAAATTAATAACTCAAGGGACATATTGTCCTGAGAAACTGTCAAGCTATCTTTTAATCTTGTAATTAAAGTTCAAACATATTCTGTCATGTAAAAATCTATGCATTCTAAGAAATATTTCAGTCATTAGTGTATAATTTCGTTCATTTACTGACAGCAGTATACTAATTAAAGTCAGCATGGAATTTAGAAATCGCCTAGTAGATTTTTTTGCTTCTTCTTCACTTATCTCTGATGGCTATCTTTTATGCTGCTAAAATGTAAATACAGATTTATGCAATTAAATTTTCTTAAAACCTGATTATTTTTATTGAATTATCTTGGGACAAAGGTAACTTTCTTCATAGCAGCCTGTGGAATCTGTTCTCTCCGTTTAAAGGTGAAGCAGTGTTTGTACCACACCAACATTTTGGTTATTGCTTAACAGTCCTTGCCAAGGCAAGAACCAAGGTTTTCTCTCCAACCTCACATACACTCAGAGGCCAGCAGATTAGGGGTGGGCAAAAGGCTAGAAGGGAACACAGCCGGGACAGCTGCCTCCATTGACTAAACAGACATTCCATTCCATACAATGCCATGCTTAAATATAAAACCTCAAGGAAGTTAATAGGATGCAGGTACGTTCATGGTGGTGTTTGTCTTCCCAAGAAATCATTATACCTATTTGATAGGAGAGGGAGAGATGATTAGGGCAGGAGTTTTGCTGTGGGCTAGGGTCAGCCCACCACATCACTCTGTCTGAATATTTTCTGTAGCTATTATCTACTTTGCCTCCCGTGCACCCCACTCACTGCATTCAAATCCCCACTTAAGTGATCCAGCAAGAGCAATACCCTACACACCTTCTTCAGTGAAAGTAGGCCACCTCTCCTTTCAAATTGTCCTTGGTAACCAAGCAAAGTCACCAAAATCTCGAAACTAAGCATATAATCTGGAACAAGGAATATACATTTAATTTGATACCGAGTTGTAGATTATTCTGTCTTGGAAGGGTGATCCACAAGGATTAACAAAGTCCAGCTCCTGGCCTTACACGGGACAGCCCCAGAAATCACACCATGTGCCTGAGAGTACTGTCCAAACCCTTCTTAAACTCTGTAAGGCATGGTGATGTGACCACTTCCCTGAGGAGCCTATTCCAGTGTCCAATCACCCTATGGGTAAAAAAAAAAAATTTCCTAATATCCAACTTAACCTCCCCCGACACAGCTTCAGACCTTTCCCTCAGGTCATATCTCTGGTCACCACAGAGAAAAGATCAGTCCTGGCCCTCTGCTTCCCCCAAGAGGGAGCTGTAGACCCCTTTATCTATAAACAGATATCTATCTATTTTGTCTACTATAGATGAAATGTTTTCCAAATGTTGGGCTTCAAGCATTTTTATTTTTCAACAAATATTACATGAGAAATATCATGTGTTTCTATTGAGGGTACCAGTATCAACCTGCAATTTTGCTGCAAACCGATCAAATTCTCCAGGTTCTCCTGACCACCAATTGATCAATGTTTACTAGAAGAGCATGAAGAACTACTGAACAATTTCAGTTGTACTAAACAATTTGAAGGACTACTGAAGGATGTTAATCTACATAGACAAGGTATTCAGAGCACAACTGTTTAATATTCCAGAAATACCCATGCAATGATAATTGTTTAAACATTTACATAAGTGAGGACCCTTCTCCATCAGAGAACAATACATTTGGAAACAAAGCTTGTCACATGATAGTAGTCTGCTTCTGCCCTACATCCCTCTGGCACAAGAACAACAGCTTGCTTTATTGGCAAGGCACTCAAGTAACTAGCCAAGATCTTGAATCCCAGTGCCCAGTCTTGCAATTTTGATAGGTAGACTGTAAGGAGGGAGCAACCAATTTCCATCTGCACACAACCAAACAGGCTGAAGAGAGCAGAATGTTGATAAGTAAGCATAATGTACCAAACACTGAGCTATCATTAGTTGAAGGCAAAACTTCAAAAGCTTTGAAATCCCAAGCCTTCCTCCTTAATAGCTACAAGTAATCTATTTTTTCCCAGTTCCACAACAAACGCAACACCAGTGAAAAATCATTACATGTGTTTCAATAGCCAGAGGTACAAATACTCATAGGAAAAAGTAGCATTATTATAATGTCCTTGTGCAAAGCAAATAAGTGGGTCTGGAACTATTTAACCACCCAAACACGCAGCTGTTACTGAGGAAAACTGACAGCACAGGAAACGTTTCTTTGAAATTGAAGTGAGCAACTGGAAAAGGAGTTGTGCAAAACAAACAGTTTAATCAGTCTTTGCCACTGTGGCTCAATTTTTCTTCCCTATACTTCAGGTCTCAAAGCCTAAACAAAGAATAACAAAATCTATTTGATGGGTTCCCATCAGAGAAAGACAATATAAGATCCACAGAAATACTTGTGAATAGCATTGCCTGTTTTTGTTCTCTATCAGTATGTAGCACGTTATGCTAAATCCAATGCATGCAAACAATGGAGTGGATTCAATTTCCATGCAAAAAGCCCCAATTCATTATGCTGACTGAAAACTGTATGGGATGGAGGGGAGTGAGAATCAATGAAAAGCAGGGTCACTTGATTATATGCTGAGATTTAACTTCTGGCCCAAACATATACTCTTCAAAATCAGGTGCGCAAAAGGCTTCCATTAATCTTTTGAATCTTTCTTTTAGTGACTAATTACAATAAAAGTGACAGTGTCTGGCTACATATAGATTATAAAGGAGCAACTAAAACCACTAACATTTCAAGAACAAGAAAAGGTTTTCAGTGTTTCTTTACTAGCAAAGAACACAAGAAAATAAAATCACAAAGATCTTCACATAACCAAACTCTATTACACTTGATGGAAAGAGCTTCCACCTTTACCACATTTTCAACACATCCCAGAGACAAGGAGACAAGTGGTGGCCTAACACCATAAATATGGAATAGAGACAAGCAACAGACACTTGTCTTCTGTATCCATTTATTGCTGCAATAATCTAATAGATGGCACCATAAAAACCATAAAGTTGCAAGATCTCCTCCAGGAAAAAATGCATAATACCGTAGGAAAAGTCATTCACAGTATATTTTTTACATCATAGAGCCTCTAAATACCAGTAGTTCAGGCATATGCAGAAGTGTATAACTGGACTGTGATTCACCTGCTGAATGGTGGACAAGAGAAAGTAACACCTATATGGCCTTTTCCCAGTGAAAAAGATTCTTCATCTTTTAAAATAATCCTAAAATAATCCATTCTCTTCCAGCATATCTACTCCTGCCTAGACAGAGGAAATAGTTTCAAACTGAAATTTCTACAGTCTTAGTAACATCCCACATTTTCCATCTTAGTCCTACAATCTGCAGCAGAGATACCAAGACAACAAGCCAGCAGAGTGTAGACAAAAAGTCCCAAATTGCAAACTTATCAAACATCACCCCTACTCTTCCTTGACTTTCATGTGAAGAATAGTTAAAAACCATACTGATAAAATTATAAGTGTTTGTTTGAAAGTATGAGGTGGAGAGGGTAAATACAGCTTCACTTTTTTTTAATGTTTGCCTCACAAACATGAACTCCTTCCTAAGGAAGGCTCAACTATTTGCAAGCAGAGACAAACAAAACCTTTTCTTACAAACAGCAGTAACAATAAGTTACTTTGGAGGCTGGTCGCTTTTGGAAAACAAAACCATTACTTGATCATAAAATTCAGTGTCTCAGTGATGTTCTTAATACTTGGTATCTAATAGTGAAAAAGTTTCCATCCCACTAAAATCTGAATAAAACCATATTAAGAAAACCAGCTTCATATGTATTTCCTAGCACAGCTGAAGTGTTTTCAGACTGGCTTCAGCTCAACAAAAACACACAGGTGAAGAAGACATGCAGAATGGTCACATATTGAACAATTTCCAGTAATCAATAATACCACAATGCTTTGATTTTGGGGTATTCTGAGACAAGCAACTGACAAGGACTGAGAAATACCTTGTTCAAACCAACAGGATTTCCAGGCTGAGCTAGATCTGTCCTAAACCCCGACTACAGCCTGCTTGTCAGGGTCCTTAGGCCTAAACCTTTGCACACTTTATCTTTGTTGGCTGACATGTGCTAGCAGTTTGCTGCTCTGTTCTAGTTTTAAAAGACTCTGAAGCTGGAACAAGCACTAATTAGAACATTTCCAGTGAAACAAGTTAAAGTTTTGACCTGGAAGATATCCAAGATACAGCAGGATTAGTTTCTAGCTAAAGCAACTGAAATTAAAACCTTGGCTTTTCAAAACTGAAAATGTGCAACCTCTGTGCAATTTTGTTGTGCACCATCATCAAACACTCCAGTCTTGTTCTATTGTGGAATAAAAGGACAAAACTTGTAATCCCCCCCCAAAAAAGCTGAGAATCAAAACTGTTCTCTCAGTTCATTTTTCATAAAATACTCAAGATACTCAATATGTATGAAATACCCAATAGCATATGAAATTAAACTGCTTTGTTCTTATAATTTTGACGGGGAGGTGGGGGGGGAGACGGGGAAAATGAAGGAACCCACTGAATCATTATTTAGACACTTGCTATTCACTGCAAGTACAGAAATTAAAAGTTACTTTCAACAGCTTTTAAATTCTAAATCCTTAGATAACATTTTGAAGTAGAACCTCCAGGACTACATTGTTTGATGTCATCTGAAAGCGTGGCACCTGCATGCTGCATGTTGTGAGGATGTAGCAGAGATGGGCTCACACCAGCACAATGATGTTCTTATGCCAAAGACAACACCAGACCCACGTGCTGTAAAAAATAAAGATGAAAGGAAGTATTAGCTTGGGACCTTCCCTTGTTTCTTCCTGCTTTACCAAGATATCATCCTCTAAAATTTGCATAAAACACGGGTTTTTGAAGGAAAAGATCTTTTTGAATCAGGTTTTATGGGCTTTGCCATATATCCATTTCTTCAGACTCTAAGCCAGGTTCCACATTAGCTCAGTCACCACTTAAACATAATTACCTAACGACCTGGAAAAACACCAATTATCTGCAATAAAAGCACAAGCATAAGAAATATTACTACTTCTAAACATAAATCAAATACCAGTGATAATTCCCCATAGTGCTAAAAGAGTATGCATAAGGAAAGAATGATATACCCCTTAAAAATTACTGTCCTCATTTATTAAATCCTCCAGATGTATTTCACAGACCTTATCTGTCCCTAATCATCTTCTTTTATGTTCCTTAATGTAACATTGCCAGATATTCAAAGTTTCCAGTGGGGACACTGACATGTGTACCTAATGTACCAAACCACATGCCCATCAGAGATTGACAAATCCCATGGAGGCTCTTACATTTGACAACCAAACTCGGAGTCTGGAGATCAAAACAACTAATGAGCACATATGACAGTGTCTTTGCACATTAAGTGATTTTATAGTGTCTTTTGATTAAACAAGAACAGTGAGATCTAAGACTGCAGGTACTTTGCAGCACATCACCTACAGAAAATGGTTTTAAAAGCTGCATTTAGAAAAACACCCCAGATTTTGCAACTTTTTTGAATTAATGCTGCATCTAGAAATTCTTTATAATCTATACATACAGCTAGCACTATAGACATGGGTAGGAATCATAATATACTGAGACTTGCAACAAAAAGACCAAGGACAACTTCAATTTGACAAAGGAAGAAGAAAATAAAATTCATAGCACTGCCAGTGCCTTGGACCTGCAGGAGTGCAAACACCTTGTTAATTGGGATCCCCAGGTGCTCCCAAGCAGGAACTTGCTGTTCATTACAACACAGACTACAGCTCCCCCATGGTCTCTGCCAGACTTGGCAAATAGAACAGAAAAGGAAAAAGGGTTTTCTCTCCTGATCTTCATATCTGATATAACAGGTTAACACACCAATACACCCAATCATCCCCACAAACAAACCCATCTCTATTAATAGCTAAGTTTGAAGCTTCACAAAAAAATCAACACTGTCATCCTGACCTTCATTATGGCTGAAGGGGGACAACCTCACTCTGGCTGGATACAGGTGATAGAACCATTTCTCTTTTATTCTATTACTGACTTGTAATACAATGAAAACAGACTAGCAGAGTCTAGTTCAGGTGAGGATTTCATTGCTTTTTACCTCCCATTTCCCCTCAAGTCCTCACCTTCTCAGAAGGTTGTAACTGCTGACAAGACTTTGTTCTGCAGTTTCTACTACACATACATAGTTCATTAAATACTTGTATATTCTCAGAACTCCATTCTCCTGTGTGTACTTATTGATTTCAATTCTTCTCTACTATTATTGTCTTCTCACAACTAAGTTGTGAAGTATTGTTATGAAGTATTTTAAACTCATCTGTGTGAAAGAGCCACAGAAAAGAAAACTACATTACTTTAAAGGTTTGATAGTTTTATGTAGCCACAAATTAATTTTCTGCAAAATAAAATATGAAAAGTGTCCACCATAAATAACACTGGGAAAAATAACCTAATTCCACCAAAAATAACTTATTCAAAAGTTAAAAATAAAGTCTTTCCAGAAAAATAATCTAATTGGGGGTACAATTTCCCCCTCTCCTTTGTATTCATGAAGTTTAAACTTTCTCTGTAGGTTTAAATCTCTTCCCACTTGTCTTGTCCTTTTCAGCCAGAAAACCAAGAGCACTGAGGTCCCAGTGATGAGAAATGACTCACTAGCAAGTGCTGAGTCACAATCACACCAAATACAGTCTCACATCTTGATGGAGCATCAAATTCAATAGCTTTGCTTAGTCACTTGAGCTTGCCCTAATTCCTATGATTCACTCAATTTCAAAACATTGATTTCTGATTTCAGGTTTTTGCTTGCAATATATTCTGTTGTATAACTCTGATACAACTCTCAATGCGGAATTGTTGCAAGCCCTCCCTAACCCTCAGTCAGATCCCAGGCTTCAGACACAAGGTGTGTCACTTAGCAAATCCAAGCGGCCAATATGCTGCAGTGCACATTGGATTAATTTGGAAGTGCTGATCTCTCCCACTCCTTGCACACCTACAAAGAATTCCAGCTGACATCAGAAGACACATGCTTTAGGATTTCATCCTGCCCTGACTCATGCCAGCAACAACCTACCATCAGCTAAAAAGTGTGACCTTTTTCTGGGAGGGCTCCTCAGCCTGACAAGGTAAGACACGAGAAGCAAGTGCTCAGCAGTTTATGCAGAGAATGAGGTATTTGACCACAATTAAACAAGCCAGTGTTGGAGTGACAGATTTCCGATTCTTAATTGTTCCAGTTTGTTACCTTTTGTCTTGTCTGATGGTAGATAAAGCAAAATTACAAAATTATCCAACTGTTTACCTATTCATCCAATTACTTATATATGGGAGAAGCTAAGTTTTGCCAAAATTCAACTACGCTAATACATTTATTTCTCTTCTCAGAAATTGACAGCAATGTTTTATCTAATTACACCTAGCATTTCAGCCATAATCCAGAGGACTTCTCTAAAAGGTTGCAGAGAGGCTAGCATGGGGGGATGAAGGAAACTCATCAACGAGAGAGGGAAAGGCAAGATGCAGTGAATAGGTTTCTGATGACTACCACATTGCAGTACCTACAGGAGGCAATTATCACTACACTGTTATTTATTCTTCTGTCTTCAGGCACAGTTTTTGTGCTTCCTCACTGTGTATTTCTGCAGCAGCTGCACTTACAATTGTTGTGCTGGATTAGTGGCTAATAAGCGTGTCAATGCTGAAGGCACTCAGCCAGTTAAGTACATTTGGAAAAGTTTCCCTTGTAAAAACATACTGTGAGGAAGGCAGGGGTCATCTCTGGGATTTCTGGGAATAAAACAGACCACACAAAATCATACAGAGTTCACAGAAATCCTACAATAAAGGTTATAAGTCTAACCCTTAAAGAAGCTTTCAAGCTTCTTAGGCCAGCTATTCTGACTTTATCAATAGGCAAAAATAGCATTAAAAAAAGAAGAAAGACAACAAAAAAAATATTTAACCTTTAGTCATAACAAATGAACTGTAGGTTATATGTTCTCCATAGGCTGCAAATTCCCAAGTCCTCCTCCATTTGTTTACTATGATATTACATTTCTTAAAAAAGCTCACCCTAGTTACAAGTTCTCTTTTGCAAAATATTGTCCTTCTCGTTTACATATATCCTAATGTAAGTAAATTAAAAGCATATCTCAATCAGTCTAAAGAACTCCACAAGAAGTGCCTTTCCTACAGGTACCTGAGACTGATAAAACTAACCTGACATTATTGCTCTGGACATCCAAATCTACCCCTAAAACAGAAAGCAAACACAGCCATGACAAAATTAATTCTACCTCTTCCTTCCCACCCCCACCTAGGCTGAATTACTGCATGTCTATATCAGTGTGAGCATAAAACAAAATGCTTCAAGAGAAGAAATAAGAGATCCACCCAAAAGCAAATCATGTCTTGGTGTCTTAACACTCACCAGGTTCTTGTGGCTTGTCTAATGTAGGTAGGGGATAAGCTTGAATTCAGGCCTCACACTATGGTTGAAAGAATACTGTGGTGGGTATAGTAAAAAAAAACCTTGGCATCTGCATGTCCTTTTAAAATTCTATTTCACTCTAAAGCTGAAAAAGTTTAGTTCAAACATTACTATCTTGAAACTTTAGACAGAAAGCAGTCAATTTTTGACATACTGATTTTGTTTCTGCTGAGAACAATAACTTCACCAGGAAAATACCAAGCAACTTTATCAAAAACTACCACTTCCTTTGTACAGAAGTACAAAACACCACCCTGCTCAAAAGATATGCACTTGTATTTCTAATTATCAGTGCCAGCAGCTGTGGGGAAAACAATACCTCTCCTTTTCAGAGCTTTGACATGATAAATGTTGGAGAGCTGCTACTGATATCAAAACTGACCAGCAGGACCACAGCTGGAGAGAAAAAGAGGCAGAAGATCAGGACAAAAGTAGTAAATATGTATGGCATAGTATGTATGGCATGCTTTTATATGCCTTATTTATTCAAACTGTAGAAAGACTCCTTTTAAAATCCTTAAATCCTGTTTTTAACACACTGTCTGCTCATGCAGCTCAGTGACCTTGGTGCACAGTAAAAACCAATACAGTTACTGAAGACTGATTTCAATAACTTTCTGGAAAGGATCCAAACCAGCTTCTGCAGTCTCTGCATCAAAGACAACGCAGATAAAGAAAGGCAGAGAGTAGCTGCTCTTAAATCTGGTGTAAGACATTCACAGTTTTCTGCAACAACTTAATTCTAACATATTTTCTATGGGTAGGTATCCTGGCTCCAGCCAGAACAAGGTTAATTTTTTCCATTATCTGGGTGGGGGCATGGCCAGGACACAGAGGTTACTCTGTACCACCTCACATCACTGTCAGGGCACAGGAAAAGACACTCTTCCCTGAAGAAGTGGTTCCTTCCCTGGCATGGGGAGCAGTCTCTAGTACTGCCATTATTGGTTGTGTTTTCCATGTGAATCGTTTCTTTTCTTGCACCCTCTTTCATTAGCATTGCTGCTGTTACTGCTTATTTTCTTGTCCCATTGCTGTTACCAATAAATTGTACTTATCTCAACCAATGATCTTTGCCTTTGGTCCTCCAATTCTGTTCCCCTTCCCCAAGTGGAGAAGGGGAGGACAAAAGTGGGGGAAACAAGCAGCAGTGTGGTTGTGCTGGGAGCACTTGACTGGAGAATACCATTCCTAAACCATGACAAGTCTGTCAGGCAACAACACCCCACCTACTACTTACCATGGCTACACACTGGGGTTAGCAAAGAACTACCACACTTCTATTCTTGCGTAAGACAGTACAATGTCTGTTTAACTACAATTTTTTCTAATCAACAGAAGAGTTTTACCTCTGAATTGTGGCATTTTGTGCATTATTGTCAATGGGAAAGAGTTGCAATGCTGGTGTTTTGCTTTTTAAAACACTCCATTACTAAGTATTTGCTAGTTTAAATCTAGGTATCCATACAGCTACCAAAATATTTTATTCTACCACTGGACCCATCAAAGCAAAGGAAAAAAAAAAAAAAAAAAAAAAAAGAACCAACCAACACTGGTAATCTGTGCAGTAGCCAAGTGTACCAGGATATTAGTTCATACACAGAAATGAGGCTCTTCTTATTCAGAATGCAAATCTCTTCAATCCTTAAGTGCTCCATCAGGAGTCTTGGACTGCACCTCTCTGCACAAAATTTAAGCTGCTTTCTGCAGGATGCCAAATATATATATACAGAGAAAGAGCATTACTAAAACAAATATCAAGGCACAAACAAAACCAGACTTCAACAAATGATTGAACAGAGCCAGTTCAGTCTCTTCAGTGATAGAAATGGTCTTTTCATATCTCACTGGAAACTATTTAAAAAATGACATTTTCTTACCTTTATTCTCACAAATCTTTCTGTGAAATATTTACCCATGACCAAGTGGACTATATTGCTTATTTGTGATTGGTCAAGTAGTGCTTTTTGTGTTCACTGGATGTGCAATGTTTGCAATGAGCTTAAGGTAAAGAAGCTTCTCAAAACTCTAGAGAATAAAATCTGCAGAGACCGAGGTTCACCAATCTGTTAGCAGAGGGAAAAAGAAAATTTATTAAAAAAAAAAAATTGAACCCACAGCTTTTTAAGATTTCAATCCTGGATTCAGAGAAATCTCCTTCAGAAAGATCGCTAAGTGCACCCTCAGGTTCCTTAAGGGACCAGCAAGACTTTAGAACAGGTCTGAGACATGTGACAGATCAAGAATTCATTATGATGCTGATGTCAGACCCCTTATCAGATGTGTCCCATCTAGGAGAAGATCCACAGTGGTTACAGATAAGGTCTAAAACCTGTAGCTTATGCCCTCAAAAACTGTCAGCATTACTATACTAATTATTCATCATTACTCCTGGGGGCTTTATGTACTGGATTTATTTTTAAAAAGCAAACAAAAGAAACACACACCAAGGAAACAAAAATTAAAAAACCAGAAAACCCAAATCAAACAGCTTAAAGGGGGAGCTTGTATTTCTGAATCAAATCACAGCTTTAAATGCTATAAAAAGTAATCAATTCCTCCCTATATGACCTTTTAACAAGTTACCAAGTTTTGTCTTTTTCTAAATCAGACATTTCCTTTTCAGGCTTCCATGGGCCAGAGGGAAAAAGATACTTCTCAAGCAGAGACAGAATGATGTCTAACCATGTCAGCTGATTGGCAGAATTCTGACAGATGTAACATACTTATTAGCAGGTAGGAGAGAGGAATTAGGGGGGAAACAAAAGTCAGGATGTTCTTTTTGAAGTAATTACCAAATACATTGCAGCCAAAACTAACATTTTTTTTTTATCTGCCGGTTTATCACCTCCCTCAAGCTTCCTGTCAGGAGAGACTGCTGCACGCTTTACAAATTTGCAGTTTGGTATATTTTACTTAAATGGGAAGCAAATGCCACACTTAAAGAGGCATCACTAAAAAATAGACAAGATGTCTCTATACTCTTATTCTTGAAGCTGCATCTTGACTATGTGCTTTCTCTTGACCTGTCAATTTGAGGCAGAGAAGAGTAATCTGTGAAATAAGCACTGTTGCAAAAACTCAGGTCTTGAAATAGTCATTGTAACTGCATTGCTGGTTAGACAATTTCTTATCAAGTCTGAGTCCAAAGTTTCTCTTCTTCCCCATCTTTTCCAAATAATAATGAATGTTAGCTAATTATAAATTGCTACATGTCTTGCACAACAACAAAGATTTTTTAATCTTAAATAAAAAGACAAAGATACGATTAATAGCATGCTGTAAGCACAAAGTAGCCAAAGCCAGGGCCTTGATCATGATTTGATTTTGCAAGTATAAGTTCACATATATCTTTCATCACATTTGCTCATGCATGTTCTTCTTTCCCAAGAGAAGTACTTTTGAGATTAGCATTTACTACAATAACTCAAACATTACTACATCTTCCAACATGGGCTCCATTGTTTCACTTTCCAATAATAATAAAACAACATCCTTTTTTGGGATAAAATAATATAAATATTGCTCTTATTTTCTGCAACAATGATAAAATTTTACTTCTTTGTTTCTTTGCTTGTTCCCTTTCATGCTTCAGATTATTCATTAAAACTTAACATGTTATGTCCTCAGTATAAACCTAATAGTCCAACTTTTCTTATTTTCCTACCTTCACTGTAGTTTAAAATAGTACAGTTAAACTCCTAAATACACTCTAGGCGCCACCTAACTCATTTTTACAACAGTGCAAATGAATCCAAGCGCAGCCACCCTACAAATTCAGAATCCTTCCAATCCAGCAAGTAAGAAGGGTGTTTTTCCACAAACAGTTCTAAACAAAAGGCAAAGGATCCCAAAACTTGCATTTTCACCATCATGAAAAAACTTTTTTCCAGAATCAACTTAAAGGTCCTTAAACAATAGCTTGAGGGCACTTGAGATTAAAAGTAATATTTTTTTAATAACTAAAATTAACCACTGAGACGGAAAGAGAACATCCAGGTACTTTGGGACTAAAAAAACCTATACAAATAGACAAAACAAACATAACAACCAGCAAAAGTGACTATCTTTTGTAATAGAAAGTCCTAGACAGAGTGAAGCATTACTCAAATACTTATCCCAGTGCTGAAGATGCCACAAAAAACAAATACAGCCACAAAAAAAAAAAAAAATCCAAACCCACAGGGTAAAAAAGAAAAATACATAGGAACCCAGTATTAAAAAATCCTTCTAAAATTTTGAAATCATAGAAGCAAAATACAGGCTTTATTTTTCTGGCCCAACTAGAAATAAGAAATACAAGAAGGAATTTTGAGTTAGGTAGTTTGCATGAAACACCCAACTCAGTTTCATATACGTTAAAGAAAAAGGCATTTATGTAAATATTGAAAATAAAACTGATAAATGATGCTTATGGGCTAATTGTAGTTCTTCTATCACTCTAGAAGGATCCATTGCTATTTATGTCACCACATTACTGCTCCAAACACAAAAAAGCAGCAACTCCTGAGCCACCACCTAAAGCTGTGGTGGATACATTTTGTAAGTAAGCAGGACAAAATCTGACGAATAGCCAAGTACAGCAACCTGAAAGAGGAGCAGTAATGATGACAGTTCTGATGACAAGGAGACATCACTGGCAGGAAGAAATGTGCCATCATGTCAGTTTCCAGCTGGGCTCTCCAGACAGTGCTGCTCCTAGATTTTTTCTTGCCTACAAGGTGCCATTGACTTCTCTGATCTAGTTGCTCAACCCAAGCAAAAAAGTTGATGGAGTATTTCAGCTTTTCTTTTATCAAGATTATTATTGAATCATTCCAATATGCTTCAATAACAGTATGTTATTTGTGCTATTCCTGTTTCTTGTTCACCCCTAGCTGTAACTATTATTCTGATAAATCTGTTCTGTAACTATAACAAATGACCCAGTTACAAAAACTCCTACCTTACTATGGGGGCAAAACATAGCCTCTTACTCAGAAGTTGCTGTAAACACACCAGTAGAGCAGGCAAGACAGTCATAAAATCATAGAATCGTGACAATTTAGGTTCATCAAGTCAGAAAGTTAACTCAGCACTACCAAGTCCACCACTAAGCTATGTCCCCAAATACCACACCTCTAGTTATTACTGAAACACTTCCAGGGATGGTGATTCCACCACTTCCAATGCCTGACCAACATCCCATCCAAACCTCCTGGAACAGCTATATACTTGAGACATATTTAGATAGAGATATACATTACCCTCACATAACACACACCCCCAACTCTCACACTGGATTTTTAATTCTCTTTAGCACATCACCCATCACTCAGTTATAGCAGGTAGCAAAAGTCTTTCATATTACATGGACAAGGTAAGGTAGCAGCAGTCAGTAAGTTTTGGGCAGAAGAAACTGATATCAAAAACAAGCTTTCTTTTTTTCAAAAGAAAAACCTATGAACTACATTGTGTAAACAAAAAACATTTTCTCATGTCCACAACAGAAAAAGTGCTGGAAAAGTTTCCAGAGACCATCTAGCCTGTCTTAAAGATGGATTATTTATATCTAGATCAGTATGTACCAAATGGCTAGTTCAGCCCACTTATAGAAAATAATCATTTTACATAATTCGGAATATAATTATTGAGAGGAAGGCAGCAAAGCCCTAACACAGAAATGGGGGCTTCAGATTTGGACTATCAGGTGATATTCTGGGACAGGATTAATGCTTACATTTCTGGAGGCTGAAGAGCTGATAGAGGTGACAGGTATTTTCCATTCCACAACAGCCCAAATTTTTTTTCTCCTCCAGTGATGCTCCTTTACTCTCTAACTTACTCATTGAAAAAACAGAACATTCTGAGGCAACTAAGAGATCAGTCTGATACTTCTGGCACTCCAGCCCCCTCTTAAGTTTTATCTGGAGTGGGAGGAGCAGCTTGGGATGGTGATAAGGAAGAAAAGCAGGAGTAGTAAATTAGGTATAGAAAGCTAAATGTTCTGCTAAAACACCAAAGTCTATGCACAAAATTTTGTTCTAGGAAAACCAAAAAATCTACTTACTCTAGAAGGACTTGAAATTCTTGGTCTTATTCTTCAATTACAGGAAACAATCATAGAAGGCAATATTATTTGAAATTCAGATCTGAAAGCTACAACTTTTATTTCATAAAGCTGGTAGGGAAAGAGACAAAGAGGCAAGAGGAAGTGGATTTTCCCTTCTCACAAAATTTTCCCTTATTTTCCCCAACCCAGTCAAGAACCCTACAGCTAGCCAAGACACCAGTATTTAGATCAGCTCTAACGCTGCTAAATGCAACAAAGCAAGAGGTTTGGATTGTCACAAGACCTTACAGATGCACATTAGGATACTGTAGTTTTCCTCAGTGGCATAAAGATGTCATTGCAGCAGTACCCGAAAGTAGGACTGGCTTTGGAGAAGAATCAAACTAGTGGAAAAGTTTCTACATCTACCGTAGAAATGGGGCTGCAAATGAACTTTTGTCAGCACCACCAAAGGGACACTCTCACAGCTGGTAAAGAAAAAATGGATCTCTCCTCATTTTGTGTCACAGAAGCAGCATCTGTTGAAAGCCATCCGATGCCAGTCCAGCCCATCTGCTCAACACTCACTACAGAAGGGCACACACAGTGAAATACAGAGGGAAAGCAGGGGATCCACACAGGCCATCCTTTGCACAACACAGGGTACAACAGAAACTCCTGTCTCTAGGCTACAAAGCAGGTCAGAAATCACTTTGGATCCTTTACTTATGACTACTGCCATACAGTCATTATCTTCTCACAGAGATTCTGCTGTCCATGCAACCCCAGACGAAATGAAATCCTCAGCAAATAGCTCTTATTATAGAAGGAAGCATCTGAGCTCATGAGAGAGCATGGCAAGTGAAAGCAGGTTTTTCTGCTGTCACCTTGCCTAGGCTATCTGAACCTTTCACCAGGATCAGCAGAGTCCTTCATCCACAGCAAAGACTAAATGAGAAAATCCACACACAGCTCTGGAACCTGAGCAGCCTCTCCCCCATCTCCTCCTTTAGGGTCTGCCACCATCCCTGAGGTGTACATCCCTGAGCATATCTCCTGAGGTGTACAGCCAACATCCACACAGGGTGACCCCATTCTCAGGAGACTCTGAGGAGCCAGCTGGGTCCACGGGGTGACAGTCCAACCTTCCTCCCAGAAAGGTGACATGGAGTACACCTCTCCAGTGAGACAAACTGAGATGGTTCTCACTGGAGATGATGATTCTGAAGACCAGACCCCCTGCTACATTTAATGACTTTGCACAAGGTGTCATGCAAGCAGTCCAGAGGCTTAGTTTGCAGATGAATGCACTACTACATATGCATAATTAAGTGTCCTGTATACATACAGAATACTTCCCATCGCCAAGTAGTCGAAAAACAAACATGATTTACTTCATGGAGCTGCTTTTTCTTCTCATTCCTCTCTCAGAAATGCTGAGATTTCTTCAAACTTTACTTCTAAAATGCACAGACTATTTTGTAAGCCAAAACAAATATATTCTCCTCTCCCTACCCCCAATGAATTTAGTCTCTATCAGATAAAGAGAACTCTTTACAGAGTCCTATCTTCCAGCCTGAGCAATTAATCATCTTAGTAACAGCAGACTGGAAAAAGTCAAAGAATACATTGCATAAAGGAAAATCCTATATTTTACCATTTCTCCCTTTGGAAAGCAAAGAAAAAAAGCTAAAAAACAAAACCCAACACAAGCCAATGAACTCTGAAACAACGCATCTTCAAAGGTTTTCCCAGTTATCAAAATACAAAAATGTACTGAATAACTAGTAACTGTGTTCTGTAACCAGAAGGATGAACTGTTAAAGGCAGCTCATATTTTGTGAACCAATTTCTTAAAAAGCCATGTTAAGTAAGGACATATTTTTGACCCAATACATTTACATAAAGATACAACTTTGCTTGAATTGATAATGAATATTATATTATCAAGAATTCCAACCAGCAACCAAAAATCTCCCACCCTTCAAGACTGCTGTTGCACCAGGCAAGCTCACTGAAATAAGCTGTTTGCTAAAAGGCTGTTCAGGGAAGACCATTGTCAGTACTTAATAGCTGATACAGACCATTGAGTAGGCAAAGCATCTATGCTCTGCAGAGTGAAAACTGCTTACCTGGGATAGATCTATTAGGCTGTGCAGCTTCATTGATGGGATTAAAGTTATAGACATGACAGTGCCACTGATGATTTTAGTTCATAAAGGAATGAGGCTAAAAGATTACTGTAGTAACAGATAGACTGTTAAGGCCTGGAAAGCTAATTTTTCCCATTCCTGATTTCTTAGCATTGTCCTTCCAGTGCTAATTACCTAATTAAAGGAGCTGTGTGATATTAACAGCACATCTACTTCTTGTGAAGAGCTGAGAAGGCTGAAGATTAAAAACACAATCTCTTGCCATCTGTGGAACAATGACAAAGCAACATTTGCAAAAGAAGTAACAGACTCTTTGTTAAAAAAGTCGCTAAATTCTCCAAGTACATCAAGTTCATAACCTGCTGACAAACAGGGCACCTGTGATTTACCCCCAGCCTCACAACACCAAGCAAATGGCACTTATAGTGAAACACAAAGTGTAAGAAGAGAAGAGGCAACACTTCATGGGGAAGCAGGCAATTCAAATCCCCTGTCATTTTGGGTATTGCATACCATGATTCATCGTGTCAGCACACAAGCGCAAGATTTTAGTTAGCAACTTGCAAACAACAGTTAAGAAAGTCTTTGGGAATATGTAGTGTTCTCTGTTGGCAGCACGAATCCTGGAAGCAAGATTATTTCGCAGATGTAAAACAGCAGCAGAACTTGGGGCACTGCTTGGACTTTAAACACAACATTCATTAACTGGAGATCTGTGTGAGACAATTCCATGCAGAGGAAGTATGGAACCTCCCTGGTTTGAACGTGTCTCTGGTAGCATGACTGGGTCAAAAAGTGGATTGAGTCTTCTAAAGCAGTTAAATAATCTAAAAAACAAAACAACAAAACAGCAAGAAAAACAAACCCTGGACCTGTAGTTTTACAAGCACTTTGTTCCTATCTACTTTCTGCCAAAATGACCAATATCAACTTCTTCCTCAAGCTTGGCCTAGTTCACCAGATTCTACTAGTGATACTGAGTGGCTTAATTTTCAGATGTTCAATTAGCATTATGTTGAAAGAATAGATCTTTTTTATCATAAGCAAAACAGTAATTGAGCATTTATAGAGAGCAAGGAGCATAATACAGGTGCCCTGATGCATAAAATTGATGTATGCAACTGCTATAACGGCTTTTGAAAATATTCGCCTTAGTGTGGAGAAAAATAAGCAACCATCAAGACACTTTGAACACATTGTTTTAGCCAATCTCACAAAAATTCATCTCACTTTACACTCTACCATTCCCTTCTACTCCCAGTCTTTTCCTGCCTTGTCAACAGCCCTTCCAAAGCATGTAGTCAACGTCACCCACAAAGTTATTCAAACAAAAAAAAATTGCTGTATTTGGACAATTATTGATCCCATCTTTATAATTTTTAGATTGTGCTCAAGAACCGAGAAATGGTTTTCCTTTGATTGTTCCGTGGCCAATAGCATGCTTCACTGGCTAAAGGACTGATGCAGGTCATCATATTTCCTTTAATTTCTTAAATACTGTGGAATTTTTCATTGTGTAATCACAAAACCATTAATTTGAGAGAATAACCATTTGAATAAAGAGTCAACTCATAGCAGAGAACTATATTTTTAGTTCTATACAAACTCAGAAGTTATACATTCTGCCTTTATGAATGTCAATGTAAAACTTCAAACCAAATCCTTCCAACAACTTCAGATTAATAATGCTCTTTACCATCAGTAACAAGCTCAGATTCTGGAATACTGACAAAGATTTAGCTCTTCACAGCAGCCCCTAATATTTTTGAAACATACTGAAGTAGCTGATCCTTCACACCAAATGTTTCCAAGCACAGCATCTAAAAGGCACATTAAAAATCCACAATTTATCAATTTAATCATGCTGAGGAATGTTTTAAGAGCAATTATTCACAGTACCCCAAGGAAAATAGCATTTCTCAGACAATATTTGAATTAACCACAGACTCACAGTCCTTAAAGTGTGAAGACCTCCAGTTTAAAAGGCAACCAAGTTGGAGCACACTGATGTCTCTAAAGGTCCAGCTTCAGGTGACCTTAAAAAGCACCAAAATATTTTGGCCAAGCATGAATGACTAGATTTGTCATAGTATTAGTCTGCATTCTGTAGGGTAGACAGGATTTAATCTACCAGCATATTCAACCATCAGGCAGAATAGCTGCATACTTACTCCCACACTCATGATTTTGAGCATTATAGCAGTTATAGTTGGCTCTAGATTCTACAGCTGAGATTACCAGGCTGCAACATCCACTTTCACAGAAGAAAATATTAAATCAAACCAAGCAGGTAATTTATCTCGGGAGCCAAAGACCTTGCTGGAAATCAGTCACAAATCCCAAAATCCGTTCGAGCAGTGGTCTCCGCAGGATCGTTTTTCTTACTGCGCCATCTCCTGGCCGAGTCCTGTAACTGCTCAATCGGCTTTGAGACTTCAGCGGTTCTCAGCCATAAAACAACCCTTGAAAGATCACAGGCAATTTCTGTGAAGATCATTAGAAGCAATAAGAAAAGGAAATCCATTTTCAGGCTTAAATCAGCTGTTAGTGTTCTCTCACCTCAACTGCAAAAGGGTACCCAAATGAAATGAAATTGAAATCACTTAGTTCAACTATTAAAATAGCAGTGCTTCCAAACCCTAACCCCTGCCTTTACCCCCAACAAACAAAGAAAAAAAGAAAACCATAAAAAGAATAGTGCATAGTTAGTGGAAAAGATTTTCACTCTTATTTTGCTTTTTCATGAATTTAAAACTTATAACTCATATTCATACCAAATCAGACAAAATAAAAGCAAGCAAATAAATCCTCATTGGACCATTGAGCTGATAAACATCAGCCTGTATTTACATGGCATCAGTAACACCAGTGACTAATGACTGGACCTTCAGAGCAGAAACAGATCACCAGTAGGCTTTCCCCAAACAAAACACTATAGATTTCCCTCTACCTTGCTGATTAAAAAAAAAAAAAAGAAAAAAAATAATTACAACTCAATCTGTCTTAAAGTGTATAGCAACAAGAACAGCAAAAAATATGCAGTTCATCTTCAGGCAAAGTCACTGAGCACAGTAAGCTTCTTCTTACATCTTTATCAGGATTATCAAAGCCATATCTGTCCTTGCCTATATTTTACTGGGCTCAAAGTCTTCCCACACTCTTGTCTGTAGTGTCCCTGTCATCCTTTACTGGAAAGAAAGAAACCAAAACACTAGACCAGTTCTCTGCCTGCTTCTCTCTGACACATCACAAGGTCTCATCACTTCTGCTTGGAAGGGTCATCTGCTCAAAAGGGGCAGCTACAGAAGCATAAAGTGAAGCATCTCAAAATAAAGAAATTAAAATACATTATTAGAAAGCAATCACACATCTTGCATGTATCTAAGAGCTTGGTTTCTAATTTCAAGAGAGCAAAGGACATGGTTCAACTGGGTAGCATCAAGAGAACCATTACATGTTTTGATACTAGGAAGAAATATAAGGATCTGTTGATTCAATGAAACACATGGCCACATTCAACACCTTTGGTAGTCTTCTCTTCTAGCTAGAAGCATTCTTAGGTAGCACGATTTAACACAAAATGGCTCTGTCAAGTGCACAAAGACACTTTTCTGAAACTAAAATGAGGGACCTGGAAACACTTTTGAAGTCACAGTAGTGATCCACACTAACTGTACAGGTCTGTAACAGAATAGACTGGGGGGGAGGGTTCCGTTCTCCCTCACCTTTGATCCTCATTTTTCTTATGATGAGAAGCACAGAGAAGAAGTACCATATGATGTGGCCCAGCCCTTGATCTGGAACAGTCTGGGTCAGAACACACCACAAGACAAGACATTGAACAGTTGCACTGTAGCACCAGAATGTGCAGGAAGGGGAACAGAGTTACACCACCCAGAAAGATCACACAGCTTTTTGCTGGCACACAGGGAATGCTGGAGGCCACTGAAGGCCAGTGTGCTGCATTGCTTCCTTGCTAGGTATCTAGAGAAAGCTTTGTGAATACTTTCCTCCCTCTCCCACAAACCATCCACACCAGCAGCTGATCTCACAGACCAGAACTTTGTGTTAGAGGGACAAAACATAATGCTCATATGCAGATGAAAAGAGAAGCTAGTCCAGGCCATCCATAAGAGTTCAAATTTTAATAGGGTTGCATCTTCCTCTTGTTTTGGCCACTGATCCAAGCAAAATACAAAGTTAGATAAATTACTGGCCCTCTTCAGGAAGACAACATCCATATTCCTCAAGACCTACATTATAAATGGACTGTTTTTACCTCAGAACAAGGGACTAAATAGTCTTCCTACACACACCAATTGCCACTAAATTACCATGAGATCTACTCCAGCCTACACAAAAATCTATTTGTATCCTCACTGCAGTTTTGGCAGTACATCAATTACTTTGACAACCCTCACAACTGTAAGAATATGTATAAACCTTGATCCAAGGATGAAATACTGCTTTCATTAGCTTAAAATAGCACTACATAAGCAAACCTGCCAGCCATATTAGAACATTTTGCTGTTCTATTATGTTCTAGGGGAATCATCTCCTCCCTTTTATCTCTGTTTTTCTTGTAGTTTGCAGCAATACACCAGAGAATACAAAAAGCCCAAACCCTGCAGTGGCCTTCTGGTGCCAGCCATGCTAACTACTCACTCCAGAAGGCTTTTATTCAAATTTAGCAGCTTGCAAACATTCTCTGTCCATTTGTTAGGTGAAAGTAAAGTGATGATCTCTTTTTCTGAACAGTTTTAAAAGGCAGATAATTGCAGACAGATTATCATAGGTAGAGCCTGTACCCTACCATCATTCCTGAAGAACACCCTGCTGATCTGTAAAGAGACAGGAATCGGTGTCACAAAGATGCTGCCTTATGAATGTAAAAGGCTCCAGGGGAGCAGGAAAGGAGGCACTACTGCATACCTCTCCATTTTGGCTATTAGAGATTATTTCTGATTCTTCTCTAGTTTGAAATACTCACTGACTGAATACATGTCCTTGCCCCTTCTATCTGTGCAGCCCAGTAATTTGATCCCCTACAAAAAGTAATGCTGTCTTAAGGAGTCTCAAAATAGTACATGACTAACTACACATCTACTGGGTTGACTCTAAGTGCCCCTAGGGTGCACCTCACTGTTTGGCTTCACAGCTTCTACCCACTGCCACCTTTTCCAAACTTTCCAAAACTATCCTTACTAAAATCCAAGAGGCTGCCATGGCCACAGCCTGAAGCTCCTACTGTCCTGAAAAGGTTCCCCTTGCTGTCAGGAGCAGCAAACCTTCAGAGCAGAGTGACACACAGCTCCTCAACTATACCGATTTGGGAACCATTACCTTAAAGGCTGAAGTATGAGGCTCTTCTGGTTTCATCTCTGCTTTTTCACCATCGCGTTTGTCAAGGTATTTCTTTTTGCCTGGGGTCTTCAGCTACCTCCCTGCCTCTCCAGCCTTTTATGTTGCCTCCCTTCAAAGCAGGCCTGTCTAGAGTATGTCATAGCTAAATGGAAAGTGACAAAATCAGAGGGTCAACCAAGAGTTGAGGATTACAGAAAGTGGAAACTTTCTCTCTGACATTTTCAAACAATCCAGCTTACAAGGCAGGCAAATAATGCAGTAATGCAAAATAGCATTAAAAATAGTTCATCTGTTTGCTTTTCAATAAATTGTGCAGGATTTTAAAAACAAATAAATACAAATTTTTAAAGACTTCTATACCTCTTTCTATTGATATTACATCTTGGATACTGCAGTGTCAATAATTAACTTTTTACAGTAAGACTGTTCAATACCACCCAGCAAAAACTCAGCAAAAAGTAAATTGCCAAGGATTATTTAAGAAGATAAATGGAATGAAAGAGGGAACAGCAGAAAAGAAGGAGAAAAATATTCATGACAATTGCTGTGATGCAGAAGTATTTCATTAAACAGTTAAAAAACCCAGCATTTGCACAATGCAATTATACAACAGAGTAGGAAAGATTTCACTAGAAATTCACAGGCTTTGCTTGTTAGGCTTGAGCAGGCAGAAAGAACTTATCTCCATGCACCTTGAATCAATATTGCTACACAAGATAACACCTTCAAACTTTTTTAATTAGTTCCAAATGCAACTCTGGAACAGAAGGAATGTATTTTTCCCCTAAAGGCTTGAAAGAATAAAACATAATTTTGTAAAGTTCATCTCTAAGTACAAGAGACATGCTCTCACCCAACCTCCACTGCTCTCAGGAAGAAGAAACTCAGATCTCTTCCTCATGAAAAAAACCCAAATAAATCAAGAAACAAGAAAACTTATAGAAAAGAAAAAGATAGTAGGTCTAGCTAGACTGAAGTTACACTAAAACATTAGCAGTCACTCATCATTTTATAT
The DNA here is from genome assembly GCA_018697195.1 of Certhia americana. Lineage (NCBI taxonomy): Eukaryota > Metazoa > Chordata > Aves > Passeriformes > Certhiidae > Certhia > Certhia americana. Next base: position 95,526,790 of record CM031858.1, on the reverse strand, counting down.
AGATGTTCAGACTATTACTGTATAATGAGCCTTTTGCCAGTGTCTGTACCACTATGGTTTCGTTGGAATACAACATCCATCCTGGATGTGATCCTATTCTCACCAAGCATTCTTGTCTATTGGAAAGTATCCCTACCCATAGCAGGGGGATTGGAACTAGATTATCTTTAAGGTCCTTTCCAACCCAAACCATTCTCCGGTTCTATAAAGGATGAAAATAAACATTAACAGCTGCCTCTTTCACTTGCCAGTCCATCAAAACAAAGCAAGGTTTCTACTGGTAAGAGTCGCACAGATATATTGTGGCTCATATGAAAGCACTAAAGGCAGCAGGGAGGCTTTACTTTAAAATTTCCTACTTGACAATAGGGTCAACTTGACAACACAGAAGCCCATTCACAAAATAAAATCCTTAACCTGATAGCTTTTTGAGGGAGTACCCAAGTTTTGAAACTTCTCATCTTGGCTCTTCCTCTCTCCACTGAAGTAAATCAACCGAAATTAACTTTAGGCTAGACTAGCTGGTAGGTAGAGCTGGGAGTGAGGAATTCTACTAGATTGCCATTTGCACTCATCTCTCATTTTCTTTGAATGCATATGCATATATATATATATATATATGCATGTATTTTCCAATAGAGGTGGAACAGTCCAATTTCTGTGAGCACTCTAGAGAAGACTCAATGTTTTCTAGTACCTGCCACTCACTGAGATCCTAAAAATGAGCTCAAGTTTTTAAACAAGTGGATAATACAATTATAAAACAGTACTGATATTCAGAGTTTTTCAAAGTCAGCCATCTAATTTAACATTTTTCCTATCTCATTCATGGCTGTCCATGAATGTCTACCATCCTCTTCAGCTCTGTAAACACACTAGCAGAAAAGCACTTTCCACTGGGAATATTATAGTTACAATTTCTTCAATTCTCAGTTTGTACAGAAATTTCAAACAGCCATAGCTGATACATGTTTTCAGTGGCAACCAGTGAAAAGCCTTGAGCTCAAAAATATCCAAAGGAAAAAAATCTCCTGTGCCCTGTTAAGTGATTTTACAGAAGAAACAGAATTACTCCCATGAAGTGCAAGCTTTTCCACTTCTAACATGTAGTCTTTATGTCTTCCTCCTCCTTCCATCCCTAAGCCTGTTTGCTCTTCGCCATCTTAGCCTGTTTCAAATCCAGAAGAATAAAGTAGTAATTCACCTGAGTTGCAATCCACCAGTGTTGTAATACAAGTGATTCATATCCAGCCTACAAAACCAGACTGGAACAGCAGTTAATAGTAGTTTTAATACTCTCAAAAATTCACATTACAGGCTGAAAAGCTTATTTAGCACAGTGGTTTTCCTTTGAGGTTGAAGTACTCTGTCTGCAGGAAGTACTGTCCTGTCTCGGTACCTCAGCAGCTTAAAATACCCTGAACCTCTGTCAGTTCATGGAAACTAAAAAATAAAATTCTGGGACATTTTATTGCTTGTGCACCACTAGTCAAGTGTTAAGCCTCTACAAAACCAGTCTACAGCTCTATTTGCAGTAAAGTAGTGCCAAAACCAGATACAGCTCTGGGAGGGAGATGACCTATTAACCAGCATCCATCATGGGTGACAGTACAAAGTGCTGCCATTAGCAGCCAGTACAGTGCTCAGTGTGCTCTTGGAGTGTCCCCAGAATATTTCATGCCAGGGCCCAGTACAGAACTGCAGCAATCTATTGCAGCAGCTCTGATTGTGCATTATGTTTTGGAACAATAATATTTCCATACAAATACCTTTTCGTACCATGCCAGAGAAAGGAAGGAAAATATGATGTGGCAATGGATGCACAAACTCTTCTGCCATAAAGAAGAGCAGATGGGGAGCAGCTTTCCTGACAACAGTAAACCTGCTTGGGAAAGGATCTCACAGTAGGTGCAATTTGGTCACTACACCACAAGTAGATGTCCTCTCCCAGCTAATCCTGAGACACATCAACCAACAAAAAAAATCCCAAGATTTAGGAAGATTAGCAGTAGCAAAGCAAGCATGGGACATATGGTAGTAATTAACCATGGTGAGCAATATCCTTTCCTCTTCACTCATTAAATTATTAATTCTGTTTCTGTTCCTTGGGTAAAGATATCTGAGCATAAGCAACATACAAAACTTTCCTGCTAAAAGTTGTCAAATTTCAAATAACATATTTGAAATACCAGTGATGTTAGAATAATGCAGATCATGGAGTTAATCACTAGACATCTGAATGTTTCAAAACCTATTAGGAAAGCAAAAGACTCCTCCACAAATAAGCTTTCAATAAGCTTTGAACCAAGTTCCAAAATCATTAATACATGGGAAATTTATCTATGCTCAATCATTCCCATTCAATTACTCAGAATTCAGGAGCTACATCAAGAAAAAAAAATTTGCAGCAGGTAAACTGCACAGAAAAATGCTGTGCTTGGTTTTGATCTGCATGCTCTACATGTTTGGATTGCTGGGTGACAAGTATAGCATTTAGGTCGTACAATACAGCAAGTTCTACACGTTGGAGTGATGCTCAATCAAGTTTTCAGTAAAAGTCTATGAGTTGCTTTAAAAACAAATGCAGATAGACATTAATACCTCCCACTAAGAAAGCACTGGTGTTTTGCAGTCAAAGAAAATTAGCTGTACCATGAGAGATTAGTTTTATACACGTGTAATGCTTTCTGCAGGTATTGTAGATCTGAAACATAGATACTCAGTCAGAAGCAATTTGACAAGTCATGAGAAGGCAAAAAAGGAGCCATAAACCAAGCACGGTAATCTGTTGATAAAATGGATAATAGCTGCTCTGCTGGATATTAAGAAATTTAGCAGCACATTAGCAGATCATTTTTCATCCAAAGGATCTTCAGTCAGCTACAGGCAAAGTGTAGTCCACACCTCTGCATCAAATTACATACACAAATCAAATGTGCATATGTGCAGACCCCTTTCATTAAATTACAGCTGCTGAAACAGCCACCAGTACTGCTTAATGGCATTAAGCATTGATGGCACTCTTTTCTTGCACAGTGAATCCACTGCAGCCTTTCTTCAGCAGCAGCCAGACTCTGCCCACGTTCACCCAGCAGGGTGAGATCTCTGCTGTTTAAATGGCTTAGAGTGAGTCAGAAAATAATCTGTCCAGTTACAGTTCTGCTCCAAATATAGCACCAGGCTCAATCCCAAGCATTCCAGCAAAAGATGGGCCAGGTGGCCTCCAAGTCTCATCTGCATCAAAAAGCCATAACTAATTGGTATTTATCATACTCATTTCATTTCATTCCAGCTGCAGAGAGAGAGAGAGAGAGAGAGAGAGAGCGAGAGAGAGAGAGAGAGAGAGAGAGCAAACCAAGGAGACAGTTCCACCCAGCAGCAACATTCTCTCTGACTTGGTGTCTTGGTAACTTAATAGATACAGGTGGCTCTGCAAGTCAGTAAAACAAGGAGTGTGTATTTACTATATTATTTCAGCTGTAAAGGTCTAATGTAATCTTACCCATCTAGAACATTCAAGCCTTCTCAGCACTTTTAGCTAAATTAGATAGTTACTTTCTTGCTCCATAGAAGTATCACAAATGAAGTATTTTAACACTTTAAAAGTCTCCCGAAACGGCTTTGAACAAACAAGGTCAGGTCAGAGCACTTGATTTTTATTATTTTTTATTTTAATTACCTATTTAAAAGCTTGTGAGTATATTTAGATACTTGGGCAAGTAAAGAACACAAGACATTTCAAAACTCAAGCTACCAGAAGGAATACTGAAATGGAAGTCAGTCAACATGACACGGAAAACAAATATTTTCAAAACCAGATTCCTACAAGTCAGAATTAATGGATAAAATCACCTACAATAAATAACTAAGCTATCCCCTGAATCAAGTCCATGTCAAGACACCAAGAGGTGTGACCGCATACTAGGGTGAAAAGACTCAAAAGTTTTCTGGGTTTTGAAACAGAAATGATGTATTGAAAACATTTATCAAGTCTAAAAATTAATCAAAGATCTGTTGTCAGACCTTTACTCTGAGCAATCAGAATAAACCAAACGTAGCAAGCAAAAAGTTCTCCTGAACTCACTTAATTCCAATTACGTTCTTCTTTCTTTTATGACAGTATATCACTGGAGAAAACATAAGTTTTCCAAGAAAAATCTTAAAAAAGAACTAGCTGACTAGCTGACAAAAATAAAGGACCTTAATTTCGGTAAATCAATACATAAAACTTATTGAAATCCAAGCTCAAGGTGTACAGAAGTATCAACTTCTGCACCTATGAGAACTAAAATTAGAAAATAGATAAGGCATAAACTTAGGCACAAAAGCAGATAGTTTCACATTCAAATGAGCAAATCCTCTAATTCATTGAGACCACATACAAGAGCTTTAAAAAAAACAAAACAATCATACTGTTGAGATACAAATAAGATACTTTTTCCTTAGGAGATGGATATCTTTATTGGGTGCTGGGCTAAAAAAGAGGGTAACCCTACCCAAGTCAGTCTAACTCTGCATGCACTCATGAGTAAGGGCTGTGTGATCCAGCATGTGACAGCATGCCCACTCTGTGCAACACGTCAACAGTGGGAAAAGAGCCCTCTTGCTTACTCTGTCATCAACATGACAGATGCAACCAACACTTGGGAAACCCCAAGGTCAAAGACAGTACACTACCTAACTGTTCTTTAGGGTAAGTTTCATATTCTTCCAATGTTCTCTGGACAATTGATCAGCATGGCTTATATGAAAGATAACTCCCTTGCTTGCCAGGAAATAAAGAGCACATGTTCTTAGTAGGTATCTTAGATGAAATCACAACTATTCCAAACAATAAAGCTGGTGACACACCAACGTGGAGAGGATTTGTCTACGTTAAGGAGATATAAGAGGCTTCTCTCACAGGATACCCTGTTCTGTTATGCCAGTGTACCCTGTTCTGCTCCCTCAGTCAGCCCTGTTTATCCCCTCTCCATCCCTGTGTCCCTCAATCACTCCCTCCCAATTTCCCCATTGGCTTCCATACCCCAATCCCACCTTTGTAGCCCCATGCCCTCTGATAATTGATCCCTGATGCTCTCCCAGCCCCCAGCACCCATATACTTGAACCTGAACCCTTCCCATGAGCTCTGCCTTTGACCCTGGACTGTCTGCATGTGTGGCTGAAATAAATATCTCTGTGGAACCCATACAAAGGCCCTTCCTGCTTCTCTTTACCTTCACCACATCTACAGCTATCCTGGCCGCAACACACCAACTCCAATAGAAAAGCAGTTTCCTGCAGTTCTTGAAACTGAGACGCAAAAACAAATTTCCCCACGCAGACTCAGAAAAGCCAGCCCTCACAACCCTTATACCTTTTTTCTTTTTAATCACAAGATGAACTTTGACAAAACAACCTCATTTTTTGTTTTAATGTTTTGAAGTAAAGTTCAATGTAAGGTAGTGGGGTGTATCTTCATCTTGTACAAAACTGAACATAATCCAGCATTTACAGGTTTGGTGGAATTTAGCACTACTCAGGGGAGCATTTCACTTTAGTACCTTCTATTGATTCTAAAAGACTGCTAAGATGTCATTATCCAGATCACCGCTCAAGCTGTGCACCTTGAAACTGCCAAAATGGTATAACCTTTATAACTCCTTCTTTAGCCTGATTTCAAGTTATTCCTGTACCCAGAGAGTGAAAGGTGGTACCATGCCCTTGTATAAATTCCAGTGGATGATCATTGCACATTAAACCTGGAAAATTCTGCTGCACCACTCCAGCAGAAAGATGGGACTAGTAATCAGAATTTCTATCATACAAGTATCAACAAAGTTCTCAATAACTAACCTTATCTGTGGCCTTCTCAGCCTTCCAGTTTTCTGTTTTCAGTACCCTTCAAACAGTACAGGTAGTGAGGAAAGAACCATGCAATAACGAATTTCTCCCAGAGAAATAAGTTGAATGAGGCCCATTCTCCAACATCAGCACTGTAGCCATTGAGGCACCCTCTGTGTTCCCCTCTGCTGAAAACTCTTGCCCTAGAATAAAGTCTTTCACTAGCAGCTACTTGACTTGCCTTAGATTTTACTATTTCAAAGTATTTTCTTCACACAAAGGAAAACATCACAAAACTACTCATTAAAAAGAAACAGAGTAAAAAGAGATATTTGATTCTGCTCTTCTCATTCAAACTCTGCCTGTCTCATTGGGATGCTGCCATAGGGGAATGTCATGTTATAGTACTGAAGCAAATGCTGAATGTCACTTACTCCCCTGGCAGTGACGACTGCAAATGCAAAAAAGGCCAAATCTGTGTTGGCATTTTGTGTCCTATTCACACATTTATACACCTCATTTGCTGAACTCACAGTTTGTATTCTTTCAAAATGAGATTTTAAAGTGTTTGTTTCATTTAGGGAAAATGGAATTAGAAATACAAGCAGTTGACTCAAGAGAAAAGAAATGCAGAAAGAGCCTATTCTCAAAATTTCCAGACTACTTAACTGCTTTTAAACTTCTTGGCTCATCAATTTCCCCTAAGACTAAGACAAAACCCATATCAACATTCCTGTCAAGTTGCCTATTTTTTGAAAGTAAATAGTTACTTAATATCACACTATCACTACCCTTGGAAACAGATAAAAAGCCATTTGTTGCCAAAGGTAGTCCCTAAAGTTAGGTTGTGCCCTGTACTGGCACTAGAGATTTTGTAAACTCTCATGATGCTGAAATCCTGTCATAGCCCCTGACAAACTAAAGTTCTAACATTATCTCTTTGCCAAAGGTAGAAAGATCTACACTTTGGCTGAAGCTGAACAAGAGCTTGAGCCTGTGTATCCCAAGTCCCAACAGCCAATCTCCAGAATTCTGTTTCCATCTCTATTGCTTGGAACTTCTTTTCTTCATGCCTTCTCAATATTACCTGTTATTCTAATTAGATCAAGTCTAACTTCAAGATCTCAGGAATAAAGACACTGTCTTCTACCTCATGGGTGGTTATAAAGAAGATGCCACAATTTTCTCAGATGAGCACAGTAAAGGAGAAGGACAATAGTCACTAGTTGAGAAATTTCAAATTACTGCTAGATATAAAAGGGAATAAAGGGTCACAGTGAGCATGGATAAGCATTGAAATAAATTGTCCTGAGAGGTCTGGGGATCTACATTCTTGGAGCTATTTAAAATTCAGCAGGACAAGGCCATAAGTACTCCAACTTAACACTAAAGCTAGTTAGCCCCTAAGTCAAGCAGGGGCCAGATGACTTTCATCAGCTCCTTATCATTCTATAATTCAAGACTTATGGTTTTACTTTTAAATATGGTTGCCCAATATTATTCTCTAGATAAAGCTATACAAGTTATTCTTTTGTGTTGACATGTGCTGAGAATGATTCTACATCCAGCAGGTAAGAAGAAAATCAACGTGATTCTCACCCAGGGACTCACATTCTGGTGCATTCATGAACCAGAGCATTGAGAGTAGTGACAGCTGTCACACAAACAGGTGGAAGAAACAGAGTGATGCCTTATGCCAGGCAAAAGCCCTATATGCAAACTGGTGTTGGAAAATGCATCCTGTCATTGTAGCCTCAGCTTTATAGCTGATTTTAAAAGGATTATTTTTCTTTCCCTGAATACACATTATCTAAAGCCAGATTGTTTCCTCCCATGTCAGTCACACATTCCAGTCATGAGTTATCACAAAGAATATGAAGAACAGCCTGCACAATCTACTCAACCTTTCTATAGGTTTGAGTTAACCTATCAAACTGTTTTTACAAAAAGTTCAACTTCATCAATGCCTCTTGATTTTTCTAATAGATGTCAAACAATAACTTTTCTTTGAAAGCCAGTTAGAGAGTAGGGTCATTCTTAATCTGGTAATATAAGAACTTAATTATTTCAAGAGCCACAAAAATGGAGAACATAGAAGGACTTATAGGAACTTCCTTTTGCAACAAAGATCTTTTGTATCTTCTAAACTCAGTCTGTCAGTTCTACCCTACCTGGGATGATACTAAATACTTCATATCCCTAGAGTATCATCTGATTTCTTCAGACAAAAGACCTCCTTTTCATTAATTAAAAACAAAGAAGCTGAACTAAAATTATTGTCTAGTGCCAGAGGTCCCATATCTTATAACAAGCTATTGGGATACTGTGTCATCATCTAATTAGAGCAGTATTCAGGCTAGTGGAAACCATATCCTGAGGGAATAATAAAATTGCCTGAAAAACTCATTTATTTAACTTAGAGAGAAATATATCTATTAATGGATTTAGTCATCAGAATTAAACATTAATCTAGTGTTTCAGTGCAGTATTAAAAAACCCCTTGAATTTGCACTTGCATCCAGCTAACATTTAGCCTATTTAACATAGCACTGGTTCACACTTCCTCTTCATTTCCATGAAGAAAATCATGTTTACTGATAAAAAATTATTTATAAAAAGGTACCTCTCTCTGTCCTCCTGGCCACTAGACCAACTTGCTTCTTGTAAAAGTCTAGACACTTGAATACATTTCTCGTCTCATTACAAAGTAACACACACCTAGCAGTCACAGCAAGCCCTCTTCTCCCACGAAAAACGCTCATGATTGTTTCACAGATTTCTTCCTGTCCTTTCACTGATTAAGAAATGTTCTGACAGCATTCTATTGGAAGAAAAGAGAGAGTTACTAGCCCTCTGTAGAAAGAAACACCATTATCAAGAAAGTAATGAACAAGCAGAAGATCAGTTTTTTAGCCTCAAGAACAAGTGGCCATAAAAAGGGAAGTCAGAGCTCCAGACCATGATCTTAAGACGGTATTGCTCCCCTACTCCCTGGCCCTTGTTGCATTTTGAAGAGCTAATCAAAAATCAGGTGATATTTATCTTGCCCCATGCCCAAATTCACAGCAACATGCAGAAGGTTCAAACAAAGAAGAAACATTTGTCCCTCACCTCTACATGATAGTCCATTTCTTTAAATGAGTAAATAATGAAGACTGATGTTTAACTCCCTTTTCAGTTGACAAAAAGCACACCTTCTCCTGTGAGGCAAACAAAGAACAGCATTACAAACTATTTTTCCAGCCGTTTTCTGTCATAAAAAGCCAAATCTGTCCAGACACACCAGGTATGAGATATGAGACTAAGCTTTTGTGGAAATAAGACATTTTGCATAGGATGTAGTTGAGCCCCCAGAAGAACCAGAGGCAGGTAAGATCTTCAGTTTAAGGCAGACCCTGACATGAAGAGTTACAAAACAAACCTACAAAAAAAGCAGAGTTCAAGTCCAAGAAAGTCAAAATACAGAGAAAAGAAACAGGCCTGGAATATTTTGGGTTTAATGCTTGAGAGGAGGTGAAGGAAAGGATCGTCTTATTCCTACTTCATCATCAAAAAGTCCCATAATTTGGGTGCCTGTAGACAGCCACTATCGCTCGAAAGATCTCGAGTTGTATGAGGAGATAGGGACCCTTCCTCTCCATAGCATTGCTAAGTTACAACACCATGAAGGAAGTGACGTGGGCATACTGTGGGTATTTAAGAGCGTGCCCATGGGAAATAAATCGCATTTCACCATTCACCATATTGGTGCGATGAGTGATTTGTCCGGCCAGTTTGTAAGTTTCGCCGTGGTCTCTCTCTGAGCCAGGTCGCACTTGCCTCACAGCAGGCAACATAGTGGTGCCGAAACCCGAGAGCGCTCCCCGACACACGGGTGTGTGTGCGCTCCGGGTGACGGGGAACACGCTGGAGGAGGAGACGACCAAAGCGGCAGGTCTGACTTCGGTGGGGAGGACGCTCCCAGTACCGCCGAGATGGAAGCCCTCGGCAAGGTAATTGCAGAAACCCACAAGCAGTGGGGAATTAAATGCAGGTTTAAGGATTTTGATACTGCTATTAGGCGGTTGTTAATGTTAAAAATCATTGATCGTCCCGTCGATATTCTGCATTCAGAATGTTGGGGAAGGTGTACAAGCGCTCTTGCTGAGGATGTCATTGCATCCGATACCAGTAAATGCCTTAAAAGCTGGGGCAGGGTAATGAAAGCACTGAAAGAAGCCCTAGAAGAGCAAGAAACGTGGAAAGCAGCCCAGCAATGCTTAAGAGTTACTCCAAAACTAGGTGTGGGAGCTGCAACCCAAACCGCGATTAGTGACAACTTTGCAGATTTAAAACAGTTGTCAGAAACTAACAATCTCTTGCGATCCCTATCTCCAGCCCCGACCCTCGGTCCTAATACTGACCCCAACCCACTTCCCGAACACGATAACCCCCTGTTCCCTGATGATGGTGTCAATGTCAATAAAAGTGAAATAAAAATAAGACCGCCACCCTATGCACCACAAAATGGCGCCGAGGCAGATCAAGAAGGGCGGGACCAAAAGCCGATTCCCGCCACAGACACGTGTGGTCGAGACCACGAGGAGGGAGGCGCGGTTTATGACTGGGAGGGGAAATCAGAGCCCTGTTAGAAAGCGAGCCTCCACCCAGAGAGAAGGCGGAGTAGGACAAGCGCCGCCACCGCCCACCAAAAACCCAGAGGGCGGAGTCCAAATAAAATGCTCAGTCTGCCGGAAGCCGCTGACCACTCCACTTCCTCCGAGTCAGAGGATGAGGTCAAGAGGGCCCTGAGGCCGAGCCGAGCGGTGGAGGGAGCCTAAATATAAAAAACAACACTCCTTCCGGGCAAAGTCCAGTTCCGATTTGGATTCTGATTCGGACACAGAGTACATGCCGCCGGCTTTTACTAAATTTATGGACCAAACCCCATGGCACACAAATAAAAAGAACCTTCCCAAATCCATGCCGCTGACGGACTGGAAAAAGGTTCAAACAGTGCTTGCTGACCTACCGGAAACTGCAGCGCGAACTTTTCCAGTAAAAAGACTAGACAATAATTTGCTAACATACTCCCCGGTGAACCTAGCAGTAGGGCCTAATGAATTGGCAGCTTTCCCAAAAAACAAACTGCCCACAGCCGCCCCTTTGACGGCAAAAAAACCACTTGCCACCCTTACCCTGTCAAACTCTGCGCAAGCCATTCCTACACCTGAAACCCCTTCTCAGAACCTGTTCACCCGAAGGATACATGCTGCCTTCATGTCCCTTAATACTTCATACCCCAGTCTCACCAAGTCTTGTTGGCTGTGTTACGATTCCAGACCACCCTTTTACGAGGGAATAGGTTCCAACAGAACATTTAGGTATTCCCAAGAAGCCAGCCCGAAACAGTGCAAGTGGGATGCCCCCAGTAAAGGAATCACCCTGGGAATCATTTCGGGTTACGGAGTTTGCATAGGTAATAAAAATGTTAAAGCCCAAAACAAAGAGCTGTGTGGCTCCTCTACCCGCTTAAACAAACACAAAAAGTGGGCCATCCCTGCATCAGGAAACATATGGGCTTGTCACACCACCGGGCTTACCCCCTGTGTCTCCATAAACCACTTTGACGAATCTAACGACTTCTGTGTTCAAGTCACTGTCATCCCCAGGATCCTTTACCACACAGATGACGAAGTCATACTGCACTTTGGAGCTGAGCAACGCCAAGTGAAAAGAGAGATATTAACCGCTGTCAGCCTAGCAGTACTGCTGACCCTCGGAGGAACAGGTGCAGCCACAGGCATTACCTCGCTGGCCACACAGAAACAGAGCCTGCTGCAGTTGCAGCGAACAATAGATGAAGACCTCCTTGAGATCCACAAAAACATTCTAAAGCTAGAAGAATCCCTGTTTTCTCTATCTGAGATGGTCCTTCAAAACAGGCAAGGTCTGGAGCTCCTGCTGATGCAGCAAGGAGGACTGTGTGCTGCCCTAAATGAAGAGTGCTGCGCTTACGTAAACCACTCAGGTCCCATCCGACAATCCATGGCTGAGCTGAAAAATAGACTCGAGCGTCGCAGCTACGAGCTTCAGCAGCAAAACTGGTTCAATTCTCTTTTAACCAACACCCCTGGATTACCCCTGTCATCTCTACCCTAGTAGGGCCAGTTATCATCATAATACTCGCCCTCATATTCGGACCTTGTTTGCTCAACAAAGTAACTCAGTTTGTTAAAGCTCGGTTGAGCCAAATTGACATTCTGCTTTTACAACACAGACAGTTAGCTTAAAATGACCGCAGAACTATCCTTTGCTTACTAACAATTTGGTTTACTTGCATGTTACTAACAAGTTACTTACACAGTTTACAGTTGTTATGTTTGTACAAGTTTAAGTTTAATTGTTCATGGAGAGGGGGGAGATGTAGACAGCCACTATCGCTCGGAAGATCTCGAGTTGTACAAGGAGATAGGGACCCTTCCTCTCCATAGCGTTGCTAAGTTACAACGCCATGAAGGAAGTGACGTGGGCATACTGTGGGTATTTAAGAGCGTGCCCACGGGAAATAAATCGCATTTCACCATTCACCATATTGGTGCGACGAGTGGTTTGTCCGGCCAGTTTGTAAGTTTCGCCGTGGTCTCTCTCTGAGCCAGGTCGCACTTGCCTCACAGCAGGCAACAGATGCCTGGTCCCTTTTTCATACATAGCTGCAGTACCAGTAATGTTACAGACCAACATGGTAAAGACTGCTCAAGACAAAGTTTATGGCAGCAGGAGGGACATTTCTTATCCAGTCCGGATTAAGAGAGTTCATCATTCAAGTTTGCTATATTTCTCCACAGATAAGGAAGTAAAGAATTTTTTTTTAAAAAATCAGCTACCAGAACACTGAATACAGCACTGTTTCCCTCACCCAGAGGCCTATGAACTTGGAAAAGCTCATCCAACAGAATACTTCACCAGGTTACTGGCAGACTCAGGAATTTATGCTATCGGTATTTCCACTACCATCTTCTGTTAGCCAAAGAGATAATGAACAATAAGCATCATATAATTCCCTAAGGCAGAGGGAAAAATGAAATCAATACTTACATCTGTGAAAGCATTATCATTTTTATGGAGAATCAGCTGCTGGTGGCCATTGGGTGCTCACCACTGCTGTTCAACAAACAGTTCATAACCCAGTAATATGACAGAGAACAAAGATGTTATTCCTAATTACTTCCAGTCCTCATTTCTATGAGCTACTTGAGAAAGTCCAGTAACAGATAACCAAGAAAAAAAATCTTTGTTCTGCAATTTCATGTACAAACCCATTAAACAGAATTTTGAAATGAATGCAAGCTTAGTCAATTTCTGATATAGAAAATAGATGAAATTTTCTGCACACCACCTTGATCTAAGGTCATATACCAACCACTAAAACGCATAATTTCTCTGCTGAAGGAAGACCTCTCCACACATGGAAGACCACACTCACATCTGCATGATTACCCATTTGTAATAAGGCTGTGTTCTGCAACTTGCACATGTTTCAAACACTTCTCTGCAGCTGTAGCCTCATCAGAATCAAATGTGACCTTCTAAATTTGTTCTAACTCTTCTAACAGTATTCAGAAACAACACGATTTAAATCAGATCTACTTGCAGACCAGCATGCTGTTGTGCTGAATAAAACAAGCTGATCTTTGCATACATAATTGTTTAGTACTTCTTACTTCAGAATGAAAAAAAGATAGAGGCTCATATATTAATTATTGTTCCCATCAGGAAAAACAAAGTTGTGACTCAAAAATGTACAGTTCAGTTTAAAAGAAAATACCAAAACAAACCCACTTTTTTTCTAGGAGCATCATGATCTCAAGGAATGCAAAATTGCTTCATGTTTATCCTCTACATGTAGAAAAATACAGAACTGATGGACTGAATGCCAAAAACCTTGAGTCACTAACCTCAAGAAAGCTAGCTATAAATTCTTATGGACGCCTTAAAATAATGAATTACTTAGAATGCTTCCTCTTCCCTCCACACATTAATATTACAAATTGAGAGCAATAATAGCTTGATCTCATAAATGGAGTCAACAATCCTAAAGAATGACTGCTCAAAAGACAGCCCAGACTTCTCATCCAGCTTACAGTTAACATCTTCCAGGCTGAAAGAAGTTCCTGATTCCCACACTTCCCAAAAGTTGGGGGGGGAAGAGAGAATAAATGTACATGTGCATCTGTACAACAGATCTTACAAAAACATTTTCAATGTAAAGTAGTATACGTTCTACCAAGCCTCACCCTCACATAGTCAGCTGAAAAATTGAATGAAAACTTAGAAACTTACTGGACTACAAAAATAAGAATACTGTTTGAATAAAGAATAAATTTCCATTAAAAAATGTTTATAAGGGTCAGATTTAAATGAAACAATGAAGATAGTCTGCTTTTAGATCTTACATAAGCAAAATGGAAAGTTCAGATGAGATACAAGCAGGAAGTTCTCCTATGTGAAGCAGGTACAACATGACCTAGGTGGAATGTCAGCAAGTGCTGTCAAGGGAGGACTCAAGTCTGTAAACTGTTTATAATCAAAACCAAATTAGTTTGTTGGAATTTTCAAATTCTTTTACCTATGCATATATACCTCCCCCAGGATCATTAATGCATCACAGCTTCTGCAGGCTGAGCAGCTGAGATTCAGAGGAATGACCTGAAGGATTTCTTTTTGTTACCAAGTAACCCATCAAATGTGTGGAGAGGGGGTAAATACACCAATAAAGGCAATGTATTTTCTACTTCAGCATATGTACATAGAGTGGTTTCAGAGTACATTTGTTCTAGAGTCCTTGTTATCCTTATGTCTCACACCTCTCAGAAATCTCTGCCCAAACACCAGTGTGGAACAAGGAACTGTCAAGTCAGTCAACGTTGCTTTCTGGATTTTGGCTGGAATAGAGTCAATTTTCTTCTTTGGCACTGGTACAGTGCTGTGCTCTGGATTTAATCTGAAAAGCATGACAAGACAGGTGTTTTGTTTGTTGCTAAGGCTTACCTTAAGTCAGTGACTTTTCAGTTTCCCAAGCTCTGCCAGCAAGCTGGTGCAAAAGAAGCTGGGAGGGAGCACAGCCAGGATTGCTCTTCAGAAATAGTCAAGACTTGCAGTTCTTTCATCAATTCCTTTTCTAATGTGAGAGATCACCACTAATTTCCTGCAATATCATTACAAAAGTATGAAGTATCATACAGATAACAGCTAATGTCTTTAAGATTAGGTAAAGTAAGGAGTAGCATATTATAGCTCCACAGTTATCATTGTCCCTTATTTTCTGTTCTCCTTTTCAATATCTGTCTCTTCTCCTAGCTCTCATGAATTCCATAAACTCTCCATTTAGAAAGTAGCACATCTAAGCCAACTCTCTTCTCACTTTCAACACCAGACAAATAGGGAAGGAACACAGTCATTGTAAGCATCTGCCACTTCTTCCAGGCTGTTTCGGGTAGAATAGATTAAAAGCAAACACACAAAGATTTCTCAGCAAGCAATTCTTACAGAACATGAATTAAAATGATTACTTGGTGGATGGAATGCCATCCTCACTCAAAATCAAGAAACAAATATGAATCAACACACAGTTATGAAATATTTATTCCTGTTAGACCTCAGTGAGGCTACACATCACTGAAAATGGTCCCAGCTATTAGTCATCCAGTTTTTTCGACTTCAAAAGCAACTTGCTGATCATCAAAAGACATCTTACTGCCTGTCAGGCAGATGCTAGAACCCCAGCACAGTAAGACCAGATTTCTTCCTTTTATAGAAGGGGTTAGGGACTTTCAAATAGGATGATTAGAAGAAATTTTGCTCTGGACGCTTCCTTTCCAAAGCTTGTTTTTCTTTTCAAAAAATTGTAACCAAAACTAGCCTTTGATATAATTTTCAGATTCATGCAAAGACTTGAGGTTTTCAGTCATTTCTCCCAACAAAACAACTCTAATGTAACTTTTTTTTCATTCTGAAATCAGCACTTAGCTTCAATTTAAAATAGTGACTCAAAAACGTTACCATGAAAAAAGATGGGTTTAAAAAACAATGATTGAAATGCTTTACTGGAGAATTTAATTCTTCCTCCTTCCGTAAATCACTAAGGCCAAAACCAACTGTCCTAGATCATTGTTATTAAAAATAATAGCTAAATCTGTTTTATTTTCACAAGAAGAAAACTACACTCATTCTTTTTACCTGTCTTCCAGAGACAAAAGAAAGAACTTCAGAGTCTTGCTGTAAAATCGAAGATGAATTCTTTGCAAGCTCTGCATCCTCACTAGCAAACAGCGACTCATAGCTCCTGCCTGTTGTTTGAAGTCCAGGGAAAAACCATTGCTGCAAAGAGAAACATTTAGCCAGAAATTGAAGGGTATGTGTCAGGAAAGAGAGAAAATGCTGAAAGTATAATTTTCACTTTGCCTTTCCTACATTAATGATTAATTTTCTGACAACCACAGTAACTGCTGCTCAGCTCCTCATATATTCATTACGGATGGAGTAGAACAAATTCAGAATATTTACATGAAACAATCAAAACCTCAGGTTTCTATTGCATACACAAGAGCTACTAATTCAGCTGCACTTTACTTAGAACATACACCTTGAACTAAACTTAAGG
Organism: Certhia americana; assembly: GCA_018697195.1. Lineage (NCBI taxonomy): Eukaryota > Metazoa > Chordata > Aves > Passeriformes > Certhiidae > Certhia > Certhia americana. Next base: position 95,510,324 of record CM031858.1, on the reverse strand, counting down.
CTTGCAACTATTCCATACATACATTTTCAAAATATGACAACCCCACACTTTTTAAAATGTTTATCATAATAAAAAAGCCTCTTGATCCATCTCTAGAAGTTTAGCTTTTAAATATCTATCTTAAGTTTCTAAAACAGGAAATTAAAAGCCAACCTTGTACTTTGAAACACATACCTGTGTTTTCAAAAGCCTTCATTGGGGGGTTAAAAAAAAAAGCCTCTAGTCCAAAACACTATAGTTTCCTAAGACATAATGCTCCTGATGCTTTCTGGAGGCTGACCTGGAACAGAGACTAGACAGAGCAAAAGGATAAAGTAGGTATCCATTAAAGGGCCTAAGTGGGTACACCTGGGCTGCACAAGAAAAAAAGACCAGCCAGACCGCACCCAAGATGCCCCCAAAATGATCACAAAACAGATGACTGATAACAAGGTCTCACATTTTCATCATAAGTTCTGGTCCATTAGCAAATTAGAATCAGTTGTCCAACCATAGCTTCATAGGCTATCAATCTCCATACTCCTTGTTTTTTTCTTCTCACTTCACTGTTGTTTTTGTTCTTGGGCCTGAAAGTTGTCCTTGGTATCAAACTAGAGAAGGAATTGTTTTGTCTATCTACTCAGTGAAGAAAACTTAGCACTCAATATGAAACCTAAAACTACCCACCAAAACAGCACAGAGTTTAAAAAATATAATAGCTAAAACTTAAGGCATCACTCTTAAAAGAAAAGGTAAATGGAATAATATTAATTTAAAATTCCTTATTATATATATTCCTTATATATATATATATTCCTTATTATTTCTGGTAATTTGAAACATACAAGAATAATTGTTACAGCTATAAGTCAGTATGGAAACACCGAGACTCAAACAAGGACGGGCTTAATATCTCACCTCTAATAACCCTTTTTTTTAAAAGGCTTTAGTACTTCTTTGATGAAGCAGCCCTCCCATATTCCAAGGAAAAGCAGAATTCCTGCAGTAATGTACCATGATTTGTTCCCTGGTTCCTCTATGAGGTACTGGCAGCTTAATAGCCTTTGGGAAAGTCAAACACGCTGATTGAGGACAAGTCTCTCACTCCAAATAAAAAAGTTCTTTTTAATATTCAGAGAGCTTTCATAAAAGCAAGAGCCAGCAGAAGTGTGGTATCTCACTTTCTCCAAGAGGGCCTTTGAACTCAATAGTGCATAATTTGGAACTATTTTTACAGAATCTAAAAAATATTGCAAGAAATGAAGAAGAAAGGGCCAGCTTAAAAAACAAAACAAACCAAAAAAAAAAAAAACAAAAAAAAAAAAAAAAAAACACAGAAAGATCATTCATCTTTGGCTTCTGATCTCTCTTAAATGACATGAAAAAGTATTACAAGCACAGTATTCCCTGAACCCTCACTGCTGATTGCAGGCACTCATATGGGGGGGCTGCCCCTTCAGCCTCCTGCTTAAAAACCAAGTACAAGTGAAATCCCATGGGAGTAGCCAGACAAATATAGAATAAAGCTAGTTTAATATAGCATATCCACTCTGCCTTTTGCATTAATTTATTATTCAACAGTACAGACCAGAAGAAAAGCTGCTGCAGAGGGAGCATCCCTGAAGCAACCATCCAGACACAACCTGCAGGCACTAAGGCACGTGCTCTGTCTCCTTGCATATCCAAAAAAATTGTACTTTATTAGATGAGGGCCAGGGGGACCAAGTGCCTCAGTAGTACACAGCTGATCAAAAAAGTAACCTGTTTCTCAGAAGGAAAGTTTGAAGTTTCTAAGTATTTTAAACTTTGTCTGCCCAGTGAAATTTCTAACACCAACTGCACTGCCCCTGGCATGCAGCTGCATAACAAGAACAAGGTCAACAGCAAGTGTTATATCAAGGTTAGAGACAGAGGCATCAACAGAAACATGTTTTAAGCCTTTTCCAGCTAAGGATTTTGTTTCCATTGGAAAGAAAAACCAAGTCAGTCAGTGGTGAACCACACAGCTGATTAGCAGGCATATAATTCTGCAATGCAGTGCATTACTTGCCAATAACATATTGAATCAATAGCTGAATGATTTAGTCATAAATCAATACAACTAACCCAATTTTTCTTTCTCATAAATAAACATTCCAGATAATTCAAAATATGGCACTTGATTTACTTTAGAGCAGTGTTTTGGGAACAGCTGAAGTCAGGGAAGAGCTCAAGCTCTCTGAGCAATATCTGCAAATGTGGAAAGGAGAACGTTAGGTATCCTACATGAAAGGCATCAGGCTACTCTCATAAGACATATTGCATTTTACCATCCAAAGCTGTTTATCTAGAGGTCTTTATAAGATCCAGTATGAGAGACTTAGATTTCCCTCACCTTCTTTATCGGGCAAATTGTTATCAGCTTAGAAATTGAAGGTCATCTCTGCTCTGTCCAACTGTGCAGGTAAAAAGAAGTTGATCAAGAACCAAAAGTTCCAAAAGTTGCTCTACATTTTGCCACAAATACAGAAGTTATTCAAGGACACGCTTAACATGCCACCAGCCCTAAGAAAGTGAAGAAACTCATATGACTGCCAAATTCATCAAGGTACATATTCACGTTTATGTTCAGACCAAAAATATCTTCAGCCAGCTAATTAAAACATCAAGGTAGCTGAGCAATCAGAGTGTGATAGCAAACTCCTGCAAAATACTGATTTTAGATATTGAGTCAAACATTTAAACTACAGTCTCATCAGGCTTTAGCTATGGGGAAAAACATCTATTATGCATGACTCTTAGTACATTCAAATCTGAATAATGTTTACATTTAAACCATGAAGCCAAAATATGCTCATAGAGTTCCAAATTCTTTTCGGGGATTACATCTGTAAAGCACTTTGGTTACACAAATGTTAAAAAGTCAATGAAAAGTGAACCAAACAATCTCATTATATCATCAGCTCTTTTTGTCCTTAAAAACCTTTATGTTACACTTACCAGACACAAGTCTGAAATACTAAAGCTAAAATTATTTAATATGTGACCAAACTCATTCATCTTCAGAGTAATCTAAACAGAGCAGAAGAAAGAGGCCAAGAATAGATCTTCGGCATTTTGCCCATTGTGTTTGGAGCTTCAGCTCTTCAGTCTCATATATGCTCCAGTTTTGAATTCTTTAGCCATATGTTGTAGCTCAATGAAAAGACTAACTCAATGGTAAATCAGTGACCGTACTGCATGAGCTGTTTCCCATGTTCCAGTACAGTAAAAACCAGAGCATCATAATCTGCTCTCTGGGGTCCTTTTCTCCAAACTAAGCATGGGATACACGTAACTGCCTATGTGGAGGGGCACAGATTTCATACCAAGACTAAAAATACAAACCCAGTCTAAAACCCAAATAGCTTTATAAAGAAATTATGTATAAACTGCCCTGTGAATCCCTTTGGAAACAATACTCTCCTCTATACATTACCCTAGATGGAGTACAAGAACAGTTACCACATATAAGACAATTTAGAGACGGCCACAAGGAGTGGAAAAATACAGAACAAATTCTTTTGACAAAACAGAAAAAAGGCATGGTGCTTCCTAAATGAAAAGAGGGCCATATTCCATAAGTCTGCTTCAGATTTTTCACTAGTATCAAATATCTAAGTCTATTGTCAAACAAGCATTGAACAACCAAATCTCTGCAAGAAGAGAACAAGAACACACCCCAAGGCCTGATCAAACTAGTGAGGATGTCAAGAAACAGGTCTGCAAACACTGATGCTGTACTGTAGAGAAATAGATTTGAATATATAGAAAATTATTCACCACTGAAATGAGGTACCATCTTTTGGAGATATCTGAATCATCATCCTGTTACACTAACTTTCCTGGGAGGAAACAGACAAATCTTTATTACATCCTCCAGCTTACTGGCTCGTGTAACCCAAAAAATCCAAGGTGAATTCACCAGTATGTGCAGAGCAGAAGCAAATTTTATTTGTAACATATAAAGTAAGTATAAGTTCTGAAATCTCTATTCCTCTGAAATGAATTTATACTTGGGAAGAACAAAAAAGTACTGTAGGAGGATGGATATGATTGAAGGAGTCTGCTATGCCCACCCTATAATCTCTTACTTTGAATGCCCTACATAACTTCTACAAATTGAGCTGAAACATCACAAGCTCTTAAATTAGAGCTTTAGGCAGAGGCCTAAAGCCAGACTGGCAGAATCTGTCTGTACTGAAGTTTTATTTTGGATAGAACTGTCACATCTCTAATATTAAAATGGAATTGTCTAAATAATTTATGACATGCTAAGTGTGTGAAGTGTGCGATCAAGGCACTGTTCCCAGAACAAGGAATATAGGTTTCACTTACTGAAAAATCAAAATATTATATTTAGAATGGTGAAATCCCTGCATCTGCACATTGAGATATTATTTGAGCAAAATTAATTCCTATGTTCAACACTTACAGTTAAAAAATGAGAAAGATCAGATTAGTCACCAAATTATTACTGCAGAGAGCTGTATGCTGAACTAGCTTCCCCAGACTTCTACAAGCATAGCCCTCCCATAATCCTCCTTCTAAAACAGAAAACTGGAACACTAAGGTATTAAAAGAGGCCAGCATATCCACTGAGTTTGACAACAGAAAAGACTGGCCCCAGAAATACCAGCATTACATTCCCTGACAATTTTGCATATGACTAAGAAAGTAACAACAAACAGAGCAGTTGGCAACATTACTCCCCAAAGTCCATGAGATGACATAGCACGTTTGAGCCACACACAAATATAAGATCAGCTAGGTACATGACAATCACTCCTGACTCTCCTTAGATTACCGAGGCAGAACTGTGAAAAACTCCAGCTACCCCAATTTCTAATAAGAAAAATGCACCAAAGTGAGTGCAGCCTGCTTCCTGGCTGGACTGTCCTCATCGGGCAACCTTGATTCCTCACATGCAGTCTGGACCCTTAATTTCAGCTTCTGCATGTCACCTTTCACATGCCACCCATGCAGGACTAGTCATTTTCCCCAATAACCTCTCCACAAGCATGCAGGACTGCTGCTAAGAACCCCCAAGTATGTCCCTGCTCCCAGCCCTCGCCCCTCAGTCTCTTCCTACAGAGCAAGAGTTCGCACCCTGATCACCATGGGGACCTCTGCTGAATGTCTTTCTTGGACTGAGAAGGGGGCTGGTCCAAAGCTGCAGCCAGTAGCCTACATATGGTCTAACAAGTTAATCCCCTTTTTTGCAATGATGCAGCTTGACTGTAAATTTTGCAGCCACAGCCAGAGTGGTTGTTCCTCTCATTTATTTTCCAGGCCTCATGCATTCATATAAATACATTTTTTACAGGTGTCTTTTGCCCTGCATTGTTTCTGAGGTGTCTCTTGTAACTGCCATTCTGCATCCTCACATATGGAGTCCTTGCTTTCCAAGTCGTCCCTTATTTAAGCTCTCCTCATCAGGGTGGCCAACCTGTTGGCAAAGGTGATGTTGCCCCATTTGGCCAGGTAGATGCTCCTCTCCACAGAAGATGACCCTTCATCTTGAAAAAGGGTCTTGCAGTTGTAACAGCTGGTCTTCCAGCTAAAACAACAGTTCTAGCCAGGTCTCTACACAAAAATATCAATCTATTTTCCATTTCTCCTGGTTCTACACAGATTACTCCCCTCCTCCTACAGGCAGGTCACTACATCCTCCTCCCCTGCCCCAGCCCAAGCTCCAGCATTCTGCTGAAAGTCTTTGATGTACCAGGGAAGTTCCTGAAGGAGAGACCTTGCCCTGCATAGCAGCACCACCCAATGGTACCCACTTCTTGCATCCTCAGCTGAGTGTGGCCAATTTCTAGTTGCTTCAAGACTTACACTATTTCCTTAACACACATTCTTCCTCCAAAAATGACCAATATCTAGCCCTTCATTAAACAACCCTAGGAAGAAATGGGACAGATCTTGATCCAACAGAGCAATCCCCAAGTGGCATTTTGGTATAGGAGGGCTAATAAATACATCAAAATGGTCCCTTCCCTTTATACATTTGTCTCATCAGGAAACTATCACTAACCAGTTTCTTTGCACTTAGCTGTAACACAAGGCCCCACAGTTTTTGAGTTTTATGGGTCAATAATACCTAATGGACAGGGAAAGCCAAACAACTTGTGGGAGGTTCAGAGCAGCACCATGAGTGGAGGGACAAACAGGCCGTGGGCATATAACAGGTACATTTCTCATAGCCACTGAGAGTAATTAAAAATTACTCAAGAGTATCAACAAAAAAAAAAAAAAAGACTTCTTATAAAGAAAAATTTTTCTCTCCCTGTGGTGACAGTCAGTGCTGTTTTGACTTGTAATAGCCCTCAAGAGATGACAAATGTATAGATGCACTTTTAATCACTTGAAAATGCTGACAGTTGGTTCTTTCCCAAATCCTACTGGAAGGCATTTTTCATTTATTGACTCTAACAGTCACTCTCTCAATTATCTTAGACACAAACTGTTATTATATATCTATGTTAATATAATTATGTTAGCTATCAAAAGGGGTTTTTTTTTTAGAAACAGCTCCCTGCAAAATGTTACAAATTGAACTTGAATAAGCACTTCTCAGCAGAAAAGTGCTCTACTGAGACTCTAAAAGCAACTCTGAATTAAATTCTTCTCATAACAAACTGATGTTCTCTGCTCCCTGACTTTGCTCAGCTCACTTGCCGACATTCTGGTTATTGTCACTCCTGCACCTTTCTCAAGCCCTACCAAAAACCATTCAAAGTATCAGTGTTGGGCAGAATTGGTAACAGAAAAAACTGTTTCAGCATTTCACAGCTGTCAATGCAATAGAAAAGAAGCTGCAGCCTTACTTCAAAGGAGTTTATTTTCTAGGTAAATCCTTTGGTTGATAAATCTTGTTGAAGAGTCTCTCCATGGTGCAAAGTAGAAGCTCTCTCTGAGCTGCCATCATGATTCTCTGGGAAGTCAGAAAGCCAGGCTGGGGGCCAATAAATGTGCTCAATGGGATCTAAGTGCTTGAATTACTCCTTGAGGTTTTTCTGCTCAAAAATGTCAAGATAAAACTGAGCTTTGATATGAAATCGGACTTTAGAATTCTTCAAAGCCAGAACTTAATTAAACAAAATTATTTGTGATTATTTGGAGAACTTCACTTTATGTGGCTTAAGATAATATACTATGAGAGAGGGGGGGCTTCTGCTATGAGTGAGCAGAAGAATAAAAGGCATTTGAAGAGTCCTGCCAGCATACTGAGGGACAAGATCCTTCCCCTTTACTCAGCACCAACTTTTACCTCTCCAGCAAGAACTAATCTGTCCTGTGCTGCACAGTAACACTAATTACTGACTGCAACAGAAAACTCTTACAAAGTCTGAGGTATTCACTATGACAATAACATTTTAAAAAGTGTAAAAAAGGTAGCGAGAATGTAGGAAGTCTCCCTTAAATTGTAAGTATTATTGAATTTTGTTTTTACATATTGGGCTCCTGCTGCTCTCTCAACAGCAGAGAACAAGCTGGCAGTTTGCAAGAGGAAGAACCAGTCTGAATAAACATGAGCACATGTCAAACAAATCTATTTACCAGCTAATAACTGATTCTTTTGAGAAAGCAAAAATTTGGTGCTTCCATAAATCACATTAGTTTTTTTTCCCTAGTATTAAATTCATATTTACACCTGACTCCACCAACAAAACCTTATAGAATTAAAAAAGTCAATCCCTTTTATTAGATATGAAAAGCATTTAATTTTACACTGGATGCAAAGGCAAACGTAAAGATTTTGAAACAGTGACTTTTAAAATATTTACTCTGAAATGAAGAATTGTAGAAAGAAGCTGTGAATACATAATTAAATCAAAGCAACAGTATGCTATCCTACTAGTCTGGAAATTAACTTCCCACCCATCAAATATCATCACTCATTTAAAAAAAAACGAAAAAAAAAAAACCACAGGAGTTAATGTATTTTAAGAAAAACATCAAACAAAGAAAACCAAAAACATAATCTGTTTTTTAAATTCATACTCTCAGCTTCATAGCTGTAGAGTAGTGCATGAATACAAATCAACTTTGCCCATTTCACCCAGGTACTCATGGAAATGCTGTCAAAAGAAGTGAGAAAATCATACACATATCTGAAGATACAGACTACAGATAAAAGAGTCAGGAAAACACTGATCTTCTAGAGACCTGAATTCCTAGAGTATTTTCCCAATTTAACAGAAAATAAAGAAAAAATGTGAGTTTACATCAATCACTTTTAGAACCACATAAGGACACTAATTCGAACTTCACATGCTACAGTCAAAGAAAATGAGTTCCATTTGAAGGCAATAAAAAAGTCAGTTATGAGCTAGAAATTCAGCTCATTTGTGCTGAGACTCTCAGTCATATACTTGTGCAACCACTGCATGCAGGTGTTGCTTCACTGCCATGGTGCTATAGAAGAGTAATAAACACATCTGCTGGGAACTCTTAATTATAGATGACAAACTATAAATCACCAGCTTGTTGCAACATCGGAAGGCTCCATCATGTGATCCATCATGCCTACATCCCGAGAAATAAATTAACCCCTCTGCTTTGTTTAGTAGACAAAATAGATTTATTATATTTATTTATGAGCACAATACTACTGCAAGAAATAATTAGGGCCATGCTTATCTTGAGTATTGCTTTCATCCACTCTTCTACCAATGCCTGTACTGGTTTGCACTGATACAGTTTATACCCCCTCCTATGTAAGTGTAAAAAACAGTGTAAGGTGCAAGGCAGTGGAGAAGCAAGTACTGTATCTTAAGACACATAGAATCCTATGGGATATTCGCTCTCATTAAGAACAGTCCTATTCATTAACTTCCATGAACTAAATAATAAACTAAATGAACAATATAATCCAGGCAAATAAACATTGCCTGAAAAAGCATCAAGTACATATATATACACACACATACACACACACACACGTGTGTAAGGATCTATATATATTCACAAATGTATTTCGTCCAAGTGACTACTACTGTAGTTTAGCCAAGTGGCTTCTCAGATGTTTGCTCTTATATATTACAAACAAGCCTGAAACACATTTGGAAATTTATCTACTTTAAATGAACAGTGACAATCTCTCCTCCATACCAATAAGAAGAAAATCAGTTTGGCAGGTGGAGAGGAGAAATATTGACAGCTGAAATCAGTTTAAATCCTGGAGTACTGGATAAGTACTTCTCACAATATCATATTTCACTACTCTCTAAGCGCACCCATGTTGTTTTACGTTATAATGGTAATAAAAGTCAGGGATGCAGGCAGGAACTTTTTAATGGAAGGAAAAACTGGCTGTGCTACAGGAACACTGTCAGGAAGAACAGCAGGTGAGCATGCAAGTCTATTGTGTGTCATGGGGAACTATAACCACAGCAGGACTAAACAACTCTCCAGAAACACACCTCCTCGACCACCATTACTGTGATCACCAACATGAAGCTATACACTATTTGATGATACAAGCATAAACTTTTATAGCCCATCGGAGCAGAAAGAGCCCAAATTCTACAGTAAATCTACACAATTTAAATAGGTAACCAAAACATTCGTTGTTTTTTCTTATAAGAAACACATCTAGCATTCTTGGGAAAAAACTTTAATTGTAACAAGTAGTGTTTGAGTCTTATGAATGCCTTCAGCTGTTAGAGACAGTGCTTAGTCCTGTATTAATACATGCGAGGGGTTATCTTAGCCTTTAAGACTGTGGGCTTGAGAAAAAGAAGGGATTTCTTGGCCAAACCACATCTCTTGGAGGCACCCAAAGAGAAGAAACTTCTTTTGGAAGCCTGCAACCAAAAAAGAACAATTTGAGGAATGGTATATTTCCCAAAAAACCCACCAGAGACCCTCAAAAGACCCATACTCTGAGGTAAATAATCTTTGAGAAGTGCTTTAAATACACAAAAAAATTTGCAGGAATGTTTAGCATAAATGAACAAGTTTGGGGAAAACACAATGTTAGGTAGCTGCTCTATGTGGGTTAGGGTCAAATATTGCCTTCACACCCAGAGCTGAATATAAAAAGTGACACCGCTTTCTAATACTGAAATTACAGTGTTAGAGAGCCTTATTCCCAACTTTCAGTGACAGTATGAAGAGTATTTTTTGTCTTTCCTTTTTCAGAAGATTTTAATTGCCAATTATGCAGACTGTCATTCCCAAAAGCACAGAGTTGTGGGCTCATGATAAACCAAACATTATACAATCAGAAGGACAGATATAGTCTGATATTCCAGCATTTTTACAGAAAAACTCTGGCTGCTTGACATAATAACACAGGTACTACATATTTGAACAAAGCTGCCACAGCATGAGACTACTGTGAAAAACAAACACAATAACACAACAGTTGTTTCAAAAAAAAAAAAAAAAAAAAAAAAAAAAAAAAAAAAAAAGGGTTTCTAGTCTATAAAATTATGTACATTCTCTCAAGAAACCTGATACTGCTATAGGTAGCAGGAGATTCTCACTAAAAAAGATCAGTAGAGTTATGCAACTTAGGAAATTAATCCTCTATAAATTTTCGGGATGGGGTTTTGGTTTCTCACACATCTTATGAAGAAATAAGTGCCTGATTTATGTGAGTTCATAATCACATACTAAATAAAGTATAACACATAAATTAAGCTTTACCGCTTAGTAGATTAGATGTTTCCAATACAAAGCCCAGGTCACTGACATCTTAAATCCAAGGCAAATGAAAAAAAACAAAATCAATTACAACAGCAGTAGCACTTACCTTTCCTCCTACTCACTCAGAGAACCAGCCTACTGCCTAACCCAAAGAATAAATACGCACAGTGCTACACCCAGTTGCCCCTGGCCTGTATTCCCAGTTAAGGTTTGCACCATCCTATAAGAGGCAGCAGCTGAGCCCCTCTGTTCATTACACACACCCTGCCACTCATTTGAGATGAGTGCTACAGAAGAGAGAAACACCATTGTGCTGATCCTTGCACCACAGCCAAGGAGATTGGAATGAATACAGGGCTTAATGCAATTGCAAAAGGCATCAACAGCTTATCCACTGCATTAAACTCATGTAAACAGCCAGTGTACTAAAAGCTGTTTTAACTTTCCTCAAATTCTTTGCACAATTGATCCACAATCATCTGAGTGCTCACTGAAGCTTAGCATCCTACTTTTTTCCACTGATTGCAAATGGCCTGCTTGGTTCTCTAATATGTGTTACAGTGAACATCGTGCTCAGTAGAAAAGGCTGTTTGTTGGTAATGTCTAGCTATCCTAGAAACTGTAATATATTCACACAGTGTATACTGGTTCCGTGTTTTCTTTCAAACCCTGGGGGAATACATAAATGAAAAGTTTAAACTGAGCCCACGCCAGGCATCTATGAGATAGCAGGAGAGCTTGAAAACCAATTTGAAACAAGAATGATGAACTTACTACAGTTAAATATCCAACTTGGAAATAATTGTCAAATCAGCTAGAAAAAGTGATAAGGAAGCCATGAGTGTAAAGGCCAAAGAGACAACCTCTCTGAACAGTGGTAAGGTCAGAGGCAGAGAATGTTCATTGTGGAGAAATACATGTCTGCCGTCACCACCAATGCCTGTGCTTCATTTACTAGTTTCAAATACTTAAGCAAAATCGTTTTTCCTTAGAAGGCGAGAAAAATAGTAGGTGAAAGTTAGTAATTCACCTCCTGATTAGTAGCATATCCAGATAGATAAAAGCCAAAAAGTCCCTTGAATTTGTATTTAACTGCAATTAATTTGTAAGCTAAAAACAGGGCTGTGTGCATTCTGTTGGTGATCAGGGGAAGAAACAAGGTAAATATTAGATATGTCTGAACTAAATTTTTTTTTGAAACATTTAAACCATGTCCAAAAGAGAAAACTAGAGTTAAAAACACTCTCTGTCTATAAACTACAGCAACAGTTTCAACATTTATTTTATTACTCCTTCCAATGACATTACTTCCCCCAAATCAGTAAGCAAGGAAGCAGCTGTGTAGCCTTTGGGGTAAGGTTTTTATTTGTCTTAAACAAAAAAGATTCAGTAACCATTAATTCCTCTCAAATAAGAGATCTCAGAAAACATTTTCTTTTTGGATAAGCCGAAGCAGGGTGGCCAGAATTCATTGCAATCAATGCTGTTCTTGGAACTATTTGACCTCAAATTACTTGAGGTAAGATTCACATGTTACTTCAAAGAAGTAGACACAGCACCTTAGAATGACACTAATAACAAGAAAATATTAGATTTAGGTTCCCAGCCAGCCCTTCTGTGAAGAACATGCATGTAACCTAAGAAAATGAGTAGTGCATCAACACTTTAACAAATAGCCTGTGTGTTAGACATGGTGGGCACATGTTGTAAAACCAGTTCATTACTATCATTTAAAAGTAATGTATGTAGTAAACTCTTTCTATAAATACGCATATAAGCATCCTCGCAGGGCAAAGAAAAAAAACAAAACATTGCAGTAGTGGTATATTTATGGTACTTACTGTTTAGAGTAGGCAACTTGGGAAGACTTCAATTCCAAAGAAATTCAGGTTCCTGTTCACTTTCCTAATTTAAAGTATATTTAAAATTCTTTTTGCCTCCAGACACAGAATTAAATTCACTAACTCAACACAGTGTTCATTCTTCTTGAAACTGCAGACACTGGGTACACTTGTATTTCAACCTTGCTCTACTTGCATATGACACACAATTATCTACTGCAATGAGAACGACAGAACACAAGCACAGTATTCTACTGTGTGCAAACCAGTATGCAAACTGAATAATACATTGTTTCACTGTTCACCCACTACAATGATGTTTTTGAGGATGTTTATTCTTATCTCTTTTCATCAATTCAGTGGTGTATGTATTGGTATCAGATGACTTACAGGAGAGGCTTTAAATATCAGAGGAAATCAGGTCAGTGTCTTTCTCCTCAGAGAAGCCCTGAAATCAGAGGTGTTGGGAAGTATTGCTTGAGAGACTCAAAAGAAATCTGTAACAGAAGGCAGAGTGATAGTAGATCCTCCACAGACAGCTCCCTGACAACAAAACGAGCTATTAAATGAATAGAAACCAAATTCAGCTTCAGAAGTCCTACGGTGAAAATGGTTAGCGGGTGGGAGAATATTCTGTCAAATAATCATTACAGGCTTGCTCTAGCCTTCTGCTCTCCCTAAAGCTCACTCTTTTAGCCACTGTCAAGGGAGAAAAATAGAAGAAAAAAAGACTTCTCAAAGACAGCCTGCTGAAAAAGGCTTGGACTATAGTCAAACAATTCACTCCATGACCACGACCCTAATGTCTTTAAATACATATCATATCGTATCATCTCATTTTCATTTTCTTATTACCAGAAATTATTAGTTTTGGAATAAATGCTGTGCAGGAATAAAAATTCTGCCGTTGGCTGATGCATTCTAAGGCATTAGACTTGTGCCTTCAATATCATGGCACAGCTTTATTAAAATGGCAACTTAGCTCAAAGAGTTCATTACAATTTAACGGGTATTATAGTAAAAGCTGAATAAACAAGCAACATTAGTACAGGGTACATCAGTACTGCATGATAAAATACTGTGATGCATGAAGAAGACACTACTAATAAGAGCAGGAAGTCTAGATATTGGATAAAGGGGTTTTGCCTTAAGCTGTTTAATAAAATACAGAACCCACGCTACGCTATTTAGCTCAAGTTTACAGATGGTGATGGGAAAAAACTCAAACAAACCAAACAGGAAAGGAATAAAATTAAGTAGCAGCAATGCAGTTTATGAGGGTCTGAGAGAAATGAGGAGAAAGTAAGTATTTACAGGCTCTAATTATTATAGACTCTGCATAAACATTTGTGGGCTCTATGATCAGGCCATATTCAGACTAAAATTCAGCCCAAAGCAAGGTCTTGCAAGCTAGTTCTGCAATTCCACTTTTATCGGAGAGAATAGCTGAGAGTTTCACCCAAAACTTTAAAAGTGGCAATTCTGCAGTTCTTTTCCACTTCAGAAGGCAGTTCTGCCATACTGTCAAAGAAACTTCAGAGCTGTGTCTGGTTACATATCCCTTCACTCCAATGGTTCTCCTGCATTTGAGCAGCGCTTGAGGACTCTAAACTCAGTAGAAATGCTGCCACCACAGTGACTACTTTACAAGGGCTGCAGGAGGTAACAATTTAGGATATGCAAGGCCATCAATTGATTGTTTTACATTTAGCTCCAGTGGGCCATTGTAGCTGCATGCTGAGTCACAGCAGTTACTTTCCAAGCAAGTACTTTCTTAACTGAACATTCCTACACTTTCAAAAGTAATAATCTCTTTTTTTAATAATCTTGTAAAAGAAAAAGTGGTTTCTTCTTTCAAAAACTACTTCCAACTGGGAGGATGTGTCATGAATTATAAATTCACTAGGGTAACTATAGCACACAAACCAGCCCTTATATATTCTTTCCATTCTTGTTTGAAAATTTATTACCAGCTTCTCTGCAGGTATCTTCCAACTTACTACCTGCTTTCCTCTTTTCCCATAACTAAACTAAACTTAACTAAACTAAACTAAAAATTCACAAGACAGATATTTTTCACCTTGCACGTAAATCGAAGTAGAGCCTTCTCTTTGCAACTCTGTAAGGGTTCATTGCAGAGGGCCAGGATTTTTCTAATTCCCTTTAACTTATCTATAGTGCAATATTCCATTCCAATGATAAAACACTTAGTAATAGATCAATATAGACCAAGTGTTCATCCAAAAATCCCCACATCCTGGAAACTATTATTTTGACTTTAAGTTTTTTATATCCAGCCTCGATAATTTTGGAAATATCTCCCTGAAATATTCCACAACTGACCTCTCATGAAAGCCTGTGAGAAATTTGCATGTTGTGACTTTGGAATTAACAATGGATATAAATAGTACATCTCTATCACCTCTACATCTGCAGCATCCTGGCATGCCCAACTTGTCACTTAGAATACTTTCGCTTCTAATTAATTTTATTCTGACACAAAGCAAGCCAAGCCAACAGAAACTCAACTGGTCAAATTCACAGAAGAAAAATACATGCATTTCTAATCAGCCACCATATTGCTGGGCATGTAGAATATTTCTGAGTTTTAGAAATTTCAAATGAACTCTTATAACATGGGCTTCCACCTAATACAGAAAATACAGATGTTTCAAGGAATTAAACTAGGGAACTTTGTCAGAGAGAGATTTTGAAATTTCTGTCACATCCTAATGCTGCAAAATGTAGATCTTCTCCACTTTTTAGCCATTCAGGCACTGAGAGGGGCTTCCTCTGGCCATCAGAGGTGTGATTAAAAGAAGGCTGTAGGGAGCACAGCAAACAGGGGTGTTGTGGCATGTCTCTGAGGGCATGGCATGGTAGTTCGTGCAGGCAGGGCAAACAGGCAGGGTTGCAGTCATCCTCCTTCTACTGGGGTATTTATTTTATGTTGGGGTTTTTTTATTTTATTTTGGGTGTTTTCTCTTCAGCAATGGTCTCCAAACGATCAAAAGCTATAACTAGGGAAAGTGTACTAACCCAAACAGACGCCCCCCAAAAGACTCATCTGTCAATACCCCTTCCTGTAAGGAGTGTTTGGGCCTGTCAATAGTACCACAGGATGGTGCAAAAGATGCCTGCCTGTGGTGCAAACAGGTGAATGACCTCCTCTGTCTGGTGGCCAAGCTTAAGAAGGAAGTAGGAAGATGAAGGGATGTTAGGGAAAGTGAAAGGGAAATAGACTGGTGGAGTTTCACCCTTCCATCCCTGAAAGAAGCCCACCAGGAGCCAGAGGACTCCCATGCCTCCTACCACCAGGCATAAGGAGGAGGCCTAGTAGATGAAGGGGAGTGGAAATTGGTCCCTGCTCAGGGAGGTAATAAAAGTTCCTCCTGACCCCCATCCCCTAGCCAGGTGCCACTTCAGAATAGGTATAAGGATCCAGAGGGTCAGCCAAATGTCATAGAAGAAAATAATCTTCCCAGAGAGCCACCCAATTACACTTCATCTGTCAGATGGATCACTACCTCCAGCATTAAAAAGAAAAGAAGGGTACACAGTAGGTGACTCCCTTCTGAAGGGAACATGTGTCCCCAGGGCCCCATGTGTCGACCAGACGCATCCCACAGAGAAGTCTGCTGCTTCCCTGGGGCCTGGGTATGGGATATCACCAGGAGACTCCCTGAGCTGATTCAGCTCTCTGATTATTACCCACTGCTGATACTCCAGGCTGAAAAGAGGAGCATCAGGGAAATTAAAAGGGACTTCAGGACTCTGGGTCGAGTGGTTGATGGGGCAGGAGCACAGGTGGTGTTCTGCTCAGTCCCTTCAGTGGCAGGGACAAATGATGAATGGAACAAGAGAACCCACATTATCATCAAGTGGCTTAAGGGCTGGTGCTATTGGCAGAATTTTGGGTTCTTTAATAATGGGGCAACTTTACAGCAGCTGGTGGAGCCAGATGAGCTCCATCTATCTATCAAAGGCAAAAGGATTCTAGCCCATGAATTGGTGGGATTCATTGAGAGTGCTTTAAACTAGGTTCAGAGGGGGAAGGAGATGCAGAAATAAGAAAATAATAATTTTCTTGCCAGAAATAAGCCCAAGGGTGGTAAGCCAGAGTCAGGGGTGAAATCAGCAGCCCAGTTGAAGTGCATGTACACCAACATACACAGCATGGGTAACAAACAAGAGCAGCAAGAAAACAGCAGGTACAGCAAGAAAGCTATGACATAGTCACCATCATAGAAACATGGTGGGATAACTCACCTAGCCAGAGCACTGCACTTGATGGCTACAAGCTCTTCAGAAGAGACAGCTCTTCAGAAGAGAAGTGGAGGGGTGGCCTTTTATATTAAGAAAGCTCTCAATGCCATGGAAATTGAGATTAATGATGATAAGGTATCTATGGGTAAGAATCAGGCAGAAGGCCAACAAGGCTGACATCCTGGTGGGAGTCTGTTATAGACCCTCAATCAAGATGAAGAGGTGGATGCCTTATTCTAGAAGCAGCTGGAGAATGTTTCAAGGTCACCAGCCCTTGTTCTTGTAGGTGACTTTGACCTACCAAATATCTGCTGGGAACTTGACACAGCAGAGAAAAGGCAGTCCAGGAAGTTCTTAAGATTGTATGGAGAAGAGCTTCGTGTCACAGCTGGTGAATGAGCCCACCAGTGGAGGGACTACGCCAGAACTGCTGTTTGCAAACAGAGATGGGCAGGTGGGAGATGTGGTTGGAGGCCATCTGGAGCACAGTGATCATGACATTTGAATATTTGGTGAAACAAGGAGGGGCATCAATAAAAAACTTACACACTAGACCTCTGGAGGGCAGACTTTGGCCTATTCAAGAGACTAATTTGGAGAGTACCTCGGGAAGCAGCCCTTAAAAACAAAGGAATCCAGGACGGATGGGCATGCTTCAAAACAGAAATCTTGAAGGCACAGGAACAGACTGTCCCTATGCGCCAAAAGATGAACCGACAAGGAAAACAACTGTCCTCGATGGCCAAGGAGCTTTTGAAAGAAATAAGGAAAAGAAAGAGGGCGTGTTTCCTTTGGAAGGACAAGTCAAGTATCTCAGGAAATTGAGAAGGTTGCTAGTTATTTAGGAAAAAAAAAATAGAGATGCAAAACCCAATTAGAACTCAGTCTGTCCACTTCTGTGAAGGACAATAAAAATATTTTTATAAATACATTAATGGCAAAAGGAAGGGCAAGGACAACCTCGATTCTCTATTAGATGCAGGAAAGAATTTAGTAACCAAAGATGAGGAAAAGGAAGAGGTACTTAACACCTTTGCCTTAGTTTTCAACAGAAAGACAGGTTATCCTCAAGTCAGCTTTCCTCCTGGGCCTGTAGATGGTGTCAGGGAGCAGAACAGCCTCCCTGTCCAGGGGAAGCAGTCCCTGCTGAGCCACTTAGATGCTCACAAATCCATGGGACCAGATGGGATCCATCCTAGGGTGATGAGGGAGCTGGCAGATGAGCTTGTAAAGACTATCTCCATCATTTACCATCAGTCCTGAGTCACTGGTGAGGTCCCAGATGACTGGAAGCTGGCCACTGCGACGCCCATCCACAAGAAGGGCCGAACAGAAGATCCAGGAAACTACACACCTGTCAGCCTGACCTCAGTGCCCAGCAAGATCATGGAACAGATCATCTTGAGCGCCATCACATGGCACCTACAGGATGACTAGATATCATGATCCAGTTATTAAAGTTATTAGAAATGCCTCTGCCCAAATTAAGCTGCAAATGAGACCATATGCCAGTGACAATGGTATGGGTTTTATTTGATAGTAAATATGAGAGAGAGAGGAGAGAAAAAGCAAGAGAACAAAATAGAAAAGAGGTGGGGGGTGACAGAAAGTGTGAGAGAGACAGAATAAGGAAAGTATCACCACTCTGTGAATCCCAACAATGCTCTGTTGATCCTCTCCAGCTGGTCTTCCTGGTGGTGAAGGTCCCCCCCGAAAAGCACAGAATCTGATGGGTTAATATATGCTCAGGCCAGGTAGGAAAACCCAGGCTCCTCCCTGGGTGGGTAGTTTGCCATTGTTTCTTACAACAGACTGCAGGTTTGCAGTCACATGCAGTCCTGTTGTACAAGGCTTCAGGAATCACTCGGGAGGGGTGGGGGGCATTTCAGGGGTCTTTGATGGATCATGACACCCCCTTAGCTGTCTCTCACATGAATGTTCAGTGGATGTGGCCTTCCCAGGGCTGGGGGTTTCACTTTGTGTAAGAGAGGATGGATCACTTCCTCAAACCAAAACTTCCCAGTTTCAGTAGGAGGCTGTATAAACCTGGCTTCTGTGCGCTGTGGTCTCTCCCACCCCAAAACCAGACAGGAAAGAGTTTCTGTTGCATTTGGCTGTCTTGTGGATGGATTCCTTTCCCTCAGCCTTGTTCATTTGTCCCCAGGCCTGAGATGAATGAAGAACAGGTTTCTGTTTATGTAATCTCAGCAGTTTGACTTACAGTCCAAAGTTCTTCAAGGAGGTTTCTGCTGTTGTAGCTTTTTTATACAGTTTTGGCTATAATGAGCAAAACTTTATCTCAATGTTTAAGGTATGAACTATTTCAGTTTCTGATACCAGGGGATCAGACCCAGACAGCATGGGTTTTGGAGGGTCAGGTTGTGCTTGAACGAACCTGATCTTTCATGACCAGGTGATCCATCTGGTGGATGTGGGAAAGACTGTGGATGTTTTCTACCTGGACTCCAGCAAAGCCTTTGACACTGTCTCCCACAGCATTCTCCTGGAAAAGCTGGCAGCCCGTGTTTTGGACAGGAGCACTCTCTGCTGGGTTCAGAACTGGCTGGATGGCCAGGCCCAGAGAGTGGTGGTGAGCAGTGCTGCATCCAGCTGGGCCCAGTCACCAGTGGTGTCCCCAGGGGTCTGTGCTGGGGCCTGACATGGATGAGTGTGTTGGGTCTTTCATTAGTAAATTTGCAGATGACACTAAGCTGAGAACATATGTCACTCTATTGAAAGGTAGGAGGGCTCTGCAGAGAGACCTGGAATGGCTGGATGGATGGGCAGAGTCCAACAAGATGAAATTTAGTCAGTCCAAGTGCCGAGTCCTGCACTTTGGCCACAATAACCCCTGCAGTGTTACAGACTGGGGTTGGTGTGGCTGGACAGCTCCCAGAAAGGGACCTGGGGGTGCTGGTGACAGCCAGCTGAACATGAGCCAGCTCTGTGCCCTGGTGGCCAAGAAGGCAAATGGCCCCTGGCCTGGATCAGGAATGGTGTGGCCAGCAGGAGCAGGGAGGTCATTCTGCCCCTGAAATGGGCTCTGGTGAGGCCACACATTGAGTGCCGTGTCCAGTTCTGGCCCCTTAGTTTGGGAAGGACATGGAGATGCTGAAGCACATCCAGAGGAGGCAACAAGGCTGGTGAGAAACCTGTGAGGAACCTGTGAGGAACAGCTGAGGGAGCTGGGGGTGTCTAGCCTGGAGAAGAGGAGGCTCAGGGGCAACATTATCACTTTCTGAAATTACCTGAAAGGTGCTTGTAGCCAGGTGGGGACTGGTCTCCTCGCCCAGGCAACCACTGACAGAATGAGAGGACACAGTATTAAGCTGTTCCAAGCAAAGTTTAGATTAGACATCAGGAAAAATTCTTCACTAAAAGAGTGACTGGGGACTGGAATCATCTATTCAGGGACAGGGTGGACATGTTTTAAAAAAAATTTTGATATGGCACTCATTGCCAAGGTTTAGTTAATGAGGAGATGTTAGGTCATAGGTTGGATTTGATGATCTCAAAGGTCTTTTGCAACCTAGTTCATTCTGTGATTCTGTGATCACCAAGGATCACCAAGGAAAAGACAAAGCTTATCATGCTTTCACTATAAAGTATGAGCGACTACAATTAAAGTATCAAATAGTTAAATGGCAGCTATAGTGTATTGCTTTGAGCAAAGCTTTATATAAAACAGGAAATCTGTAAGAAAGCCTAGCTTTGCTAATGTTCTCATTTAAAAATCAAAGTTCTTTCCGCTTTCATCAGAGTAAAGTTTAGTATTTTCTTGAGAATACTTAGTGTTTATTTCCTTCCCCAACTTTATTAATGAACTATATCTAATAAGGCCAAAGTAAGAAACTGTAGGTTCTATATTATCAGTGTGACTGAACCCTGTTGTTTACAGAACCTGATTCAGTAGGAATGTTGCAAATACTGTGTCACTGAATAGCCCGGTTGCAGTACAACTTTTTTTTTTTTTTTTTAAATCCTGAGTAAGTCTTATTTGTGAGATTTCACATCATCTCTTCTGTAAACTGCAAAATCATCCTTCAAGTGAGATCAAATAAGTTGTATTAGCAACCAAGTAAAAAAGCAAGAATGTGGAAGCAGCAGCTCTCCCCACAGGAGACACTTTGAAATGTGCTATAACCACAGATTAGAAGTAATAAACACCAAATTAGAAAGGGCAGCAATCTTCTTTTCCATTGAAGTGTTTTAATTGGGAAGGAGAGGAGGGAAGGAGAGGATATTGGGAAAAAGGAATTATTTCAACACTCAAAGTTTTAATTTAGTCTGTAGCTCAGAAATACAAGTGATAAAAGTGGGCTTGTACCTAAAAAGTTTACTTGAAATTTCAGGAGGTATTTTTGCATTGCCTCTGTGAGCCACCAAGTCAATACCAGGCCAAAAACCCACAAATTTTCTATTTGTGAATGAAAATAGGAAGTCTTATTTTTCCCCTAGGTGAGGAGGGGAATACAAGCACCAAGACCCTTGTTTCACGCACAGTGTACCTCCCACTCCTTTTTTACTCAACAATTAAAATTATGTGAGAGATAATATTTGTAGCAAATAGTCCTCAAAACCTTGATCCTTAAAATGTCTCTATACAAGAAAAAAAGAAGATTTGAAATTATGCTGCAAATTTTAAAGTCCTCCAAGTGAGACTCAGGAACTACAGACAAATAAACCTGCCGCAATTCCTCAGAACAACTTTTAAGTGGCTATGATACCAAAGAAGATTCAAGCAAAGCTTTTGTCAAGGGGAGTCACAGCTCCCAGTTTTCTACATTTTAGGAAAGAACCAAGAAGAAGGTGGACAAAGAAGATCCAGCTGATAACTGTCTACTCATACTGCTGAAGGCCCTTCAAAAGGATTTTTAAGGAAAACAACCAACCATGAGAAGAAGTTCTCATGGTTTAAACAAAAGTGGCAATAATAAATAATAATGAAATGTTAAAAGAGAAAAAATCAGCCATTTATTTGCCTACTCTAATCCCTCAATCGATGGAAGGATCTTGTAGTCCCACATACTCCTAATCAATCTAAGAAAAAAAAAGAAAAGGAGAGCCTATGCCAATCATACACAACTGGGATATGCTCCATTTTTGTCAAATTTTGTCAAGCTATTTATAAATATTTGAAATCTGAATAAGAAAGAACAACACAAAAATCTGAAGAGAGTATGTTGTGGAGGGAAGACAGACAGGAAGAAAAAAAATTCCTCCAAATGTTCAATGGGAAAAGTGACCATGAAGGAAAGGTCTGAAATTAGAATAAAAGCAGTCCTCTGGTGAAATCCTCACTGAAAAAGACACCCTTTCAGTGCTGAAATAAAATTTTTAAAAAAAAACAACAGAGAAAGAACCAAGAAAGAAGGATGGAAGAACCACCAAACAAGGGACGAAAAACTTGCTTTCAAACCAAAAGGAACAAAACAAAGTTTTCATTTAACATCTCATTTCTCTTAACTGAAATTGCAGTAGTCCTAATACAAAACCATATTTGCATACATGAAAGCAACCAAGAAAGATGGATGAAACAACTTTCAGAAGTCATACGTGAAGGATATGAGACTGTGGGAAGCTACTGTCCAGAGAGAGAGATACAGAAGGCTGAGGAGAAAAAGGGAAATCAAGCACGGAGAAGAGCAACACAATACATGGATCATCACAGCACTTTTCTTCACTCAGTAGATTCATGACAAACACTTATTTCCATTTGTTGAAGACTGGGTCTCCAGTGAAGCTCAGGGTCCAGCTTAAAGCCTTCAAATACTTCCAGAAGTAACTATACAGATTAAAATACAACAGAGACAAGCATGTGTTTGAAGATGTCATCCAATGAATCATGCAGATCATAGCTATAATTTCAGTCTGAAGGACAACTTAGCACACATAGCATCAGTACTTTTGTGCAGTATAGGAATTCAAGAATACAGTGGTCTAGCACTTCATTTCCCTGACAGATGTGGCAGTTCTTCCACTCCCACATGTCTCTCCCCTGACAGTCCTTGTTAAGCAAAAAGACAAACAGGACTCCTGGTTGTTCTCGTTCTCCAGGTTGTTTATTATTTTCTTATCAGCAGTTCCTGCACACCAGGCATTACACCAGCTTAGCACGCCAGAGAAAAGACACCAAAAGGCCTCCAACACACAGAATCAAGGTTCTCTTAAAGATAATTCACCCAATTATCACCAGGAACGTACATTATTTCAATTTTTCTACCAATAACTAACTGAATTTCTATTCGCGTAACTACACTGTGGCAAATTTTGACCAATCGTTCTGTGTCCCCAACACTGCAGAACATGGAATAGATGAAGAAGGAGGAAGAAGCCTGAAAATGACAAGGATCCTCCATCTTGTCTTCATCTACTTACCACACTGACAAGCCCAAAAATCTGAATTTCTCACCCTGTGATAAATTACATATTATGCTACTATCAAATTTACATTCTTGAAAATTCTGTTTCATCCCAAAGCCTAGGAAGCCCTCTCCATGGACGAAGGTTAAGGGTAGTATTTTTCAGAAGGTTTGGATCCTTCAAAACATGCAGAGAAATATTCTCTGCATTCTGGGTTCCAACAACAGACTACTATATTATCAGCATAATCTACACATTGCCCTAAGTAATGATATATCAGTGCCACTTTAAAACAATTTATACATAAATTACTGTATTTTTAATATAAACTAGGAATTATGGAAGGAAAAGGTCATGATGCCTAAATGATGAACCTGCTCAAAAATCAAAATTTCTAGAATTAGCACAGCATTTTTTGAGACTAAAATCCTGGTTTCCACTGGAAGATTTTGAGTCATCAACTACAACAATTTTATTTTGCTTGTCTTGTTAAAGACAACCTTTAGCAGCCCTTCACTTCCTGCTCATACTTAGCAAGAGCTTTTGTTTGTTAAACATCAAAGCTGCTGTCAGTCTTGGTGGTGTAAGTGAGCAAGGGAATACTATCAGAAATTGAAAGAACTGCAAAAGAAATAGTAGTTCCTACAAAAAACACTTAAGAAACTCCATTTGCATATAAATAAGAAAATGCAGGAACACATATCAATATCAAGATCAAAATTCTAATTCAGCAGAAATATTCCACTGAAACAATAAGATCTGACAGGAAAGGTCAGAGAGTTAATGAAATAATAGGGCCTCAGGATGGAAATAATAAGTAATATACCGTTTTGTACATTATTATGCAGCTTTGTAAAATAAGGTGCTTTGTAGAAGAATTGATCAAGACAGTGCATGAGAAAGTCATAAGCCATCAATCTGGCATCAAAATGAGAGATTATGATTTATTTGGAGAATACTCAGATGAGAGCCACATAAGTGTTCTGGGAAATGTAGTATAAAATATCCCCCAGCTAAAGTATTAATGCTGAGGTGAAAGTCATGGAAGTCATTCTGAAAAGGTGAGTAATTGCCATAAAGAGGAAGACTGGCACCATCACTTTTAATCATTGCAGCTACTTTTAATATATTTGCATTCTAAAAGGCTCTCCACAAAATACTGGACTAAAATATGTGCCTCTTATCAATGAGCATTTCCACAAGATCACTCTTTTTTCTCAACTGTTATAACACAGGAAGGACAAACAGAAGAGTACATCTGTCACCTGCCTGTCAACACACCATTTCTGCAATTAGGTTCTAAAACCACAAGGTATTGAGCATTACGGAATCTACCTCAATACAAAGATTTTATCCCCTGCCCGTGCTAAAATACTCATTTTAATTGGAGAGAACTGTTGGCAATGCAAATAGCGGGTCATAAATACAAGCAATAAGAAAAGATTAGTTGCACTGATGTCATATACATTGCACTAGACATCAGGATCTTTTCTTTTTCCTCCTCCAAGTCAGATTCTTTAGAATCTATTTATCTTAACAAGGCAGATTTTAATAGCTGAACAAGTTTAATTAAGGTGATCTACTTATATTGAAATATTTTTTCATTATGACCACCCATATTTTTAAATTGTCAAGAAGTACCTGCATAGCAATGGCTTTTTATTTTTGGATGGGCAAAGGAGCAATTACATTAGTCATTTTATTGTAAAGCAGTACCTTGCAAAAACAAAAAGGCAGGGTTGAAAAATGTTAAATGAAACTCTGTAATATAAAATTCTGACATTTCAGAAAACAGCAAATTTTAAGAAGTGACAACCATCACCCCCAACTACTCCTTACAAAGTTAGCTATTTGAAAGACTTAGGATAACCCAAGTATTTTCTGTGAGGTCACCACAACATCTTGAAGGCATCAGCATCAGACGCACAGTGACACAGGATAAGTTAGCTTACAACAGAGCCTGGCCACTTGATAAGAGTGACTGGATGTAAGCACTACAGTTATCACAGCCTTGAACCAATTGCCTTCTAGAACCATGCATAACTACTTTCTTAGGAGTTAACTTCAGATCAGCTTTTACAAAACAATTTCCAGTCACCTCCAGTTTCATCATTCCTCTTAAAGGGGTGGTTTCCTCCAGTGGATGCCAGAACAGAGATTTACCTCAGGAAGCAGCAAAATATCTGTACTCAATGTGTGAGATAACAGCACGTTCATTGTACTTTTAGTGGCAAACATTATGAAACACAGCTACCCAAGTAAATAAAGCCTTCCAGAAAGTGGAAATGGGATGTTATTAATGTAAAATGAGAAGGCAGTTCCTCTTTAGACTTTGCTGGGTAGGGAAAAGACTACAAAGTACACTGAGAAAGATACACTATGCAGTCACATTCTAAAACAAGATGACTGCATAAGACACATTATTAGATTATTTCCTTTAGAGCAGCAATTTTTGGCTGACAAATGACTGTATTTTCATTGAGTCATCCCCCTAACTCTGATGTAAGTTTTTTTGTTCTCTACAAATACACCTCTTCCCCGCTGGCCAAACACAGTCTGTTTTGTGCTGAAGTTTAATCTTTATTCCCTGCAGTGCCTGACAATGGGGTTTGGGGACAATATTGTTTAAAATGTCTCATGTAGTGCAGATAATTATGAGTTTGCACGAGACTGTGTTGCCCGTATCTATCCATTTATTCAAACACATACCAAAACCAGTAGGGTGCACTAACAAGATCCAACTGAGTGTGTAAGAATGTTATTATACCTCCCCTAGAATAAACATCTACTGCTGTGAACAATTCAAAGTCTTTAAATGCCATCAGCATGCAAGAAAATAGAAAATTACAAATCAATGTACACCACAGATTTAAGTGTATTTTCCAGCTGCCAAAATAAATTACTCTCATATGCACAACAAAGAACATCTGAAACAAATCAAGCCATGCAAATGCCTGATTGAGTGAAGTATAGAGCATGCAATGACTCCCTAACACTAGAAGACTGAGTGAGTAATTTTTTGGAAGCAGTGCAGCCAAACAACTATTGTAATCTAGTAATATTACTACTACTACTAATAATAATATTTACAATTATATTTATAATTTGTTCTTCAGAGTGTGTTCTCTAGCACTGTAATGATTTATCATGTTTCTGTTTTACCAGAAATTTGCTGCTGCAATGCACATCTTGCTTTTTATTTCAGAAAATCATTTATTTCTTACTTCCTGCTAGAATCATCTTTAAGCCATCACTGGCATTGCAAACTACTTAAGGTTAATCTACTTATAAGTTACATCCATTATGCCATATTATTGGGCTTCAACATAAACTGGACTATTCTTGCCCACCACATATAAGAAATATTGTATAATTCTGTCATATTAGAGTTGTGCCTCATTTAACCTCATCACATACATAATAGACTGTCCCTTGGCTACCTTCAGATGCTGCACATCAATTTCAGAATCAGTGGAGCCTGTAGATTTAATTTTTTTAATTCTGGAGGAGGACTTTCTAATAACTCAGAATTCTTACCATTTTTCAGCCTTGGGGATGTTTTTTTGGTTGAGTTTTTTTTTTTTTTTTAATCAAATTATTTAACATTTCATTGTTTGCTGTGCAGAATAGTCAGAAGAATACCCAAGCTAACACTTTGCTTCCAGTTCCTGAATTGTATCAACACAGTCCTATACAAACACATTAGCCCTGTCTTGCCATAGCTATACTTTTCCTTGAGTTCTACAAATCTACACTAAGGAACCACTTTACCAAAGGTTGCACTGCCAAAAGCTTAATATAAATTATGAGATTTTCCAAACCCTATAATAAAAATAATACTTGGAATTACTCCCCCATTACTTTGTCTTTTTGAGGTTTTTAAGTGAAGCAGAACCTTTTCTGAATCGATCCAGCTTCATGTGGTACAGGAAACTAAGCAGTTCTAAGGGGGAACTAGACAAAAACATTGTTATGATATCAAAGACAAATATCCAAGTCATTTGCAGAGTAAGGACAATGAAGAGTTTTAAAATCTATATAAATTATTGGTTCACTGAAAAAGATCTGCTGTCAAAAGAAACATTTCAAAGCAATCTCTTGCTTCAAATTAGCTGAGCAATTGTTCCAACCACAGTAATTAAACAATTAGTGAAAAACAAACCACTCTCTATGCAATCCTTAGAAGCAAAGTCCAACTCTGACCCCACTTGAACATTTTACAGTGGAATCACCCCGACTCTTCCACCCAAAGTTTCTTTATATATCCTGTAAAAATTGTCTTGCAGCAAGATATAAAAAAACTTACTCAGTGTTATGTAATTTAAGTTAGAGTTATTTGTTAGAGTAGTAGTATTTTTTTTTAATTTTTTTTTTTATAATTATGTAGGAAGAATTATAGTTTAGTTTGTGGGGTGTTTTTTGGGGGGGGGGGGATGTTTGTGTTTGACATTACAAATTTTTTTTTGTATTATTGAGATTTGGAGAAAGTTGGGGATTTTTTTTTTTTTTTTTAGTTTCTTGTTATTTTTTCTTTTTTTTTTATTTTTTATAGTTGTCATTTTTGTCTATGTTGGCTTATATATGGAACTGCTAAAGGGTAGCTGGATTGCTATTGAAAAAGCTGTCGAGCAGGGTGCTAAGTAACATCAAGGTCACAGGTTCAATCCTTGTTCAAACCCTGTACAGGCCATTCACTTAAGAGCTGGAGTTGATGATCTTCCTACTCAGAATATTCTGTGAAATCTGTGAAAACATTATAGACAAAATAGCAGAATCCCCAGGATCAACAATGAGTGTGAACTAGAACTGCACACTCAGTAACTGGCTCTTCAATGAGTAACTCTAGGGCAGTGATAACCAAGCACATGTCACAAAACAGTCCTGACCTACAAACTAAAGATTGTTCATCAGTGCAACCCTATGGGGAGAGCAGTTATATAACTACATGGGGAGAGCAGATACCCAGAAAGGACATTTGCCTGACTACCCCTGGGTTTACTGCTGCAGTTTCAGGATACATTGACTGGAAAAAGGAAAATGGAAAAGGACATGAATGCTTTGCTTTGCTCAGCTAACCCAGCAGAATTAGAGCAGCAGCTCAGCTACTTCTAGAATTCCTCTCAGCATCCATTTCCAATCATTAAACTTCACTTCTCAGAAAAAAAAAAAGCGCTTTTCAGAGAGACCTCACAAAAGCACCCTTCTCACAATAAGCTGATTGTGAACCATTACAAGGAGATGTATTTTACTATTCATTATATTACATGACTGCAGTGCTTCCTATGTAAAGCTAAAAAGATAAAGAAATTTTCCAATGAACACAAGGATAATACAAATTTTCCAATGAACACACTTTCTCAACAAGTCAGCGAGGGAAATGTGAACACAGTACGTAAATTATGTATTGACTGAACTTCAGACATTTCAAATGTATGCTCACATGTTTAACTATGCTTATCACTTAAGTCCTGCTGGGATCAAACCCTTTCCCACAGATATTCTTCTGTCAATATTCTCACTGAAAAAAACCCTGGGACCTGGGGAAAAGCAGATGGTGAATTCATTCACAAAAATCTAAACTACATATATGCATAGACACTCAAAGAGATTTTGTAGAAAACACCTTTCAAGTCACTGGTTAAAATTCAGTCAAAGAAATTCAACATAGATTTCTTTCATTATCAGATAACATATGCTACCTTATAAACTTCAAAGCAGCAGAATAAGACAGGCCAGGTAACTGAAAAGCAGGCAACACAGGCATCAACTGCTTGCATGTCAAAACTATTGCTATTTTTCCCCACAGTTAACTGAAGACACATGGAAGTAATGAAACTTCAGATTTCTGCTACTGTGGGGTGGAGTTTCTGGATGATGATGCTAACTTGCTGCATCATCCTTACTATCTCTAGAAGCAGCAAAGCTGAAAAGGACATGACTGGGGAGCTACTTGCCAGTGTCTGAAGGTGACATTCTCAGGGTGAAGTTGCTGAAGCACCCTGCACCATTCTTGACCCACTTGCAATCTCTCTGCCTAAAGGAAGTACTTTCCACAGCCTGACATTAGTTTAAAATGCAAACTAGGAAAAGCATCACCTGTAATATCAACAGTTCTCTAAACAAATGAATAAAATTAACCAATTGCAGTGTCAATTACAAAATTCTTTTTAAGCTAACTCATTAAACTCACTTACATGCTCTCATTAAATTCCCCTTCATGCTAACATTCTGTGGTGGCAGGAACACACACACACAGACACACTGAGGCTCAGAGAAGTTTCTTGACTGTTACCACGCATGACCACAAGCCCCAGCCTGACCACAGGTTATACACACCCCACCAGAAACTCCCCTGCAGTGGGGTTTTCCTGGGAATAGTGGGTCTCTGAAGGGAAGCGCTTCGCTTGGCACTGGGATGCCAGGCAAGGACACGTCCTGGGACTCCATGCCTTCAACACTTCTCTTGTGAGAGTGATTTGTCTACTAGATACCCTTAAGGGACCCTTTAGACAAAGCAAACCCAGGCACCCCTGAGTTAGAGGGGCTTTGGGTAGGGGGGATGTTGTTGCTTTTGTGTACCCCCATGACAATCATGAAGGTGCCACAGAAAAACTGAACTTCTTCACAAAAGTACCCCATCTTTTCTCCACTCCCTATTTTTCACCCTGTTCTTTTAGATGAGATAAATCTCACGTGCCTGTGTGACTTCCCTTGCTGCCTCTCAAAGTTGTGGAGTACAATGTGAAAATGAGCATTAGTGAAAGTTTTGAGGGGAAGTACTGATTTATGATTTATGTCCTTTAGAGAACAGATGACTAGAAACTTCACTATGTTCCTGTTGACAGATTGCACCTACATATTAAATTAATGCTTCAGTTCACATATTCCTTACAAATGGCTTAAATCTGTTCTATAAACTGTCCAATTCTGCCAGTAGTAAAAAGATACTACCCAAGTGACATACCCTGTATAAACTTTACTGTTTCACAAGTTTATACTACACTGCAATCTTCTGTCTCTCAGTTGCTGTAATCCAATGGGCAGCTACCACTGTTTTCATCAAGGACATCAGGAATTGCCCCTATGACTGCTTAAGATAGTTCCATGCTTGTGGGAAGAGATCAGACAAGATTTATGGTAGTCACTATATGGTAAGACAATTTGCCTGACACTGATGAGGCAAAAAAAGATAAGGCAGCTCCCAGCAGCAAACCTGCCAAATAATCCATCAGATAAATGAATCCCTCTATGACCCCCCTCTATGAATACCACTAGGATTATGATAAAACAAAGGTAGAATCTGATATAAGTATGGGAAGTAACAGGTAAAGAAGCAAAAGCAGTAGAAAAAATAAGAGAAAAGAGGTAAAGACTGAAGTACAAAATTTTTTCCACCTTCAGCTGCAGCCCTTATTCATGTTGTTACACACAGTGACCTGTATCTTGCAGATTCCTGCAGCAGTTTCCAAGCTGCAAAGAGTAGAGTATGTTGGCTACATTCTTTGTACCAGTCCTACACTACATTCCCTGAATCCTTAACAGTGGCCCACAGCAAAGGAGACAGGTCCGGTCGGTAGTAACAATTAAACCACAGAAAGGCTTGTCAAAAAACTTCAGCGAATTACTGCTCAGTAAACTGCTCATGGGCAAATCTTGCATTCTGAGACGTATGCTGGAAATAAAAAATTCCCTTCTCCATAAGGATTACAACAGATCAGTGCATTCTATGGCCTATCCAAAATTACTTTCTTCTTCTACCCAACATTCTTATGGGACTTGTTCCATGACAAGCTCTTTACTCTACCTCCGTCCAAGGAAGTTCATGTCTAAGGCTCAAAAGCTTTGGATTTATCTCACCTGTTTCCATGCACCTTAGCAAGTTCCCTGTTACTACAGTCATTTGCTACCTTCATGGGAAAGAAAGAGGTACCTGAAGGAAGCCCAAGGGGGGGAAGCATTCATTTTCCTCCAAGAGAGCAGAATTTTGTAACTTGAGCTCTTCAGATGAAATCTTAGCATGCCACAGGGGAAACATTGGTAGTGACCTGTACCTAAAAGTTATTAGGTTTTGCCTACACTATAACTGCTCAGTAATAAAGAAGGTCTTTGCTTTCTCATACCAGTATCTTTACAGGAAATAGCAGGAAGTTAAAGTAGCAGGCAAGTCTTGGCAAGACAAAGTCTTTCAATGGAAAATGGTCAGACCATCTATCTTATACCAGCTATTTAGGTGTCATACAAAGCACCCTAACAGTAGAAAAAAATGAATGTTTAAACTGCAGGTGACCTTGCACAGGTGCCAGCTGCTGCCTGTGACAGAAACAGAGTGAACTATCATGGGCCATTCCCTATGAGCAAGGCTTTGTGTGCACATTAGTGTATGTTACACATCACATTGAAACAAGAAAAAGGGAATGAAAGAATTAGACTGCTCTACATGGGACATGCCGGGAATGGCTAATGCTTGTTGCTTACACAGGATTAGAAGAAAAAAATCATTAAGGGAATAAACCAAGAATTATTTGCTACAATGATGTGACATAATCCTCCAGAGATGGAACCAAAAAACAAAACAAAATGCAAAAAAAAAAGAAAAAAAATATGGGGGGTGGGTAAGAGACATAGACGTCTTGTAACCTAAAGTCACACTGCAGTCTTGGGAAAAAAAAAAATTCTCCAAAAATTCAGTCCTTGGAAAAGTAATTCAAATTGCAGATGTAAATGAGGCAGCAAATTATTTACATATAGAAAAAGTTATGATTACCTGTTCATCAGTTTTCACAAACAGATACACACATATGCTCTACCGAGGTAAGAATGTCTACACTATGAGAATATAAATCATAGAGCTTGACAAAAATATTTTATAATTATTAATTAGGGGTAAATCAACTTCTGTTATTCTCTTCTTTAAAAGAGAATAAATTCCTTTCTTGAAGAGGAATCTCAGAGAAAGTTACAGTAGCTGCTACAACATTTGGATGGTACACAATGCTTTCAGCTGACTAAGTCATAAATTTGAGGTAGTCTGGTAAGTTTCTGTAGAGATTCTAGCCAAAAAAAACCTGAGAATCAAGACTGTTTTTATATGACTATCCAAGTATTAGTTGGAAACAAGCCATTCGCTTAAATAGAATTTTCAACAGTCAAGACAAAACTATCAACACAAATCAAAAATTTAAAGCTTCTTTTTCTTACAGAATGCAATTCCGTCCAGTTTCACTGCAAGACAATATATTTGAGCTCTTACAGAGACAGGCCATTATAAAGGACATCTACACTGGAAATTCTGACTGCTGAATCAGTAGGAATAAACATAAAGAGCTGAGCTAAAGCTCCAACCAAAACTCTGGTTTTAATAAATCCTGGAATAAATGTCCCATGTAACACAAATATGGATGTGCAGTCTGACTTGCAGATGGGACTCTCTTTGGACTTCAAAACTTGCAGACATTTTCCTCTTTGCATTGTCATATTACAGTAGACAATTCACACAAAATTACTGCAGGTGCAAAGTGAGGGACCAAGGCATAGCCGAATAAATAAAGGAGAGCTCTATACATTTAAATTCCACATATAAGTGCACCGAGAATGGAAATGGAAGGCTGTATGTACATTAGCAATTACGCTGTACTCACAAACAGTGATTGTGGGGAGATGCCAGAAAAAAGCCTCTGTCTCTCAAAAGTGATAAACTTTGTGGTAGTTTTTTCCAGTTCTGCTTGCTGGATAATGAGAATGAGGCAATGTACTTATCAGTAATGGATACATTCTGAATTCATGTTTTTTTAGAAAGAATTCACTGCAGGTTGGCTCTTAACAAAACAGAGCTACATAAAACAATGAAAACTTTTTCATATACTGTTCAACAAGCAGGTTAACTACCACTGACTCAGAATCACATTTCCCTTCAAAAGGTTCATTTCTCTCAAAAGGAGATCAACAACTGAAACCCAGAAAGAATAGCTCCCATTTTAGTTTTCTTCAACATATTTTAAAGCCTTCCAGCTTTCAACTTCATTATAAACCTTTTTACAACTGAAGCAGCAGTAATGCAACATATCGTTATTCCTTTTTCACTAACATTTTTAGAGGTACAGCAAGAGAAAAAAATTTAAGCCATTTAAGAGTCTGAGAAAGAATAGAATAAGCAGTGCTTTGATGTTCAGAATGATAAATTCCTCACCACACTCAACTCCCTAGTTGTCCTTGTTGCCACCATTTCCCCCTCTGATTTATGATGGATGCGAAAGACAGGATTTAACTTTCCATACTAATGTCCTTCCAACTCACTCCACACAAACTGAGATTAAAACCCATCACTTGTTCTCATTTTAACTTCTTGAAACAACATTTTTTCTGTACAGTTTCTAATACAATTATGGGTAAGCTCAGATTGTTATCACAACTTACTTAGAGCAGATCAGCTGAGCTGTAGCAATATGTAACAAAGGCAGAAGAGCAAACACTTTTACCTAAATCTCCTTCAAATTGTCTGAATACATTGAACAGTCCAGTAAATACAAGGCAGGCTACCACATAACTGCTGCAAGGTAGTAAATCATCCAAATATACCAAACACATAAAACTTGACCACACGCCTAGATTCTTAATCTGAAACAGAATTAATCCATTTCATGGCATCCTATTCATATATTTCTGCTAAGCACTCAATCCCTAGTATTAGGGAGCCATGTAAAAAGAAGACTAAACCAAAAACCAAAAATATTCCTTGTTTCAAAAAGCAAGCACAAGACAATGAGAAAAACAAAAGACAATGAGTTTCAACAAAATTAAGACCATATTTAAACACCTAAGTGGATGAAAGCAAATCAAAACATACTCGCCAAAGAGAGAGAGAGGCCAGGCAGGGAAAAGCAAAGTCAATGAGACTATCCACCATACAATTGCTTTCCATATTAAATCCCAGGTACCAAAAAAGCCCATTGGAACTGAAATGTATTACAAAAGCAATTGCAAGAAGAAGGGAAGAAAAACCAAAGCAACTGAAAGGCCAGTTGGAAGAAAAACACTGTGATTACTTACCTATGCTATAAAGACTTTAGAATATATAGCTGCTATTAGCTTCCCACTACAGTAAGGCAACTGCAGTAAAGAGCAATGATTCCAGAGCAGGACTGTTAAAATTAAAGACAATTGTTCAGATGATATACACCAACAGTTCCAGCTTGTATCAATGGAAGATGACATTAAATGCCCAAAAATATTAACGAATTGCTCACTGAAGACATTTTCCCTTTAGAAATACCTCCTAAAAATAATTTTTAAAAATAAAGAACACAGAATACATTTATATATATAATTCAATATAATATAAAAATAAATATTAAAAAAAGCATTTAGATACACAGGAGACATCTGGCAAAACAAGGACAAATGGCAGGATTAACATTTAGATGTAGTTCTATTAGATGACAACTCCTCTACTGTTACAATAGTCTCACGAAAGCCCTTTCACTAAATCACTCTTTCACATTGATCCCTTTTCAATGCAATTTAAACTCATTATGTTAAATGAGCACTATTATATTTGCAGTAAAATAAACATAAGTACTGCTTTCTATGCTTGCCTACAATGCAAATCACCCTCTAAAAATATCACAATTCTGTCTGTTGCAGAGTACTTAAACGTACACATTTAGAAGTTGGTAGGGGGGCTGCTCTATTTTTAATTGGATGAGCTGGCACCTGAAGTGCACAAATACAAGTAAAGTAAAATCTTTAACTTACAAGTGTTTGTACTTCCTCTCACAGAAATTGTCTTACTATTTGTATTAAGGATAAAATTACAACACACACACTTTCTGTCTTCAGTACATAATACAAAACTATTAAAAGCAGCTGCAAGAAATCCTGAGGCATTAAAGAAAAATATGCTGTAAGGTTTATTGTCATGACCAGATTTCAACTGATGCTGCCATCTTTCCTGTTTGTTCTAATAATGGTCTTCTATACAACAAGAACCTTTAACTGTAGAGTGGTACATGCAACTCACTCTAACACCTTTTATACTATGTATATAAAAAGGAACTTAGAATTCTGACTAGATGATGATTTTATCAAAGCATCAGTTTCTGGAACAGATGCTTGCTTTCATGAAATGAGCCAGCGCAGTTTACCTAACATAAAGCCTTTCCTTTGTGGAGGTTCAGTGTATGTCTTTACTTATATAAAGAAAGG
Source organism: Certhia americana (assembly GCA_018697195.1). NCBI lineage: Eukaryota > Metazoa > Chordata > Aves > Passeriformes > Certhiidae > Certhia > Certhia americana. Next base: position 95,474,997 of record CM031858.1, on the reverse strand, counting down.
AAGATGCAAGTTGAAGAAATGGAAGCTTGAGTTAAGGCATATGTAACTTACCAGGTTTGATCATACAGGTGGTAGCTACTGAATTTACTTCTGTTGTGCAAGTTAAAAGCAACTGTCAGCTGAAATCAAAAGAATGGCATAAATACAAAATCAAGTTTAGGTCCATCTGAGACCTGTTTCAGGACACATCCTTCACATCTTCAGAACAGACACAATTACAGCCAGTGAGGACACAGGACAACAGCTCTGCAACAGTTGGGTCACATTTTTTAAGATGTTAGAATAGCTTTCTTGGGTTTGCTGAATATACATGTTGTTTATGAACAGCAGAAGTAAGCCAGCAATAACCTGAGGAATCTGCTTTGCCTTGTATCACCTTTTAGGTTGACAGTGCTGCTAAAGACTTAACTCACACTTTAACCAATTCAGTTAGTAAACTTTCAGTCTACTAGATTAGCCTGTCAGGGGTAAGGACAGCATACTCTCATTTCCAACAGTGTCCATACACTCACTTCCAACAGTGATGCCAGACTTTTCTATAAAACATTCAATTGTATAAAATAATCAAATACTTTAGAAAATGAAATTGCTTATTAAAGGGACTATTTTACTCTTATTAAAAGTAGGCTAAACCCAGAAACATTGGAAATACAATAAAAATTCAGCTAGAATGAACAGTGACAGACCTTTCACCATTAGATGGCTGCTGGGTGCCCACTGTCCTTGATAGCTTCATAGCAGGGAAGAGAACATACTTGCACATTTCAAAGGAACAATGTAGCCAGAATAATTCTATATTTTTGTTTACAAACTTAGCAGTAAGGCAAATAACTAAGAAAACCTTGGGACAAAGCTACCATTTCCTTGCTAAAGCTGATATTTCAAAGACTAAATTTGGGCAAAACCAAAACTCTAGACTGGCTACTTGTCTGAGCAGATCACTCTCAGTGTCAGTCATTCAGGCATTCATCACACCCAGTCCACATGTTAAAACCTTTATATCACTTCAAGGGATCCCTGTCCCCATCGGCAGTTAGTAAGAAAGAAGACAAAACGCAGCTGATCATTCTTGTTAGTCTAACAAGACTTGTTGGCCAACAACCAAATGCAGAAACATTTCCTACTTCTTTAGGTAAGGTTAACAAGGTGAACTAGAACTGTATCAGCCACAGCTTATTGTCTCTGAAAGTTAAATTAAGAAACAACTCTCTGGCTGTAATACCTATCTACCTCTGTAGCACAGACGACAAGTGCTTACATATGAACATTGTTTGCACAAACCAATTAATGTATCTAAACAAATAAAGAGAGAATTTATTTTTAAGGAAATCGCTACCATATAAAGGCAAGAGCAATCAACAAGGTAATTGTCTTTGATAGGTAATGACACAGGACTCACAATATCATGTAATTTTTTTAATTTTCTTTTTTTACAGGAAGAAGAAAATTTGATTCTAAAGTTACTCCACAAAACTGGAAAGATCAGGTACATATATTCAAGTATTACCTGGATGCATATTGTTAGATAAACAGTATCAGATATACATTGTTTCCAAAACAACTGAACATTACATACATTCTGTAAGAACAGACATCAGCTCAGCTGGGCTGATAACTGGAACACTTGTTCATAGGCCAATATGTGAGGCAAGCTCCTAGGCTCAAATCAGACAGGGTTAGAACATGGGAAAGCAGAATAAACAGGAATTTAAAGAAATGTCATAAACAGATTTTACACATGACTTTCTTAACAAATATCTTGACTGACATATTTTTCAGATCTGACCTCCCATCTACCCTTTCAATCTTTTACTAGAATATATTTAAACGCAGTTTTTCTGGAAAAAGCATTTAACAAAACCTGTCATTTACCAATAACACTCCAACAAACCTGGAGGGAACAGCGTACACACTGTTTTATTACTAAGCATAAAAGTCAATGTTCTCAAAACTAGCATAGCTTATGTAAGGTAAGGCATCTTCACAGTATGGCTCTCAAAAGCAATTCCTTAACCATAGTAACAAGTATCCATAAAGAAAAATCTTCCTAAAAATAATTTCAATATAGCCAGTGAGAAACAGACTAACCATTTAATGTTCAACAGAGAAGAAAACCTCTCACTTATGTCAAAATATCTCTTTGATCCCTCAATTGCCTATTTAAAAATATCAGGCAATTGCACTTGTTACTGGAGAACTTGCAGGAACAGTCTTGCTTGTTGGTGTCAATCTTAAGCATCAACGGTTTATTATGTTTTTTGTTGTGGGAGGTTTGCTTGTTTGATTTAGTTTTTAAAACAGGAAATTAGTGACCTAGTTAAGTCAGTAGTTTGTTCCATACCAGCTATTTACCTTTTTGGTGCTTACATAAAGCACCAAACTTACTATAATATACTCCTTGGTTTCTTCCAACCATACAAACTCAACGCAGACTTTACCCTCTGAATCTGCATAGTCTGCAGTATAGATATGACCCATGTAGTCATAAAGGCCAGATGACTTGGCAGACAATTCCATGTGGACTGGAGCACTAAAACACCAGAAGGGCTTTCCAGTTTCATCCAAGAGAGTTAAATCCATCACAAAGCAGTCCTACAAACACAAGCAGAAGAGATTATTTCTCTATGTCAGTGACCAGTAAGTAGATCTGTTCCTGATTTTAGAAAAAATATCAAGAGTTCAGAGAGTTTTGTACAAAGGCTAAAACCTCAAAGTAAAATTGATAATGCTTCACTGACCTACTGCAACAAACACTTAAGAGGTTTCCTACAGAAATCAAAATTGCAACCTACAGACATCAAACACTGTGCTACAGACGGTACCACTGCCAAATCAAAACGAACATTATTTCTTGAACATTTTTAAGCCCTTAACATCTGTTTTTTCTCAATTATTAGTTACTTTACCATTCATATACTGGTAGTCTCTTCAATACAAGAAAGCAACCTAAGTTTAAAGTTGTCTGCTAAACTTGTGTGAATGTTGCAATGTTTTCGAAGATACTGGGGGTCCACCCAAGGCAATGCATTCACAATTACCCTTCCAAGCCAGCTGTGTACAGTACTTTTTGAAAGGTTCACAGCTTCAGTTCACAAAAGGTAATATTAGTAATCTTAATGTAATTCCTTATCTTACAAATTCTTGAAAATACTTCTTTACAAGATTACACAACTACATCATTTTAAAAGGTTAATTCTTTGGTCTTTACAAACTGATAGTTTCACATATCCCTTGGAAGCATAAGAGTTGTTTGTCATTGTTAGTATCAGATGTTCCTTATTCTCTTGAGTTCTGAAACACTAAATGAATCAAATTATCTTAATTAGGTTGTATCTGTGCTCCAAAAGCATAAACAACCAACACCACATTCCATGCCAAAATAAGATCATTTGGAATGCTTTATTTGTCTGTACTACATAGTTGTGGTTCTGTTGCTCTAGCATTGCTTCCACTATTACTTTACTTCAATCAAACAACACCAGGGCAGATGGCACAAACATGAGGCAATATGACACATACAGTTTTCCTAAGCTTTTTACTGTAGACCATGCTGAAAATACAACATTCAAATCAAACCTAATGATGGTGTAATAAACTTATATGAGCTACAAAATCACTGGAAACAAGACAGAATTACTGTTTTCTGGTCTAAAAATTTGCATATAAAAGGCCCATTGTGAAAAGTAAAGTGAGGTGGTGTTGAGTGGTGGGATGGTGGGGTATTCCCATGCATTTCTATCCTGGTTCTGGTCGGCATCAGGTTAATTTTTGCAGTATCCAAGAAGAAGCATGGCTAAGACAGGGAGGCTGTTCTCTACCACCTCACCTCATTTCCAGGGGCAAGGAAAAGGCTTTCTTCTTGATTGGGGTATTGTGGCATGGTCAGGTTGCACTCCATGGTGAGCACTTGCATATGAATCACTTGTCTCTTGTACATTCTTGTTATTAATATTGTTGCTGCAACTCTCCATTTTCTTATCTCATTACTGTTTCCAGTAAACTGCTCTTATCTCAGCCTTGATCTTTAACTTTTGTGCTTCCAGTCCTCCTCTCCACCCCAACATAGGGGAGAGGAATGGGAAAGCAAGCCAGTAGAGCATGATTTGGAGTGGTTACAGTGAGAACACTAAACTGGAGAATAAAATTCCTAAGCCATGACAATTTCCAACTATCTGTAATTCAGCAATTTTTTATTTTTTTTTTTAAAACTCAGGTGTCAAAAAAGCTTTTGGGTTTTTTTGTTTTCCTTAGAGTATTAAACAAAATCCAAATAAATTCAAAGTAGTGGAATGTCCTATTTCCATGGCTGATATCATTTGGCCTTCACATGTTTTAAGAATTTTAGAGACTTATGGTAAAAACCACACTGAATTCAACCCACAGCTCTATGTTGACATGTTCCATCTGTCACCACAAAATGAGGGTTTTAAAAAAAAAAAAAAATTGTATCTTTATTTTGCCCTAGAAACAAATACTCAATATAATTTATGCTGTAAGCACATAGGAGAGATGAAAACTGAAAAATTAAAGACTACAGCCATAGCTCTCTTGTTTCCTCTGACAGATAACTTTCTAAATTCTTATGTACAACTCAAGATGATTTTCATGAAAAAAAAAAATTCCACCAAGCAGCTGTTAATCCTATAGAATCATAGAATGATTTGGGTTAGAAGGGACCTTTATAAGTAACCTAATTCCAACTACCCTGCCTCACCATGTTCAGCATGGAGAAAGAATTTTTTGCTTTTTTTTGTTTTTTCCCAATGTCTGATTTAAATCTACCCTCTTTCAGTTTAAAAACATTGTTCCTTGTTTTGTCACTACATGCCTTGGTAAAAAAGCCTCAGCTTATCAAAACAGTATTCCATTCCACACTTAGACAGCGTTGGCAGAAACAGCAGTTTTATTAATTTTGAGGTTCTTTTCAAAAGAAGTGCCAAAATTGAAATCAAGTGTTGAACTAGATGATTTTTCAGTAGTGCTTAAATTACATTCATCAGCATTTTCATGACTTTTGAAGCATTCAAGCTGATAAAGTATATTTAAAAATATGTACCTTCACCACTATTGCAAAAGCTACAGAACTACTCTGAAATATTGTTTGAAATAATTTTTTTAGGAATTGTATCCAATAGAATGTGTGAGCATTCCTCTAAAAAATAAAGAGTTCATCCAGCTGACTGACGTACCTGACTGGAGCTAGGTTCTGACTGTGTGGATGTGGACTGTAGTTTCTGCCTGCATCTACTGGCATTTTAACATTCCCTAGCAGTTCCTAACTTTCACTGCATATACAGCACAGAACTGCAGAGTATTTCCCCAGAGGTTCAAGGCTTATTGCTCCAACTAACCAACCAAAACACCAAACTAAAAAAACCAAAAAAATAGAAAACAAACAAACAAACAAAAAACCAAAAAAACCCTCACACACCAAACAACAACAAAAAAATCCTCACAAAAAGTACATCTTTAGTACATTTTTTTGTCCAGCATCTCCAAGCAGGGCTGGCCAGCCACAGAATCTTTGCTGAGTAGAAAGAACTGGAGTAATTACACAAGCATAATGGGTCTATCATGCAATCCAAACTCTATGAGAGAAAGGAGAAAACTCTTATCCTCAAAATTCAGGTTTTTTAAATATCACAAGAGAGTTTTTTTCCAGTTACAGACAGCTTCTACAAATCAAAAAATTCGTTAAAAATTAGCATATTTAGGATGCACAAACAATTTTGTTTTGAGGTAAGCATTCCCAGAAAAAGTATTTCTGACCTTTACATTGCCTTTAAACACATCTGTTTCCCAGCATATGCCAAATGTCCCAATAATAGGCAAGTGCTTCCTATTATCCTTTAGGTTTACAACTCTGAACCTCAGGTATCCATTTTCAATGTCACCTGAAAACAATATAAACAATATACAACATTACAGCAGTATAAATCAAATTCAGCCCAAGTACACTGTAAATGTTCTCTTATTTTCTTTCCATGTCTTCTTCCTCCCACTCACCAGTAAGAAACCCTGGCATACACCAACAGCTAAATATCAAGCATATTATAGAGGAATTAAGTTGCAGTTCAGAGCTTTGATTCTGTGATCCACAGTAGAAACCGCAGCTTAAAAATTCTTTTGTATTTTTTAGTATAAAAATAGGAATGCCACCTAAAGAACTTATGCACGGATGCAGAGTAAATTTCACATTCAACATTTCGATTTCATGCCACCAGTGCCTCCAACACTGCCCACTCCTCAGAAGTCTAACTCAACACTAACACACAAAATAAAATTATGAGATACCTCCCCCAACTTTTTTTTTCAAGTTATTTAAATATTTAAATTTCTCAGCTCTGACTGGAAACTCAAATAACCCAATACAAAGGGTATACAGACAGCTATTCCTCCTTAGAAAGGACATTGCATCTTTGAAATCGATATGCAATATGATTTGATTTGAATAAAGTTTTTAAATTATGGATTTTTTTCATTTTAAAAATAGCTTTCCAAGGCTCCGGGGTTTTTGGGTTTTTTTGGTGCAATTACTATGATTTGTGACTTTTTTATTACTACATATAACCATATTTCTTTGCTATCTCTTCCTCTCCTCTCAGAAGAGATTGACTTTTATTTTAATTGGGTTTTTTTCCTTTGCTATGCGAGAAGAAAAGTTAACCAGTCAGTCCAACAGTCTAATTACAACTTTGGGTACATCATAGCGAATATGACCTGACTACAAAGAAAAGTGAAAATAAAAGCATCACATCACGACATAAGCAGATTTCTTGGTAGGACATCCCTTAAACAAGTTTCCTTGAACAAGAGATACTCTCTCAAAAGAGCAAAACAAAAGCACTAGAGACCTCAGCGCAAAAAAGACAGCATCTAGCACTTGCAGGAGACAGATGGGAAGGGAGAGAAGGAATTCCCAGGAACATAATGCTTGACAGGATCCAGTAGCAAGTCCTGTATGGTAAGGTAATAAGTGCAGAGGTTTAATATGCAAGTGACAGAGTGAAAAAAGTGTTTTGTTTGTGATTCTCCTTCAATCAAGCCCAAACAGCAGCATGAGGCTACAGACAGAAGAAGCAACACCAGAAAGGCTGGCTATGAGTTAAATGGCGACATCCAGCACGCAGTGGCAGCACTGCTTGGTGGCTGCTTGAAGTTGGAGGCAGTGATGGAGAAAGAAAGCCCACACTTAAATGCAGAGACCAAAAAACTTCTCTGAATTGGTACTGTAGAGCCAAGCAACTCCCAAGATACAGCTGGCCACAAACCAATGCTGGAAAGGGCACCACTCACCAGTGGGGAGTCCAAAGAACACTTACTCTGGGGAGGAAGTAGCCCAGCACATGACAGAACAGCAGCTGCAGGTTTTTCAATACAGACACTATCTGGAGTAGGAGTGTGAACACAGTGAAAACAACACGACTATGCCCAGTAAACATTTTGTATGGTGAAGGAAAATGCAGCCCTCCAGACTGTGATACCCACTGTCCTTGCAGTGAAGTGCAAAAGAAATCAGTGAGGAAAATGCGAGCAGAATTTATTTCCAGGATCCAGATCAAAGTAGAAAATGTCCATTAAGTTGATACCTGTCACCTGATACCAGTTCCAAAACTTCAGTAAACCAAATTCAATGACAAAATTTCATTTAAGGTAAAAATATCTTTAATAGTTTACTGACTAACCACTGAAAGTCCACGTTTAAAGTTGAGCTTTTATACAAGGGACTTGAAAACATCAGTCAACAAGCATTTTTTCCAAAAGAACTATTTGGTTATCCACAATTCCAATCTGAATGGAAGTGGCTATTTCTCTTACTCATTCAAATCAAATGAAGTTTGAATGGAATAAAATTGGATTGAAAAAAGCACTCTGCTAATAAGTTAATTAATGAAGCCCAGGACATTACTACTATTGCATGGCATTAATGCACCATTGCTAGATAGATCAACTGGCAAAGGTTGGTTGCAGTTACTTCTTAACTTCAGTCAGAATGGAAATAGGCAACAGATCAGTAATCTGAAGGCAAATTCACCATGGGTTGGTTAATCCAGCCTTTACATGTGTTTGTTGTTTTGTTTTTTTTTAAATATAAAAGCTCCATTTCAGTCCTCACATTTAGGAGGAAGGAAAAGTCTGCCTAGAAACAAGCAAGAAACTGAAGACTAAGTACTGAAATCTCCCCTTCCTCACCACAGTCAGATGAGAAAATGAAATTAAATTAAAGGGCAGAACAAACTATGTTAAATATATGAAGAGAAACACGGAGGAAGCAAAGTGGGCAGGGCTTTCTACAGCCTGACCCAGGCTTTGTTTCATTGTCCCCTTATATTGTCTAAAGTCCTTGGTTTATACAAGACATGTATAGCAGCAAAGCAAGTTACAGAGAACAAATATTTCCAAATAAAGGTAATACCAACAAAGAGAACATATATCACGTAGACAAACCTCAGAGGGAAGAAACAAATAGACCAATAGTTCCAAAGCACTTACTTTAGCTAAAAGCCAAGGAAGTTTGTTTTGCTAACCAAGCCTTTGCTACAAGTTGTCACTTTATTAGTATTTTCAGAGGAAAAGCTGTGCTTAACACTAATTCTGGTGCCAACAACCAGCCTCACCACACTGAAATAGTTATTTAAAGTTACAAATCAATCTTTAAGGTCAAGCAAAACATTTCAAGTGCTGGATATTAAATTTTACAAACAAATCTTAAAAGCTCTCTAAATACACAAAAAAACAACCCTTACATTTTGCAACACATCAGTTTACATGAACAAGTAATGACATTGAAACTGAAATGTGGCTACCAAGCTGTGCTTAAAAAGTTGAAAACCTAGGTAAATACATTTCAAAAATGTTTATTAAGAAGCTGGATTCATGGCTTCTGTGAGAGTCCTATGAAAAGCCTGTCATAACTTCCTGAAAACAAGGAAAGTTTTCTAAATATTTTCAATTCAGTTATAAAGTATTTAACATATTCACCCTGCAATATCTGTCAATGAGACCTTATTACCAATTCTGTTAACATGAAAGGGAGCATAAAATATAATGTTAAACCCCAACCAAAACAGTGGCAAAACATCTAGTTACTGCAATGCACGTATAACAGAAAAAAAATCTGAAGCCATAAACATCCCATCTGCTTGGTTCAATTAAGTGTGGCATAGCCTTTTTAATTTAATATTAAGAACACTGCAAAAAGAATTGAAAATAGAGTAGCAAAAGGAAGCACAATATTAATAAACAATAAATAGCAAAAAGCAGAAAAAATTAATCTTGAACAAATAAATCAGTTATTCTGCAAAACACAAATGGGCATTCTCTGGTAACCTAGGAATGCCTAGAGCTTCCTAACAAAAACCAATAAATAAGTAAAACAACAGTATAATAGCTGACAACTGATCTGTGCCTCAAGCTGTAGAAACTGCCATAGGCATGTCACATCTATAATTTAAAATAAAACTGGACTGGCTAGGGAATTTTCAGAAAGAACAAGACTTCTCAGTATGGTGCAGACTTCCATGGTTCAGAGTCTTCCCAGAGGATGGGAAAACGAGTATTATTAGAATGGAGCCTAAAAACAAAACACAAGGCATCAAACACAACCAATCTGGACAAACCTGGCCACATTCAGCAACACCACGTTCACCAGAATGAGAAAAATGAACAACAAATTACAATGAAAAATATGACAGCAGACAGCCTCATTACACCATTCTTGGAGGAAGTCAAGCATTTTCCAAAAGGAATTATTATGCAAGCACATGGAAGGGACTAGATGACAAATGAGCTTCAGCTGTCTGATGTCCTGTGAGAGCAGAATCTGGTAGCTGTCACACTGCTGAAGGTCACAAAACCAAAGCAATTCAGAAAACACTTATGAACATAAAGCAGATTCTGTAAGCTGCATAGTGAGATGGCATCACAACTGTAGCTCATGGACATTTGCTTCAATTTGCATAAATATCAGCTCAATCTTTTGTGGAAGTAGCTTCAGAGCAGCAAGAAAGAGATACCAAGAAAGAAAATGTGCCACATAATACTTTTTCTTGGGCAACTGTATTGCTAGGAGCATAACTTTCATTTTAGAAACAGAACATGATATTCAGCTAAATGAGAAAAAACAACACAAACCCAACCCTCTGGCAAATTTTGGGAAGATTTTTTTTTTTTTTTGAGAACTTAAAGAGGACTCTTGTACTGCCCAACACGTCAGGTAAGATTTCTTTCTACATGCATAGACTTTCACTGAAGTGTTAGCCTTAGAAGTATTCCTTTAATTCAAGCCTGGTGCTTTCCTGGAATCTGAAAACACGTATATTTCAAGTTCAAGGACTACAACACTCCCCACTGCACAAGACTGCAGTTTAAATGCCGTTTCTTGGAATCACCAAACCACAAATGAGAAAAACCAAACCGAATCACAGGGAAATTCCGTCGCCCTGTCAAAGTACTCACGCCTAACAACAGCGCCCTCTACTGACAGATAAACAGTATGTTCTGAAATCCTCACCGCTCAGGAGTAAAAAAAAATACTGGGGAGCAATCAGGTATTTACAGTAATTAATTATAAATTAAATTAATGACAGTGTTTAATTTTAGTATCCCTCTTCTTACAGAAGGACAGCTGTGTAGCTGTAGGAAGTTATCTGAAGTTTAGCCAAAAGAGAGATCACCCAAGTATTTTTCAAAACCCCAGTAACTACTAATTTGGGCTGTGTGAGAACAACAGGGATGGTCAATCGTTTCTCACAGAAAGAAATGCTGAGAACAGAATGAAGCAGCAGTTAAAAACAACGACTGAAGCTGTTTACCACACAACGAAAGGATATCAGAACAGACAACCTTAAGCTCACCAAAATAAAAACTATATATTTTAAAGTTCACAGTAACTTCTACAAATTTAGCTATATACTTAATCTGTCTGTGCGCCCAAAGTATACTCGAGAAGAATTCTACAAAAACAAGATTACAAAATGTATGAGGACAAACTGCTGTCTCTTCTTTACAAAATACAAGAGAAAGAAACATCAACCTGCACCAAGAAATGTGCCACTGCATTACTAATGCAGCACGGAACTAAAAGAAAAGACACTGAAAATCTGCAGAATTTGTGTCCCAGGCCTGACACTGTCAATGTAACAGTGGACAAACTTCTTACAGAGCAGGCTTAGGAAACCACACAAAGCACCATGCACAGAAAGACAGCTTACTCTTAAAATTCCATTTCAGTTTCACCCCTTAAAACAGAGAAACTGGATACAAGAAGGAAAGCCATAACAGCAGCAAGCATTTTTAAAACAGTTATTATTGTTCTGTTAACTTTACGTTTTCTGCAGAAGAGACACTTGAATGATCCACACAGGTACATGCAGTTTCTGCCATGCAGATCAAGATGCAAGCTGTAGTCATGCAGTCCATATTCTGAGTCAATATCATCCAGTAAAGGTTTATTAGGTGGAGGACTATATGGACTTGAAAAAAGAAAAAAAAAGTAGAATTTAGCAAGGAGGGGATGACTTAATAGAGATCTAACACGCAGCCCGACACTGAGACTGTCATCTTAAGACAGTTTTGAAATCAAACATCTCTAGTTCATCATACTTCTTTTAAGCTAATACAGTGTCTAATACTGCTGATCAGCTGTTCAACCGAGCCAAAGGCAGAAAATATGGCAGTCAACTTTGAAAAGTATGTCTGTTACACTTCAAAACATAGACTTATCTACGAGAAAGTAAAAAAGCATCAACTTAACTACAAATCTAAAAGCCCACTAGCTCTAGAGACTTCTCTGAAATAGCAAATATTGCAATAATTTTGTCTGTGCCTAACTAAATAACTACTGCACAGAAGTGACCCAAAGAGACCAAATGCCAGAGGCAACTGAGCAACTTATACATAGGATCCAATTTGGTACTAGGGGGGACGGTGCTACATTTTACATTCTGTGTGAGAAGAGCCATTCTAAGTTGTAGTGGGCATTTAAGACTACTGGCACATACAACAGGATCTGACCAGAAAGCTGAGTGGGAAATAAATTCCCCAAATACTATTCTAAAGCTAAAAAATTCGTATTTTTTAACAGTTTACAATGTATAAACAGGTATTAAACTATACAATGCAATATACACATATACAAACTCTTCACAGGAAATCCAGCTAGTTTCTCAATAGGACTAAAAGATAGATGCAGGCACCTCACCAGTTTACCAGTTTTTTTCCCCCTCTTACACAGCCAAAGATTACTTCCCTACTTCCTGAAATGACTCTTTTTTCTTTCTGTTTCAGACAGAAAGAGGAAATAAAAAGACTGTTTGTAAAAAGGGAGAAAATATGTGCAGTGTATTTCTAGCTTCCTCAATACAGCAAGTACTAGGACACTTGTATAACTAAATTACCTCCTTAACAGCATAACAACGGCAATATTTTAGTATGAAAATGCTTTTATAGTTCTGGATTTAGTTACTGTAACTGTTGTTTATATTAAACAAGAATAGTTAATTACTGCATAAACCAGAAGCCAATTTTAACTATAAAACTCAAAGATTTATTCAAAAGGTTATCTTTATTAGCCACAAAGGAAAACCAAACTTACACAGTAGGAGAACCCAAAATGCTTCTCTCAAGAAGTTGATTATAATGAAGACTCGCCATAACAAAAGCAACTTCATTTTTCCCCTGAAAAGTTAATTAAAGTAGATGCATTTTCATCTGCAAATTCTTTTTTTCACAAGGTCTTTCTGAGCATTAAAATTCATAGATAAATGCTGCTGCTTATTACTCTGCCAATTATTGTAATAATGTCAGTAATGGCTTGCTTTAACACTTGGACTCCTAAAATTCTTTACTGTCTTTTCACAAGAGTACCAAATATATATAAAAGATTACAGCATTTCTGTATTATGGGGAAAGAGAGGGAAACTAACTATGCCATGGCAAAGCAATCCAAGAATTGTAGTTCCCTAGCTTCTACTTACCACTTTAAAAAGATACCTAAACACAATCAAATGGCACTTATTCCCAACTCCTGAAGCATGAAGTTTATTTTCATGTGTAAGAAACTATTTCCAAAGAGGGCTAACATAAGTGAGGAATACAGAATTATTCAATGGAAATCGCAAATTTCAAAGTAAAAATCATGGCTTCACCAGATTATTTGCTCCTGGGAAAACATTAAAAACATACCCTTCTATAGATGCCTATATAGTCAAAGAAAACAGCAATGTGAAAACTAAGTAAAGACAGAGGTATGTATTTACTTCAAGAACACAGAATGCTAGGATATCAGTTCTTTTTCTTTAAATGCATTTTTTAAATCCTACATTTACAAACACATATATCAATAGGAAAATTATTCACTGCCAGAAGTCTATTACTCTCTTGAAATGTGGGCAACTACTGCTTTCATCTATCTGGGTTACCAGAAAATGGCATGCCTTATTCAAACTTTTGGCTTTTTAACTACTCCTGTATTTTCATAGTGCAAAATTACAGCTATAAAGGATTTAACTAGGGAGATCTATCAATCACATAATTTCTCAGTCTTTCTGTATCCAAATGCCAGGAGGCCCACGTAACCTGCCCGTGGTTTCTGTTACGCAGCTATGTGCAAAAAAACAAGGTATGTGGCATTTACAATTATTACACCCACTGACACTTAACTACCTCGCATTACTCTGCCTACACAGAGAATAAGAACTGCTGTTCAAAAAACCAAACAGGGAAAATACACTAGAGTGAGGCCCTTGATTCTTAACAATTATGTGGAACTTGGTTATGACTGAACCATTTCCAGGTGCAGAAAGAGTCCTGTCCAAGCACAGAGGACAGGATCTTGCATAAGCAAGATCTTGCATAAGCAAGACCACAGAGACAACAATACAGGGACACCAGTCTACAGAATTCCTGAAGATACGAGTGAAATAGTTGTTCATTTAGCAGAACTTCTCACAGACTGAAACAACCTGTAACAGGTTTATGCCAGTCAGACAGTCTCAAGTTTTCTAGGAAATGGATTTTCACTCTTACCTTTAAGCAAGAGTGAAAGAAACAGTCCTTCTGCGGTTTTAAACATTGCCTCTGGTGATTGTGCACATTTGAGGCAGCATGTTTGCAGCTGGAAATTATATACAACTTTGACGAACTGCTCACAGCCTCCCTGAGGAAACTTCCTTGCCAGAGCCAAATAACCAAAGTCTACGTCAACAGCATGGCTGAGGGGAAGAAAAAAGGGCTGCCACCTCTGAATTTAGATGAAGAGCAGAACACCTGAGATAGGCTTTCATAGCACCCAGCCCTACATAACTACAGGCAGACACAGAGATCCCAGTGCTTTCTGTGCAAAGATGCAGATTCCTTTGGTGTAGAAGTCTACTTGTAGAGGTTCTGCACTGCCCTCTAAAGACATTCATCTCTACACTCACCCTACAGAGGTTAACTGCTTAACTTAGACTTTTAATACCAAGAATTTAATACCCCCAAAAGGGCACAATTTACAGAATTCCTACTACTGCAGCAGGATACAGCTACCTGGTGATACAGATTAAAGCTAAGTTGCTATGTGGGAACTCATCACTTTGAGTGATTTTCACAGGTAATGGCATGAATCAGAGGAAGAAGCACTTCTCAAGCCATTCTATTGAAAATTACTCTAGGATATCAAACTTGGGCATGTGAAGGTTGCAAAATAAGTTAAACTGAACACAGAATCTAATACAGAATTACGCATTACTGATCTTTTAATTAGATGTGGATTTTTTTAAGTACATATACTGCTGCAACAGCTCTTTAGGATACAATAAATCACATACTTACTGTCCCTACATGTATTTTGCAGTTTCTAGTCTAGACAAGATCTTTCAAAAGCCAAAGGGGGAAAAAAAGGAAAATAAAGGAAAAGCCCTCCCTAAACCCAAAATCAAAAACAAAAAAAAAAAAAAAAAAAAAAAAACAACCAAAACCCAAAACTTTTCCTTTAAATCATAATAAAATACAGAAACAAAATGTTATCTTACCTTCCAAATTCCTACTAACAGTCCTGGACTCAGACTGAAGAGCTGGACAAGCTCATCAGCACCAACTGCTACACTACTTTCAGTCAGGTTAGCAAGATGGTATTCAGCAATCAAGGAAAATCGACGAGGTCTTTGAAAAGAACATACAGAATGGAGCAAAAAGGCTATGTCTCCTTATTCATGTAAATGTTCAGACTAATTTCATTTTTAACCCCGAAGTCTGACCAGCAGCACATTATGAAAATGGTTTTGAAAGCATCTGGCATGCAGAGTCATAAACTACACATCTGAACAGGTACAGTGTTTGAATCTCAAACCCTAACAAGATAAGAAACAAAAAACACTGTATGATCTTCTAAAACACTCAAAAAAATAAGAACTTATATTCTTGCCCAATTTTTCAAAATACAGAATTACTTCACAATTTGGTTTTGATACTTTATTGATACTAGATGGAATCACTGAACATTTATCACTGTAAAGCAAAATTCAAAGGAAAGGATAAAACTGTAAATATAATAAATTAAAAGTTTGTGTTACAGGAAGCTTTCCTTTTTTAGAATTTTTTTCCTATATTTTACATACAATTAAAGCCATTTAGCTGCAAGGACACGCTTACCAACTAATGACACATTAAAAAAAAACAGCAGAAAGTAAAATTTGCATTACCTATTGAGAATGAAGAAAGAAGTCTTTCTATAATCCTTTTCAGACTTAGGCTCTTATCATATTCATTAACAGTTCCTAGATTTCCACATAGTATTACTGTAGTATCATCTGCAACTACACACTCAACACTGCCTGGGACGGGGCATCCACAACCTCTCTGGACAAGCCGTTCCAGTGTTGCACCACCCTCACAGTAAAAGATTTCTTCCCAATCAACATCAGCCCTTTCCATCTTTAAGTCAATCAGGCCTGTCCCTGCACTACTGCCTTAGAGTCTTAACAATGACATACTGAAATTAGTGAAACCACTGCCTTTATCTACAGCCACAATTTCTAAAAACTTGTAACTCTGTGAAATAAACACATCAACTGCCTGCAAGCTTTCTTTTTTTATTTTCTACATATGAATCATCATCTTTGTAAAAAAACTGCATTTCCCACTAAATTTGACTGCAAGACTTGTTCAGCTAACTTAATACAAAAGACTTCTCCTGATTTATTTAAGCAATACTTTGCTGCTGGTTGAGGAACCAGGTGTTTTGTAGGTGAACAATTGTCTCTTCAGAGCTCTATGGCTAGGGCTTTGTGTAAGAAGCATATAGCTGACACTGCACTTACTGTACACATAGGCCCAGATATGTACAAAACTCCTTGACAGCAACCAAATACCTCAAATAGACACTCTTCATTTAAATATATTTTTAGAATATGACAAAAACCACTGTACACATTTAAGTTAAAAAACAAAGGACATGCTATGGACTGTGTGACTTTATATGCATGAACTGAAGATTGCACATATAGTTTAACACCAAGTTCCCTAAATTCACATACACATCTACCAGACAGAAACTAATTTTAACAACATAGATTACCTGATTGTAGCCACATAAATAATGATGAACTTTTCCAAGCTAAATTTCTCACAATAAGTTCTCCTAGATTTATGTTTGTCCTTCATGCTCTTTTGTGTCTATGCCTTAGATTCAGCTTTCTAAGTCAGGACCTATCAGTCTGCATATCACATGCCAGTAGCTACACTAACCTATGAATTAATATCAAAACTTGCTGGATTATACTACTTCTTGCTAAAATCTCTACCAAAGAAGAGAAGAACACAGAAATACTGCAGGGAGGCTTTCTAATGAAGGGTTAACTTATTGAGTCAAAGAAATGTCAGATCGGTCCTACAGACACATTATCAACCAGTTGAATCCAAAAAATCCTCAAATATCCTATGTTAAAACTCACCCATTCTTGTTGGGAGGTCTGCTTTGATCAGGAAGCAATGGTGTAACTCCAAACAGTTTTAGGGTTGACAGGATGTCTAAGTGTGGCCAGTCTGTACCATACCAAAGAATGGTAACAGATGTGTCCTTAAATGATAGGTTTGGCTTCTCTACTACATGTTCTTTTCCATTTTTGTCCTTTAGAACAATTATCCAACTCAAGCCAGAGACTCTGTTATTTAAGAATTGAGAGGGGAGAGGCATGTTTCAAAACAAATTCCTAAAGTGATAAAACTTAAACTATGCTTTCAACAGAATTTAAAAATTTCTACTAACTGCTACTTATGTTCCTCAGTTTCAGTCATTTATAGATTATCACCATATCTTCCATTATGATATACATTTTATAGTTCTAATTCTATACCCCCCTCAGCCATTAGTATTTTGTACATTGCTCTCAAGTAAATCTTTGTGACAAGGCATTGCTTACTTCATAGCTTCTTTGTTTTTACATGGAAGACCTGTATAAGGATCTAGAAATTTAACGAGCCGCATTACTCTAGTTTTGAAGGCAGACGTTTGTTTGAAGATGTATTCTTTCTTCCAGTACCCAGGCTTTTTATCACATACAGCAGCACAGCCCAAAGAAACAGTTTCTGTTTGCTTAGTCTTCATTTTCCAAATCGTCCATTTTGGGTGCAAAGAAGTGGAATAGTGTTTCAGCCAAATTCCACTGAAAATAAAAACAGAATAAAGAGAAATATATTCCAAAAATAGTCACTTCATTTTTTATACACACATCTCAGCTACCACTGAGCATAGTGTTAGCACAAAAACAGTCTTGTCTTCCCAAAAGTATGGGATCAAGGATGAAGCTCTGTGACATCATAGTCAGCAAAGTAAGTGAAAACTGATAAAGGTTAAGCAGAAAAACTTTGAAAATTGCACTCTAAAACAATGATTCATCCTCCTCATTGAAAACCAGCTAGTAGAAAAAGTTAATACCTCTTATTCAACAAAGATAACCTGTAAACTTCAAGTTTCTCAGATCCATCTGAAAGTGGAGTGGAGGAGGACAATTACAATCACTTTTTTTTGGTGGTACCAATGTCATATCGATCTCTTCTGCACTTTCTTTGGAAAAGTCCAGAGAAGGCATGACTTTCTGAAGTCAAAGAAATAAGTGACTCTAATGACAGGTTCATCTCTTTCACACAAAGAAAAATACGAGGTCACATTTCAACTCCACACACCCCAGTATCTCTAGAACAGTTCACAGAATATTGAGTACAGGAATCTACAAGAATTCAAACAATAATCTGTGAATACAGGTAGCCAATTAGTTTTCTAATTTTGAAGTGCTAGACACACAGCATATATAATTGCACTAAAAAAAATGAATAGCAAGGGCAAAAATTCTTAAGAGGCATTTTCTACCATTTATCAGCAAGATTACCTTCACCAGTTCTCACTTATCCTCAGGCAACCTTACACTAGCATGTATTGTATGGCATCTTCTCCTCTCCTTAAAGCATTCAGGGACTAGATCCATCCCACACTGCCTCCTACCTATCAAAACAATTCTCAATTCATCAGCTGCTGAGAACAAGTCCCCACACACTGAGAGCCAGGCTCTGGTTATTGATGCAAACATACCCAGGAATTTTGCAAAAACCTTCCAGCCTGCTGCTCTGCAGTTATACAGAGTTCCTCACTGCCATTTTTTGAGACAATAGTGTCTAAAACACACAGACCAATAAGCTATCATGACTGGTAAAGGTGGGTTCACAGTCAACATGTGAATTTCAACCTTCCTTTCACCAAAAAGCAGGGTGGGAAGGGTAACAAAGAACAATCCCATAAGTGAAACAAAGTGTTAAGATACTTCTATTTTAAGACCATAAAAGGCAGCCAAGTTACACAATAGTACAAAATATTTCTAATGGAGGGGGGAAATTCTTTTTTAACTCCAAAGCAGTTTAGAATTATCCAGTGATGAAAAAAAGGAGAAATGTCCTTAGCATAACATCACATGGGGAATTTGAGCTGTGTATCATCCGATTGGTCTTCATCAGCCTAAAAGGTCCTGTAAAATAACCTCCTATAAAACTCTCCTCTTAACTAAAAACTCCTTTCCAAGAGAGATACTCCACATTTTACTGCATGATGCTGAAAAGACAGGGCTTAATAGTAGGCATTTCCTCCTGCATTTTGAAGTTGCAGACTCAGGCAACTTAGCTGACTGAACATAGACTAATGACAAATAGGCACCATCCTCATCCTCACTCTCAGTAACATACTGCTTCTTTCTTTCCCAAAACAGAGTCATGCAAGCAAAGAAATTAGCTCAAGAAACTCAAAAACTCAGCTAGGGCAGGGACATAGAGAAGAAGATGAAGGAGTACTTGGAATAACAAGTGTTTAGGAAGGTATCACTGCCCTTTCATCCTCACCTTCTGAAGAATTCAGGGCAGAAAAAACAAAAAAGCATCCAACAGGGAAGCAGAAGTTTGCCTCTTTGACAGCAGAATACATGCCCTTCTTGCCTCAAATTGTTAATACTCATTTCAAGGCCTCTCACTGGACATTACTGCAACAAGCCAAACAAGCCTTTTACTGGTAACTCAAATTCCAGAACCAGACACATCATCATCAGTCACCCCTTGACCACAATGGCAAAAAGACTTTCCCCGGTGCTCTCACCTCCTCTCACACAAGCACATTCTGCTGGTGATCAGAACCCCCAGACTTCGGCAGGCAGACGTATCTGTGAACTTCCCACAGTGCATGACAGGAAGGCTGGAATACCCAATGCTGGGGCAAGGAGGGTGCAGAAAGTTGGGGGGGGTTGGGGTATTCCTTGTCTTCAACAGTTATACTGAAGACACCAGTGCCAAGAACTGTTCAAGCACACACAATATACGAACAGCCCAAAGACAAATCACTGCATTAGGCGGCACAGACAAATCACAATGAAAGACTGATGGTCCTGTTGCATCAAGGACAGCACTCTACACCCGGGACAGCAGAAATATCCTAAGAAAATATTCAGTCTAAAAAGCAAGGTCAGATTTGTCATAGAACTATGCAAGGACTTTAATTAAAACTTCTGTTCATTCACTGCAAGATTCAGGGTCTTGAGAAGGTCCACAAAAATCCACCAGGAAGAAATGACCTGGTCCCACTGAACCAGTGAGGCTCCTAGATAAGGGAAAGAAAGTCTTCCCCAAATCCCATTTGTGCACATACACTAATCTCTGTTGAGATTAGAAAACGGAAACAGACATTGCCGAGCTGGAGACAGATGAATCATCTTCCCCTGGACAGCCACAGCGATTTTATCCTGCCTTACCACCCTGAAGCGGAAAACACATACCAAGATTGGTAATTTCTGTCACCTATGCAATTTTTATCTACCCTTACCTGCTGACAGCCTCAAAACTTAAATCTGGATTACAGATCTTCCCTTTAAATTCATCAGTTCTAAAGGTATCAATGCCTAGGTAAACCAATTAATTCACCATACAAGTTTTAGCAAATAAGGGAGAAATAGATTCATACCAAGTACAGCAACTTCCTATAGAGGAAGATACTTTCTCATTCAAACAACACTAATGCAGTAGGATCCTAGAAAGAAAAGGATGCCCAGATCCTACTTGACTAACAGAACAACAGATAAAAACCACCAATGGATCATTTGATTGAATCAGTACCTCTGCAAAAACCTAATGAAAGAATTAAGTAAGTAGGACCTACTTAATCGTGAAATGACAATTCCATACCGGGCAACACGCCATTAAGGATCACCTGAACCGGAAAGTTTGTGCAGGTCCATGTGAATACAAACAAATACATGCAAATTTTAAAACAAAAAAAAGTGCTAACAGCAACATTTCAAAGCACTGAATTTAGTTTTTGCCTCATAACTCCCATTAAACAGCAGGCCTTGCACAGCTAGAATTCCATGCAACATGCAACACGTACTATGGGCTATGCAGGGAAATTTCAGCAGAGTAACTGCTCATAGGTGCATGCATCACTGTTGTGGCATCAGAGAAACTAGATTAGAAAGACTCATAATTCAGGTAAATATAACTGCAGCACAACTGAGACCTTCCCTCTTCCTTACTTGTCATTGGCCAGCTCATAGAAGCGCTTATTTACACAACCAACAGACAGTAGGGACACAGCATCCAAATAGGAAAATATCTTCAGCAGTGTTTCTGATGGCATGCTAGAAAAGAAGAGAAATAGTGTTAGACTTGCATTCAAACTCCAGAAATGACAATGGCAGAGAATTTTAATTTCAAACCAGACAAAACCAGAAGAGGTAGAAACCAGCAGGTTGTAAACATATGAATCAAAAATCACCAGAAGAGTTAAACTGTGGATTTTGGGTTCTAATTTCATTCTCTGGAATGTGGCATTTTCCTAAAATAATTCATCAGAACTTATTCAAGTGGCACAGCACAATTACATGAAAAGTTATGGGTTTGCATTTTTGTTAAACTTTGTTAACTTTAACTCTGCTTGACATGAAATTACCTCATTTAGCTTTAGTTTCTTACTGCTCATACCATCATTTTAACATTTATTCTATAACCACCAGCATTTACAAAACTGCAGATATATTCACTCTCCCTTTTGATTGCAGTGTCACGTCTCATGATGCACCAGGACAGAAATGTCCTAGTCTAACAGCAAGATCATGCTCTACACCTCATCATAATCTTCAAACGGTACCTGCTCAGGAGTCTTGTGCAGTTTTCATTTATGTCAACAGAAAGATGTGAACTTCAAAGTAAGAGCCAAGTAATATCCTAAAAACATCAATGTCTCTGTGCAACTGGAAGGCTGCCTGAAATGCAGGTGCCAGTCTAAACATGACAAGCAGAACATACCCTGGAGATGAGCCAATGCAATGTTTTGCATTAACAGACAGGAACCTCAAACCATTCAAGCAGTACCTCATAACTGCATGGAGTTTAAAATAATACATGCATTTTATACTCTAATTTCCTTGAGCATTAAGTATGATCACATTAAAATCACCACTGAAAATAAAAAGTGCTGTGAAAGTCAACACCTCAGCTGTGCCTCTCGTCCTTTTACTGTTGGAACCCAGAATGCAGAGAATATTTCTCTGCATGTTGTGAAGGATCCAAACCCTCTGAAAAATACTACCCTTAACCTTCGTCCATGGAAAGGGCTTCCTAGGCTTTGGGATGAAACAGAATTTTCAAGAATGTAAATTTGATAGTAGCATAATATGTAATTTATCACAGGGTGAGAAATTCAGATTTTTGGGCTTGTTAGTGTGGTAAGTAGATGAAGACAAGATGGAGGACCCCTGTCATTTTCAGCTTCTTCCTCCTTCTTCATCTATTCCATGTTCTGCAGTGTTGGGAACACAGAACGATTGGTCAAAATTTGCCACAGTGTAGTGTTACGCGAATAGAAATTCAGTTAGTTATTGGTAGAAAAATTGAAATAATGTACGTTCCTGGTGATAATTGGGTGAATTATCTTTAAGAGAACCTTGATTCTGTGTGTTGGAGGCCTTTTGGTGTCTTTTCTCTGGCGTGCTAAGCTGGTGTAATGCCTGGTGTGCAGGAACTGCTGATAAGAAAATAATAAACAACCTGGAGAACGAGAACAACCAAGAGTCCTGTCTGCCTTTTTCCTTAACAAGGACTTCTGAAAAGGCCTCCCCTGTCAGGGGAGACACATGTGGGAGTGGAAGAACCGCAACATTGATATAATAATAACTAACTACTGGGTTATTTGCAACACCTGTTGATTTATAACACTATTTCAGAAGCAGAGAGTTTTAAAGGGTAACATGATAAAGCAAACACCTCAATGTTCGTATTAAACTCAGAGTCTTAGTTGCATTGACATAGAAGCAACATGCCAAAATTTACACTGTTATTACGTGAAGTAAGCCCAAAGCAGTTAGTGTCCTCACTCCAGATAATTTAGAAGTGGCATCTTAAAAAGCTGCAAATTAACTAAAATAATATGCTTGATCCAGAATTTTCAGTTTCAGCTGTTTTTACAACCATATTCTTCCTCCTTTGAAGGAAGCTGAAGGAATTTTTTTTTTCTTTTTTCTCTCACCATTACACCAGTCTAACAGCATAGTGGTACTGAACTGGCCATCCAATGCAAAACAGAGAAATCACTACACAGGATGCTATCAAATGTATAAAACAAGGAAAATTAATCACACTTTCAGGTAACACATTCTTAATTTTTTTTAATGTAATTTTCAAAAAACAACTCATAATTATATTGAAAGTGTCCTTTCACTGTGAAATAGGAAGAGAAAAATTTACTTTCCAGTAAATAGGCAGCAGCCACTTATTCCTCCCCCCTCATCCCAATCCACTATTCTCAGCCTCTCTATACACTAAGATACACTTGATTACAACCAGTAACCAAGAGAAACAAATGAAGTTTAATTCTGAACTGGATTTCATTGAAGTAATAAAATAATAATTTTTTATTCTCAAGGAACAACATTGCCCATGACTTGAAAAGGAGCTGCTGAAGGCTTCACACGGCTTGGAAAACCTACATATTCCTTATGAACTTAGAAACAAACATAAAGGAGAACCATGCCAGAAAACATTAGAAGGTAAACACAGGATACCAAGTAGGCCAGGAAAGCAAATGTTTTCAACTCAGAATATTTGACTTAGAAATCTCAAAGATATGAATATAATTACTTCATGCTGTAAAAAGACAGCTTACAGGGGGACTTCCACTCTTACTCCTAAACATAAAGACATACTCACCTCTCAATGTACACATTTGGTTTCGGTTTCATGGGAGGTGTCAAATAAAGACTTTTAATTCCAGCACTTACAGTTTCAGAACAATCCTGAGGCCTGGCAGCAAAGGTCTTTAACCTACTTGTAAGAAGGAAAAGCTGTTAGGCGTCACATATTCACAAAATGAAGAAATACACATACCACAGGCACACCTAAACACAACATTTCAACCAAGGCAGGGCGCAGGGAATACATCACATGGCAATCATTATGATTTGAACAATTACACCCAAGTTGAAATACCTGGCATCAGGAAAATTCAGATTTAAATTCACAGCTGTCAATCTTGTCTGTGACTGATCTCACAGCAGGCAAAGGGAATAGTGTTGCTCCCCAAATCAGTGTAAATCCAGTAGAGATCTATTACCCTTAGACAGCTGCACCACTGTGGCCATCACAACCAAGTTCCACTGAGGCCCCTGCAGCAAGTCAAACTCATTGATTAATATTCTGTTTCACAACATTACTCCACAGACATTTTTGAGCCACCCAACTTTACTAAGCTATTAAAAGATATCAGATAAAAACAATACCTTGGAACTTCCTCAGGAACTGTTAAGGTTCAAAAAGACTTTGTATACTTTCAAGCATAAACATCAAGAAAGGAGATTTAATCCATGAAACAGAGAGCAGCCAACAAGCCATAAGGGATGCCCAGGTATTAGACAGACAAATTACTTGTAGGTAGAATTGCTTTTTTAAGCTTCAGGCCTTGACATGCTTCAGTAATTTCACACCTAGGAGGAAGTTAACAAAGCTTGGGAAGAAGGATGAGCACTGATAGCAGAAACAAAGAATGCAGAATTTACAGGCCACAAGGATACCTAGAACAACTCCCAAGATAAGGAAGAAACTATTAAAGCCAACTCAGCAATTGTGCTGAAATCAGCTCCAGCTTCCAGAAGTGTGAGATTGCCTCACTGACACAAAAAAAGAAGGACTGAGTATGCAAACTAATTAGCATGAGAAGCAAGAGAATCATTAACCAATAGAAGATAGGAAACTAATTAAAAAGAGAATTATTTAACTTGTAGCCAATGAAAACGAATTCCTTCCTTTGCTAAAATGTGTAAATTAGTAAATGTAATTTCAAAGTTGGTGTGCTGGCTCTGTGGATTTGCCACCCAGCACCCCCTTCTGTGCAGAACTGTAAATACATCAAATACCTCCACTCTGTGTCTGTATTGGCCTCTTGCATGCCACTGTGAAAGAACCTATTTTGGCAACATTTCCACATCACAATTTGGATAGAAAATAAAGGAACTTTGCATATTTCTAACACAAATTCTTAAAATCCAACCACTCACGCATTTTTTCAGTTTTGTGAGAGGAAGGACTTTGTATGCTTGTCCTAGGTTGGCTCTAATTGGACAATTTTGTAATATTGATCCCTGATTAGACCAATGAAAAGTGTGGATGCACCTTTTGTAAATACACATCTTAAAACCAAAAAAAAGCCCGGGAATAGTTCTCTTCATTTCCGGCTTTGGTGGGGACGGGTTGGGCCCGGAAGCCAGTCTTAGTTCAGCCCACATGGCCTGGTTTAGGCTGGCTCTAGGGAAGGGATCGGCCGAGATTCTCCTGTCTCCGGAGGGGTGGTGAGCGGGTGCTGAACCCCTCACTGAGGAGCTACCAGGCTTTCATTGAAGAGCTTACCGGGGCTTGTCCCAACAAATGGCTGGGACTCTTTGCCAGCAGGGACAAGTCTTTTCTTAGCAGAACTTGCCGGACTGCGCCAAAGACTGTGTTAGCACCGAGGGCAGCTTAAGGAAAAACAGCCCAGGGGCCAGGAGCAGCTCTGCAGCTGCTGCCATTACAGACCAGGAGCAACCACATGGCCGGGATAGGAGGGGCAGAGCTGATCTCACATGGACACCTCGGCATGGCTGGCAATGAACTGTGTGTGCCCAGCCGCTTTAAGCCAGCTTTACTACAGACGGAAGAATAGAAGCATCGGCGACAGTTTGGTTTCCCTTGTTTTTCAACCTTAACAGAGTCGGGCTGGTGCATGGTGCCAGCAGGAACCACATGGCTGGCAGGGAAGCACAGCGAGCCCTGTTCCTGGGACAGAGCTTAGACCAAATCAGGTTTTTTCATTTCGCCATTGCAAGACTTTGTAAACTGTTTCAGTTGGTAGTGAAGCTTAAGAACAGGTGCCTTTACAAATACCATTTCTCTCCTAAATTAGAAGAAAAAAGTAGACACATAGAGACAATAACGTAAGATTTTGAGGTCAGTAAAGAAAGAGTTAACTTTAGACAAAAAAGATTGAAAAGATGATTTAAGCTTGACCTAAAATCTTGTGAAGCTGTGGTAAAGATATATTTGACTTTGTTTTTGATTCCTTGTAACACATGGAGATGCCTTGAGAAGATGTAGCGTTCTCGCACAGTTGCAGGCTGGGCACAAGTAGTTGAAGCAGATGTATGTTGTTGTGAATCTAGTGAGAAACTTGAGTATTAAAAATGAGAAACTTTACCATAGAGATCGTAGTGGAAAACCTCCAGTCCCAAAAAGAGACAAAGAGAACTTTTGCTCTGTGTTAGAACAGCTCATCCTTAAAATAGCACCCCAATAAATTGAAATAACCTATGAAAGCAGCTGTGAGAATGGCTGCAAGACATAGGAAGAACTTTCACACTGCAAAGTTTTCTTGTTCCGGGCGGCTGTTCGCAGTAGCATTGAAGCCACAAGAAAACTATTTTCTTGTAGAGAAGTCTCCACTATATGGCAAAAGAAACTCTTCTCCCTAAGCAAACTAAAAAACTATTTTAGAAGTAGTAAACTGACTAAAAGCCACAAGTTTTTGTCTCTACGATGTTAGTAAGAAAATTATCGCGAGAAAGAGAAAAAAGGTGTTTTAAAGGTTTTTGAGGGGGTTTTGTTTGTTTGTTTTTTTATACAAATTTTCCTTCCTTATCATGTTTCTTTTAACTGTGTTAATAAAGTTCTATTCCTTTTTAACATTTAAGTCTGCTTTGCTCTTGATTGGGGAATTTCAAATTGGCAAACCAAAACTTAGACAATGCTGTAATTGCAAACAAATACTATCATTAATCCACAGACAAACCAAATCTTTGCAATTCATACCCACTGCTGAGGCAGAGCAGGCAGAGCTAACTACTCACTGCATTATTGATGTTTTAAATTGTCAGCAGATTCCCAACACCTGGTCAAACCAGCACTGGGTTTCTAGGCAACCAATCCATATAGGGGGAAAATAGCTAATTTTGAACTATATGGGTACTGTACACATTTAATGCCTACTGTTCTTGATTTAAGCTCAAAGAAAAAGAAAACTAAACGAAATTAACAACTCTGATCTACATTGTTAACTGTGCTATGTTAAAAAAAAAAATAAATAAAAAAAATAATCCAAGACATTTTACTGAGAATTGTTATAAGTTTAACAAAAAAAATGCACATTTCAGCTTACGTGCCGACCACTAAACAATCAACTAAATTAACCACGACGAAAAAGAAGAAAGTAGTCTTACAATACAGCCTGGATATCAAACAAGGGTTTTACTCATGTATCCTAAATGGACCTAGAGACACAAGCTGTGTTTAACAGCAGCAGAGCTATCACTTCTCTGTGTTCCAGCACAGCACATCCCAAGCTATTCTGCCCTGAATCTGAATCAATACTGAAAGCAGAGTTTGGGCACACTCTACAGGGACACACCATCACAGACTCCAGTCACAGGAATAACTCAGGTAAGAAGCTGGGTTCTAGATTTGAAAAACACACAATCTTAGACAAGCATAACCTGCATAGCCTGTATTCAGTCCTTCTTGCTTATTTAAACCACCACCCGCCTTCTTCCCCCCAGGAGAAATATCTGAGGAAAGAAACATTTTGCCCACACATGCCTTGAAAGCTTTCATGTAATAGCTCTTGTTTTTGTATGCTTCTATTAAAAAAGAATTGCTGAACTTTTGTATCTTCCGAAACAAATATAGTCTCAAGGTGTGAAGAAACAAACAGCAAACCCAATCCATAAATTGCTTTTCAAGTACTGTGTGTGCAAAGATTTTAAGTTAGCATTAGCAAAGTGCTTTTACATTGCATTGACAAAGCTTGGGCAGATAAGCCTAAGATAAAAGTCAATGACAGCTGTTACACCCCCTCTTTAGAGACAACTCAGTTCTAGAACAATTGAGATGATCTTACTTAAGAGGCACAACAACTTCAATTGCTGTTTCATTAGCTTTCCACCTGCGGGGCTCAGTTTGGTACCAGCATTTTCACTTTCACACCCTATAATAATTGCAACGTGCCTTGGCTTTTTAATGGTCAGCAAACAGTTGTCGTTTGAGTAACATTTCAAATAATGTACACAAAGTTCTAAGTAGTGAAAAAGCCTGTCACCTCCACCTGTTAAAGCAGGTAGATAAAGCAGATAGATCTGGAGATAAAGAAAAATGACAATAATGTTTTGACATGGGTTGGTTGGGGTTTTTTTACTCAGCTAACAATTTCAATCTTTTTAAAAGGGGGCTATTACCCCAATCCATTTGCAGGTCAAAAAAAAAAAGGAAAAAACAAAACAAAAAAAACAGCAGGAGAAATGAAACTGTTATGAAACCCAAGGTTGTACAAATGGGTTAGCAGAAAAACCTGCTTTCTCAACTTTACCTCTAAGACTGGTACTTTAAAATTTTGAAAGCTGAACCTGTACTGTAAGAATTAATCACACCTCCCACAGTGAAACCCTCCTATTTATTACAAAGGCCTTAACCACCCTGAACACACGTAAAAGATGCCATTAAACTAACTTTGTGGCTACTGCACCTCCTCCAAGCTGAAGGAGACACTGAAATTTGAGCTCCC
The DNA here is from genome assembly GCA_018697195.1 of Certhia americana. Classification (NCBI taxonomy): domain Eukaryota; kingdom Metazoa; phylum Chordata; class Aves; order Passeriformes; family Certhiidae; genus Certhia; species Certhia americana. Next base: position 95,446,415 of record CM031858.1, on the reverse strand, counting down.
CTTTTCAGGCACAAAAAGTGTTAACCCCAGGCCTCCGAGCACCAGCGCTTTCCCACTGCAAGGTGTCACCTCCATAGGGCCGGGAGCAGGGAGAGGAGAGCACCACGGCTACAGCCCACGCTGTGAAGAGCCGACAGCTAGCAACCAGAGCCGTGGGGCAGGTGGACTGAGTTTCCCAGAGGAGCAATGGGAGTTGAGGGAAACCAACAAAGCACTCTCATTGGAAAAGGTGAACAAGGCCGAGCAGGCAGCCCCGGGCCGGCAGAGCCCCGCTCGATGCGCCCATGGTTACCTGCCACGGCCCGTCGCCATGGCCGCTCCGCCAAGGGACAGCGCCAGCCTCGCACCGCCGGCGGGGAAAGGAGGGCAGGAACTAGCGCTGCCACCCGAGGGAAGCCCTGGAGCAGCGCGGGACGGCGCCAGCCCCAGGGAGGCGGTGCCCGGGAGCGCTGGCTCGGGGAAGGCGGGGCTGGAGCACGGCCGTGTGGGACACTCGGGAAGGGTCACCGTGCCGCCGGTGCTGGCACCGTCAGCATGCTGGCGGCTCCGCCGCCCCACAGCGAGCTCGGAGCTCTAGGGCACTGTGTCCTCGGGTCTCAGAATCACAGAATTAGTTAGGCTGGAATATGCCTCTGAGACTACTTAGTCCAACCTATGACCAAACGCCACCATGTCAATTAGACCACAGCACTAAATGCCAATTCCAGTCTTTCCTTAAACACCTCCAGAGACGGTAGCTCCACCACCTCCCTGAGCAGCCCATTCCAATGTCTAATTGCCTTTTCTGCGAAGAAGTTCTTTCTAACGTTCAATCTAAACCTCCTCTGATTGAGGGAGGCCATTTGAGGCCATTTCCTCTTGTTGGAGAAGAGGCAGACTCCCACCTGGCCACAGCCTACTTTCCAGGGATTTGTACAGAGTGATAAAGTCCCCTGAGCCTCCTTTTCTCCAGGCTAAACATCTTCACCTCGCTCAGCCGCTCCTCATCAGATGTGCACCAGACACTACACCAGCTCCGTTACCCTTCTCTGGACCCACTCCAGCAGCTTAATGTCCTTCTTAAACCGAGGGTATCAAAACTGAACACAGTATTCAAGGTGTGACCTCAGCAGTGCCAAGTACAGTGGCATAATCACCTCCCTAGTCCTGCTCACAACACTGGTTTCAATATAGGCCAGGAAGCCAATGGCTTTGGCCAGCTGGGCACACAGTGGCTCATGTTCAGCCATTGTCTATCAGCACCCCTAAGTCCTTTTCCACCAGCAGCTTTCCACTCTGCCCCCAGCGCTGCCTGGGGTTACGGTGGGCAGGACCGGACACTTGGCCTTGTTGAACCTCATGCCGTCAATCTCGGTCGATTTAGCCTGCCCAGATCCCTCTCGCCGTCTCCGACCGCGGACACGTCAACTGCATCGCTTTAACACATGTTCTTGCACGTGTGCACGACCAAGAAAAGCACGTATGAAAATGCAGCTTTAAAAGCGTGACCGGCACCGCAGTCGCCGGGAGCAGCCGCTCGCGTTCCCCACCCCTAAACGAGGCGGGGGTCGCCGCCCGCGGAGGGCGGGCTGCGGCGGCGGCAGTGGCGCTGGGCATGGCGGGCGCTGTAGTGACCTCGCTGGGAGCCGCTCCCGGCGGCGGGCGGGAGAGGGAGCCCGCTCAAACTACCGCTCCCAGGACCCGCTGCCGCCGCTCCCTGCTCCGCCGCCCCAAACATTTCCGCCGGGGCAGCGGCCAGCGGCGGCCGCCGGAGGTAAAGTTTCAGGTGGGCTCCTGAGCTGGGGCAGCGGCCGCTCGGGGCGGGAGGCTGCCCGGGCACTTTCCAGAGGGTCCCCCCGGGAGGGCGGTGACGAGCGGGCACAAAGTCTCCGTTCGTCTCGCCTGGCCCGGCTTTGCCCCTGCGAGGGCGGCGGGAGCATGTCCAGGGTGCTGCCCCGGGCACTGCCCGCCTCCCTCGGGCGGGGCTGCCTGGGCCGCTGGCTGCTCGCCACTCGCGGGTGGGCGCTCCTGGGCACCGGAGCCTGCTCCTGCCTGAGGGGGCGGCACCAGCCCCCGCTGCTGCTCAGGGCCGCCCGTCAGAGCATCGGGACGCAGGCCGGAGGGCTGAAAGCTGCAAAACCTGGCGATAATAGCAAAGATGTGTCCGTGCAAAGGGCGCTGAACGAGGAGACGCTGGTGTCGGCGGCTCAGAAAGGTAAGGCGGAGGATGCTGTGTGCTGCTCAGAAGGGCTGGAGATGGTTCTTTCTGCAGCTAAAGTTTTGTAGTTCCAAGCATCAAGTATCTAGGAAAAAAAAAAATCTTAGTACACAAAGCCGCTTTCTTTTCACATCGTATCGTTTGGAGCAGCTCTGACCTTTCTATACTTTGCACAATCAGAACAAATGTGACTTCTTCAAACAGCCTTGTTGATTTAAGTAACTATCAGGCACAAGATGTAATAGCCTCTTGTTTTCCTTTTCAGAAGGAAAACCTATCAGTCTGTCTGTAGGGTTTTGAAATAAGTTCACCTCTAACGAAATTGTCAGTGCTCTACATGTGATGGTAGTTTCTTTATGGATCACCTTCACTTTACTTGGTCTTATTCCAAGTGAAATAAGTGATTACTTCAGTGAAAAGTGATTAATACATAATTAGCCTCAGAAAATTTGTGTACTTTGAAATTATGTACGAAAAACACCTTCAACTATTAGAAGTCTGCAGGAGAAATAGTTACTAACATGTTCTCCATAACTTGTACTCCACTGAAATGCACACTTTATTACTAAAAGATACTAGTCTCTGGCCAAGTACTTAGTTATTTTGAGACAGAATCTCATATGACTTCTTTTGCAGTGTATGCTGACACTTGTGCTTTAGATGAAAATTGAAAGATAAAAACTAATCAGGTAAACAGCAGTTAATTATGTTAATAAATAAAATATATATTTTGGTCTTATATTCCCTTTCTTATTGTTCTATTGATTGCTAATTCATTGCTAAAATCGGTTATTTTCAGTATAAGCAACTTAGAAGCTTTTACTTCTTTATTTTTACTTTTTTTCTTTGCATAAGCATTGCATTTATTGTGTGTTTAGGTGGTAGTGTGAATACTGGAGCTAAATACCTCATTAGTTCCTAAAAAATCTAGTGCTCATGTACTCAAAAAGTAGCAGTACTTGATACTTTGGACCTTGAAAACATCTGGCAAACAGAAAGTAATAAGGCTTTGCAGAGAGATGTAAGCATGTCCTGTACAATATAAGAGTTTCATGGTCTCCTTTACAGCAATGAGGCATTATGGAAAATTACTGTATTACTGAAATTTTTTCTTCTGCTAAAATGTTATTTGAGCTGCAGACTAACAAAAGAGTTTTTATGTAAGAAAGAAATACAAGTTTTATTATCCAAGGTTGTAACTTATGTGTTGTTTTCTGTTTCATTTCAGTGAAAGAAGCTGGAAGAGACTTTACCTATTTTATTGTGGTGCTTGTTGGAATTGGTGTTACAGGTTATTTTTTTAAATTACATTCTTTATCAGAAGACACTTTTTATTAATTCCATTGATAAGTTTTCACACCATCTGCTGTTGTTTCTGTTACAGGTGGTTTGTTCTATGTGATTTTTAAAGAGCTGTTCTCTTCTTCTAGTCCAAATAAGATCTATGGAGATGCCTTGGATAAATGCAGATCTCACCCCGAGGTTGGTTTTTGAACTTTAGTCATAAGTTCGTGTTTCTCAGTAATTACTGTCTCTCTTCAAGTCAAAACTTCACACAAGGAATCTCACAAGCTATGTGAAGACCCATGTGGTGCTTTAGCAGTTCTGCAGTGCTTTTAGCTGGCATGGGGTGGGTCAGCTCCAGAGCAGAGCCTCTGTTAGGACAAGTCAGTGCAAACATTGAGCTAGCTTGCTAGAAACCAAGTGAGTGTGCCACAGCACAAGAACTGATGGAAATGCAGTTTGCCCTTCAGAGTCTGTGCTTGTGTCACCATACAGAAAGTCTTAGGGACTTACCTTGACCACCTGCTAAATGTAGCACTTTAATTCTGTGCATCAGGGAGGCAACTGGTCCCACTAAGTTCTGTAGATCTAACCTGCTGCCTTTTCTCAGCACACTTATTCTACTGTGAGACTTCTCTGTCATTCTGTGAAGCACTGCACTGATACCCAGGAATTTAAATTCTTCATTTGAAGCACAATTAGCATTCCTTTGGCTAACAGGAAAACACTTTGAGAACAGTCATGGGATCACACAGTCAGCATAGCTAGGTGTAAACAAAAATCAGTGGGAAACTAGATTTTAAAAAGACTACTTCAGACAAAGATCCTTCAAACAAGGTTGCAACAGACCCTTTGGCTTTAAGGATAACCTAAAAATGAAGTGACAGGTTGTTGCTCAAATAAAAATGAAGACTGCTTTGCAACAAGTTTGTAGAATTAAAACTTCTTTCCAGTACTTGCACAGTAAAACTTAACCTCCCCTTCTATCCAGATTTACAGTAGGTTTAAGACTAAGTTGATCTGCTCTGACTTTAAAGATCTGAAGAAAAATGACTGAATTTGTTATTTGGTAGTGTTTCTTAGATAATATAAAGGGAAATACATTTGCATTTTAAACTTTAAAACATATTCTCTTGGAGGAGACATGAGCAAATATTTTGTGCTTTTTTTTTTCTTTTTACACAAAATGTTAATTTACGTGTCTTCATCTCAGAGAACAGTACAAATGGAGGATATCAGTAGGATTTATTTTAGACATTTAATACAGGACTGTAAAAAAAAAGGACTGGAATACAAAGGAGTTTTCCTTAAACTGTTTTCTTTCATACACAGTTCTATTCTTGACATGTTAGGTTCTCCAGGGGCATTTCATTAAAAGAAGATGCATTCACAGCAGAGGCATGAGCTGATACTGGAGTACTTGTTTGTGTATGATCCCTTCTGACAGCTCAAACCTCTTTACTCTTGTAGATAATCGGTGTTTTTGGTGACTCTATCAAAGGTTATGGAGAGGCAACAAGAAGAGGAAGACGACAGCATGTCAGGTACCCCTTGGTGTTTGCCCCATAAAGACATCAGTTTTTGTATAGCAAAGATATTTTTGGATAAGTTAGTTCTAGTGAGATGGACTGCATGTGACATATCCTGTCACTTCTGATTGAATATAGAAGTTTTTTTCAGTACCTCTTGTGTGTCATATACCATTAAGTACAGTGTACATACAATACAAAATGCCAGTTTGGAGTGCCTCAAAACAAGCAATGGTCATCATGGCAGGCAGAGCTCTCCAAAAAATAAGATGAATCTGAAGAGTAGTACAGACGCCTAGGCTTGCATAGGGGGAGCAGTAATCTGCCAGAAGTTTACAGTCTGAACCTATACTGAGCTTCTATGCAGAATGCTTTTTGGTACTTGAGGCAATGTCTCTACTGTGTATTTAACAGAACAGCTATCACCTAAATGCCTCTCAGGAGTTTGTCTATTTATTACTTTCTTTTTGAAATAAACAACAGAACTATTTCTTTAAAAACATTACTCCTTCTTGTTTTGCCTTTATTTGGCAACAATACATTCAATGAGGTTTCATATAAGATGAGACACATAAGCCCAGATACAGTTGAACCATGAAATTGAGAAAGTGACTTTTACTGGTTGAAGCTTTATCTCTTCACCAGACTATGAAAAAATGTTTGAAGTAAAGCTGCTAAATGAAATTGATGTACACAAACATTTTGAGTACCTGTCTGTAAATAAGTAAATGTATTATGAATCAGCTTTCCTAGTATTTCCATCATTTTGAATGTCTAGTATTTTTAATAAATTTTTAATCTGAGAACTATGTAAGATTGTAGAGTTTGCATTTGCAGTATAAGAATGATCTTAAATGTCTCAAAAATCTACAGGGTCTTTTTGTTAAAAAACCCCTTTAATTTAATTTTATGTAAATTTACTGCAGTAAGACTCTTCATTCATATTTGTTCTCTCTACCCCATCATGTCACTTCAAACTGTATTGGAAGTTTATTTCACAGAGTGTACCTGGGCATGATGATGGAAATAAGAGATTGGTGCTAAACAGCAGTTAATGATTTCAGTAGGAAACATAAATTGGCACCAGAACTCTCATGGGATTGTTAGTTTCTCAAAGTCGTTACTTTGAAATTGATTTATTTAATTGAAAGCTAATTTTTTAATACTTGAGAGTAACCCAACTCATCTAAACACCAGCATTTAAGTTGGAGATCTCATATCAGTGCCAAAGTTACACAATTTCAACAGAACAAAATTATTGCCAAAGTAAAGCACATAGTAAACTGTTTGTTTTGATGTGGTTTAACCAACCTATAATTCATTTGAAAAAACATACTCTGTGTGTTTTAGCTTGATAACTTAAACTAAGTGCCTAAAAATATTCTGGAAGTCTTGGTCATGCGGGGTCCCTTTCTAGATATCAGACTCTAAATCTGGGGGTTTTTTTAGGATAAATACATGGAATTTCCATAGTCTTACAAAGCAAATCCAGTGCTTCCAAAGCACTGGATTGCTTTTCAGTTTTAAGGTGAAGACTGGGGTGAGGACATATAAGCATTTAATCTCTTAATCCTCAGCAGCTAATTAGCTCTTCTAACTCCACTAGTCCTTAGGCACTCACAGTAAAGCTTGAGAGGAGCAGTAGAGAAGGAACCCAAGGTAGCATAAGGACACCACCGGAATACACTTTCTTACAAAATAAGTAAGCAACTCCTCTAAGTAAGTTTGAATTTGAAGTCTTAACTAGCCTATAATCTGTATTCTTGCTGGGTGGTTGGGTTTTTGTTTTGTGTTGCTGTTTTTAGTCACCTTGAATACGTAAAGGACGGACTGAAACATATGCGTTTGAAGTTCTATATTGAGGGCACTGAATCAGGGAAACAGGGAACAGTCCATGTGGAAGTCAAAGAGGTATGTATTGCTTTATACACCTGACAAGCTTAGTCATGAATTTAAACTACCAAAGAGAAAAAACACTGAGTTTTTTTTCTTTCCAGAATCTTGAAACAGGAAGATTTGAGGTTCGCTACATATTTGTGGATGTTGAAACCTACCCAAGAAGAACCATTGTCATAGAGGACAACAGATAGTCAACGATCAAAGTTGCTGCCTTATCTCACATTGGATAATGTTGTTGTAGCCAGTCTACACATGAATTGTATGGTGTTGCCAATTGTGTCTCACAGCTTCAGGGCTGTGTTACAGAACTAGCCTCTCAGGGCCTGCACTAAGGGCTTTTTATAATAACAGATATGGGATTTAAAGTGAAACCAATGAAATATAGCAAAACTATCATGGCAGACATTCTTGACATAGGAAAATAATGCCTCCTAATGAACCGTTTAATGCTGGATAATACTGCTGCACACCCAAAACCTGAGTTTTCCAAGGTTTTGGGTTCGGGTGGGGAGTTTTTTGTCTTCCTTGGCTTGGATTTCCCACTACCACTGCAATAAAGAGAAGGGTAGTTTAACTGTAGACAGAACTCTACTGTTTTCATTTTGGACACCTTTGTAGGTAAGAAGGTAAAATAAGAATGTAAAAGAGATCTAGGCATGTAAGGGTAAGAATGGTCGAGGCACACACCCATGACAAACAACTGAATGCAAAGACTCCAGTATTGATGTCTTCTAAATAAATTACCAGCAAACAGAACATCACTCCCATCTGCTCTTTCCAGTGTTTGCCATGTTGCTCCACATGGTCATAGTAAGGTGGGGATTTTCTCCTAGGCAGCTAGTGACAGGACAAGAGGACATGGCCTCAAGCTGTGTCAGGAGGGATTTGGGTTGAGACGTTACCTTCAAAATGTTTTGAAAGTCACAGTATTTCATTTAAACTTCTTTCCTGCCTTGCCTGCATCTGCGCATGCTAAACACACATGTGGTGTTTATCAAGGTGTGTCTTTTGTCCCTACAGTGTTCCACGTTACTTTCTTTTACTACCTGCATCACCTTGCTAGCTTAGCAGATTTGCCAGGATGCTGCTGTATATTTCATAAATGGAGGACACAGCTGCTAAGGATATCACTTCTGTGTTGTGAAAAAGCTGAGAATATGCTTGAGAAAATGAAGAAAGAAGAAATCCACCTTTATCTGACATTAGATGTGTTGGTGTTCTTAATTTGAACAAATGAGAAATACAAGGCTCAAATGCTTTCCAATCTCACTGGAGGAAAGCTTTTTGGGATCCTTTTTCTAGGAACATCTCCATCATTCTAGGAACATTTCCATCAGTGAAGGAAAAACAACTTCATAGCTTGATTTATCTACTTTGTACTGCCTAGATACCTGTCACCAGGAAGATTATTTAAACCCCTTGAAACTTCAGGAGTTTTAAGGCTTTATAGGAACATAGGTTGTCTGCGGAAAAAATAAGTTAATAATTTTTTGCTAACAGAAGTCTTGCTTCTTTCCATATTCCTCCTGAGGCTGAAGTTTTCTTGGTCTTTATGGACTGGGCTGGCACATGTGCTTAGAAACTTTTCTTTAATTCTGTTTCATGCAAACACATGTATGGAGACACCCTAATTAAAATTAAGGGAAGATTAGTTGAACAAGAATCTGGAATAGAGAACATTGATCCTCTTGTGCTGTATCACCTTTCCTGGTGGTAGTTTGCACGGGAGGGGAGCAGCTGCATTCACTGAGTTTAAATGTAATGTTTTAGAACATGAACTTAAGAAATTGCCCCGGCTTCACTGGATCATTGCGCTACCAGTAAGTCATACAGAGATCCTTCTCCATGGCAGGGAGCTCTGTTTCATCCTCTCACTGGAGGGATGGTAGGCTGGGGGGACAGCAAAATAACTGAAAGGTTCACCTTCACTTGTCAGTAAACAAGCAGTAACCATTTTTAAAGATATTGCTGGTTTTTCTCTTGGGAAAGCACAAAATTACAACATGTGCCAGTTACTTGCTGAAGTAAAAGTGCCACGTTATTTTTACTAAAGCACTGGGAAAAAAGTCATTGCTAGGCAATCAGCGCCAAAGGAATGACATTTTCATAGAAATTAAACACATTTGCCAGTTTTGATGCAGAATTAATAAAGACATACTCAAAACCCCTCTCTCCTTGAGGAAATGAAAATATGTCACTCTCCAGTGAAAGGTGGTTTTTCCAGAAACACTGTGTGGCAGACCATTCAAAATGTGTTTTAGGTAGGTGTACGACTTGGTCTTAACTTTCCCATCTCAATGTACTCATTTTTGTGGATGCAAAAACCTGTGTATGCAGCATAGGCTGCCAATATCCTTAGAGGTAGTTTGTGGGAATAATGTTACTGTGTCATCTCTATGCCCTGTGATTGATTCTAGGTCCTGTGTATACTTGCTGTATAGTGACAAAAAGAAATATCCCTCCAGGAAATGAACTCAGTGGAAACTTTAAAATATTTAAAAAAATAAATAAAAAAAATCAATAAACAGAAGCTCTTGCAAAGAAAATGTAGTTGTAGACTGGGAAGCAAAGGTGGTGTTGTACATGACTGACTTGAAAAATAACCTTGATACCTTAATATTTCCTGCATGGAATTTAAGTTTCAACAACTGATTTAGGCAATAGAGTCATGATCTTAGAAATGGTTGCAAATAGATGTGTGTCTGATACAAGAAACAAACTTGCTTAACCAGCAGAGAAGACAAGAATGTGAGGAAGACAATTTTTGTATCACGTGCCAAGTGCAGAGATAAGAAGCCAAAGAAAATGTGCTAGGAGTTTCCACAAGTAATTTCAAATCACTTTGCTGTCAGTCTCATTCACTATCACAACAGATGCTCTCCACCCTAATAGTTGTGGGATTATTCCAGTATGTATATTGTCAGCACTCTAACGTGTTGCAGATTATGCCAAAAATTCATTGATGACAGATTTTGAGTCCAAGCCCACTTTTAGGATTCACTGCAGCTTGTAAACTGAGAAATACATAACGCGAGCACAGAGATTGGGAGGAAAATTTAAAGGAAAAAAGTTTGAAGGGTCAAGCTTAAAGGTGACAATAAGGGCTCATAACTGGCCTCTGTGGAGTCTGCTTGGAGATCTGAAACACAGTTGGCACTGGAAAGACAAAAATTTGCAAGCAAACAGATCTTTCCCTTCTGTTTTTTTAGAGGGGAAAAGAGTCTTAGTCCCTAGAGACGTTCACTTGCTCCAAATAAGGAATAATAGAAGTCCAGTATACATTCCATCTGGGAATGTATATTGTTATGATATGCAGTGATTCCAAACAGTACTATAAATAATTGAACAGCAGAAGTATTTGATAGCTTTTTTTTTAGTAAATTCTCAGTTTTTTTTATTCTGTATGTGTTATGTAAAATAATCTATAGGAATTATAGAAAAATGTGAATTAATACCATCCTGTATTCAAATTCAGTATATTTATATTTTTTAATGATATATAGTTAAAAGTTGAAAATACAGCAAAAATGTTTCATAATTTAAAGGAAAAAAAAAAAGAAAACCAAAAAAGCTTTTTGGAATTCCTCTGGTTGTCATGGGAGGAATATGCTGTATTTGATTCCCTTCATCTCATATAGGTTATTGTGGAATATTTGTAACTCAGCAAATAAAAATATTAAGCACAAATACCCATTTCAGTAAAACAGATTAGTGTGGAAAGTCTCTGTTTGACTCTCAGGATTCAGTATCAAACTACTGCATTTCATTTTCATATCTGTGTAAAAAAATTCTGTCAATTCTGGAAAAAGCATAGTGTGGGAGAGATGCCCTCACCTGCTCCAGCCCAGAGCCATCCTGCAGCAGATCAACCTTGGCCAGCACCCAGAGCTGCTCCCCCACAGCAGGGTGGGGGTGGAAATGGGAAATCTTGGGTGTTGTGAGCAAGACAAGGAGATCACTTGCCAGTTAGTGTTGCAGGTGAAGTAAAACTTCAAACTGAGCTCAATTTATTGCCTTCTGCTGGCCAGAGCAGCAGCGTGGGCAGCGTGCCGCAGTGGTGAGCACCCAGCAGGGCTGGCAGCAGTGGTGTCTCTACTTCCAGATCACGTACAGGCGTCTGCCTCCACATCTTAAACCCTCCCGGAACTGTGCTGGGAAGCCTTTTCAGGATAATTGTGTTTATCCAACCTCTATTTAATTACAATTCCCCTTTATCAGAATCACAGTTATCTTCTCTAGCATGAGTTGCTGTCTTGTATTACTCCCCACAATTAGCTCTATTAACCTTTTATCCAGGCACATTTTTACCTTTTATGGGAACTGGGTTGTTTTTCAATTTCAATCCTAATTCTTCTTTTTTCCATTAAAAACGTAACAATCTCAGCCATAACAACGTTTTATTACAGTTGTACACGTACTAAATCATGGCTATATTCCCTGAGATGTGATTTGCTTCATTAGTGCTACAACCTCTGTAGAGGAGCTGGAAGTGAATTGCTATTTTGTACGCTGGGGCCATGCATTATCCCGTGTTTTAATAAAATGGAGACAAATCCCAGTGTCGGAGTGCAGATCCGCAAAATTCCACCAGTTGCTTTTTGGTATGATACCTGGTGAGGTACAGATGCCCTCCCCTCCTCTGTGTGGCTGCAAGGCCACAACATTCAGGGGTCTGTCACTGATATAGGAATAATAGTGGTGGAAAGAAATAGCTGAAACATCTCACGATTTAAAACAGCAGCTTCTATCAACTGCCTTGAGTATAAAAGCTTCATAATAAGCCACAACTATTTTTCCCTGAATATATCCATGAAAAATGTCCTGCAATTTTTTTTTTTATTTTTTTTATTTTATTTTTTTTTTCATACTATTTTTCTTTAATTTCTCTTTTAACACCTTTTTTTGTGGGGAGTCCTGCCAGCCTCTGCATATATTTCTCTTTTCCGTCAAAATACTGTGCATAACTTCTGTGTCTGCATGTCTCTTTACCTAAACTTAATTTAGCAGAATAAAAGCTAATCTTCCTCAACTTCTCATCATAAGACATTTTCTGTGCCTTTCACCAGCCTCATTGCCCTTATACATATATATAGACCTATACATAAAACCACCATAGATATATATTGCGGAGCATATATGTTTTAGAATATATATTATGTAGACAAAATAATACCTATCTACATATATGTATATAATTATGTTCTTGACTTCATCTTGAAAGCTTTTCAGGTAACATCAAAAAAAAACCTTCTAGGGCCATTTGAAAACAGACACTTCCCATTACTGACCAAGTCATATTGCAGAGCTGGTCTCCAGGGATGTTCCTGAGAGCACTGTTATCCTCATAAGCCACATGAGACAAGCAAGTCTTGAATTCGGGGTGGTGGGTCTGATTGAGACCTTCATTTTTAACTGATATCCAGCACCCCCTCCAAACTTTCGATGACTGACAGGTACAAAAGCTGCAGACATCTCTTAGTGGGCCTACATACTTCAAGGTGAATTATGAAGAAATCAGATAAGCAAAAGGATGTGACTTGTGCTAAGATTAGAGCCAGTCAATTCTAATCTCTTCTGTACTGCATGAATCATAATGGCAGTTCCTTCTTGATAAGCCATCCTGCATTATAATGGTAAAGGCCAGTAAAGTAGTCATTCTTTGCTGGTGGTTGTCAGCCTTTGGGATGGAATTAGAAGTGGAAGTATGTGAACTTTTGGCTTTTGTGCTTCTGTAAAAACATGCATTTTTCATGTGGGAAGTATTAATCCTAAAGCAACAGTCAATGTCACAGCCCCATTTACCCACAGGCTTTAGCCATCAGGCTGTACTACTCACACAAGGGATGTGACATAGGGACTTTTCATGGAGGACAAGCTCCATGTCCTAAATAAATTTAGGACACTAAATAAAGTGTTCCTGCATAATGTCTCCAAAATAATTATCCACCACAACATAAATATCAATGTACACATGTTGTGACCAGGATAGCTGATGGTGTGGTGATGGTAAAGAGAAGCAGGAAGGGCCTTTGTATGGGTGCCACAGAGATGTTTATTCCAGCCACACACGCAGACAGTCCAAGGTCAAAGGCAGAGCTCATGGGCAGGGTTCAGGTTCAAGTATATGGGTGCTGGGGGGCTGGGAGAGCATCAGGGACCAATTGTCAGGGGGCATCAGGCTACAAAGGTGGGATTGGGGTATGTGAGCCAATGGGGAAATTGGGAGGGAGTGATTGAGGGACACAGGGATGGAGAGGGGATAAACAGGGCTGACTGAGGGAGCAGAACAGGGTACATTGGCATAACAGAACAGGGTATCCTGTGAGAGAAGCCTCTTATGTCTCCTTAACATAGGCAAAGCCTCTCCACATATACACAAAATCAAGGGCAAACTAATACTCTAAAAAAAAATATCAAGAAAACAATATGTATTCCATGGACTGAAGTGAATGTTTTTAGATTTAGCACACTTCTGTGAACATTACCAAGTAATGCTGTAACCAGTGAGCAATCTTGCTGTGTGAGAGCATTACATACTCTGCTATGTGCCCATTTGGATGTGGTTACGTTGCTGTCCCTTGCCACAGTTCAGGAGCAACCAGCACACACACATCCCTGTTGAGGTCATTCTGATGACTTTTATAAAGGGTTCTGCTGCTGTGCCAGCTGGTGTCCTGCTCGTGGGAGTCTCCAGCTTTCAAATGGCAGACATCTGATGGCTTTCTAAAAATACATTCTTCTCAGTCTTGGAGCCCCAGGGATGGTTCTTGTCTCTAATTCATCTTGTCTCAGGGAATAAGAGGCCTTTTGCTGGAGGCCAAGTGCAGGCTGGTCTTTTAGACCTCTGCATACCACACGTGTCCTTCAGGCCATGCTTTCTGCAGCAACTCCATGCAGATCTCACTGGGATTTTAATAACGAGAAATAACATGAGTATTTTTGGAACTGCCTGCATATCACCACTGCTTCATACAGGGTTATGTGCAAGTCACACTTTCAGACTGAAATAATTTCCTTAGTAGAAATAAGGATGTGTTAGCAATTATACAGATATTTTTTTCATCACACAAATGGGTAATGAACACAGAGCTGGCACTCAGAAAATACTGATTCTATGATAAATTTTATCACTCTTCTCTTCTGTGGACCAGTAGTATTTTTGTCTTTCTCTCTGCTATAATAATCACCTGTCCCAAATGTTGTGCAAAATCAGGTAAGGAACTGAAACTGCGGATGGCCTGGGAGGTGAGCAGGAGCCCTCAGAACAAAACAATGAATTGAGGAACCCAAATTCCAGAAATCCTTGATTTCTAAACACAGTACTTGAAACCATTTTTCCAGGAAGAAAATCTCATCACTTCTGTCTATTAAAGTGAGGAGTAAAGACATTGTTTGATAATATGTCACAATATTAAGGAAGCACTATTAACCTTTCTCTCAGGCCATTCCTCAAAAAAATCCATTATTGTATAGGCAGTTTCATAGGAAACTGATAATATTAGCACTGATAATGAAGGGTCAAAATGTCTAGTAGCCCAAGCCTGGTATTCCTGGATATCCCACATGCCTGCACTGCAATTAATCTCTGGTTTCAGTGAAAAAGTCCTCAGACTTGAAAGAAAATGTGACCAGAATCAGAAGCTAACTTTTAAGCTCAGGTTAAAAAACAGCAAACCAAAGAATTTTATGCATAGCAGAACAAAACCCATCACTTGAGGACAGCATGAAATTCTTTATGCATATGAAGAATAAAATATATTTCTCTGAGCTGGATGCAGCTTTCTTACGGTGCAAACAGCAGCCACAGCACTGTGTGCTGTGAGTGGGAGCACATACATCGCTTTACAATATAAACAGCCTAACAGCCACAAAGTTGAGAGCAGATCTTGATTCTCACATGACAAGAGATGCTGCAGAAAGGATTGAGCTTTCCTAACACTGAACTGGGAACTTCATCAGGAGATGATAAATAATAGTATCCTAAGCCTATTTGCCTTTTTTTTTTTTTTTTTTTACTTACTGAGGCATCTCTTCCTATAGGGAGTGCAGCTCCCACAGCTTTTTCCATAATTTGTAGTTTAGCACCACCTTCCTAGATATCAAAGAATGGCAGCTTTGCATTGCCAGAACATTTGGCCTAAAAGCCTTAGAACTAAAAGGAGAGTGCAAAGAAAGGTGGTTATTTCCCTATCTGTTTTAATTACTACACCTTTTTAACAAGAGAGCATTCTCTGTCCTCAGCAATTTTTGCAGCTCATCAGTTTTCAGAAACCTTCCCACAGGCTTGTGCTCCCTGTAGCACTTAATTTATGGCTCTATAGGTGTGGGTCTATGCTGTCACAGTTTCAGAGCCCATTGCTTTTGTTTCCAAGTCATGAAAACTGAAGTTTCTAATTTAAACTCTATTTTATGCTAAATATAGTGTATTTTAATGTTTAAAAACTAGCTTGTGAATGCTTGAGATGAACATGGTACTTTTCACTCAACATTCATAGGCAACAAATTTCCACCTCTTTTCTGCACTTCATGATAAATACCTGTTAAGGAGAGAGTTTTGATTCATTGAAAAACAAACAGAATTGACAATGGTAGTTTGTAGCCTCATAGTCCAAAATATAAATATTCCGTAATCCAAGGGGTTGGTAAGAAAAAAAGTAAAGATGACAGATGCAGGGGTAACTGACCTGCATTGGTGTCAAAGAAAAACCCATACCACAAAGAAAATTCATGCAAAGCATGTAGATTTTTTTCTTTAATTCATTCTTCAATTTTCCCTTTCTGTGTTCCCCAGCATGACCTCACTTGCATGGGGTATGTCCAGGGTCAGCTACCCAAGAATAAGTTTAATCACAAAATTACCTTACAGTTAGCCCCTGCAAAACCTCCTTGTAGGCTGAGCTCCTTATCTTGTGACCCAAGAGCTGCAAATACCCACCATGACATGACCTGTTTTGCAGAATTCTCACATATTGATCCTTGAAAACAATGTGGAGGTCTGTGTGCTTGGGGTTTGGCTTGGTGCTTCCCATCAGCACTGTATGAGGAGGTCCCAGGAGGTGCTCCCTAAGATGTGGTCACAAAATTCTGCATGATACATCACCATCTTCCTTGTGTTTCTTGGGATAGTCTGGTGGCTAAACCACTCACTGATACTGAAGCTCCATCCTCTCTTAAGCCTTTGCTTCCCTCTCTGCTTTATTCACCAACTTTTATTATTGAGGAGACTTCTTCAGCATTTTGTTCCTTCATTTCTTTGCCTAAGCAATCACTCAAGTGTAATTTGGCTGCAAATATTAAACAACCCCTTACTTTCGTGTCTTTCAGGAAAGAAAAAAAACCATGATATTGCATATTAAGAAATATTTTCCCTGCTAGGTATCCACCCTTCTATCACACACTTACTTTCCCAAAATCAGTACCTCAGTGGCAAATGATGGCAGTTTGAATTAAGGCAGTGAGTTGAGAAATGGACAGTCATTTAAAATCTGCTGGCTGTGGGCAATAGCACAGAGAGAAAAGTGAATGATAAGAAAGAAGCTGCAGGTGTCAGCCTTTAAAATCTTCCCTGAACTCCACATATGAATCAGGTAAGGTTTCTGGAGGCAACATCAAAGAAATGCATGTGAATGAGTCTTTTAAGGTGTATTAGTTTAATTTCTTTACATTTTTATCTGGATATTCTCATTCAGAATTAAAAAAAAAAAATCCTAAAGTGGCCTTAATTTAATTTATTTAATTTCTAAGGAGAACTAAAGCATATTGAATTAAGGAAACTGAAATTCTGGCTAGGAGAATCCATTTAATACTTTTTAATGTAGTTTAATTCTTGACTTTTCAATTCACATCTTTAATTTGTTGGGGCTGCATTACCAGTACAGCCCTGAGGCCCTGAGAAGCCAAACACCAAATGCATTGCTGAGAAGAACGTCATGATAGTGTGCAATGCTAAACAAATATATATTAGTTTTTGTCCCAGTTAATGGATTCTACAAATATTTCCACTGACATTGCTACTCAATAGAGGTAACTGCATGAACACATTTTTGATGCTGCTGTTAAAATTTGAATTTTACTATAATTGCACCTGGAGTTTGCATAGAAAATATGCTATATAGGAGTATTCTTTCAGCTGTATATGGTATTTACCTTTGCAGGAACTACTCATTTTTATGCAAACTTGCCCAGTGTAAACAGATTAGCTCCCATTCAGCAGGGAAGTTGTTTTTAGTTGTCTGTAATTCCCAGGCTGTCCAGACCTTCTCAGACACCACTCATTATCTCTAAAACCCCTCTGAGATTCTCCTGTATCAGATCCAGACCAGCCACAGTGTAGGACAGGTAGTCAGAAAAGCTGTGAGGAGGACTCAAGCATCATGGCATTTTCCAGTCACAATATTTATATCCCCTGTTCATGAAGTTGATTTTGGTAGGCTCTGGCTTCTCTCTGTAAAACATTAGCTCTGTAAGTGAGCCAGCAGGTATCTCAGAGGTGTTAGCACTGGATAAAAAAAGCCCTTTACAGCTGTGATCCATCAAAAAGTCACAGTCCTGGTAAGCACAGCCAGCCAAGCAGACAGCTACCTTGGGCTGGTAATACTTCTTCTTGCTCTCCATTTTCCTTCACTCATAGCATTGCTGGCAGTGCCAGAGGCCACACAACAGCA
Organism: Certhia americana; assembly: GCA_018697195.1. NCBI lineage: Eukaryota > Metazoa > Chordata > Aves > Passeriformes > Certhiidae > Certhia > Certhia americana. The sequence continues at coordinate 95,428,842 of CM031858.1, read as the reverse complement.
GCACCTGGAGACTCTGGGGTACTGCGAAAGAGGAGCCTGGAGAAGAATCTGTGAGCTGCCCGTGAGCAGGAGTTATGGACTTCAGTCACTTTGATTTAATGATTTTCTTCAGTGTAGTCCATCTCTTCTCATGAATGACAGATGAGGAAGTCAAACTATTGTGAGGAGTGAGATATCTCTACCTCAAATGTACTGGCCTGGTGAAGACATTTGTTTGCCAAGCAGTTTTCCATCTTTCAGTTAAGTGAACTTCCCAATTAGCTCCTGAGCATGGTATTTGCATGAAAATCATTCCATTAATGACACTCTCTTTGTCTCCAGCTGCAGCACTTCAAATTTGATGGCATTGTGTGTTGTTAGAAATTTGAACAGAACAAAAAGCACACAGAGAGAACAGAAGGCACACAGAATTAGCAGTTATTCTTTGATGAATACAATGTGATAGCGCCAGCTATAAAAGCTGAAAAAGTTGTGCTTACAGTTCTTTAACAACTTGGAATTAGATTTTACACAATGAACATCTGTTATCAGTTGATTTTCCCCCCACACTCCAAAAGCTTGAGTCAAGATAATTTGCCCATTTCTGGGGCCAGTGCTGAAGAAAAAACGTGTCACTGCTTTTCCTCTCCCTGATGTAAAGTACCAAGACCTTCTATCAGCTCTGGTAACCTCAGATTTGAAGTTGGGATTTGGACTTGCCTGCAGACAGTTTTTGCAGCAGAAATCTGCACTTTTATTCCCAAGAAAATCCAGGCAAACTTTTCCAATAAATAAATAAATGATGATTGCACTTGTCTGCTTTGCACAGGCCAAGGCCAAAGCCCCCTGCTGTGGTTATTCCCCAGCAACTGGGACAGGGCAGACACCAAATGCCTTGGGGAGCTCAAGCCCAAGCACCTCAGGGTGAGCATGCCCCATGCTGCTGGGTCATATCCATGTGGATGTCCTGCTGGGCAGCAGGAGATACCCTGAGGCTTTGTAAATAGCCTTTCTCTAGCTTCTCACCCTCTCCTACAGCATTTATAGCAAGCAACAGGGAATAGCTTTTCTGTGAATTGGAGGGCAATGAAGGTGCTGAACAGCTATAAAACAAGTGTCAGAAAATGACATCCGAGAAGACCCAGTTTGCAGTAAGATGCTGGAGACATGCTCTTTGTCTTTCCTGGTCTGTCACAACAAAATCTAAATGTGGCTTTGGGTCATTCCTTCAGGCTGTAAAAAGCATTATAGTCATCTCCTGACATATGGTGAGTGGTGACAGAAAGAGGGGTTATGCTGTGACTGCTTTGGACTACACATTCATTTCAGAGGGATAGAATTCATTTCTAGGGATAGAATTAAAATGCCATAGTACTTCTAGGATATCTGAGTAAACCTGATTCTTGTCTTAGTTCTTGCTCCATGTCATTCTGTGTCCACAGCTATTAGGCACAACACAAAAATATTTCAAGATACAAAGTAGTCCATTCCCTGAAGTGGAGCTAAGCAAAGAAGTGAAGAACCCAATGAAATGCAATATTTTTTGGATGCAGAGGGCCCCAGAGCACCCACAGTTATGGGAATGACATCTTTAAGGAATTCAAGGAGCCATATAAGTTCAGTCCGAACTACGTGCTGTGCTCTTCCCCAGTATGTGTCTACTGGTGGCAGAAGAGAAACCTCCCTGTGCCTAATGCTCACATAGCCTGGGGCAGCTGCCAAAGTGTTGGAGAGCATTGCCTACAGTGGGTGGGTCTCTGGTGTTGAAAATAAAAAGAATGACCCTTGGAAAGCATCTGAATGTTTACTGAGGGCAAGAGCCAGCAAAACACCAATCTGGCCACAGCACTCCGCTGCAGCATTCCGCCAATGCAGCTTCCAGCTGGGCATTGGGCCTGGCGCTGAGATGGTGGCTATAAGAGGGGACTGTGTGCTCTGTGTAGTGGCTGTCTGACTGTAGAGCACAGGAGCAGCTGGAATGGCTGCCTTCAGAGTGGGCACATCACATTCTCTCTGGCCCAGTGCTTTGCAGGCAGAGCAGAACCCATGGAGGCAGAAGGGCACACAGGCTGAGTCCTCAACATCTTCCAGGGAGAGGGGGCATTGATGGGCTGCTGCTGCTGCTGCTGCATGTCTGGCTCAATGGTGCCCAATTCTGTGTCCATGCAAAGTGCTGGAGTTTTCTGGTGCTGAGAAAAGAGGATCAGAGAAAAGCCCAGAGAGCTGGGGAGGAGCCTCTCCTCAGCAACTCCCCAGCTTTCAAGCTGCCTGGGGCTAGATGCCTGATGCAAACTGTGGTGAGCTGTCAGGGAGACCTGAGAGGAAACCTAGAGCCTCCAAGCCCCCAAAACACTTTGCTTTTCACCAGACAGCAGCTGGTTAGCACAGGGCACATGCCTTCAGGGTGTGTCAGAAAACCTGGGTGAGGTGATGTTTGGCACTGCAGAAATCCCTGGCACTCTTGTGGTATGTCTGGTCCTAGAGAGGCACCAGGGATTCTACACAGCCCTGCACAGCTGAGTAGAGGATCAAGAAGTGCTGGATGTGAGTTTGAACCTCAGGATCAATGTGTGATATGGGGCCAGTGTACTAAAGATGGAGACCTGGAAAACAGGCAGCACCACAATAAAGCGGGGAACGCTGATGGGATCCTGAGTGCCAATGGAGGGAGCACCCCAACTCAGCTCTTCCAAGGGCTTCACTGGGGGTTGAAGTTCCTGATCCTTGTCACTGAAGGGAAAGGGTCTGAGATGAAAGTTGGGATTGGAAGAGACTTCTGGAGGTCACCATGTCTGAGGTCCCACTCAAGCTAGGTCAAGATGCACAAATACAGATATTAGAGAGAATTTACTTGAGAGTAAAGAATTCGAGTTTTTATCTCAAAATATTTTTATCATATTGTGCCACGTTCTGCCTTTTTAGTCCTCCTGGTGCCAGTCTGCAATTGAGTGATCAACAAAAACTACAATTAATTGCTTTACTAGAAATATGGTCCTGCCATATTCAGCATCTATCATTCATGATCAGCAGCAGTTGTATGCTAAATGTGTTAATGAATTCTTCATCCACCAATGCTGAAGGCTGTGAACATTCTCAGTGTAAATTTGAAACAGACTAACACACACCCTGAGTAACTAGTTTTCCCACTTTTCTCTGTCTTCTGCTCTGACTTGCCCTGTTACTACTTCCATGCAGTAGTGGTAAGAGCCAGCCTTCCCTGCCTGGGTAACCAATGGCAATACTAAGCACCTGATGTGCTCTATCATATATAAAAATGTATTTTTATTAATTATTTCAGTGATACAACTATTTGTCTTTCTGCTGCTACCTGAACTTCCGTGGCCTGTGACAACTTATTTTCAGGCTTCTGTAAATAATATTCTTAGTAGCTATTAAAATTATTAATATTTGCATTATTATTTTAAAAGTTATTACCTCTGATTAGCACTTCAGAACTTAGTGAAGAACTGAGAAATATAAAAATTTCTAAACGTTTCTATTTTTTATCTAATCTAGAAGACCAGTAATTCAATAACATTTTTAATAAATATAAACAGATCTCTCATTATCTGCCCTCCTGAGATTTTGAAAGTGTCTTCCTTGTGTGCCTGATGACTCTTTGAGCCATGCATATAAGAACTCTTCTTGTCCTCAGTTGTTTCAATGAGAATTCCAAAAAGGAAGATTCTTCATAAGAAATAAATGTTACATTTCAAAGGACATTTCTAGATGTTTCAACCCCAGAATTTAAGACTTTTAGGAAAATGGAGCTTTATCAACCACAGCTGTAATGAAGTGTTTGTTTTGTTGTATCACAACCAAACACTGCCTATTCACTAATCATAGATTAAGGCCCTTGAAAAACATTTCTAATACATTTGTTTTCATTTTTTATCTCTTTAGGCTTTGAATTACATGTCAATATGCTCTGATTTTCATCACAGTCACAAAGACTACAAACTCATAAACTGAGAATCTTGGATAAATCTAGAAATGAGATTCTAGACTCTTGAAATGGAAGATTTATGTGCATCTGTTTTTAAAAAAAAAGTAGTGCTGCAAGTAAAAACATATCAATTAAAGGGAAGGGAAAGAAAAGTTTATTACCTATTTCTAATCAAATTCAAGGAGTAGACAAGAAAATAAAATAGGAAAACTAGGTTAGATACTTTAAGTCTTTCTTTTTTTCATTATGAACTCTTTGTAGACGAGATGAGGATTTTTTATAACTGAAAGTATCATTTAATTGTTTAATCTTCACTGTTGTAGTTCCACTGAGAGTTCCACTAGTCACACGTGTTGGTCATGGAACATGGGTGTCTTGGAGGACACACAGGACAATGGAAATTATATGGCAATTCCTAAAAAAAAACGGAAAGCAAGGCTTCTTGCTTCATATAGAAGTACAGAAAGCCTAAGCTCACTTCTCTGGAAATGGAAAAAACCTCTTCCCTTAGGTTGTTTCTGTAGAGTTTATGACATTTAGAAGAAGGCTTGAGTTTAATGACAGCAGAAGGGATCACATCAACCCTACACAGTGATGCCTGCTGCCTCAGATCTGCTGATGCTCCATATTGAGGGGGATTGATCACCACATAAAAATCAATCCTGTGAATTATGTCTTTGCTTCAAAACTGTTTCATGGTTATCTAATGCCACCCACTACATTGCAGTGTTGCAATGACAGGTATTTTACCCTGAATGAAAAACAGATGAAAAGTAACTGGAAATGCAGTTTCTTTGGGTTTCTTTCTTGAACAATATCAAAATTTTTTACTCTATTCATAATCTAAGTTGTTCAGCTGATCTTTACAAAGAGCAGATATAAGTTTTCATAGTGCTTTTGTGTACCTCATGCATCACTTTTTATATAGCTACAGTGACATACTATAAAATGGGAAGACAACTTTCAAGCAATGCTTACAAGTTTACAAACTATCCCTGAAAACAAGCGAATTTGGCTAGATGTTTAGTGATTTTCTTTCCAATGCCATATGTCAATAAACTTTAACAAAACTATGACTACACAAAATTCACATAGACCCTAAAAGATAATATTAACTCTGACTGAAGCCAAATAACTCAAAGTCTTTGTGTGTGAGCAGGAAACAGATTCAAGATAGATTTTCGTTAAATTAACATAGATATGAAAGGGCTACAGCAGGCAAAGAAACAAGCTGTTGGGTAGGATTTGCCTTGTGGTTTCTGAGAACTGACAAAATGTCTCTTAGAGCCTATGGATATCACCACAGAATCAGTAGGTCATGGCAAAAGTCCTACTGACTTAACTGAGCTAATGCTGACTGGATGGATGTTCCCAGATATTTAGCTGCTGACTTGCCTGGAATTCATCCTGACAGGTCAACCTGCAGGCACTGATCTAAATAACATAGAAGAATTTGTGATAGCTACGTTTGCTATGCAGTACGTGTTGTGTTCTGCAAGCATAATAATAAAATTGTGTTACATTGCACAATAACCATAAAGAACGTACACATGAAACCATAGTAACTATTGAGAGTTAACAACTTTTAATCTTCCTCTGTTGTGCCAGTAAAGCAGAAGTAGCCTATTCGTTCAAAACACGCACCTTTTTTCTAGTGTAGCTGCAAAATATTTTAGTGTATCATCACAAAATTCAAGAGAAAGCATATATTAGTTTAAATTACCATATATCAAATATACAAGCTATGCAACAGTTTTTAAAGCAATTCTTAGCCACTAAGGAGAAAATGTTAAGACTATTAAAGGAAATCACAATAGCTTTTAGCTCTTACACAGTCCCCTGCTAATTTCCTGAAATACTGTCGTCCATCTTTTCAATTAATAAATACTTTACTAAAGCTGGAGTATTTTCACCAACACAATTCTTTTTTTTCACCCACAACTTTTACTGCTACTGGTTTTCACAATGAAGCCACACAGCCAGCAGTCAGTTGCCCTTATCTGTGATGCTGCTGTGATCTGCGAGGCTCACAGATTCTGAGAGGGAGAAGGGAGTGTGCAGGAAAGTGAAAAGTGTTTGGTCTCCTGCTGCTGTTCATACTGCCCCTGGCTCTAGGATCCTTGGACACCACCAGTCTGGGTGTACAGCTCCATACTTCTGCTTCTTTCAAAAAGAAGAGCAAAGGAAAAAGATTAAATTCAATCTCCTCTCACCCTCTTAGTATCTAGATAGGCATTGCATAAATACACAGAGGTCAAAGCTTATTAAGTGACAGCATTAAAAAAAAGAATATTGTAATGGAGTTCATTACTAAGGGGCTCACTTAGATTAACTTTTTCACCTCAACTTCTGCCTGGCAGTTATAATTAATGAAAACTCTACACTACCAATTACTGAACAGGCATCAGATTAGTTTTATACCATATGTTTCAATATTTTATTTACAATTGTGGCTGATGTGTTCTACCTATTTTTCAAATTAGTACCTGGGAATACCCTACCCCTTCATGATTAAGCACTTTTAAGAATTGCTTAGCTTTGCTACTAGAGCACAGGAGCAGAGTGATTGGCAAACGTGAACTGGTGTTTCAGTGAAACACGTTTGTGCAGAAAGTTGCAGCAAACAGGTACTGAAACTAGTCAGCCCCACTTCTGTACACTCAAATGGGGATTAGAAAGAATGCATGACACGTGCTGACAGCATATACCTCCGGGATTATTGTAGCAGCATGAAAACTAAGGATATATATCTTTAATATACAGCATGGTACTGGGGAGGTATCTGCAATAGCTGAGACATTTGAAGCAGTGTGTTAGGATCATGCTGATCCACACGGTGGCTCAGGCCAGATATCATGCTCCCTCAGCCCACAAACACTTCGTACTGTATTGACAAAAGCTCAGTTTAAAAAAATAATTGAATTCAGTTTAAGAAGTAATCACCACCCACAGAAACTGTGCTCAACAGCTTTGCTCCAGCTTTGTCCAAAAGCCCATGCTGACCCTGTGTAGGACTTGTCAATTTTGCACATTGCAGGGAGGACACCCTATAATGTCTCCTAAATCCATGGGCCAGACAACCTGAATGTCTGTGATTAAAATTGCCACTGCTACAACCTACAATGAAGTTTCATTGCTGACTGTTGCTCTCTTGTTCATACTGCCTTTGACCTCAGTGCCTAGACCTCCATTTGCTAAACTCATATTTATAGGTAAAGCACCCACAGGACAGCACAAGGTCAGTGCAACAGAGCTGTGCCAGACAAACATATGCAAAACTCCACACATCTTTGCACTCAACGGGATACATAGCCCCACAGCAAAATCTGGAAATGCGTGGGACTTGCCCACGCACACATCAGGTTATCATACTCATTTCTGTACTCCACTTCTCCTCTGCTTTGCAGGCACCAGCCACAGCAATTACTCAGCCTCTCCTGAGCAGCTGTTCTCAGTGTGTATTTAGCTGCACAGGTTGCCAAGAATTTTAAAACCAGAGACCTTTTGCTATACTTGCACAACAGAATATTTGTTATGGGAAGCCAGTGCGTGCACACCCACCCTTTCAGCTTCCACTGTATCCTGATATTGCAAACTGCTTTTGGACCTGAGGAGTCATGGGAGGGACAGACTACTCTTAATGAAAGTAATCTGAAGCTAACACATCCCACACCCACAGCCAGCACTGCCAATGCCAAACAAATGGTAAATGGCAATAAATGAAAGGGAAATGTGTTGTAAGTGAAATATTTGTAGACTGTTTATAAACAACAGTTAGGTACTTTCCAGAGATGTAAAACAGGATCATCTTTTTCCTGAAGAAACTAATTAACAAGGGCAGAGAAATGCTGAAGGATTCTTATGCACAGTAGAAAGTAATTGGAAATTATTTAATTAGAACGTAAAGAAAAAATAATCTTTAGCATCAGAGGGAAAGTTGTTAAACAACCTCTGAATGTAGGTGAATTATCTTTCACCCAAAATTACCCTTACAAAATTTGTCACCACATACTTTATTATTAGCTGCCATGTGTAACAGGGAAAGAACTTCTTGCTTTAAAACTCTATTAATTTAAAATTAATCAATAGATCACCAATTGCAATAGCAAAAGCCGCAGTAATGTTGTAAAATAAGTACTGTCTAAGGCTGCAAGAGCAATTTCCTGCAGAAATCTGAAGGGAGCTGCACATAATTGGTGCTGTTCTGTACCTTCTCTAGGATATACATAATGTGGAACAGACATCAGAATCTGTCTTCTGCAAATGTCAGCAACCTCACTGCTTGCCTTGGTTTTATGTAGGATATCGACTTTTGGTATGGCAAAAAATATTTACAAAAATGCTTTATGTGTATGAAAATTAGGTACCAGTATTAAGGGCAACTCATTCTTGCTACAAAAACCATGTATTTGTATTGCTGTTACTTTAAATATTTTTCATCTGCAGGTACAGCCTGCTTTGCCCCTGGGTTTTAGAGGAAACACTCTCCCAAAATCGTTGTTAACTCATATTGTTCAGGAGCGTATAAACGGGCCATTTGTGTGACTGAACTGCTGCAGTATCTGCTGCCATACTGGAAAGAAAGTTCGATGGCATTTTTCTCATCCGTGTCCCTGGGAGGTGATGGGTTGTCCTAGTTCACTCTGAGCTCTTGCCAAGGCCGGGGGTGACAGTCTCAGAAGAGAATAAATTCTAAAGAAAAAGATTTGCTGGCCTCTTTTTGTACATGATTGATTTGATAGTTTGGAGCATAGAAACATATTCTTTTGTGTACTACTAGCAGAAAATTAATAGCCCCTTTCTTTTTCCACAAGAGTGTTAGGTGCTCGCCTCATGGATTCTGCCCCCTTTCTCAGCCTAATTAGCAGGAATGAGTTTAGATGAGAAGCATTTTGGATCCTAAACCTTAGCTGATGATTGATGCTTTTGGGACATTTCAGCGTGGTAATGTTTTAGACTCTCTTCCAAAACTCATGTGATGTGTTCACCCTTCTCAAAACATCTCTGATTCTGTGACACGCAGTGACACACTACTCATGTCTTGGAGCTGCTGATTTTTACAGCTGTGTATGCCTTGCTTTGTAGTACTCAGGTAAATAAATATCCACTGAACACATTTAACAGCTTTCTTCTTGTATTTGTCTAAAGCTTTTGTGGCCTGTTCTTGTTGTTCCCTGACACAGGAGTTAATCGATGTGCCAAGCAAAGCTGCTTTCACATCTCACTGCTGAAATGTAAAGCTGTAAAGTACTTTAGAGTTGATCTGATTTTCCTGGTTTAAGGAAGGCTACTGCAAGCCTGAAGTCAAAATGTCTATAGGATAACAATTCTTGCCTTAAAGGGACAGAAATCATGCAGCATTGCATAGATGCAATTACAGAAAGATACTGACACAAAATAGATATTTTGGGTACCGTTCAGCAAAAAAATTAATTTGGCCAAAATCTACTTTTTTTTTTTTTTTTTTTTTTTTTTTTTTTTTTTTTTAAAAACGAAGGTTTGTATGTACTTGAAGACGTAAGTTTGAACAGATAGGTTTTCAGCAAGTGTGAGACTGAAGCTTGGTACCTACCCTGTCTCTCAGATGCATTTTGGATCTGCCGAGTTTACAAGGTCAAACAGTTCTTGCATAGTCAGGCCTGCAAAGTCTGCCAGAGAGCTGTCAAATTAGGGGGGGGATTTGTTGTTTTGTTGTTTTTTTTTTTTTATCTTCATTAATTAAGTTCCCACAGGAGAAAAGGTTTCCATTTTTCAGCACCAGCAATTGTATCCTACTCTTTATTAGGCCATTTAAACTATACTGAAAACTTGAAGTGGCTTGAGGGTTTTTGACTGGCTTCCTGATCACAAATAACATCAATTCTCATCCCAAGTGCACTTGCAGTAGAAAAATAATTTGTTTGGAGCACCCTAGTTTATGGGTCTTGCCTACAGTCGGGATTTTTTTAAGACAAAAATCCCCAGTCACTGCAAGTAAAACTGAGAAGAGACATAGTTAATGTGATGTTGATAAAAAAGTGAGGTGCCCTTAAGTTTTGTATTGGCAATGTATCCAAAATTAATGTTTGAAGATGTGATTTCATTAGAGGGAAGGTAAAAGATCTAATTATAGGTGGGGTTTTTTTAACATCAGTATTGTGATGCTAACAACTCTAAAACACAGAAATATTTTAATTTCTAAAATATGTATAACTGATTTCAAAATATAGCCTAGATGCAAATTTACTGACACAGAAGACACAATTCTTGTCACATGCAAAAGCAGAATTGCTCTTTAAATATAGTTAAAATCCTCAGCGAAACTTTTTCAAATATTTAGTGATTTTCAGGTCTTGCTAAAGTGATGCTGATTATTTTCCAATTCTGCAGCCTTCCAGCTTTGGTAGACATTTTTGCTGTGAGTGTTACATGTTCGCATAGATACCTCATGACCACTGAGACTGAAATTTAAAATTAACAGGATGGTGGGATTTTTTTCCAATTGTGATGATCACAGTATACAGGATATGCAGAGTATCTGGCAACTGTAATATCCTTCTTTCCCCCACCTCTTTAAATATTTGTTAACACTGTCTTTCTGCGCATGCTGAATATTCCGTGAAGAAAACCACATTAAATAATAAGAATATAATGTGTGGGGAGGAAGATGGGGGCAGAGGGAGAGGCAGATGACTTAAAGAGCAAGCTGGAGGGAAGAAACGAGATGATGTCTAATGACTGCAGGTAGACAGCTGGCCCCTGGCCTGAGCTGATGCCATCTCTCTCAGCAGGACATGGAGAAACTGCAGCTGGTGACAGATGACAGTGGGAGAAACTCAGTTTCACAGGGCACTGAGGGGAAGATGTGTGAGCAAGGGGCAGACATGACAGCTGAAAGTTGTGCTGGGGATTTTTGGGCACGTTGTACCTCCCAAGACCTGGGGATCCACTTTGGTAATGCTCTCCAAGTCTGAGGATGTCACCAATAGCAAGGTTGAAATGGGATGCAGCAAAACTGGGAGCAGTGAGGAAAAAGTGATTTGGGGCAGGCTGTTTATCTGGGTGGAGATAGTAAGAGGAAAATTAAAAAGGTGATCAAGGAAGCAAAAAGGAAAGGATAAGAGAGAGGAAGACAAGGTTTAGAAACAATGTTATCTGGAGGTAGTTGCAGAGCAGCCCAGAGCTTGGCCACAGGTGCACAGCACCATATGGGAGGTCTCAGCCCAACCTCCTGCTCACAGCCCTGGGGTCAGACTTAGTTGCTGCTGGCTTTGTCCAGTTGAATCTTGAAAAACTGGGGGGTCATCAATACCAGGATGCCTAAGCCATTATCTGTGTGTTGTCTCACACACACCAAATTTCATCTGTGCATCCACGGCCCAGATGGCTGGAGGCAGTGGGGTGCTTCCCCCCTCCAAGAAGCTGGATACATTGGGCATGGACCTTCCTTACCAAAGCTGTGCATTAAGGCAATGAAACCCTCCCAAACTGTGTTTGGCATGTCCCCAGTGACTATTTGAAAGCATCTTAGCCTTTCTGCACCACCTTGTATCCATTAGGTCATCTGTTGGACACAGACACAGAACAGAGTTTGTCGGAGGCGGGTGACTGTACAAATCAGGATCAACCAAAGATTTGCCACCATCCACTTTATCACTTTGCATCAAGCTTTTCCTGCAAAACTAAGGATAAGGATATAAGAAAGTGGTTTTAACCAGGATATAAGCCATTTATGCAAACCAGGCTGCCTATCCAGTATTTCAACTTAAATAAATTGTCATCAATTCATGACTTAATAATTAAAAATTTTGGTACCTAATCATGTAATCACTCAGTTCTCTGCATTTGTCCAATTGACCAAGACTTGAGAGGCCCCGTTTCCTTATGTTTCATTTTTGATTTACTGTTTACATGAAAAACTCTGTGATCCCAATGCCACCACCTCCTTCTCAGGCAGCAAACTTTGTGATTTAACCACAGGAAATATCATTTGTGCAGCTATAAGGCAGTAAAAGACCTAAAGAAGTCAATGAGTCTAGGTCCTGCATCAAGGCCAGGGAAAATTACACATAAAAATAAACTGCCTAACCTGAAGACCTTTGGCTGTTTTAGCTCCACAATCACCCATGCAAGCTCTTCCACTGCTTCATATCCTTGGGGTGTCACTGCAGCACTGTTGGACCTGCAGTCTCCAAATATCCTCTGATCATTCCCTGTGCACTGACAGTACTCAGTGACTCCTTCCCAACTGTACCACCTTTATTTTGTCACTGTGATAAAAGCCATCTCTATCTCAAATTTCCCAACGTTTTTTAATTCTAACCTTGTTCCCCTCTGCTCACATCTTGTTGCCAAGAAAATCTGTGTAAGAGACATCTCGAGCTAGATGTAAATTACCTGCTCTCTAATCTGGTGTGAGATTAGAAGGTGTGGCTGGGTTCTCTCCATGTCATCCTCCCACAGACATTCCCACAGACTGCTACAGCTCTGCTGCCCTTCAGGACATTTTTTAATGAATTTTCCTTTGCAGCTATCTAGTAATTTTTACAAATAGTGTCAAACTTAGAAATTTTTCCCCCTGCCAAATTCATTTGACACTAGCCAATAATTTCATAATTATTTAGGGCAATAATACTGATAATATTAATCAGAATAATAATTCTGATGCTAAAAGTGACAATTATTTAGAAAATAATAAAAGGTTGATTAAGGCATTTTGTGCCCATGGTAGTTAAATCATTTCTTATTTGGCTCAGCAAAATTAGATGCCTCCACTCCAATTTCTGCTATAATTTTCAAGCCCTGTCATAGAATGAATGTCTTAAAGTAGTGTCTCAGACTTGGAGAAAATGAGATATTTTCTAAGTACTAAGAAAGCAACTGATGAAAAAGTTACTAGATCTATCCAAAACATATGCTATGATACTCAATTTAAGAAGTAACCATTTTCTATCCAGAATATCAAACAAAATGCAGAGGTGTATTTAGTGCAAAACTTTGTTTCAAATTTTAAAGAGTTAGGTAGGTAGTTTTTTAATGGTTGAAGGTAGTTTTTTAATGGTTGTAGTGCAGGGGTTTTTTTGTTTTGGTTTTTTTTGTTTGTTTGTTTGTTTGGGTGGGTGGTTATGGGGTGGGGGGTTTTTTGCTTGATTGGTTGATTGATTGGTTGATGGCTGAGATTTTTTTTTCATGTTAGTGCTGTTATTTTCACTTTGACTTAATAGTGTTCCAGACAACAATAAGCTTCTAACTTTCTTTTCTTCCCCTCCCAAAGTGTCTGTTCAAAATAAGGAAGAAACAACTACTTGTACTGTGCCAGCACTTTGGATATGTAGAATAATCTGTAGTTGACATATTTCATCACTAGAGGGAAATCATTACAGCACTCTTCTCAGTAATGCTGGTAAGCACACTGCTCTCTGGAGTTGCAAAATGTGCAATGGGTTTCAATTGGAATGCAAGAGTCAGCACTTGCCCCAGGCCCCGCTCCATCCTCACATCCCTGGGGGTAAACTACATTCCTATGAGAAAGACAGAAATGAAAGAGAAATGCTAGCAAGGGAGCAAACCTGATTTTCAGAACTGTCTCTTTGGGATTTTATAGTATATTTTACCTTTGAATTCATTTGGTAGAAGTCAAAGGGAGTCAATCAGAGAATTTCTAGTGTAAATGTTTAATTTCAAGGTAATTTTGATTTCTGTCTCCAGAAACACCATTTACACTGTTTTTACAGTGACCTGAGGTGAAGCACTACAGAAAAAGGTATTGCATATGTATCTGTCATTAATTAGGGTATTTAGTCAAATACTCATTTTTAATGGAAGAGTTGCTACAATTCAATTCTTATTTTTTTTTCTTTCTTAAATAGTTTTGTGTTCCGTACCCTTCAAATATTTAATCTAAATATCAAGATATTTCAAACCCTGAACTTGATGCTATGAATGAAAGAAATAATAGAGATTTCTGAGTGATTTCTTGATAGACAAATCCTTATTTTTCCATACATGCTTTCAGGTTTTTGTTTTGCTGTGCTTTCCTCTTCCTTGCAGTAACTACTTTGCTGCTCTGGCATCCTACTCACAGATGCTCAAAGAGGGAATAAATCTTTGGATTGACACAGGGTTACATTGACTTATACTGGAATCACCCTAAACTCTGATCAGGCTTCTATGTAATTTCCCAATTATACTGTTCCTTTAACCCACTGCAAAGTGATTTTCATCATCTTACACAACCTTCTTTGAATGCAGTTGAGCATTAGATTACAAAATTTTCAGGCTTCACAGATGACTGCCTGAACTCTAAGCCTCATTAAACCCTCAGAGATCAGACTGAAGAAACACTTGCTATAATTCTAGTTTCGAACGGCTGTCAAAAATCCATCCAACTCTCAAAGTTTCTTATTCTGTTCCAAAAACTGGAGTAGCTCTGTGTTTGCATGTTGAAAAACCAACACACAGTAATACATCATGTGTCACAGGAGGCTTTTTCTCCTAATGGTGTTTCTTCTCCTATGAACAAACACTTCAGCAGATGTATTATGGCCATTTAAAAGGACTTAGATGGGTTTTAGGTTCTGTTCCTAGATAACAATAGCTAGCAGAGAGAAGAACAAGATGAAGGAGAACAATAGAAGAAGGAGAAAAATAGAAGGAGGAAATTTTTTTTAAAAAACCTAGGAAGATTGCAATCAGGTTACTAGCAACAGTTGATCAAGTCACAGTGCTGGAGACACCAACAACTTGCCTCCCCATTGTCTTAGGCTACCACCTCTGACTTGTGGCTGCAGCTCACTTTTTGCTGTGCAGGCAGGCAGAACTTCTAAATTTACCTGTTTTGGAGTGAGAAATACAAAAAAAAACCTACAAGAATTGAGGATTTTTTCTAGATTTCTTTTCCTCCAAGAAATAAGCATCTTGGGAAAAAGAAATTTAACTTGCAGAAATGTTGAATGGTGGCCCCTTACTCATATGGATCAGCTGCTCTGTAGCAGATTTAATTGTTTTTAATGCTTTAGAATTTAATTCAGAATTTAGAATTTAAACACTTTAGAATAGCAAGATAAATAATTTTTCTCTACTCACTGATTTAGCCAAATGACAAATTTCATATTGATGCTTTCAGTATGAAACTTACATCCTTAGCCAAGCCAAGGAGTAGCCTCTTTCAGGCTTGTTTGCATACACATGTATACACGTACACAAATTCATAGAAAAACCTCAGTCGGAAGGATCCTCCTGATCTCATCTAGTCTGATCCCTGCTCAAAGCAGGGCCAACCTTGAAGTTAGAGTCAGTGTTAAAATTAGATCGGATCGCTCAGGGTCATGTCTAGTCAAGTTCTGATTATCTCCAAGCATGGAGATATATGCTCTTTCCATAATAAACAAGTGGCATGGATCTAGAGCACAGACAGCTCAAGGACTTAACCTTTTGGGGTTTATCTGCAAAATAAATTAAGGACACCAGTGGAAGGGATCATGTAAAAGCATAGACACTTCATCCCATTCACTAGACTCAGACCTGGGCCTCAGTTATAATCTACTGCTCTAGTGATTAATTTTGCTTCTTCCATTTCAGTGTTTTATTCTCACCCTAATATCACAAAAATCATAGGTATTTTTCCCCTGAGGAGAAAAAATAAATTACATTATATACAGGTATACAACTTAAGGGCAAAAATTAAAATGTTATCAAGATCCTTCCTTTTAGGTTCTCTCTCATACACGATGCTAAAACACTTCTTTTACTGATTAATAGATTCTGGCAATCACACAGTCCAAAGTTTTATTGGCATGATTGAACTCTTTTGCACTTTACCAATGATGAACCTTTTCAGAGAGCTATAAAATTAATTAGTTAGGCTTTTTAATAAATTACCTGGGGGGGGAAACTTTTTTTCACCACCTCAGAGTTCTCAGTAAACAAAATAATAAAATCAGTTGGTGAAAATATGGGTTTGTTTCAAGGTAAGCTTCAAAATGTGGCATTTGATCAGTTCCACATTTATTTTGGAAAACTATGCAAAATGTTGATATTTTACATTATAAAATATAATTACTTAAAATATAATCGTTTTAAGAAAAAACTAGCACAGACAATGTTTTAAACATGCAAAATATTGAATAGCTATGTTAATTTTTTTAGATAGGCAGGACCCAAGTAAAATATGAGACTGAAAAACTTCTGTAACTTATGTCAAAGTAATTTCAGACATTGTTTATCCTGCTAAAGCTTTTTCTGTTCACCAGTAAAGATTGCTGAGCCCATGGAGACACTGTCTCCATTCTTCATCCATCAAAGTCAAGGTCACTGCAAAACTCTCACCTATGATGATGGGCTTGTACTAATGTGCTGATTTGTTAACTGGCTTATATACCAAACTGGCACAAAGCTGACACCTCCAGCAGAATGGGGCTAAATCCACCAGTCCCTGTCTTTCACAGCTATTAGGATCAGCAGTGTGCTTTAGAGCATTTTTCCCCAAATGAGGAAAAAACTCCAGATTCCTTCTCCCTTTACCTCTCATCTCTTAGAAGAAAAGTTTAGCCACACCTGTGTAGCACACTGACCCTCAGCCTGCCTGTGCTCTCAGAAGATACCAAGACCATTCCTCTCAGATTGTGCCTTCAGGGACTTTACACAGAAGAACATCTATTTTATGGTTCCTATAATCAAGATGTCAATCTGCTCAGCCTGGTTAATTCCTGGGAATACTCTGGATACACATAGAGATGCTACTGCAGTCATTCAGGAAACTTAAGTCAGATAGGAAAGGTTTTTTGTGGATACTTAGAGGCAACACCTAGGCATGGTTTTTAGAACATTTAGTTTTGGACATTGGGCAATACTTTTGTCTAGATTCCAACATCCTCAGCATCCATGCACATCAGCAGCAGGAAATAAAACAGGATCAAGGCCCAGGCCCCCACTGCACAGACCTAGTCCAGGCAGCTCTATTTGTCTCGGGGGTGTGGGTAGCACTACACCCACAGCGGCAGACAGACTGCCTGCAGAGAATGAGAATTTCCAAGGAGCTTGGTCACTGCCCACTGACACAGCACTCCATGGAGTGCTCACTTCATGCAGCAGTGGTCAAGTGAGACAGCTTCATGTTGAGATGACCAAAAACCAGGGAAGTTGCTTCTGTAACCCCAGCTGGCTTCTTCTGCTTCTCAGGGCCTACTGTGAATTGGAATTGCAATCAGCTCCTCTTGTCCTTCCTTCCAGGCAGAATGTCAGCACACCAACACATCGCTACACTGAGAAGCCTCATGTTAAATCCATCCTTTAACAAGGCCTAGTTTCTCATTTACCTGAGTAAAGGCAGCACTTCATCTGAACCTAACCCTAGCCCTAGCTCAGTCTGGGCCATGCTGACCTCAAGCTGTTTTCTTTCCATTTTCCTCTTGGGACATCAGAAGGCAGTTATGACCCACCAAAGTATTTTTCCTCTGCTCCGTCTCCAGCTTCCTAAAGCTAAAACCACAAATGCAGCATCAACCATAATCTTACCAAAATATCCCTCACTTAGAAATTGGGTTTATCAAGAAATGAAATGGGATAAAGTTAAGAATACAAGTTACTGAAACAATAGCCAAGGTTGTTATGAAATGAATTATTTTTTCCCTTTTACCCAACCATATTAAAATTTATTGTCTGTAAAAGTTGGTTATCAGACACAGAAAGGATCCCATTCTTCTTTACGAAGTTGACATGGAAAGGGGATCCTGGCACATGACCCATATTGAACTTAGGCCAAAAGAGAGAGAAAAGAGCATTATCTGGTATTGCCAGAGCACAATTCATTTTGCTGCCTCTGACAGAGGCCAGCATTTTTCAAAACAATTTCAGGCCTTTCAGCTTCTCTTTGAGGACACCATGATTTGTTGGCTCCAGGCATAGGAGAACCTGAAGAGTTGGGGCTTTAAGTATGGACCTGAGGCTGCAGTGAAGGTCTAGCTTCAGGCAGGATCTCCACCACCGTGGGAGACCACTGCCCGAGTGCTAAGGACAGGACACGGGAGGAGGTTAAAGAGCCATAACTCGAGGGTGTTGAGAAGGCACCTGGGCTGACCAGCAGGCTGGCACCTGCAGGGGTCTCTGGGCAAATCTGGACTCACTTCTTTGCGAGGGCTCCCACAGCAACCATCCCATAGGGGATGGTTTGCTGGGTCAAGGGCTCATCCCAAGAGTATGGTGGAGGTTCTCAGGAAGAACCTGAGAAAACCTGAGAAAACATGCATGCGGAGCCATGGGCTCAAGGGTATCAGACCCTGCAAAGCCCAGTGCAGGGAGGTGACTGAGCTGGCCAGGGTTCTCTGGGCTGAACTGTGGGCTACTCTCTGTAATTAGCATCACAACATTCCAGCTCTTAAGGATGTCTAGACCAGGATTAGGTTTAGGACAATTTTTCAGGACAGCATGAGTACCCAGGTTTAAAAATTGGGTTGTCCAGCACACTCCGCAGGCTGCAGCCCTTTAAAGCCAGCACAGCTTCTGCAGGTCACAGGACACAAGGAGTTGCTTTGGCTCTGTAGAACTGTGGGATGAAAGTTTTTTTTTGCCTGAATTTGCCTAGACCTGCATGGATCTTCCTTTCACTTGGTTTGATTTGTTGCTTTAACAGCCATTTTTCTAATTACCAAATAGCCACACTGAACTTGCAATGCTGACCTTCCAAAGGTATAACCATGGCTTTTATACAGAGAATAGCAACATGCAGCTCTTGTGTGGAGCATGAAACTTTGAGAGTCTTAGCAGAATGATGCAATGCAGGCCTGGTATGAGAGAAAAGGCTGCAAAGGTGGGCTCCTAAGAGGTGCTGTAGAGGAATACAGGAACAGGATGTTGGAGATGGGACATGGGCTGATGCTGAGCACTGCAGGGCTATAATCAGCATATCAGTGGTGAGCAACTGAAGTGCTAATCTGGAAGCTGAAGAAAACCCATCTTAGGAGTAATGCAAATCTAAAAAAAAAAAAACAAAAAACCAACCAACAACCACAAAACCAAACCTCAAAACAAACCAAACCAAACAAAAAAAAAAAAAAAAAAAAAAAAAAAAAAAAAAAAAAAAAAAAAAAAGACACCAAAACCAAAAAAAAAAACCACAGCAAGTGACTAACATAGCTAAAATGTACCATATATAGTAAATTCAGATGTAACATCAAACTGCAGACCAATGAAGGAAGAAAAAAGCACAAAAGGTGTTAGGAAATATGAGTATGACTTTAAGTGGATCCTAGAGGAGGAGGAAGAGGAAGAAACCACCATCACCATAGTTATTCCATTGAAGGACTCTGAATGCTGTTGCCTGGCCATACCCACTCCCCCAGGCTGAAGCCATTGGCACAGAAGAAACAGTGGAAGAGTGAATGGAACACCAGAGGAAAGGGGAAGAGCCTACACTATGTGTGCGTAACAGTTTTGATGGTATTATTATTACTGAGGCTTTCCATAAATAATTTTTGAAAAAAGAAACAAGCAAACTTGCAGAATAGCAATTTTCCTATTAGTCTGACAAGACTTCATTTACACTAATGCTGAATTCTTGGCTAAAGCTGGAGTCAGAGTTTGGTTTAAGGTTGGATCCTTAGGTCAGGTTTGGAGGGTTTTTCCAGAAGAGCTTGGGCTGCAAAAGGGCTGTCAGGTGTGGCTGAGCTAAACCCATGTCATTTACTGAAATCCCTTCACATCTGTAGCTACATTTTTGCATGCACCCCCTAACAAAAGCATTGGTCCCTGTTCAGTGACCCAGTGTAGAGGTGAAGCCCAGTGACCCTTGCAGGCATCAGCTGACAACTTAAACTACCACCACCTTTATTAACTTATCAGTTGCCCTGGTATATCCCAAATTCCAGCTATGGCCAGGTTGTGGGTAAGGATGATGTCCCAGGCTTGCACGCACCTGTGAGTAGCAGTAGGCTGGAGCTGAGTCTAACTGGCCTCACCAGCACTCCCACAGCTTCCCAGCTGCTCGTCTGTTTCTGCCTAAATCTGGAGGCTTGGAGCTTAGTAAAGGCTGATGCTGGGCCAACAGGCAGGGAAATGGAGAGAGGCAACCTATGGTGACCCCAAAACAGTTCACAGTCCCCAAAGCAGTCTCAGTTTTCCCTTGGGCTTCCCTCTGGTGTCTCTGAACTTGGCTTAGGTCTGAGGAATACATAACTCAGAACATTTTTCCTTCCAATTTGGATACTGGACTGTGACAATGGCTCTTAGGCAACAGAAGTAGTTAATTAAGCAGTGAACCCCTGAATGGAGTTGTCATGCCACAGGGTCAATTTAACTCTTTTGCCTTGGACTCTGTCCCGAGCCTGTTGCCTTCACATAGTCCAGAAGGACACAAAGTTCAAGTAAACAAAAGATTATTGGTCTGTTTGGCCAACTGGGAAGGACAGGAAAGATAAATTAAACTGCCTGGATAACCATAAAAAGATTGATTGTTGCCACTAGTGTAGGGCAGGGATAGAGAAAGGATTAGAGGTTTATCCAAGTTTTGTGGTGACAAAAGATAGAAAAGACAACAAGAACAAAGCCTTTTCCACTTGCATGTATATGAAAATTATTCCACACATAGATACTGAGTTAAAAAATTTACTGAACATGTAGGAAGGAAAAGTTTCTTATAATTTCTTCTCTTTTTAAAAAGAAATCAAAACCAGATGTAAAGACCATGCTTCCTTAAAAAAAGATCAATCACCTTATATTTGTGTCTGTTTATACCCTTCATGTTTAAAAATAATTTTCTAACATTAAAAAGTACTTTTGACCTATCATTACACTGAAAACCAAAACTGATCTTAAGGGGTTTTTTCCACATTTTTTATCATTAAATGTCTTAGTAAATAGTAATTTTTTACAGAAGAAAAGACGACAGTACTCTGATTCAAAATGTTAGCTTAATTATGTCTCTGCAGTTAAGCCCACAGCTTGACATATCTATATTCCTCATCCCCACAGAAAACCTTTTTGACAGTTAATCAACTTAACAAGACTCCTGCAAGGATCCCAGCACATGGTCCCTTAGCACAACTTCATGATGCCTTACTTCTAAGGTCACTGAATTTCTCCTCATTAACATCTACTTTCGTGACACAGCTGATCCTGGCACATCTTCAAAAGAACCCCTCAAAGCCCTCAGGGAAGCGTTTGCTCTGAGAGCTTAGCAGCCTTCAGAGGTGCCTGTGAAAGGAGTCTTGCAAATAAAGCCACACCAGCAGAAAAGGGAGAATTATGGAAACACAAGAGGCAGCCCTGTACCATCACCCTTACGACCCAACCTGCTATAGCCAGGCATGTTAAAAAACCTTCAGCTGTAGCTTTTAAGCTCTCGGCCACAGAGGTTTCTGCGAATGCCTTCAGCCAATATACCAGCACTGGCAAGCATTGCGAAAACACACAATACATGATATGAATCTTCTGTGGTGAGTGTGCAGCACTTTTTCCACTTCTGAATCATAAGTACTTATAAACAATAAAATCCACTAGGATTGTCAGACTCTTCCAAAAACTTCCCTGGACACAGACCAAGCCCCATCCATGGCTCAGAGCCCTGTTATTTCAGCAGGGTCAGAGGGAGTTAGCCTGAACTTATGGTCAAGAAGCATTTGGCCCAACATTTGTTAATGGCAGAGTTTCCTTCCACCTCTGCCTAACTTTCACTTAAAGGCACAGAAAAACTAGGGGAGTGGAACTGAGTGGGGTGTTTATACAGAACCTCCAGCTGCCGCTGCCCATGGCACACTCTGTGTCACCCTGCTGGGGACGGAAAAGCTTTGAAAGAGGAAAACACTGCAGCAAAACTCACAAAAGCCATGTAATCCCATATGGTATAGATGTGAAGGAAAAAAATTAATGAATCAGCTCAACCTCTTAGAAAACCTTTTGTTCCTTACTGCTCACATTGTCTGGCAACAGAACAGCTCTATGTTTGGGCTGAGTTCTTTGTCTTGGCTGTATTTTGGCACAGCTACAAAACCCGGACACAGGTTTTGCTCCACAGGAGAAAGCATTGAGGACTCAAAAGCATGTGGAATAGAGCTAATCATTCTTAGGTAAAAGCGTGAACAGAAGTTTTCAAAAAGAAAAGAACTGTTCAGTGCTCAGTACTCACAGACGAGCACCTAAATCTGAGAATCTGATTTATAATGAGAGCTTTCCCTTCTTCAGTTGTTAATATATATCTCCATATATGCAACTAGATGAACATTTGGTAAGATTTCAGCAGCACAGAACAATAATCCAGCTAGGCTTTGGCATTAAGCAACCTTAGGACTGACTTTAGCTAGGTGGATCTGTTTACTTTGCTCAAGTGTTTCTAATAAATACCATCTCTCTTTCATATCTGTGCCTCCAAGAAGTGCAGCTACCTTGGCACAAGGTTTCAAGAAGGTTGGAGTATACATGGAAGAAGTGGAGATGGTGACCTTGTTTTACCAGCACGAGGCAATGAGTGCAGCTTTGGTATAAAACCAAAATATATATTATTATTATTATTATAAAATATATAACTGGTATAAAATATCTTTAAACTGAGCCAGTGGTGCCCATTTCAGAGGGACCAGCCTGGTCAATGCAACAAAGCACTGCCAAAATGCTCGGCATGAGGATGTAGTCTGGTGTCTGAGGAAGCTGCCAGAGCGTGGCAGCTTAGCACAATACAGGAGCAATATGGGAGAAGTCAGACAGGAAGACTCTCACTACCCAGAGACAACTTCAGAGATCCTCTGCATTTGGAAACCAGCACCAGTGAAATGTTGCAGGGCACTCAAGAAGTGTCATAAGAAAAGCAACTCTTATTTACTGAGAAGAGTTTCTAAGAGTTTTCAAATCCATGTGCTTTGTCTTTGATGCCCATTTCCTGGAGCAAAACTTGCTTTCATTTTACCAATTAAAAACCGTTAAAATTGCACTTACCTTCCTTATTTTTTTTCTACTGACAGCAATTAAAAAAACCCTTGTGAGTCCCATGCACTTTTCTCTTTTGCTATGATACTTCTAATAGCTGAGCTGCCTGGAGACATGTTAATTCATAATATAATTAAAAACTAGATGACCTTTTGAATGCAAACCTCAGTATTTGAAGGTTTGTTGGCAAACCTTCCTATTGTCCTTTAGAGTGGAAATCAAACCAAGTTCTCACCTTCCGAAGTCAGAGAATGTACCCTATGAAATTTTTATTACTAGGGCAGAGATAGAAAATGCCTGTACTCTGACTTGGGCACATTAAATTGTAATAAGAAGGGTCACACTGTTTCATGAAATGGAGGAACTGGGAGGAGGATAATAAGCAGGCTATATGGTGAACTTTTCACTACGGTCTGAGCCCCTAAACCAAAGCCACCAAAACTTGGTTTGATACTACTTTCTGTTTATGCTGTTTATAGTGTAACACATTGACAAAGATATGCTAATTTTGTTTTACACATAGGAGATAAAACTGGTCATATGCTGAGCAGCTGCTTGTGGCCTACACATCCTACAAGGATTTGTGGCCTACACATGACTGATTTATGCAACAAAATGCTAAAAATACATATACGTAAGCAAATGTGTTTCTGGAAGGAGACTCTTCTTTTTCAGGGCATTTTGATGGCACTTTGTTGCACAGATGGGGTTGATCCCTCTAAAATAAACGCTGTTGCCTAAGTTTAAAGTTTCTTTGAAGTTTTAAGTTAAAAATAGAGAAAGTATGTTTATGATACAAATATAATTTTTGTGGAAATCCGGTTTCCTTCATGATACTCCTGGTCACTGATCTCCGGAGTTAACATCTGAGCCAGGACATGACCTATGAATAATAGAAATCATGATATTTGCATGACATTTTCAAAATCTGTAAGTCCTTTTTCATTATGTTAATAAAACAAGCATTAAAGTAAATTTAGCCTTCTTCTAATAGCACCGTATTAGTGGATTCAAAATGAGAGTATTAAGGGAAGTTTTCCCAGCAGACAGAATTACTAGAGTGCTGTGTGCCAGAAGAAATAGGATGCTGACACATAGTTCCCTGGCTTGCTTTTCAGTAACACTGCACAGCACAGCACACAGCTGCAGTGCCTCTCAGTGCTCACACTCCGGGGCTCGGTCCGTGCTTGGTTTCAAAACAAAGTTTGTTGTCCTAATTCATTCCATACTTCCGATTTTTAATTCTGCTGGTAGTTTACTTAGTAAACAAAAGAAAATCTAGCAGATGTACAAATTTGTATTTATGAGGGAATTTACACTCATCTGTTTGCTTGCAAGCTGCATTACTGACACATTTCAACCTGAGAGCTCCAAGCAAAATCAGACTCTCTTTGCCCAGGGTTTTCTTTTACACACAGGAGTTAAGTCCCTGCAACAATGGATTTAAAATATGTGGATTTATAAAGTACAAAAGGAATGTAGTTTAGTGACTTGCTTTTTTAACCCTATGCTGCTTTGTTATTTTTTTTAACTGCGTTAACTGCAGTTGGAAGTAGGAAGGCCATCTATTTTTAAGGGATTCATAATGAGCTTGTGACGACTTCAAGAACAAACTGAAAGGTTCCCACATGAAAGTGTGTGACAAGTCTGGAGCTGCATTCTCATGCTTCAGGCAAACCAGAAGCAAGGCCCAGCAGAAACCAGTGAGGTTACGCCCACAGGAATGATGCAGACATATCCAAACTGACTCTAAACTAGGCCAGAGTCTGCCCAGGCTGTAAAACTTTGTCCAAGAACCAGGATAAATATTCAGTCAGTCCATCCGTTCCAGCAGAAACAACAATGCTGGATTCATAGCAGAGAGGAGAGAGTAAAAATCTCTGCACTTAGCAGTTAGGGCACAGAGCTCGGAAAGAAAATCGTCCTTGTTTCATTGACTGTTTCTCTTTTCTTCAGCCACCACTCCTGCTCTTCCTCACCTACTGACATTTGAAGACACCAATTTACTATATTAAAAAGCATAATTTGTTTTGAGGAGTCTGATCCTGTAGACGAGTGTTATATGTGGTCTTGAGACACAATCTCAGATCAAGACTCTCCTGGGACCTTGAGGCAGGATAATCTCGTCTGCTCAGGCTGGCACATTCAATAGATGCTGAGCTTCTCAAGCCTGTGGTTGTCTTGCCTTCAGCAAAGGTGCAATAAATTATCTTGCATGCAACCAAGACCAAGAGCCACCCACCAGCAGGAGCTGCCTGAGAGCAGCTAGGTAGCTCTAAATCTGCACACCCCAGCTTGTATTTTAGTAACTTGTTCATCCATATCCTCATGTCTGAAGATCTCACCATGACAACGAAATATATAATAACCTGCATTCTCAAATGTCTTTGCGACTTCCACAGGGTCAAAAAACAGTTCTACAGACTCACGTAAAAATAAAATAAGGTTTTCTCATTCTGACCCCAGAAACTGTGACTGCTCAAATACAAACTTCCCTTGAGTGTTTTTAAATTGCTTGTCCTTCTCAGACTGATACAGAGACTGGCATCAACTGAAACACTACTCTGAAAATGGATCCAAATAAATACAGGTTGTGAATCCACTCAGTTTACAAATGGAAGGATATATTTTTTTTTTTGTTTCCAGGGATTAGCCCACCACCCTGCTTCTAAGGCTTCTAAAGCAGCAGGTTAAACTCTTCTTTCATGCCTACCCTCAAGCACCTATGCAAACACATCTTTTATGGATATCTCTGCAAGCCACGTTAACACGAGTGACACTAAAAGCATCAACTACCTCCAGAAATCTGTGACAGGAGAATGATGTTTCCTTTTTTGAAACAAAGTCATTTAAGAAAGCACACCCCTTGCTTAGCTTACCTTTTTCTGTCTATTCATGCCCTCCTGAACCTTGAAGCAGTTTCCAGAACACATTTCCACTGCTGACAGGTAGAACACCTATTAATTTCAAACAATACATGGCTGTATTTATCCAAGACCTTAATAGCCTGGACTCCAGAGACACAGTGGAGTGCTCTCACCGTGCAATAGGATCAATCAGGTTTATCCACAGACTAGGTTCTGCAGAAAAAGCAAAAATTTCTGTGGTGGTAGTGCTACTGAGTACAGTTCCTGGACTCTGGAGGTCTGCAGTTCTCTGGTGTTCTGCCCAGAAGCACCAAAAAGCCTTCCCTGAGGCTTTCCTGTGCGTAATTCTTCTTGCCTGACAGTGCTACTTTCAGTGAGCAGAACTGACAGCCATGGGCAGTACTTAGGCTGTGTCTGCCTAAGTGCAGCAAACTTTAAGTACAGACACAGGACTTATATCACACAGGATAAAAATAAAAATCTATTCACTTACACATGAGACTGCATTGCAATTGTGTTTATTCTGAGTTTTGTTTTAGCAGCATCAATGTGGACCACTGCGTGTTCCCCCTTTTAGAAAGTCACATTTTATGTCCCCACTTCGAAAAAATTTGCAAAGAAAATGTCAAGGAT
Source organism: Certhia americana (assembly GCA_018697195.1). Lineage (NCBI taxonomy): Eukaryota > Metazoa > Chordata > Aves > Passeriformes > Certhiidae > Certhia > Certhia americana. Next base: position 95,402,526 of record CM031858.1, on the reverse strand, counting down.
TGCTTTATTCACACTCCTACATGTAAGATTAAGAACAAGTCTAACTAGTTTTCAGAAAGAACAGAAAATCCAACATTAATCATCTACCAAGATCCGATGTTCCAACATTTTCTCATTAATTCTTGTGCTTGTCTGCCCACTTACTTAAAAACTCAAAATATTTCAACACATAATGAATAAATCACAGGAAGAAATGCAATGAAATATGAAAGTAAAGTGGAATTCAAGTATGTTATCCATCAGTTACTAGCTTCCCCATACATGTGGACAGGCATTAGAGATAAGCATAGAGGAGCATGAGTTTCCTCCTGCTTCTTGTTCCTTCTATGCCAATTCCAATATCCTTTTCTATATTCAGGAGAAAATGCTGTAAAATACTATTAATGCTCTGGATGTTTTATGCACACTGATATAGCTCATTCATTCCCACCAAGTTTCAGTTAAGTCATTGCCAGCCTTGCAGAAAATACAAAAACAGTTTTTGCTTCAAATACCTATGAATTTATAAACATTGTTTTACTCTCAGCAGTCAAACACAGAAAATAAAAATAGCACTTTTGCATGTTTTTGTCTCTGAAGAAAATTCGTGATCAGTTTCCATTTTCCTAGCTTTCACTCCCTTGCCAGCTTCTCTCTAGAATTCTGTGAAGTCTTGACTGCAGCATGATGACTAGAGAAAGGCATCAGACCAGCATGATGGAGCAAGAAAGCTGGAGAAAGAACAGCACACTATTTTTGCCTTGTCATCTCAGAGGGAGCAAAGTGAACAAGTTGTGCTGGCTTTACTCCACAGACACCAAGAAGCAGCCAAGGCCATCTCCATTTAAGGGGGAGCTCCTCATCACTGTGCATTCTTGTGAACAACAGAGGACAGGCAAATAAAGACCAAAAATGCAATAGTCCAAATAGTTTAAGGCAGTGTAACATTACAAGGTTGTACAAGCAAACAATAAAAGATTATGACTGATTTAAAGCATCAACCACTACAGCCAGCCTCTTTAAACAAAAATTAGTATTTATTATCAGACAAGTAGAACAAATACTTTCAGACTAGATCTGTGGACAAAGGATTTTTTTCTGAGAAAACAGATTGTCAATTCTTTTCTTTTTGCTGTCAGACTTAAAACATTGGCTATCCTTAGATCACTTGCAATAGCACAATAGCACAGTCATTCATCCCCCACCACACTTGTACATATTTCCTCTTCTCCTATTCATATTCAAAAGCTAAAGTCACCTAAAAAGTTCTGTATGAGATTTCTAAGGAAAGCAGCTCTAACATTAGGAGTATTAAAAAGGAAAATAAGCCAGATCACCTTTCTACTTTAGATCTCCATTTCCAAAACCAGTTTATATTTAAAAACCTAAAAGGAATGTGTATCTCTGAGGAACAACTTGTATCCACACCAGTGGAGAAGAGTGCACATCCACACTAGTATTTTCACTTGTATCAGTTATTGAAGCACTGCCTACTTATCTGTACTCACCATGCTTCTGGTTCACATTGTGGAAATTGCCTGCACATATCAGTTTGAATACTTTTAGAAACTGATCTTCTGTAGTTACTCCAGGGAATTGCATAAATATCCAGTATACAGGACCGAAACAGAGCTACGTCATATTAAAACTCCAACATACACAGCATGGGGAAAAAGCATTTCACAGCAAGTGTTTCACATTACAGACCCACTTGAATTGTACTGCTTTATCTGCTGGTGTGGACATACTTATCTGTCTGAAATTCCTGGAGGGGGGAAGTTAGCTTTCTAAAGCTGCCTTTTTTTTTCTTCTTGCCTTGCTTAGATATACAGACTCAAGTGTTGTTGAAAAAAATGAAACTTGATTTATGATTCTAAATACCAACTCTGAGTTATTATACCCTTTTAAAAAGTTATCTATAAAAATATCAATAAAACTAAGTTCTAAACTCTGTTTCACCACATTCAGAGGGAAAGCCATGGCAAAACCAGAACAAAAGCTAGTGCTTGATATGAAGCTGATAGGAGCTACTGCAAGTGCACTTCTGAAAAAGGCTCCAATAGGACATCTCTTTCAATGCGTTCAAAGAATTTGGAAATGAAGGTGTTTGAGCCAGCAGGTCTAAGCAATTAAATTTTTATTCATGATCATTTACATATGACTAAAAATGTTCACCACAAAATGCAAACTTGTAGTTATCTTGTATTCAGCAGTGAAAACAGTCACCTCTTCCTAGTAAAGCACCAAAGCACATCACAGAAGAGTCAGAAATAGATATCATTTATCAGTTTTTTCCCCTCACAATGTCCTTGACAAAGTTGAAGATTTATTGAAGGCTAAAAGTTACACAACAAATTCTACAGTCACCTGAGTGTTTGGGAGGAACAGTACTATTTTAAAGTAGCAGTTACTTTTTTCTGCCTTTTTTAGAAAAAAAAAGAAAGAAAAAAAAAAAGAGCTACTTTTCTCAAAAATGAGACAGACATAATTCGGCCAAACATTGAGTTTCATATTTCTCCTGAATTTTCAATGGGAGACAAACAGAACAGTATGGCAGCAGGAGAACCCTACAACAACTGTAAGAGCAGCTGTCAAAAAAAATGAAAAAACCCAGCTCATTATAGCTGATTGGTAGGGCCCAACTCGCTTCCAGGCACCTATAACTCCACTCAGTCTTATTCACTACATTTAACTTGCATTTCATTCATACTACATTTAAAAGACAACATGATTTTTTTAAGTTAAGTTGTGTACATGTACACAGTTTTGGTAATCTTTTAAAGCTGTAAAATGTATACGTAAAGAGAGTCCTAATGACTCTATTACAGATTAAAGAGAAATAACCAGAATCAGTGTTACATACAAAATAATATTCTACCACAGAAACCAATACAGTTATCAAATAATCATTAGAGAATAGAAGTGTTATACAAAAAGAGAAATGGTGCCTTTTTATCACTTCACAGCAGCATATAAGAAGGCAACGTTAGGAAAAGTGCACAGCAGAAAAAGAATTGTTTCGTTTCTGAAAAATTTGAAATTTTCTTCAGATATCAGGCTTTTGTCCAGGAACATATTGGGTTAGGACTGCTTATAATTTCTCCCAGAGGATGTGTTCTCTTCTTGCATTAATTCCCAGTAAGGCGCTTACTCTGACATGTAGGAACGATACATCAGGGCCACGATAATTGCTGCTATTGCAGGGATCACCCAGTTGGACCATGAACTAAAGGGAAGTTTTTGAAAAGCAGGTTAGAAAGTGACAACCAGCAAGTTATAGAAAGAAAAAAAAAAAAGTCAATTGCTTAAAGAAGTCCTTCCTCCCCACTCCAACAAATACTTCAAATTCAGGGCAACAGAACACCTGGACTGGCCAGCAATACTCCAGCCAAGGGAAGAAGCTTGTACAGTAAGGCTTTGTACTAGAGCTTACAAGAAGTTTGCTTACTAGAGAGGAGTAAAACCCTTGGCACATTGAAAGTCATGATGTGCTGCCCAGAATGTCATTCAATTTAAGTAGCAGCATCACATGGCACTTCTAAGCACCCAAACTCCCCACTCGGAGGATCACAGAAGAGTCCTCTCACTCTCCTGCCTCTTCAGCAGTAGGCAATTGCCAGCAGGAGATAACTTAAAGTTTGATTCAGTAGTATTCCAAAGTGTTTCTCAATCCCCTCCCAATTCTGACAGATCTTCCTTCTTACACACAGAATTCTCTTATTTCCCTTAGATGCAACAGTGGTAGCAAAGCAAATTTTAAAAGCAAGGCATCCATGTCAATAAATAAGTTGGCAATGGCACTAGGAGTCTTCCCTTCACGTGGAAGACTCCAGAAATAAAGGCCTGTGCAAAACAAACCATTTGGTAGATACTGACACCTGTCAATATGAGACAAGTATCTACCAAGTAAGCTGACGTGCTTGTGAAGTGGTACACAGATGCCAACTTGGACTTTACAAAAAACAGAAATTTTCATGCACCACCCCCTCATATCTCAGCTTCCAGCAGACAAAAGCTATTCAGCTTTCTAAGTTCCAGAAAATCATGAGGAACTTCAAGTTTGACATCAGATGTCATACTTTACCTGGAAGTAGACTGAACAGTGGTAATAAGAGTTTCCTGGAAAGCAAAGCATAAGAAGATATTAACTTCAGGAAGACAACCCTCTCCATCCTAACTAGCCCCACAGTTTCTCAAAATTCATCAACTGAGACTAATTCAGAAATAACTCAGTGCATGCATTTGGGAAGCATTTTCTCCTAATTCCTACAGCAGTTCTGTTGCACTATAAGCTAGCTAGTAGCAGTTTCTACAGCCAACATTGCAACAATTTCCTAAAACATTATCGACAAGAATTTTGCTGCAAGTTTTCCATGAAGCTAACTTCAACCTCGGGCAACATGTGAAAAGTTTTAGTCATCTGTAAGACAAAAAGCCTTTCCTTCACTAAAATCAAACTGAAAACACTTGGAATTTATTCACAAATATTTTTAATATCAAAACTACATAAAGAAAGCTACTAATTTACATCTACAAGGCTTATTTAAACTCAGCAGGTTTCGTGTGGCATTTCAGATTGTGTAAGAATCAGTCAAACTGTTATAGCTGCTCCTGATATGGATTTGGACTTCTTGTTCAGTTGCCACAGAAAAAGCAGCACTACAAGGTCAAATCCCAGCTGGGTACACGTGCACAGTTTATAAGAAGACTTATTAAGTAGAAGACTAACTCTAACTACGTACGACCCTAAGTTTATTTTAAATCCCAAGCATTAAAACCCTACCTAAATTTAGTGGCACAAGATTCATCACTGCAAAATTACTTGCTTTGGTATCAGAACATTTGCAATTAATTTAAAGAAAGACGGATTTCCAACACCCTCTCAGAGGTTCAAGCACACTACTTTTGCAAGCACCCAAATCATCCTAGGTTTACAGGTGCAAATACTGTGTGTAAAATAATATGACTCATAGATTACATCTGTGTTGGTTTTGTGAACACCTCAATGACAAACTAACCTCAAAGCCAAACAGCATGGAAGAACCGGTGCCCACATTATCAAGGCTACCATCTTTTGAAACAGACTTACCACATCCAGGCCCAGAGGATGGCTCCCCTCACATCAAGACAGTAACAGAAATATGGCCCAGCTCATAAAAACTTAACTTTAAACTCCACAACACTGGACAGGTGCAGTGAAGGTACTTTAAAAACAGTGTGAGGAACAGGAAGGACATTTGAAAGCCCAAGGCCTTCTGACAGCTCCTAGAGAGCCAGGGCACAGAACCTCCCTAACCTGTCACATACCTACCTAGAGTATAATGAAAATTGAAACTGTCTTTCTACAGCCACACATCCTGCTGCAGAAAATCCCCCCAACTTCCTTCTGGAATGATAGAGAACAAGTGTAGTGTAGCTATGTGGATACATCTTAACTCCCACCTGATTATGCGCTGGCCAAACTAATATTCTAAGAATTTCAGTTTGGTAAATTCCTCTAAGATTAGTCAGAGAATTATCTGCTACAACTTGCACTGGGCAGTCTGCTCTCAGTTGCATTTATCATTGTTGCTCTTAATGCTTAAGTACAAACTGCCCTGAATGTCAAAAGAAATCTGAACAGCAGATACTGTTCTTGGTGGGAAGAAGCTCACAATTTCAACCACTATTCCATTTCTTACATCTATTAGTATACTAGTTCCATGTCCTAATAAAAAAATTAGCAACTACTATAGTGACCATTCCAATGCATATATATAAATTTTCTTTCTTTCCTTTAACTGATTCATATCATTGAAAGATCTTACAAAAGTGATTGCTTCTAAGAAAAAATCTCCCAAACCAGGAAGATTAAGATCTTATTCTTACTAAGCTTTTTTTAAAAATAATTTATAATTATTTCCTAAGCATGCTGCTGTACTGGTAAACCCAGTACAAACATCTGCTATGGACACAGCAGCAGCAACTGTACAAATTAATCCCTGAAGCACCTTCTCCCTTAAGGGATACAGGAATTGTTTGAGTTTGATAGCTGAGTGCCAACACAGACTAAAATAAGGATGGAAAAAAAAAAACATTAGAAAATAAGTGCAATACTGCATTGACAGGACACTCAATAGAATCTACTGAAATAGTCAAGAAACAAACAGCAATTTCACTTTGAAAAGGGTTCACAACTGCAATTTAACTGAATTATAATACATTGACAGCCTCAACATTCTTTACCTACTAGCATGACCAATATATTGTTAAGCATCACATTTTTCTTCCCACAAACACTTATTAGTTTAATCTGTTCTGCCAATAAACTTGATTTTTTTTCTTAAACTGAACACTAGAAGACCATTGACTGATTCCAGTCACCTTTTTGCTATAGTATAATGCCATCACACTTAGTAACACCCTGGTATGAAGCTACACAAAGAAAGTAACTGTTAAGGGAAAGAACAAAGTGAAGCAGTATCAAAAAATCTAAGAGATTTAAAACCTGAAACATCACACTTAAACTGAATTATTTGTTTTGCTGGGGCTATACCAATCATACACAGATGCTAAGACACTGTCTGGAACACCCAAAAGAAGCAATGTGGCTTTTCAAGAAACACACTTACTGTTGGTTTCTGAAGCTTGGATCTATCATCCTGCAAGAAAAAAAAAAAAAAAGGCAAACATTTAGACAAAATCTGAAAGCATTAAAAACAAAACCAAACACACACAATTTATCACTAAATTCAGTTTGCAATTCATTCTGCTATTGTGTAAGTATTTTTCCCTAGGTAAAAACAGACTTGCAAGAGAGCAGATGTCAGTGATTGATTTTGAGCTTACATAAACAAGATCACTTCCTTAAATAATAGTTCCCAGTATGCAACGAAGAAGTGAAACCTGAGCCTCCAACAAATTTCATTATTCTTTGTGTCCATGTTTTTACCTTTCCTTTGTCTCTGAAGAGTACATAACCTTAGCTTATACATTGACTGCAATCATATTAATTCTGCTTAGTGTACTTCTACTATCAGGTAAAGTCAACAAACTGGTTGTGGTCCAATGTCCACTGGACCAAAGGTCCCAAATTCTAAAGATCTTTCATAAACTCAAATTTCTGCTTGGCACAGTCACATTCATTACAAAAACCCCCAACAGTATATAATCCTGTCAGTTCTGTATTTGTACATTAAACTACCAAGCTGTTTGTTTCCTATCAAGTGAAACCAGGCACTTGCCAAACAAGGAAAAACTGGACAGATAGCCAGGTTAAGAACAGTAGTGGCACAGAAACAGACTGCAAGTCTGCAAAGCCACAAGTGTGCATCAGAGCCAAATCACATCTTATTAGGAAAAGCTACACTAGCAATATTTATCAAGAGATGACCTGAGACAAACAAGATCAGCAATCTTACTGTGAAACAGGCTACTCAAGACAGTGACTTTAACCCCAAATGCCAGAAAAAACATGTATGAAACAAGAGGAAAAGAAAAGAGGCAGAAATTGGCAGTAAAGTAGACAGACAGGCACACTAGCAGCCTAAACTTCAAAACAGTGGTTTTCAACTATTAAGATGCAGGAGACCTTAGCTGAAGGAAGCCAAGGCAGCAGCTCTGTAGCTAGAAAGAAATATTTCAAAACTTGAGACAGCAGAAAGGTGCTCATTGAAAGTATAGGAAATGGGATGGACAGTATTAAAGAGAGGATGTGACAGATGATCCAGTGGGAACTGATCATAAACAACCCTGACAACCACAAGTAGGGAATCATGATACAGCTAAAAATGTCAGGAGCCAGAGAGGGGAAGACTGAGCCACAGACTAGAAGTACAATGCTTTTAATAACCATTTTCTAAACATATATACGAAGAGCCAGGATTGCACCTTTCGATGTAGATGGAAGCCTGGCAGATACATATTTACAATGCTGAAAGCATCAAAGCGGTTGTTAAGTAGTCACACTGCATACCAGTGTAAGAAAAGGTCTAGACATTCTGACATGCCACCTTCAGGGGTTACAGAGTTTCATTACAAAGCTGACAGCATATACCAGAAATGAAGGGATTCCATATTCAGTTTATTCAAGAACTAAACTACAAGGCAATTTAAATTACCAAAAGATGTGACCATCCTTATGATACACTAATCAAATCCCTTCACGTTGGGGGAATTATCTCAAACCTAGGTCCATCTACATACAGCTGCAGGACTGGCATCCAATCAAACTAGCAGTTTGTCTTGATTTTGAAGTAATTACCAGACAAGTAACTAGATGCAAAAGCAGTATAATAAACACAAAAGTAAGGACACTCTCATATACTCACGGGATGAAGTTCCCCAACAATAAAGGATTCTGACATTGCCCTTGCATCTGTGGAATGGCCAACGTCTTCGAAGTTCTCAGTAGCATCTCCTCCAGCTTGCTCCCTAAGGACCTCTTCACCTCCTGGGTGCTGCAATTTTTAATGAGTTCAAATTTGTTAGCGAAATACATTTCACATTCTAGAAATGGAAATTCTGCATTTTTACATTTCTAAAATAATAAAAAAAAAAAAAAAGTAAGCAAAATCAGCTGCTAGACTTTTTAGAGCAAACATAATCCTTTCTGAATAACTAGAGAGCTTTATGTACTCTCTGAAGCCAAAACCAAGGAAGCTAAGTCTCTACTTCATTGGCAAAGAAGCAATAAGAGGCATAACCCCCTAAATGCAACCAAAGCATTTAGAAAGTTGTGTGAGAATCAGTGTATATTTTAACAGCCCAGCTATCATCTGAAGTTACATTCTGTGTTTTTACTTCTTTAGGAAACGTGTATTTTTATCCAAGCAATGCTTTATACAGCAAAAGGACAAAAGCCAAAAAGGTATAAGCTGCAGCAAGAACATTCCAGGGAGATAAAAAATTCTGTTCACAAGAAGCACAATCACACACTGGCAAACAAGCTGGCGAGGTGCTAAGGAACCTGACCTCCTAGTTAATCCTGGTTTGAGTGGGGAGCTGGGCCAGATAACTTTAAGGGTCCTTTCCAAAATAAATTATGGTACAAATAGCAAGTAAGACAGCTCCTCTGGAAGTAATTAGGCACAACTGAAAGCTCACTCAAGACCCTAGAATAGCAATTGGTATTCACAGACTATGGATTCCCAAAACCACATAAAACCCCTGAGATACACAGAAGTCATCTCCCGGGATCTTCTAATACTTCAATCCATCACCATTCCTTTAACATAAACCCCTGTTTTCCTTTAACTTTTATTCTTCCCCAGGATGGACTTTGAGGATTTTATGAAGTTTTTATGAAGTACATTTTAATCTATCAAATAACTCTGCCTGCATATACCGCAAGATCTATCACAGCTTCCAGTTCACTGCATTTCCTCAGCTCCAAGTTACTTATTCATGTAACAGGTAACATGCCACAAAAATTCACCACTCAACTTTCAAGCAGGAAAGTACTACATAAACATTGGGAATGATCAGGTAAACAAGTTAAAAGCACTTCCTAGTACTGCCTTGGATTAAGGCCATGGAATAGATATTAGCACTTCACCAGTAGCAGGGGAGATAAAAGGTTTTGGAACCTTAATTTAATTTTTAATGCTTCTAAGTACAAGACAAAATTATGGAAAATAGGCAAAATTTCTACAATTTAGGGTCATCTTGTGGGGAGCACAGCTCAGCAAAAAGCCCACAGGTTAAAGAAATGGCATTTCTACTAGTCTAGGCAATTCAGGCTAGCACTTGCTTCAAATCTTCCTATTAATCTCATATCAAAACTTTTCTTCTGACAAAAACAGTATTTGTTCGTAGAGATGAACCAACCTACTACTAAGAATTTCCAGCAGTACCAGAACTCCACAATTTGAATCTTTACATTAAAAGCATACATTTATTTTAACAGATTAAGGAAGCTGAGGAGAAAAAAACCCAACAAACCAAACCCAACGCAACACTTTTTAAAAAGCCAAGATACCACAGTCATTAGGGTAGGATCCCTACCATGACTAAGCAAAAGCAAGATTAAGCAACTGATAGAGAGATTAGACACAGCAGCTGAGCCAAAAAAAGGTCAGAAGAGTACAAACAGAGTAAAGATTATGCAAGCAACCTGCAAATATGGCATGCTCACCAAAATCCTGTCCTTGAATCCATTCTGGTAAGTATTCAGGGAAAGGACTAGACAGAAGTTGAGGGAGCACTCGAGTTCAATGCCTTGAAATGGCACTTAAGAAGCTGAACTTGGGTCTAACCAGCACTCCCAAGACATTACCTCAACTAAATCTTCATAGAATTTCTTCAGCAGTGTGGGTTTGTTTTTTTTATTATCATGCTAAAAATTTGTGCCCCCCCAAATAGAAAAATATATGTAACAACTTCAGCAGAAAAGGTGGGACAACTCCTTGGAAAACGTGCTTGACAAACAAGGTATCAACAAGCAGCAAAAAGCCCCAAAGTTAAACCACCCATAAAGCACCAGCAGCACAAGCAGTATGTAAACTCCTTCTAATGCACTGCACTGAAACCAAGCCCCACTCATACAAGCACATAAAATGCCAGTTACTCCAGCAAGTCATAAAGGTCACATGGTTTACACTACCTCACAAAATAAAATTCACTATCCAGCCAAACAAGTGGATATCTACCAATGTAACTTCATCTACATTAAAATTACTTCATGGAGTGCTTTAACAAACTACTTGCAGGTTGCCAGCTACAGAATGATCATGTACTAACTTGTGTTCCCAAATCCCTCCCTTGTGCCACTACAAAGCAATCACGTAGCAGTATGGGAAGAAGCACAGAGGCACTCCAGCTTTTCTCTGTAGAACTAGTTTTTGTCTAATTAGCAACTGATCCTTCTGTCTACAAAACCACAATACTAGTGTCAAGACAGTGACTGAAACCAATTCTCTCTACCAACCTTCTGACTGACTATTACGGATCAGCTGAAGAGGACAAATTCACCCTGACCTCTGCCATGACACCTGGAAAACTGGTAATTTTTTTTTAGGACATGAGCAAGGCTAAGTACAGACAATCAAACACAGAATTCCAAACTTAAGCCACCTCTGCTTAACGATATGAACTTATAAACTCTCTGTAAATAACTAGCACATAATACACACAATTTATGAAAAGATTTCATTAAAATCTTTCATTAAAACCTCCCCTAATGAAAGGGAGAAACTGTAATGTCTCACACAATGGGCAAGAACTGACTTTTCTATCAAAAGATGAGCATCTTTCATGGTTGGATGAGTTTTCCAAAGCTTATTTATACAAGGTCTTTGTTCATGATTCTGCCTGGTAAACAAAGCCTGCTACCAGCACTGCTACTTTAATGAAGATCTTCTGGATAGACCCTGGAACTGGAAAGCCCGCAAGGCTGTATAGACAGTGACTCCTAAACCAAAATCCTGTTGATAAAATTAATTGAAGAGTTCTTGCAGGTAAAACTGTGGTTCAGGGGAAATGAAAAAGCTTTTGTTGATAAATTAAGACAGCCTAGCTCATTCCTAGGACATTCCTAATATCATAAATAATCTAGGTTACATGCACAACAAATGCCTATATAGAGCCAGCACTAGTACAGAGCACAGACTAATTCCTAACAGCAGCACACTAGAAAGTTTTAGATAAGGCAAATATGCAGTTAATCTTGCTGCTTTCATCTGGGTCACAAGTCCAACTTACCTCATCCTGAATACCACCTTTTCTTCCCCTTGCTATGGACATGCAGATATCTCAGTGTCATAGTTCAAGACTCTATTAAAGCGTAACTACCTTAATTAGCAACTCCCGTGCCCTCTCCCTTCCTATAACGAGGGAATGAAATCCAGGGTTCAGTTTGACTTTCAGGGGGATTAGCAAAGCTCTCCATTAGTGGCAGTCTCAAACTCACAGTTCACTTTTTGCACTACAGGAATGAAAAGCAGAAAGGGGCAGTGACAGAGCCAGGAACATCCAGAGAACCTCAGCTCTATTATGCAGGACAGACAGGCAAATGCTTGCTTATTTCAAGGGCATTTTTATGTAGCCTGAAAAGAGTCTCCCAAATTATTTCTATCATTTACTTAAGTTTCAGGACAAAAATCATCAGCTCATATAAAATATCAGGAGCCAAGGAAAGAAGATCTCTCTCTGAAAATGTATTTTGTATCATTAGACTTTTAGATGAAGTGCAAATGAAATACCCAGCAGCTTGATGCCTGCCCTGCGTTCAGCTGGGATAGAGTTGCATTTTCTTCTTGGAGGCTGGTACAGTGCTGCACTTCAGATTCAGTATGAGAATGATCAGTGATAACACACTGATGCTGCAGATCTTGCTAAGCAGCACTTAGGGTAATTCAAGGACTTCTCAGTGTCCCATGCTCCACCAGCAAGAAGGTGCACAAGAAGCCAGAAAGGAGCACAACCAGAACAGCTGATCCAAACTGGCCAAAGGGGTACTCCATACCACAGAACATCATGCCCTGTACACAAACAGGGAGGAGTTGGCTGGAAGCTGCAGCTTGCTGCCTGGCAATGGGCTGGGCATGGGTTAGCATCTCTTTTTGTCTCACTTTTTATTTTTATTGTAATTATTATATTTTATTTTATTTCAGTTATTAAACTGTTCTTATCTCAACCCACACGTTTTATCTTTTTTTTTCCTAATTCCCTTCCCTATCCCACCAAGGAGCTGTGTTTAACTGAGGTTAAACCACAATAGTGCTTATTTCCCTACTTACAAAATAGTTCCAGCTGGCATAGTTTCACATAAAAGTGCTAAGAAGTGGTATTTCTTAGAACATTTTCAAATTGTCCTGCAAGCTTCGTCAGAGCTTAAGGAAGCATTAACACTGGGTTTAATCCTCAGACTGTAAGGTTCTGCAGGAACAGTTCCCATGTTTCACTGGCAGACTCCAAATGTGCCAATACAGGCATCTTTCAATGCAAGCTGATCATGATTTTAAAACATGGAAGGCATTATGCTACTCCTCCACAACACCATCACACTGTATGAATGTAACTTATTGCCACACAGGAGAGAGAACATTTTTCCTCCTGACACGGCAGAACAATATTTGCTTTCTGCACTTTATTTGATCAGCATTGCAAAAACACATTTAGTGGGAGCTGTCCATTCTAGGAGAAGTTTAACAAAAGTACTATGGAAGCACAAGTTCATACCTTATGGAAAAAAAAATATTTACCAATAATGTTTTTGCTGAATTCTTAGATCACCAACAATTAAGCTAACCTAAACAAAGTCTGTATTAGATTAATATTAAATGCATGTCACAGTTGTTTTCCAGAACAAGAAACTCCTCCCTGGTAGAGATGTTCTGATAGATGTCAGCTTTTTTGCCTAGCTTAAGGAATCCAATCAAGTTCTCACAAGAGCCTCATCACAACAGCAAGTAAATCAAGACACAGATCATTCATTTTTATAGGCCCAGCTATTCTTGTTTAGTCTATTACATTGATGTCAAATCCTGACTAGAGTGATGACTGTATTAAAACCATAGGGAAATACTATAGAGTGTTGCCAATGTACTTTGTCCATTCATTGACATTTAATGTTCTTTATACCTGTAATTATCTACAATACAGACACAGCCACGCTGTGAGTACACATACACTTCTAGCAGCTATTTTCCTTTAAATGACATAGGACCTTATCCTGATTTTAGATGGGATACAGTTCATTTTCTTCTTAGTAGCTGCTACAGTACAGCTCTTTGGATTTAGCATGAGAGTAACATTAATGAACCGATGCTTTGGTTGCAGCTGAGTAGTGCTCACCTAAGTCAAGGACTTTTCAGTGTACCATGCTCTGCCGATGAGGGAGCACAGCCAGGACAGCTGACCCAACTGGGCAAAGGGATATTCCATACCACAGACTGTCACACTCCATCCATAAACAGGGAGGAGTTGTCCATAAGCCACCAATCACTGCCCAGGAACAGGCCGGGCAGTGGTCAGTGAACACATGCATGGTGCACCGTTTGCTTCTGTTGGGTTTTATTCTTCTGTCTCTCCTTATCACTACAATTATTGTTACAGTTACTTTATTTCAATTATTAAATTGTTCCTATATTGACCCACAAAACTGACCTTTTCCTGATTCTCCTCCCCATGAACTGGCCAGGAAGGTGAGCGAGTCACTGCGTGATACATGGGTACTCCCTGGGGTTAAACCACAAGGCCTGAAGCTAAGGAAAAGGCTTCACGAATCTTCTCTAACACAGGTCTGACAGCCTTTAACAACAAATCACATAAAGTTTCTGGTTTCAAGAATACTCTTTCTTGCCAAGACCTTTTAAATAATGGATTCTGAAAACTGAGGTCTCTTGATCTCTTCTCCCAGACTTGGAAAATCAAAGAAAATTCAGAGATGAATATTCAAGCTATGAATTCTCCCCAATATCTGCCAGTTAAAAAACCAAAATTAAATAAATAAACAAATAAAATCAACCTGATTAGAAAAATCAGTTGCTGGAATCTTCATTAACCCCAAGGATAAGCTATCAAAGCACACAATTGTTTCCTCCTTTAGCACTTTTTTCTATATTTCGTGTGATCTTTTTTCAGCCTTGTCCTTTAAGAAACCAAGCTACTATGGGTGACAACATGTGATATCTCTGCTCCCAACACATACAGGTCACCATCCCCAGCTCATTTCCAATCTAACTTCAATCAAGTGTTCACAGAGGCTGATTGTCCCCCAAAACCAAACAAGTTCCACTAAACATCTACAAGCTCCATGAAGACACAATAGCTGGACAGAGGGAGTACACCCTTTAACCTCTGTAATGTAGTGAAAAGCATTACCACACTTTAACCTCGCAAGCACAAAAGCATTCAAGGCATATTCAAGACTGAAGCACAGTAAAGTTTTCAACTTATTATTAATAAGAAAATATTTCCATAGGTTAATGCACTAGCTGAAAAGATGGCTTATTGGTTTAAGAAACAGGACTGGTGAGCTTAGCTGCTACTCCCATATCTTCACTCCCCAGTAAACTGATACTCATGGACTACTTGGGAAGGGCATGAGTGAGGTGATGCTTTAGCAGTGCACCCTTTTTAATACTATTGGACTTAAATTTCAGAGGCCTACATTTAAGTCTTAAAATACGTTAAGCTTTTCTACTTCTGAAAGGAACTGCAAGAAACAAACCTGAGTTTAACCAATAATGCTATTGAAACAGCTAACATAATCCCCACTTTGAGTAGGGTTTACTGTATTCTGGAATGAAACAGCAAGAGGTTAGCTTTAATTTTTCCACAGCTGTCACATATAAATGCCTCAGGGTGTCTGACAGTGTCAAAAGAACTACCATAACACTTGATAAGTAAACTAAGTACCAAAAGCATTAAAAAAAAAAAAAGTTAAAAAAGTGCCCTAAGAAGTACCTTAATTGAAGAGTTTCATAACAAAAATCACCAACACAATGAACATTAAAATGTCAAAGAATTTTCCCTAGGACTGTAGCTTCACTCAAAATATTTCCAGAAACTATTTCCAACAATCTCATTTGTTATCTCAGAATGTCTTTGAAACTTCAGCTCAAAACCAGCCATGTTTTATTGAAAGCTGTTTAAAGTGAGGCTGAAGTCTAACTTATGTCAGACTGGGTTTCAGACAATGCACCAGAATGTTTCAAGACATCCCCCACGTTGTCCAAAACCCAACTATTTAAACACTTACAAAAAGAATTCTTTTGATATGCTGCCAAATTATCAATATTGTCCTGAAGGATAAATGTGGGGTTTTCTTGGAGAAATTTACACAAGGTGATGCCTCTCAATATGCACCAATTTCACCATTTGCACTAAAGGAAGAGGCTGTGCAACTACTTAAACTGAAAAGCTCATTAGAACCTGGATTTTTTTTTTCCCAAGTGTTTGTTTCGGGGTTTTTTTTTTCTTAAGTGGGGTTAGGTTTAGGGATTTTCTAAGGTTTGGGTCTTTTTGTTTCTGCTCCTCAATCTGGACAATATGTACAAACAATACAATTATGTATCAATCAAAAATGATCAAGTTTCCAAAAGCTAATTCTGTTTTGCAGACTACATGAAAAGCTGCATTCTCCTCCAGAGCTTCTCTAATTAAATTGGCCCTGACTGCATAACCATACAGCAATGTCAATAACTAATGGATGAAGATGACCAGGGGCAGAGCTAGATGAAAAATAACGAAGGAAGAGTCAGTAGATCAGTTTCACAATCTGCCTTGCTGAAAAGCCAAACAATTTGTGTTGACACACAGCTTAAGAATGAAATACTACCTGTGTCAACACTGCCTTTGAAAAATTGCTTGTCAACCCTCCTTTGCAAAATGCTCAGTTTCTCCTTTGAATTGCAAGTGTTTAGAAGCACGAAAATCAAGATGGGCTACAGAACTACTGATGCTAAAAATCTGTCACGACTCTACCCATCTAAACTGTATTTAAGAAATTTGTGTAAGTCTACCATACACTTTTTAATTTGTTGCTTTTAGGAAGAATTTCTTCACAGACACGGCGATTAGACATTGAAATGGACTGCCAAGATAGGTGGCAATTACCGACCCTGACAGTTTTAAGGAAAGACTGGATGTGGCACTTACTGCCATGGTCTGATTGAAACAGTGGTGTTTGGTCAAAGACTCGATGAGATCTCAGAGGTCACTTCCAACTTAATTGGTGCTATGATTCTACCTTTGCTAAACGGGAATACAGAGCAGGGGAGAAAACTCAAAATCTCTAAATCCCAGCACCATTCAACTACTGAAAAAAAGGGTGCTAGCTTTATTTCTGCATTTCCACTAAAGAATGTTTTAGTCCAATAACTAAAGTGCTTCTTTATTAACCACGACTATCAATGATTACACCAACTGCTCACTGTCTGCCAGAGATCAAAAACATCAATCACTAACTGGAGAAGAAAAAAGCCCAACAAAACACAGCCTAAGGAATTGAACTTGACTCTTGAATTGAACTTGAATTGAATTGAACTAGTGCTCTACACTAGAGTTTGAACTGGTGCAGCTTTGCAGCAGCACCACACTGCATCCCCACACCAAGCAGCTGTCCTAATTTTCTGAACCTGGCTGCCTGTATGTAATGTCACGTCTTCAATGTCCTGCAAAAAAACCCACCCAGGTCTTAAGGCTACCCAGGATGTACTTATTTGGCACACATGAATACAAATCACTGTGACCAAGAGGCTTCACCAAGGACTGGATATAAGGAAGAATTTTTTTTACAGAGACACATTGGCACAGGTTGCCCAGAGAAGTTGGGAATGCCCCAATCCTGGATATGTTCAAGGACAGGGGCTGGGAGTAACCTGGTCTGATAGAAGGTGTAGCTGCCCTTGGCAGGGGGCTGGAATGAGCTGAGCTTTAATGCCTTTCCAATCCCAACAATTCTGTGACTATTAGCGTAACCCCAAGATCTGTGATATTCTGCATGTTGTGGTACTTTCCTTCCACTTTGTGAAGTAAATTTCCTGATGCATAATACAACACACAGTAGAATAGTGTGAAAAGAGGAGTTGGTGACCTTTTAGTTCACAAGATAATATGGCCCTGAGTCCCAGCTGAGTCTTTGTTTTCAGCTGGCACACCAAAGCAAGAAGTAGATGGATTCAGCCCCACTCTTGGTACCCAAGATTGACACAGCCAGCCCGCCTATCTCAGCCCTCAATACTGACTCCAGTTATTTTCTCCTTATCTACTGGAAATCCAAATGAGAATTCAAATCCGACAGTTTCAGGCGGTCGCGGGCACACGGTGGATGTCACGGTATAGCTCACTGGGCTCCCGCAGCCCCGCTCCGCGGCTCCTCCTCCAGGGCTCTATCGCGGCCCGGGGGCGGCTCCCGCCGTACCGCACCCCCGGGACGGAGCAGGCGGACGGCAGACCGCCAGGGGCACCGCTCGGAGAGCCGAGGAGCCGCCGGCGAACCCGCCCCGCGGGCCTCCGGTGCGCTCAGCGTCCCGGCAACACGGGCACCCACCTCATCCAGGAACTTGGTAACATCGTAGATGCGGTTGTGGATGATGATCCAGGTACTCTGGCTGTTGTTGTGCTTCTGCACCTCCTCCAGGCGGTAGTAGCGGCCCCGCCACGCCTCCTTCCCGGTCTCGCTGGAGCCCACCATGTTCAGCGCTGTCCGCTCCCGTCCCGCACCGCACTCACCGCAGGCTGATACTCCGCACGCAGCCGGGGCCCCGCCGCAGGCCCTATCACCGCCCACCGCCGCCCCGCCCCTCCTGCCCTGCCGCGCTCTCATTGGCGGAGAGCAATGCCACTCAAAGCAGACGGGCAGCCTGGCGGCCGCCGTGACGGCTGGGGGCGGGACTTTACCGCCTCGCTCCGCCCTCTCCCCGCCTCTCCGCCTTCTCACGTGACCGGCCGCTGGCAGGCGGGGCGAGGGCGGTGCCGGGCCAGCCCCCGCTGCTGCCTCCGGCCGGACCGGCCCCCGCTGCCGCCTCCGGCCGGACCACTCCCCGCTGCCTCCGGCCGGACCGGCCCCCGCTGCCTCCGGCCGGACCACTCCCCGCTGCCTCCGGCCGGACCACTCCCCGCTGCCTCCGGCCCGGCCTGCCCCCGCTGCCTCCGGCCCGGCCACTCCCCGCTGCCTCCGGCCGGGCCACTCCCCGCGGGCTGCGGGGCTGCTGGCGTGCGCTGCCACAAGCCGACTTGCAATGTAGAACCACATTGGAATGGTTTGGGTTGGAAGGGATGTTTTAGATCATCTGGTTCTAATTCCCCTGCTGTGGGGACCGCTAGACAAGATTGTTCAAAAGTCCGATCCAGCCTGGCCTGGAACACTTCAGTACGAGAAAGACAAAGAACTGCTGGAGAGTGTACAGCATAGGGCTACAAAGAAGTTTAGGAGACTATAGCATTTCTTATGGGAAGAGATTCAGGGAGCTGTCAGACCTTTTAGTGAGACGGAACTAGGAGCAATGGCCATAAAGCAAAACCCAACAAGTTTCACCTTAACATGAAGACCTTTACATTGTGAGTGACAGAGATGGGCCAGTCGGGGCTGCCCAGGTTGGTCGTGGAGCCTTTCTCTGTGGAGACATTTAAAACCGACCTGTCCGTGGTCCTGTGAAGCCTGCTCTAGGTGACCCTGCCTTGGCCGGGGCGTTGGACTAGATGATCTCCAGAGGTCCCTTCCAACCCTTACAATTCGTGAGTCTGTGATTCAGGCTCCCCGGGCAGCCTGTTAAGCACCCTCACAGCAAAGATTTTTTCCTAACATCTAAGCTGAATTATCGTCGTGCTGCAGCGGTAAAGCCGGCTAGCCTCCCGGCTCGCCTGCGCCCGCCTAAAGCGCCTTTGCCATGGGCACGCGTAGCGCCGAGCGCGGGCTGAGTTCACCCGGACACAAGGTGGCTGTGCCGGGGCTCTGGCCGGCGCTGTGCCCGCCCAGCACCCTGCCCTGTCCTGCCGGTGTCCCAGCAGGCAGGGGCTGCCCGGGAAGTGGCACATCCTCGCTGATCCCGGCAGGCGGCAGTGCCCGAAGGCGGGAGGCGCGCGGCTGCCGCTCTTCCCGCGCAGCCCGTGAGGCGATCCCGGCGGGAACACCCATGTCATCATAAGTGCTTCCCTCACAGCTCCTCCAAACCTCCCGGCTGTCGCTGGAGTCCATCGCCCCGCCTTGGGAGAGCTGTCCCTGTGGCACTGCCCTGCTTTGCAGCCAGGTGGGCTGAGGGCGCAGGGAGCAGTGCCTTCCCTTCTCTCGGTAAGGCTCTGTCTCTTATCCAGCATCCTGTTCCCCTGGAGTTCTGGCTGAGGTAAAATATGTTTCCTTTGCTCTTGTCTCAGATGTGTTTGATGGCTTTGGCTGTGTTTCAGGCCAGTAAGGGTCCCCACATCCCCATGTCACGTCCATACACGCCTTGGGTGCCTCAGCAGCAATAGCCCCATGGACACACTCAGGCGTAATTATAGGCTGGATTTGCAGGGGGGGTTTTGTAGTATAAAACTTACCCAGAGTGACCTTCCTGAAAGCTGGTGCTTAACTTCTGCACCCTAAGCCTGAGGGCAGGACAGCTTCATACTTCACTGAATGCCACCACCATCTTCAGATCCTGCCTCAACATTTCAGTCAGCCTGACTGTAAGAGTAGCTACTCTCCCTCAGATTGGTGCTGTTCCCAGCTTTAGTAAGGAGGTTCTTCATTTTGACTTCCAGAAAATTGCAAATACTGCTGCCAAACTGGGATTTAGTCGCCTGTTCTGACAGAAAAGACAGCGGTAACCATTGCCTGACTGCTGTTCTGTTCAGCTTAGCAGGAGCTCAGCGATGCTTTCAAGTTCTATGATTATTGGCATGTAAACGTGCAATTTCTCCCCACATGTAAAGACCTCTTGTACATAGGGCGGTTGAGTTTATTGCCAATGATTTATAACCAGTAGTTCTATCTTAACTGGCAGTTCTGTATTAACTGCTACTTTCCTCTTTACCTTCTCCCCTGAGGGGAGAAGACTTTTGCAAGCACTCTGTCCCATTAGCTTTTAAGATGTCTGGGAAGATTTAACTTAGGCTTAATAGGGCAACTTGTTCCCACAGGGGAGTCATCCTCAAACAGCAAGCAGGGCACTGGAGCATTGCAGCATGTGTTTTACAACATCTCTGCCACAAAAATCCCCAATAAACATTATGAAAGCTGAGGATTCAGGCTTTCTTTTCCGTGGTTGCATAAGGACAAGATTTTTTTCTCATTTGTTTAAAGTTGAGCTTTCCCTTGAGCTGTAGCTTTTGGAATTCTCTGATGAAGTGATAGTCTTGGCTGGCATTTTAAAAAAAACCTACTTTTCATGACTGCAGAAAAAAATTGAAATGTGTTTTTCTTTAAGGGTAAGAAAAAAGAAAACAGTACTTTCTTTTAAATGACAGTTATGAAACACTCACCTTGTGATTTTTCTTGGATATGACAGAGGTTAATCTGTTTAAAGTGTTACACTGTAAAGAAAGCAAAGCAAAATCAGAACAGCAAAGTTATCTTTGTTGCTCAGAATATGCTTCCAGTTCATCATTTCTTTATCACAATTTACAAAATTGCTTTGCAGGTGAGTACCTGGTGAGTTCATAAAATTTGGGATCAAAATATTTATTGCTGTCCTCACTGTGGTGGGGATACCATTTCCCAAAACTGTTTTAGGGCTTGGAGAGGAGAGAAATATTAAACCAGCTTTTTCTGGTGTGCAGTGCTCACAAGTGGCTTTCTAACTACCTGTCTTTTTTTGAAATATTTTGAATAAAAAAGGTGCTGCAGTTAAAAGGTGCTTTTTTTCTTCAAATAATGAAATGTTAGATTTTTTATGTTTTGTCTTGAATATTCTAACTCATTACCCTGAGCTTGGCCTGTGCTGCAGGGCAAAGGAGCACACAACAGGCACACAACAAGATGGGTAATATGAATTTATGTTACTCTCATTCACATGTAATTTGTTACTACTGCATCAAAGAACCATAATCTTAGTCTGAAATTCTGGTTCTTTGGGTTCTTTTTGGTGGTTTTTGGGAAGTTCCAAAAATGACAGAGTTCCATTGCATGTGCTCAGTTAATATGGCAAGGATAATACATGTACTCTGTATTCTTTCGTCCTTGTCTTTAATCAGAATATTTTTGAATTTTTTATTTTTTATTCAAAATCTTTTTAATCAGAATTATTTGCTCTAGCAAATAATTATTTTTTTCAAGTATAATGCATGACATATAGAAAAAGGATATTCAGCTGTTTTAGCTGACCAAATTATGGGGGTTTTTCTATATTCTTAATCAAAATATAATTGATAATTCATTTACCTAATAACATATAAAGTTCTGTACATGAATACCTGCCTTTCAAAACTGATTTTTTTTTTTTTTATTTACAAGACCTAGGTACTGCTTTGGGGCAATCAACAATATACCATGAATAACACCAGACACCAGTCTCTGTTCTTTGTCAGTCTGCCTGAGCTTCAAAAACTCTGTGCTGCTACTGTAACACTGAGTTCTCAGATACCAGAAACTGAGGCAAGGAGTACACAGATAAAGACATGCAGGTAAAGAATTTTGAGGGCTATTATTTCCAGAAGCTGCTAGTGGTTGTTAGTCAAGTATTTTATTAGCAATACTAGAATTAGCTGTAATAAAATCAGCAAAATTCTTATCAGTTGCAAATGTACAAAAATGTTTAAAACAGTGTTGTTGTTTTTTTTCCTTGGGCAGGGGCCTTGCTGGCTATTGGGGAACAAAAAATATATTTTTATTATGTTTTAACTTTCTTAGGATAAAAGTAACAAATCCACATACTTCAAATTAATAAATGGTTAAAATTACTCTGTTTACCTACAAAGCTGGAATCCTTCATGTAGGTTAAGACAAAGTGAAAAGATTATTTGGAAAACAGATGTAAGCTCCTTAGCATTCACCCAGCATTATGTTATTCCCTTTAAAAGAAAAGGAGAGAAATGAGAAATTCTGCCAAAAGGAATACTTTTGGAGAGCTTCATTTGTGTGCTTTGCAAAGGCCTGTAATCTTTGTCTTAGACCATTGTGGGTCATCTAGAGAAAGTAACTTGGACTAATCCAATTTGTTATACTAAGCCAGTGGAAACTGATTAAAAATGGAATGTATTGTGTTTGCAAAAGGTGAGGAAAATAAATTTAAGAAAATAAAACATTTTTAATTTCTTTCTCACCTTTTTTATAGACAATTATTATTCCTGTATCAAGAGATCCTTTCTGCACCTGTTATGGGGACACTGAATCAAATTTCGGTTGTGATGGCGGTCAGTATCACTGTGTAAATTATAAGTATCTGTAGTTACAGACTGCTGCAGATGGGCAGAGTGCACCCCACTCAAAAGAGAGAAGCAGCTATGTTTTATTGACACAGAATAATAATTTGACAGAGTTTGATGGGTCTGATGGGAATTAACAAAGTTTTAACAGTGTTCTGACAAGGTTCAGCAAGTTTGATGCCAAGGTTTTCCTTAATAACTACACGTGGAAGAAGCATGAAAAGGAAAACTGAGTCAGAATAACTCAGAGAGGGATGAGAGGAACAAAGAGGGCCCTCCTGTGGAGACATGAGGTTTAGAGTGGATCCTTTCTTGGAATTCCCTTTTAGAGCCTATGTGTGGCTGTATCCAGTCTTTGTCTCAGACTTGGTCAACAGTTCATGCCTAATAGAATTATTCCTACAATGTTTGTAGTATGAGTAGCTGCATGGATTAGTAATTCTTCACAGCAAGAATTCAGCATGCTTTCAGTCACTAACTGCAGACCACTGGTAAGGGGTCTCTCAACCTTTTCTAAGGAAGGTTCCCTTAATTTCCAGTATGGAATCTCTAAACTTGAGAGGAATCCCTGCTCAGAGTCACCTGCCATGCAGGCCAGTGTCATACAGTCTGGCATTCAGGGACTGCTCAGACTGGGCCCATCCTGATTTTAATATTTAAAGGGTGAAGTAGTTGGCTCCTTATCAATCATACAGGCAAGACATTTGATTTACTGCTGACAGCTCTTTCTATACTTTGGTTATCTTGTACTTTTGGGTTTCGAAAACACCTTTTGAAATATTTTTCAAGACACTTTCACTCCCTTGTATATGAGCCAGGGACTTTCCAGCTTGCAAGTTCATCTCAAGGATGTGAGGCCTGTTGCTTCTTGGTCAGTCTGGACCAAAGTACGGCTAGGGGTCATTGGATTCATCACACATCTGAGTTACATCTCCCTAAGAAGTGTTTTGTTTGAGGATCAAGGATAAGTAAAAAATATTTCATTTAAAGCAGACTTTTATTTTTGTGCATTAGTGGTATAGAAGGACAACTTAAGTCCTTTATTCTTTTGATGAAATGGCCTTTTGAGATGGTGAACCTATCTGTGCAATGCAATGGACTCCATTGGTAAGGTTCACAAGGAGAGAAGAAGGTGCAGAGTTCTGCAGCTTTGTTTTGGGTTTTTGTTTTTTATCTTTGGCTTGCTTATGAATGTATCTTTAGCTAGAAATGAGATTACACTATGACAAATGCCTGAGCTAATTTTAGTTTTCTCTTTAAAACACAGGATAAAGTGTTTGCTTAACTATTCCCTTGCATGCTTTTCAAAGGCAAAGTCACTGTTGTACCAGAATTTAAGTTACACTTAATACCAAACACTTGATTTATTTTTTTATTGTTACTTTTAGATACCATTTTACGAATCAGGAATATGTCAAGCCTATGTAGAGAGACATGGAGCTACTGTAAGTGCTTAAACATGACATAGTTCTTTAGACTGTTACACTTGTCCTCAGTTGCTGTTGCCAGAGATGAGTATTTTTCATAGACCATGCAGTTTGCACTGCAGAAGCCGAGTTTCAGGGTTAATAAGTCTGCCTCATACACAAAATGTGTCCTGTGAATTGTGGCATGGTAAATGTACTTTGTCAGACCCAGTAGTTTTAAGAAGTTTGTGAGCAATACCTCTAGATTTCTCTGCTGCAGTGGCATCCTGCTCCTGCTCAGAGGCATTGGGGACTGACCTTGAGACAACCTTTGGGGCACAGATCTGCAGCTCTCTTGCTGGTATTATCCCCTTCATCTGGTGGGAATGTTCAGGCAGCTGAACTGTCTCCCCATTCACCTTTGGGTTTTCCCAGTCTGTACAGGGCAGTTTCAGGGAAACAAAACTAAAGCATAGAGAAGAAATGGAACCCCTGAGCTTAACAGCTGATATATTTTTAGACCATTATGCATATGATTTACTGTCTTCTAGTGTGCAACATCTATGGGGTTTATGAATGTATGTGTGGATGCACTAAAATTGCTGAGTCAGAAGACTGATTGTAACCAAAGCCAGTAGCTCTCATACTTCATTTGCACAGCCAGCTGGGTGTATTTTAATTTGTTCCAGGAAGCACAAATGCATATGCAGATTAGTAAGACATACACTGTTCAAATATGCTTACCTTCCAGAACTGCTTTATGTTGATATGTGTAGGTGACCTGTCACAGCTAGGTTTTCCAACAGCAAGCAGTTTCTTGCAGGATTCATTTAGAAACATCCTTCTGGAGGTGTATTATTTAACTCTTTTTAATCTACTGTAGTTAGTTTCTTGACTAATGCTGATGGTCAAGAGAAAACTCTGCAGGACAGGCAGGTAAGTAGAGCAGTTGAATGAGCAAAGCTACATTTACCTACTGTGATTGACAGAAAATGTCTTGGTCTTGACTCTGACAGCAGAGGTAATGTCAGCTTTGGATGTCGTGCCTGTTGTCTGGAGGGAGTTGCGTATCTAGTAAAGTACTCCAGAGGGTTCAATTAATCTTTTCCCCAAGTCTATTATCAGCCCTGTGAAAGCATTCTAGGAACTGTCGTGTACCTCACTTTAATGGCGCGTGAAATCCAAATGCCTACATCAAATATTGTGCTACCTTCCTCTTGTAGCTAAGTAGATTAAAGCTAAGCACGTGTGGCACATACTAGGATTTGGCTCCAAGATGAAGTAGCAGGATATTTGCTTAAATTTTGACTGAAGCCTTTAAAAAAATCTATTAAATTATTAATAATGTATGTTTCTTTTTGCTGCTGTTGTTATTAGCTGGAAGCACCACAAACAGTTACTCCAGCCCTTCTCCAAACCTGCCTCTCCTACACGCTTACAGCCAGGCTTGCACCCAGGTGGAACAAGGCTGGTCATCTCTTGGTACAAGGTACTTATCTGACTCACTTGGGTCAGGAATCAAGCCTTTAGTTTTCAGTTCTTTATTGTAGCATTCATTTCCCATCATTTAAATTCCATAATAATTTCATTCATTATAATAAATTGTTTCCTTCCTTTATCCTATTATTTTTTTCTTTATTTGCACTTTTATTGCTGTTATCCAAATTGAATGATGCAAGTTAATATTCTGAATGGACATGCCATTCACCTTTTCATCTTCCTTATTTTTGTAGTTGATCAAATAATTATGTCAACTGAATGCAATGTACCAGATGAAACCAAATATTAGCGAATGTCTTCTAAAAATTTGGCCTGTTTTTCGGATTCATGCTTTCAGCAGTGACACTTCTGCACATGATTTGTAGGCTCTTCTAAACAGAAGTTGTTTTCTGTCAGACCCTCTCCTTCTACCAGGCTCTGTCTTTTTTGGATCATAGTTGCTTTGCCTGACATCTCTGCTAACTCCTGTGTAGTATAAATGTGAGTTACCAAAGTATAAAAACCTGTAGTAATAATTAGAGCATAGCTCATGATAATTAGAGAAATTGTATACATTATTTCAAGTATGTGCTGAGAAAAGTGTGCACGTTGTTATCTTATTTCCAGCCATAATAACAGTATCCTATTCTCAATATCTTCAGAACATGTGTCTCAGAATGAAATCAGCTGATTCAGAAGTAGCAGCTGGAAGTAAAGGGTTAGGAGGAAAAAGTGATGTATAGATTGCTGCCCACTTATATACTTTTACATATCTCTCTCATAGAATATGTTAATGTATCAGTGAAAAGTTAATTGATAGATGGGATTTTCTCTCCTTAAAAGGAACTCACCTTTCAGCATTTGTGATAGACACAAAAAACCCTGTGATTTCTCCTTCTTTTTTTTTCACATAAAGACTTTAGACATATGGTTTAGAAAATAATGTCTGTCTATTCTATTTATTAAGGGAAAGACTTTTTGTCTCATTCAGGAAGGCAAAATGCTGTTGGTAAGTACAATTTTCTGTTAATTGTAAAGTTGAGAGAGCAAGGGAAAGTTAAGCACTTTCATACTGCCACAATCCTGGTATTACCAGCACGGGGTCTTTGGTTTCCATTCTGAAATAACTTCTGTCAAAATACACTTGGTGGGAGGTGATATTCTGTCTGTAATAGTTGTCAGCTCAACTGAACCTTTGAAAAATTAGTCACAAAGAAGATGGTTTTTTGTACTATTAATCTACAGCCTTAGATTGACATTTGCCATTTTAAAGTTATAATTATTGCAATTAAATGCACTTGCCTTAAATTATGAGTCTTGCAAGTGATGTGAAAGTTCCATAATACTAGGCAGGAAAATGAGCTGTAGTGCCTGTCCAGTATGTACTCTTTGCTTTTCACAAAAGTGAAATCACAAAGCATGCTGGTTAGCTATTTATTGCAAAAATTACAAAGTAATATTTTTATTCCAGTATAAAAGTTAAAGATTATATTTGGGGAAATTCAAGCCTAAATTTGTAGCAGAGATACATATTGAGGAACTCAGACCTGAGTGAAATTTCTGGAGATGATTCCATAAATGCTTGCCTTGCTTATTTAGTCTTTCCTATTGACAGCTCCTGGTTGGAAAATACTGGGCTGAATGACTCAGTGCTACAAATGGTTATATGAACTACATTTGCTTTGAAAATGGGTGTTTATTTGTCAAGGATATGAGTATCAAGCACACAGTTGCACAGCTAGCCTTGAGTTTGTGAGTTACTGTATGACAGTAATTCATTATTATTTCTATTTTTCACAGTTAAAATACACCTAATTTTAATTTCTGTGCTGAGAAAGTCTAGCTTTTGATTTTCAAACACAGCATTTTGACAAACAATTACCTTAAATAAATATTTCGGTTAGCTTTCTGCCAAAGAGATGAGCTGTAATTCAAAACAGGGCATTGTGCTTTTTTTCCCAATTTAGTTATAGACCTCAATGTGTCAGAGAGACAGCTTTGCATCAGTGTGGAGCCTTGCTCAATTCGGCTGCCACCTCCCGAGGTATAAGCCAGTTTATGACTGTGTTTATTTTATTAATCTTAATCTTTTCTGTTAGGTGACTTTCAGTGAACATGATGGTATAGAAGTACTTATTTCTGATTGCATTGAGACATTAACCATATTGACTGTCTGCAGAGATTATAAAAGCATAACATCCATACTGTATCTATATTGATGCATTCTAGAAAGCATTGTAAAACTGAGATTCAAGGCTAAGAGAGCTTTCAAAATTGCTAACAGAATATAGCAGTGAAGTGTCTTTGTGACTCTAGATTTCCTTCTAGCAGTGTTCTCTAGAAAGCTTTCAGTCACACTGTCATGCTTAGACAGTTTTGAGTAACAGAGCAACTACAGGTGAGTTGTTTGCCCATGTTCAACGTCCCTTTATATGGTTATTATGGAATCCGCTTAATTTCTATGCAGCTTCCAAAATACTGGAACAGCCAGGACATGCTGCTTTTAAGCTTAATTTATACATCGTTTAAGAAATCATGGTTGAGATTGAAAATTTATTATCCTTTTTGACAGCCATGTCACCTGTGGTGAATATGTCCATATATGCAGGCCATATATGTCAGGCTTGCTGGTCTCTTCTAAAATAAATATTTGTGATCCAAGCTCTTCTTTGTTGATATAGAAGAATAGGATTTCTTCTGAGACCTGCTTGGGACAGCATAAACATTAAAGCTATAAGAAGCCAGTTCCCAAATGATATAGACCAATGATGGAAAAGATCATGATGTGGCTTTATTACCAGTTTGATCCTTTCTGTTTTTAGAAAACAGATTTTCTTCTCAGTAAATAAATAGATTATAGAAAGATAAAATGTTTCTCAAATCTCAGTCTTGGATTGTCCCCTACAGTCAAATTCTGACATTGTGAAAAGGTGTGGTGTTTTTTGACTTATCAGAGGATGAAACTGCATATCCCGTTAATTCTCTTCCTTGGATATTTGCACATGCTTAGGCAAAGTGACACACACAGTTACTAGAATGGATATCTAATTTGAACATTTAAAACATGTATATGGTAGTGAGACAGCTCTTACTCTGAGCTCTCACTTCTCAGTTTGAGAAATTCCTTCCATACTCTTATTAAACCATTTCAAATAAAGTTTAAATCTCTCTGATTTCAAGGAACTTTAAACCTTTTATTGCATGGCTTGTGCAAGTATAGGTTCTAACATAATATAGTGATTTGTTGAAGGGAATACCTTCTAAAATAATCAGTCTGAGAGCTGATGAAAGAATAATAATATACCAAGTTTCAGTGTATCATGATACGCAAATTATTTTTGAAAATTTAAAATTTTACTGCTGTAGAAGTGTTTGCAAATAAACTTTATTTTCTGTTTTAAGCTGGGAGACTTTGATATTTCATCAAACACTGTAAAGCTGTTTGACAGCAACGAAAATACAGTTATTCAGCAACATTCCATATTAAGTAACTGGTGCTATGTTTTGCCAAGGTAGGAATCTGTTCACATTTCAACAGAAATAAACATTTCTCGGAATGTTTGCCCCACATATCGTGAATTTGCTACTAGTGGTACAAACACTTCTGTTTTACAGTCTGTTTTAAATTCAGGAATTTGTTCTTGTTGTTGTTTTTATTCTCTGATTGTTAAAGAAAATAAAAAAAATAATCAGCAAATCATAAATTATACATTTAAATACTGTTTCAATTTTACTTATCTTGGTGCTGCTTATATGGTATGTGAGAGCATCAGTTTTTCTCAAATACAATTTTAGCAGAAAGTCAATTTAAAGAAAAAGCATTTTCACCTTTGCCATGATCTACCTCCATTTTTACCTAAGATTTTTCATCATTAAATAAAAGAGAAGTAATGATGATATTTGCTATTGTTCTATGTTCACTGCTAGTGAGTGCTGAAGAGAAATGGCACTCGAGTTGTCACATTCTTTATCATACTTCAGGAAATATTGGTATTGTTATATCCTAAACTTATTTGCTAAAGGTATTAGTCCTCAAAACATAAAAATAATCTGTAAATACTTTGAATGACAAAAAAAAGATTTTTTTCCCCAAAAGAGCAGTATATTTTCAACTGGATTTTATGACACCCTTTCTAAGCATCCCTTCTTTACCTGTGCACAGCATGAAAATGGGTCAGATCATAAACATCAGCCACATAATTCCTCCAGAATCTCCCTTCCGTTCCTATAAGGATTTCCAGATGCACTGGAAGAGTCTGGTGAGAAACACATACACTGCTTTCAATTTCCCTCCTTTTTTTTGTGCCTATTGAGTTTGTCCTTGTAATACCGGTTTGTATTTGGTTTATCTAAGTATGGATATATTCTTCCTGAGGATCTTGAAGAGACAAAAATATACTTGAGCATTTACTTCAGACCAATAGGGGAAAGGTTCTTCACGTATCCTTTCAGAATATAGTTGTTGCATTCCTCTTCTACACTTCTAGCAAAGCTATGTTTTTCGTTTTTGAGTGTGCCATATTTTCTTATTTCATTATTTCATAGTAGTCAGTAGAGGAGTGTTTTACTAGACAAATTGAAGCAAAAATTTAGTCAAGTCTCTGTCCCAGTATTGAATAATAGGAAGTCAAATAGAACAATTTGCTTCACGGCTTCATGAATGTGATGATACCACTTTAAATGTGATGTAAAAAAGGTGGTGTAAAAGAAAGTTAAATTGTGCAAAAATGTGTCCAAATAAGGTTGCTTTTAAAGTGAATTTTCCTGCCAGGAAAGACTAGCCTAAGGTTTTTTAATTACTCAGATTACAACTGAGTAATCTTTGCTGTTATAGGTTAGTGTGGTATAATTGTGTTGAAGTCTTGTAACTTTATAAACTTTATTTATAGGCCCATAAGGAATTAAGTGCTTTTGTTCACCTTTTTAGAAAACATTTAGACAAACTCATGTTTTTTTCTCAACAAGCATGATTAATAATCATAGAAATGTAAAGAAACTTGTTATATATGCCTGAACACTTACTCAGGTACCCTTTAAGTTGCATCCGAAGTCAGCCAGTGCAGTATTTCCCCAGAACAGATGCAGAAAGTGTAGTGAACTCTTTTCTTTCTGACATGAAGAACAATTTTTCACAGCTGTGTGGATTTCCAGTAAAGATGACAAGTAAAGCACTTTATGCTACAAAGGAACTCTCCAGGTCTTCAATGCATGTAAGGCTTTTTTTATAAACATTAATGGCACATGCTTTTTCATTGTATGAAGTGGTCTTTATCATATTAGGAGTCCAGTAAGAGCATATAAATATGCTTTTCACAACAAATTATCTGTCCTGTAACTTTTAATTAATGTGTAAGATACAATATTTGCCATTGAGAAATTATTATTCACATTATAAATGCATAAAAAATGGACTTGATGTTAATTAGTTGCTATCAGTATTTGCGATTTTCTAGTTTTTTTTTAACAATTGGATATCCAGAACTTTCTCAAATCTCTTCCATAATAATAATAAAACCAGTCATAATAACAACAATAATAACAGTAACATTATTACTATTGTTAATATTACAAGGGCATGTAATGACAGGACAAGGAGGAAGGGCTTTAAACTGGTAGATTTAGGTTAGATATTAGGAGGAAATTTTTTCTGTGAGCATGGTGAGGCGCTGAAACAGGTTGCCCAAAGATGTGGATTTTCCACCCCAGAAGTGTTCAAGGCCGGTCTGGGTGGGGCTTTGAGCAACCTGGTCTGGTGAAAGCTGTCCATGCTCATGGCAGTGGGGCTAGAACTGGATGATCTGTCAGGTCCCTTCCAACCCAAACCATTCATGATTATATCATTATTATTATTATTACTAGCAGTAAGAGTAGTATTACAATTTATTTAAAAATAAAAAGAGGACTGTGGACATAAGCATTTCAAAACACTCAAGCTATAAGATTTACTCTATGTCTTTTGATGGAAAGGAAGCAAGTAACCAAAACTCCTATAATTTGAGGTTGAGACAAAGGCTTGAGGGTCAAATTTATTTGGTAGTAGTGTGTGAAGGAAGTAATGAAGTAATTCTGAACAAAGAATAGTGACAGAAGTTGCAGAGGTTCTAAAATACTATAATTCTCTTTCAGAAAGCAGTTCCTGTTTATGTCTCTCCAGTGATCAAAGCTAGAATGGGTCCTCTGTGTCATCTGCAGTTTTTATAGACAACCAAACTGTCATTTGCTCAGAATGCAGATGCTCTTAGAAGTCTTAAGAGATGAGGTGCCCTGTCAGTCAAATCTTCTGCAGAACCCCTCAAAAGGGGTAGACATTATCCAGTTGGAAAGCACTAAACCAAGCTAATTACTGTAATTTAAATATTCCCTTCTGAGAAATATGATATTCTAGCATAGTTTGTAAACAAAGAACTCAGTTTAAAAAAAACCCCTTAATTTATAATGATAACTAATATTGTTTTAAAATATAGTCATTCTATACACAAAATTGTATGCGTATATATTGTGATGTGTATTAGGTTGATATCACATAGCGATGCATTAGGTGGCACTATCAGATCGTTAAATCCAGTTTATTCAGTTTAGCAGCTCTTGATGTGTTGCAGGAAATAAACCCAAAGCATAAGAAATTGGATAGTGAGATGGTTTGTGTAGTGTGTCTAACACAGGCACCTCCAAGAAAACCAGCTTTGCTTGGAATTCCTTCACCGTGCAGTATGGAAAACAGCCACTGGATGGAGCGTTTGATCAAAGAGCCAGGAACACACAGTTTTTCGAGTAGCGGTATGAGTACAGGAGGGGTTGGCATTGGAGCAACAGAGAAATCACTGAGCAGTAAGCAAATACCAGACGCACCAGAGTTACCAACTGCAAAATCTTTAGGAACACCTGTAAACTCAGCCTGTGAATCCACACCCCCAAAAGTCAGCAAAATTATACCAATTTTCAAAGGAAAGTTGATGCAAATGAATGGAAAGATCACAAATCAAACAGACAGGAAGAAAAAGGAAAATGCTGAAAGGCATTCACCAATAAAAAGTGTGGCTATTTCATCTTCTATGCTGTCCATGCACAAATCCAGCATAACTCAGATTTTCAAACACATTCAAAATATGCCAATCAAAACTCCTACTGACAGCAGTGTGCTTCAGTTAAAGAACACAAAGACACACACAAAACATGGTACACCCATATTCCGATGGAAAACCCAGTCTAGTGGACAAATTGCTAATTCTGATTTTTCTGAAAACTCAGCTTCAGGAGGGAATCCAAGTGAAGTCAATCAAAAAAAGGCAAATTCTCCGTTCTTTCTTAAGAATGTTGGGCCAGTGCTTCAGAAATCAAACACCAGTCCATGTCTGAACACACATGAATCTCCTACTTCCAGTGCAAGAAGGGGGAAAAAGTTTGCAAGTCAAAATACTACCCAATTTCTTGAGAAACAACACCAGTCAAAAGACGTGCATTTGCAGATTTGTAAATTGGACAATGAAATGACAAATCCCAGTTCGTCACTGCAACAAACAAAGAGATCAAATAAAGGAACTGAGTTAAATATTCATGAATCTGTCTTCAAAGATACAGTGTGCATGGCCAAAAGTGAAGAAAACAAAGCAGCATGCCACTCTAAGGACTGTACTGCTCAGACAACCAGTCATCATTCCAAGCCTGACTTTGAACAGGTACAGTAAAGAACAGGGCTCCTTCTTGCTGCTTCTCACAAATTCAAAAAACAACGTTAAGCAATAAAGAGCATGACTTTAATCATGTTCTACCATCATTCTCAATATAGTTTTCTAAAATTCTACCATATAACTTAATGTATTCAGTTGCTGCTTTTTTCTCGGGGAAAAAAGGGAAAGATGATTTACTGTGTTTTGTGAAGTAAACACTTCTTTAATTTGGGTCATTTATGATGGGGTAATTAGTTTAACTTTGTTTTAGACAGTATATCCAGATCTGTGTGGGGTTAATATTGTGACATTTTTTTGGTGTTCAGTCTCTCTGAACATAAACCATATTAACATAAACATAAAATCATATCCATTAATATGATTCCTTCCTCCTGGAAGGAATCTCAAACCTCATCGATTGTGTAGTGCTGACAACACTTGTGTGCAAAGCATTGTGCTGTTAGACAAACATGGAAGTTTTGCAAATAAAAGTTTAATTACAATTTCACAAAAAGCACAAGTCGCAACAGGAAAAAATCCCACTGGACTTAAGGGAAAAAATCTTCAGTGTGAGAACAGCTAGTCAGCTACTAGAACAAGTTGCAGAGGGAGGTTTGTGGGTTTGTAAGTCTTCCATATTCTCAGAACTTGACTGAATGGGGATCTAAACAAGGTGATCTATAGTTGAAGTTAGGTCTGTTTTGAGTAAAATTAAGTGACAGCTAGAAGTACTTTACCACCTAATTTTTCTGTGATTCTCCCTGCATTTCATCTAAATAAATAGTTGAGCTGATTTCAGTGCAATTTTTATGAGGATGATATTCCATATATTGGGTACATGGATGAAATGTCTTGGGCTTACCATGTTTTTCATCTATACAATGTAATTTGGTGGGTTATCAGAGCTTTGTGTGATGAGGGCATCTTTTGAAAAAGCAGGTAATTTTAAAAGTTAGAGATCTTGTTCAAAATGTTGTGGGGTGTTTTTCTAATGAAGGTATAAACTTATATACTTCAAGATGATTACAGGGAACAAGTATCTGACATGTGAAACACTGACCTCAAAACCAACTTTGCCAGTCAAGGAAGACAACATGGAAGCATCTGTAAAGAAAGGTTTTGCCAGAAGAAGACAGGTAAACACACACACACACATGCACACACAAATACATTCTTTAACCCAGTCCAGAAGGACCTGAATTAAGAGATAAAAAAGATACTTAAAAAGTTTTAGTATGTTCCAATTAAAATGGGCAGGCTAGGAAATCTTACTGACCTGTCTGGATAAAATTAACCTTTACCAGGATAAAATTAACAGTAACCATGACATACGTATGGGTATGATACTGGCACTTGAAGAGTTAATTTTAAATGTTTGTTTCCAGCAAGAGATGCTACTGAAGTGTTTAATGATGTTACTGTTTTGGAAGCAGATTTTCTGATTCTATAGAAAAGTTCTATCCTGCCCAATGTATCTCTGGGCATTCTCAGTGGCTCTCTGGGTTTTTCATCTCAAGGACTTTAGCAACATTCTGTAGAAATGACTTTTTGTTTTGTTGTGTTTTTAAAGCCAAATACAAGACAATTCTGGATGTTTTAACTGTAATTAAAAGAACACAGTCTGTGCTCTCTATGCAGATCAGAAAAGGCCAGTGCAGCAACCCCAGGGGCCTGCTTCAGGAACACACTCATACCCCGGAGCTCAAGCTGCAGAAGGGAAGAGAGAAGTTTGTGTGGGAAGCGCCAGCCCAGCTGCTCTGAGCTGGCCCCATCCAACTGCAGCTGGGAAAGGCCCTTCCACAGGGCCACAACCGAGTCACTGTTTACAGGCCCAGAACTGCAGTGCTGCAGCAGTAGAGCCACTCTCACAAAGAAAAGAAAACCAGCAACTAAAAATAGCTGTTTATAAGAATAACAACCCCAGGGGTCTGGGTGTCGAGGGGGGACTTCCACCACAATACGAATTAATGAAGTCCTTAGTCTGCCACTGGGAATGACTCATACAACAGGGCTTGTGAGCATGGAGAACTTGTAGCTGGTCTGGCAGCACTGCTGGAATGGGGAAGGGGCACTGCCCTGTCCTAGTCAGGAGTCACAAGTGCCCCATGTATTCCTCACTTTCCAGGCAGGCTGTGAGTGGCACAGGTACCTGCCTGAGCCTTGCAAGCTACTTTTGGGAAGTGTCAGGACACAGCAATTTCTCACTGCCACACTGCCACTGCAGTGCTGCCACTGCTGGACTCAAGAGTCATGCATGCACAGCTCTCAGGAAGTCTCATTGGTGTGTCAGGAATAGGAAAGGGACTTGTCTTTTAACTGGGGTAGGGATGGACTCTGTGATGCTTATTAGGCTGATTCCTTCTGTGCTGGGATTTAAATATAATGGTGCTAACTGGGGACACTGCTAAGCACATCCCTGAAGAGTAAGCCTTTGTCATTACTGATCATCAGAAATGATAGTCAGTTTTGAAAGTAAAGGGTATTTTCAAAGTAGCTGTGATCCTAATTATTTAGCCTCTGTACTTATAAACATACTTTAAATTATTTATGTTGGGAAACAGAAACTTTAATTAATTACTTCTTATTCAAGTAATTTCTTATTTCATTTCTTATTTCACTCGGAAACAAGTTTTTTAGTTGAACTTTAAGCTTAGTATTGCTGCTTCGTTTGCTTTATTGGTTTTTACCCTTTTCTGTTTGTCTTGATTTTGTAAGCAGAAAGAAGAAGGTTATTCAAAGTTAAAGAGAGCCAAAAGAAGTAAAACTTCTACTTAAGGTGTTCTGGAGTATTGAAAGAAAATTCTGGGTATGTTTATAACAATTTTAAAATATTTTCTTTCATTAAAATAATATAGCATGTCTGTAGTAGTTCCTATGCTTTTGGATCATGATGGTGTAATAAGCTGTCTACAAAGGTCACTTTACTAAAGAAATGGCTTCTAGAGCAAACTGATGAGGTAACTGATGCAAAGGATACTAGCAAATAAAGCATTGTGCTTTTTTGTGAAGCAAGCAATGTTAAAAAAAAGGCATTTTGTGCTTAATAGGACTTAGAATTTGGCATAAATTTGCGCTTTGATTGGCTCATTTTTCTCTCAGACTAAAATAAGCCTGGTTTTGGGCTTCAAAGTTTAACTTGAGTCGGAGATGAAGTTAAAACCAAAACCCATTAAAGTGTAGCTGTGTATATCATTTGATATCACTACAAGAAATATGGCTAAATGCCCTTGTGTTTCTGAGATCTAATCACAGGACAAAATTGTCTGTCATAAAAACTGAATAAATTTAGTTTTGTGACAAGATATTTCAACCCACACTGAGTGGTTGTCAATAATAGTCTTGCAGGATAAAACAAGCTTGTCCTTTGAACATTCCTTTGAATGTCAAGAATACAGTATTAGGATATAGTACAAGAAGCTCACCAGGTTTAAGGACTGAATGCCTATCACAAGTTTTCAGTAGTAAAACTTGCAGGAAATAGTAGCCAGTTAACTGTTTCAGAGATAAATAGAAGTACATTTATTCAAATGAAAATATTGAGGTAAGCAAGGTGGTCACACACACAAAACAGCACAAAAAATGTGTGTTATACAAAGCAAATAGAAAAACAGAGCAAGAAAGACACAAAATAAAAACTGTGCATCTTTTAACCTGGCTTTTAGCTTCAATAGAAGTGATAACAAGTAGCCAAATGTGCATTTCGTCTCAGAGATGCATTTTATATCCTTCCTTATTGAGATATATTTTCTCCAGTGAACAAATATATCAGTTGTCTGCTTTTCCCAAAGAAAGTCTCTGGTGTGGATGGAAGCTTTCCATCTCTGGCCTTCACACTTTGGTATTCAGCATATTCTGTCCCTGGGTTTAGCATTTCATCTCTCCTGCTTCAAGCCAGGCAGTTCAGGCATGGTCATTCTCCAGAGGGAGATCTAGTGATCAGCACAGACATCCACAGGTCCAAAGTCTGTGACTTTCACTGAGGACTAATGAACAGAAGTGGTGTCTCTGGAAATGGTCAGAACATTACATTTTTTTAATCTGATTTTTTTTTCTTATTTGTAAGTTAAATGCCCCAGCATCAAGTTGGTCATGGTAGACAACACTTAAACCCCAGAGAGAAAATATTGTCTTCTATACAGTGTTTAAAATATGATTTCCAAGAATCCCACTGGTAAGGGCTTTTCATTGGTGTTGATGATTTAAAAAGAAAACTGGAGCTAAAACAACTTCTGCTATTGGATTCTTGCCTACAATTTTAATCCTGAAAAGCTGGGCTCTAAATTCCTTTATTATGTATTACTACACATGCATTCAGAGTGCACGTTTTCATTTGAACACTTGGGAATTACTTGTGAGTTTTCAAATTTACTGTGTAGCAAGATTTATGTGTGAGAAGTCCTTACATTGGAATTCAATGATGTAGTCAGCAGGAAAGACTTTGTTCTATAATTCATGACAGAAAAAACACATTTTTAAAAATTATCTTGCAGAAAGGGTTAGTTTTTATTACTTATGTGCCAAGTTGCACAGCCTCTTGACTTGTCTAGGAAATCACAGCATAATCCTATTTTTTCTTTGTTTTGTTGAAGTATGTTAATAAAGCAATGTGAGAGAAGTATTTAACATTTTAAGAAGCTGAACATTTGATTCCAATACTAAGTCTCCATGCTTTGTTCTTTATTAATGGAAGTCACCCTATCATTTTCAAGGTCAAAAACTACTGTGAAAGGGAAATTTGTTTTCTAAGCAAATCAGAAGAGCAGAGCTTACAAAGGAACAGCATATACCACTACAGAAAGGTGTTTTAAAATAAGCATTTACAGCATTGCAAATGTTGGTGGGAGAACAGACATGTTAAAAATGGCAGCACTGAAGCTTCCAAGCTTTTTCCACTGATCTGCAAAACTCTTCCAGTTGTTCTGCTCCTGTGTTGTAGTGAGATACTGACCTTTGGTTTCAGTTGACAGATTTCATTTAGCAAATGAGAAGATACAAATTAATCACAGACAATAACAATAGTAGGATTTCACCTGAAAGTATTTGCTGCTATTACTGTAAGGATATTGTGTGAATGCAGGAGTAAGGTAAGAGGTCCACACAACCAG
Source organism: Certhia americana (assembly GCA_018697195.1). Classification (NCBI taxonomy): domain Eukaryota; kingdom Metazoa; phylum Chordata; class Aves; order Passeriformes; family Certhiidae; genus Certhia; species Certhia americana. Next base: position 95,364,123 of record CM031858.1, on the reverse strand, counting down.
AATTATGTAAGAAGTTCTCAGCAGTTTTGGGCTGAGATCTATTGGATTGTTTCTTCCAAACCATGCATATGTCAAGCCAATATTTAGGAATTTATCTTATAATTTAAAGGCTATTCTACAGAAATGTCAACAAAGCTATCTTTCAAATGCTTTCTTCATGAGAAATAGTAGGCAAAAATAATATCTTTCATATGTAGTGAAAATATTTGGTTTAGTTTAAAAAAATATTCTGAAAATGTTCAATCTTTCAGTGAAAAAGCAATTTCTTTTATGATGGGGGAAAATATCCTAATCAAATCTAGTAGCAGAAATAACTTTTGGACTGTGTACATCAGTACTTTGCTGATACCTAAGTACTTAAGACATACCCCCAAAAAGAGTTGCTATTGTAGTATCTTTTTCTGTGATCCTATCCATTTTCCATTGCTGCGGGATTGTTTCAGGTTAGGACTTAATTTATTGCATGGTTGACCATTTATAAATGCTAAAGAATGGTATCTTAACATTCCATCTCTCACTTTCTTGTAGAGCTAAGAATGTGGTTTGGCTGCCTGACCTCAGCCAGAGGGTAAGAAGGTTTGAATAGACTTCTGCAACAGAAGTTCCTTCCAACACCACAAATGACTGTGATATTTTTGAGGGCTTTAAATTTTAAAAGCCCAGATCTAAGAGGATAAACCTGTGCATAATATCACATATTTAAGATGGGGAGAATTCTTTCTTGTTCTGTATGAAAATGCAGACATTTAATTTGAATGCCCTGAACCCAAACTTTGTAAACAAAATGCAAATATGGATTTGGGAATAGAGCAATATTTTTTTTCCTTCATATTATCCGTAGAGTTCTCAGTTGTCTTTTGTTTTCTTCTATGATGCAAACTCTTTCTATGTTTTCTTCCATTCAGGTTCCCAAGAGGGCAGTAACCTACTTGAGAATCTCTGAACTTTGTGTACTTTGCTGTTTGTCATTGGTAGCTGTTTCTGGATGAAAATTTGAGGGTTCAATCCAGTCATGTGAATCCATGTATCATCAACTTCTTCAGACAGTTCAGGTTAATAAGCCTCTAATGCATCTGAAAATTTAACTAAATTGTTTAGTTTTTGAATCACATTATGTATGTCCTGCTACTTGCTTACATAGTTAATCATTCTTCCAAATTATTTTGTTGGTTTTAGTCGGGTTTTAAAGATAAAATATTTAATTCTTTGTTACAATGTCTGGGCCAGTTTGATTCATCAGTAAAAATTCCCAAATAAGTTTTCCTTGTCAAGTCAAATGATTGGAAAATAAACAATTTTATTTCTATGGGAGTAATTTAAAGGCTGGATTTGATTCAAGCTTCATTAATTCTTGTTTTAAGTTTTGATGGCTTTTCAGTATGAAACTACTCTGTAAAAGATTATTTTAAGTTTGATTGACAACCCCATTCTTCAGGAGTTTATAGAGAACCTGCAGTTGCCGTTCGAGTAATTTTGTTGCCATGAGTGTGACTTCAGTTACCCACTTCAACGTGCAGATACAAATATATACACTAATACAAGATTGTTGCCTCATAATCACTGCTTTGAAGTGAATATTACTGTGTTATCTGAAAAATAAGAATCAAATGTCACACTTGCTCCTGAACTCAAATGTTACAGAATTGTAGTGTAACACTTGTTTTGGACATATATTTGCAAATCTTAGAAAAAAAAAAAAAAAAAGAAAATTTGCAAATTTTCTAAAGGAATTGATAAAAATGGGACTTCATTCCCTTCATGAAACCTTTTTTTTTAAGGTTTATATTGCAATTGCTATATTTCCCTTCATTTTTCCAAGCTGGATTTTGTCCTACTACTATAACAACTTTTGTTTTGTTTTGTTTTTTGTTTTGTTTTGTTTCTCTTGAATGGTGACTGTCAACATAGCTCTAATTTCATGGTGCCTGTGTTTAAAAGGAAGTGAGCTCTTCAACAACATGTCATTTTCTCATAAATAATAACAATAAAATTTAAAAAATTCTAAGAAAAATAATAAAAGGCGTTAGTTATATGCTCAGCAAGAAATCAAATTGTATTTACATTTTGTCTGGAAGCTGGTATACAAGGGTACTTTTCAAGTGCTGTGGTTTAGTTACCTTTCATAGGTTCGACTGTGTGTAACTGATCTTGCTCTTGTCTTATATAGAAAAGCCTATAGAGTAGTTGAACTTCTATCATGCTATGTAAATTAGTGTTTTGCCTGATCTGTTTCCTCTTGCTGTTTTTTAAATACTTCTGGTTGCCAACATTTGTCTTGTATTATCACAGAAGTAATTTTGCACTATTTTTGCATTTTTAAATGTTTACTTCCTTTTGTGTTATCTGTTATAAAACTTAAAATACAGAAAAATTTATTTATCTCATCTCCAATGTGTTCCAGTTAAATAAACTGTTGGGTTACTCATCTGTGCTAAATTGCCAGCTGCTTTCTGGTCTAAACTGTGGGGGAGAACCCTGTTACTCCACTCCACCCAACCCACCCACTCCTTGTAAATGCATGGGAAGGTGTTGATAGTGAGTGGAACCACGCTGGGTGCAGGAGTGGTGGTGGTGGAAATGCCACTAGTGGGAAGGAAGGATTAGTGCTGTGACTGCCTTGGGAGGGTTTGGTGATGCTGAAGGGACCTTTGCTGATGCCTTGCTCTTCACTGTTTATGTGGAGGGGTTGTAAGAGCCCACCTCAGTTTCTGCTTTTAATCAGTTCTCACTAACTGGGCAGAACACCCCCAAGTCTGGCAGCTGCCAGAACCTGTCAAAGCACAGGAGCCCTCAACATCCAGCATCACATGGAGCTTTCACATGTGATATCTGAAGGCTTGGTTTCTCAAGATTAATGAAACAGACTACTCCACAGGTCCCAAAATATATAAATGTACATAGGAACAAGTGAAAATGTAGAAGGTTAAAACAATTCCCAGGTATGACAAGCTGGTGAAGAGGTCAGTTGGCAAAAATCATCACTTGTCCACTGACATCTGATGAGTTTTATATTGTTTTATAGCTTTTCCATCAGTTCTCAAATCATCTGATTCTATGTCTAAGTCAATTCAGATTTACATTTGCTAAAGCTTTCTTCAGCCTCTGTATTAGAGGATTCAGCAAATTTTTGTTGAGTTGAAGTATTCATGATGAATTCACAGTATTTAGTACATATGCTTTTCCAGAGAGTGATCTTTCCTCACATGTATTCCTAAGGTGACAGTGTTCTTATCCTCCCTCGTCTTTGCCGATGTAAGCCAGAGGGAATTTTTATGTACTTTAAATTGGTGTATGCTCAAGCCCTCAATTGTATGCTCAAGTCCTCAATTATTGTATGCTCAAGCCCTCAAATCTCAATTTAAAAGTTTACAGATTATCTTATAAGTGCTTTTAAATACAGGGAAGGTTGCTGTTTAGTTTCTTTGATGCCAGCTTCATACCAACTTGTGGTTCAAACCAGATGGTTTAAAAATAATCAGATTAAGATGTCTGGAAGTATTATGTCACTGTATCACAAAGTAACTTAGCAAATACAGAACTTTGGGCTGCATGTTTTGTTGCACCAACATACTCATCCTACCTTCACAGAGAACCAGGTGCTGAAGAATTGTGGCATCTCCTGAACTACATCAGGAAAACATCCCAGCCCTGAAAACCATACAGTGTTCTTCTGTCTCTTTGCAAATCTGAGTGGTTCTGTTGACCCATGCACAGCACAGAGCAGCAGCTCAACCTTTTGCTTAAAAATTTGCAGCCAGGATGAACAAGTCTGTTTTCCCTGGGATCTGTGCAGAACTTGATGCAAACTCTGAACGTCTTAATCCCCTCAGGCTAATGTTAGAATCTGGAAAAAGGCAGTCCAACTTTGCTGTAAAATATGTGAAAATTGTTTTCAAAGAGCTTACAGATCCACCAGGAACACACATAGCTTCTTGCAATCATTTTTTATTGTTCAAAACAGTGACAACGAATTTCTTATTTAACCCAATATGTAAAAGGGATTTAAACTTGTTCTAGTGGGAGAAGTTCAAAAGTATTGAAGGCTAATATGTCTGATCTTCTTGCAGGAAGCTCTTTGTCTGTCATTAAATAATCACTTTCAGAGAGACACTAAATGTGTGTGTACATTTATACATAAACGTGCACATGCATACCTGTATATATTAGAGCATGTGTGTGAATATGCACATACATACATATGGCTGTGCTTTATTCGAGATGTTTTAAAAATATACTGAGTGTGTGTAATGTGGAAAATGTTATTCTAGTACAGACAGTTCAGATTGGGTAGCAGTGTTGGGAAGTTCCTTGTTGCCAAGTACCAGGGGGTAGTGCAAGAGGGATAATTTTCATCTTGTTTCCCTGATTCCCTTGTCCACAATACAAAATTCAATTTGCAGTGACGGGAGCAGCTGCCAAAGCTTAGCGGGTTTAACTGTGCTGAGCTTAATTAAATACTGTTAAACCATCAACTACTATCTAAATAAATCAACAGTAAGGGGGAGTATGCTGATAGCTGCAGATTGCAGTATGGTTATGGCATGAAATCTTGGGTGATGCCAACTCAGTAGCGAAGGTAAAACTTTGACTCTTCTCTGTGTGCCAGGACCTACCTGTTCCAAAATTCGTCTGTGCCCTGCAGGTGCCTGGGAGTTGAAAGTGGTCACCTGTGTGGGTGATCCTAAGATGAACTTAAATAAACACAAATCATGTTGTTATGTGCTTCTCAGCTTCCACAGTCCAATCAAATGAATTTCCCTTAATTATGCATAGTATCACAGCACAGATTTTGGCAAGAAGGAACATTTGTCTTGCAAAGCAGTTGGCCACCTGTCTTAGTGTAGCCAGTGAGTACCAGGGAGTGGTGACCAGCCACTGAGGGAGGGGATTTCCCCCCTCTGCTCTGCTCTCATGAGATCTCACCTACAGTGCTGCATCCAGCTCTGGGCCTACCAACACAAGAAGCAAGTGGGCGTTTTGAAGTGGGTCCAGAGTAGGGCCCCAAAGATGATCAGAGAACTGGAGCATCTCAGCTATGAGGACAGGCTGAGGGAGCTGCAGTTGTTCTGTCTGGAGGAGAGAAGGCTCTGGGGGCACCTCACAGCAGCCTTCCAGACAAAGGATACAAGAGAGCGGGAAAGGGACTGTTTACAAGGGCATGGAATGATAGCACAGAGTAATGGCATTAAACTGAGAAGGGCAGGTTTAGATCAGATGTTAGGAGGAAGTTCTTCACTGTGAGCATGGTGAGGCACTGGAGCAGGCTACGCAGAGAAGCTGTGAGTACCCCATCCCTGGGGTGTTCAAAACCAGGTAGGATGGAGCCCTGAGCAACCTGGTCTAGTGGAAGGTGTCCCTGCCTATGGGAGAGGGGGTTGGAACAAGAGGATCTTTATGGTCCCTTCCAACCCCAAACATTCTATGATTCTATAAAATAACCTAAAATTGCTCAGTGCTAAAGAGTTTTCCAGAATAAAAAATAAGAAGGGTTATTCTCCTGGGAAGTACAAGCAAGAAACCCCTATATCTACACGTCCAAAAGAGAAAGGTACCTATTTAATTTTTTATGTCACCTTTTTTATTACATTATGCAGCAGAAATATTTTTGTTGCAACTGAAGCTTCACGTCTCTGGAATATTTCAAAGCGCATGAGGTAAATGAACTAAATTAAGCCTCTGCTGAAGAGGGAAAAAAGGGGTGGTAAATCATAATTCAAAACTATAACATGTACTTCATAGTCTTCAAAATAAAATCATAGCATTAACTTCATTTATTTTCCATTTATACAATGGAAAATAATATGGGAAGAATTAAAATGGAAAAGCATTAAACCTGGTAAAGCAGATAACATTCTGCAGCTTACTGTGCAGATTTTAGTGTATGTGGCCAGAACTGTAAAGCACTGAAGTATGTATAAATTCAAACATTTGTTAACCAGGAAAATTCTGTAGCTCTCCTTGTATTGCAAGAGAGACTTAAGTAAGGCTCAGTGCCATAAGTTTGTGTTTTCTGAAAGTTTGGATGCTTTGAAGGCTGGCAAAAGCTTTTCATTGTACAACAGATTTTGCAGCTCCTGCAGGAATGTCCTCGGTAAATTGCCACCCAAAGTGAGCATGTTGTCCTAGGTTATTATTTTTCAGTCTCATACTACTAGTTGAATAATAAAAACCTGCCTCTGCAGGTATTTTTTTAATTTAGAGAGAATAATAATAAAATCCAAAATCTGCCCATCACTGAAAGTAAATGCATTCCAGTAATGGAAAGCACATAGCTCTCAATACCTGGGAACCCAGCCAGCCCAGCTTGGTATTAATCATACATATTCGTTAATTCTCATTTAGAGATGAGTAATTGATGTTAGCAGTATAAGTGTACACAGTGTGAGCCACTATTCAGTTGTAAAGGGGAAAACCACACCAGTTTGGGGATTTCACGTGCACTTGGAATACTCTATAAGCACACATCCCTGGCATGCCTGCATCTACTGAAGTCTGAGGCTGCAGCTGGGTGAGGGGAACTGAACTGCACTCCCTTGTGCCCTGCACTTTTCTGGTAGAGCCAATTCTGCCATCCTTTGTACCAGAATACCAATTTTACGTGTTTTCCTAGGCCTTTTCTGGGCTGGAGGGAGCCAATTGGGCAGGAGTAGGCAAGAAGTTGAGTTAAATCACAGAGATACTCCTTTAGAAAGCTGATTTACATATTTAATATGTGACTACAGAGATTAATTTATTTTAAATTACTTAAATTAAAAGGCTAAAAGGTACTTATTTGCTGCATTATTGGTTAGTGATAATAATAAGCCTGAGGCATTTATTGTAACAATTATGCTGGGAGTTTCAATACTCTGAATGCCTTAACTTTTGCAGCTTTATGGAGAAAAGTTCTTATCTACTTGGATCTTTTCGAATATTAATGGAAATTTCAACATGTACTATAGAAAAAAATCCCTTTTGAAATATTTGGGGGTTTTCCCTACTTCAGTTTTTAAAAAATTATTTGTATGCTATTATATGGAATTTTGAACCCAAGATGGAGATCTAAAGCAGTCATATTGACAACTGGAAAGGAGAAAAGAAATTTCACAGAAAGTCTCTGTAGATTAAAGAGAAAAAGATACAGAGAAAGAAAGTTTTTTGGTGAACTAAGCCCATTCCCTGCCGAGGGGGAATATGCCCCCCCTGAATGAGTACCTGCCTAGCTGGAATCTCATCTGAAACTACTGAGTTGTGTATCGGTAATGAGATAGCATGGAAAGTATGCATCATTAATTTTTAAGAGAGTTACTGTTAGAAGAAAATGATCAGACTTTGTGAAGAGTGTAATAGACCTGTCAGGGCCACCTTTTAACGCCAGAACATTTTTATTTTCATGTCTCCAAAGAGTCTGTATCTGTTTAAGTTACAGCAACACTCATTTATTGTGCAGTTTCACACAGTACTCAGGGGAAATTTGATGCAAAATTTAGCTCCTTCGAATCAACTGCACTTGCCTGCTACTGCATAATCAGGGCAAGTATTTTAGAATATTTCAGAATAACAACAGTAGCCTTTTAACATGTTCATTATGAAAAAAAAAGAAAACCAAAAAAACCCCAAAAAACAAGGTTTAGCATAGAGTACATCGGGCATTTTTTTGTACTTTTGTGAACTTAGGCTGAAACACTTATTCAGTAATTTACTATTTTGGAAAGATATACGTTGCATTTTCAGATATAACAGTCACATAAGCTCATGTTGCATTGTTATTTTCAGATATAAGATCAGAAGGTCTGTAAAAATTTAAGACTCGTAGCATCAGTGGATGTGGCACTTGCAGTTCTGATGAGCTTATACTCAAGCAGGACAGACACATTTTTGGAAGCACAGACAGGAATAGAGAGATGGTGAGTATCAAAATTTACAACTTGTTCTGTGTCATAGCTCCCATCGAGCTCTTTGCACATTTAATCAAGTCTCCCTTTATGATTATGGTGGTACTTTCATTAAAGGCCATTAATCAATCGTACTGAATTCTGTGTAATTTTTGTCACTCTGCTCTCCCTTGAGTTTATGCTTGCTCAGTCCAAAGGTGCAGTTGTCTGCCTCCATCCAAACGCCTCTGCCTCATGAGCCACAATGTGCTTAGAACTACAATGTGAATAATGCACTTTTGGGAATGCTCTACAGAAAGTAATTAGTGGGATTGGCTCTCATTCCTAGTGAGTCATTTTTGGGCCAGTAACAATTTTCATGTGGTGTGGGCTGCTCCATCTTGCTTAATAAGACAGTTGTGATTAAATGCATTCAGAGTGTCCGAGCCAGGTGTCTTTTGAAAAGGAAATCTAACAAGAATTGAAATAAGCTTTATTTTGCCCATTTTGGTCTTTTGAGATTGAAGTACTTTGTTCATAACCAAATACATATTTCTTTTACCCTTTCCTTCTAACATTTCTTCTTGGAGAGAGAAAAAAATTTGACTTAAAACTGTGAGCACAGGTACTCAGCTCATGTATTTACTCATGTCTTTGTTCATGTCTTTTTTATCCTTGGTCTTTTGGCACCAACTTCTATTGCTTCTTTCTTGTGCTCACAGCGTGTTGTCTCACAAAGCTGCCAACTCCTATTTGTGATGATGTTTTTCTGCTCGCTGCTCCTGCTCTGTTCCCAAGCAGGTCACCCACAACTGCAGTTCCTTGGGATGTCCCTGCCCAAGGTGTCTCTGTGTCTGCCCATATGTCTTTGACCAGGAGAATCATTCCAGCTACTCAGTACCAAGACCATCATTGCCTGTGGATGCCAATGCCTGGGATGGCAGGGCTCTCAGGCAGTGTGACACAGCTGCAGCCCTGGTCAGACAGCAGGACCCTGCCTTCTGTGCCTCAGACTCCCCTTCTATACAGCATCAGAAAAGACACAAATGGTCTTTGTTTGGGTGCAAACTCTTTGTTCTAAACTGATGATCTCATTTGGTACCCAGGCTCTGGCCTGTTGGATGCCTCCCATAATGCTCTGATACTCATCCCTCCATTTCCTCATCCCAGGCTTGAAGTGATTATTCAGTTTGGTTGATGGTACTACATGAGTTGCATGGAGATGATTCCCTCCTGGGCCAGAGAGGGCCCAGGACTAGCTAATTCTGTCAGTGAGTACGTGCCAGAAATCTATTTCTGAGAAGCCCAGTGCATTCCAGAAACCAGACAGCTCCAGCTTCTCCCACAAGGCTTGCTCTCTCCCACAATCTTACTCCAGTCTGATGTTTTCTTAGTTTCCCAGACAGAAATCTCTGTTGTTAATCAGTGTTTTCTTACCCCTGTCTTGGCTTCCACAATTGTATCTGTCCAAATAAATATCCAGGGCGGACCAAGAAGTTTTCCAGTTTTTCATTTTTCAGTATGCACTTTGAAGAGACCTTTGGAAGGGGAGGTTTGAGAGTTGTCTTTCAGAGCAGTGGCTTTTCCAGCATGCCAGATTAAGGGAATGTGCTGCTGATTTCAGAAAGATGATGTTCTTTCCCTGACTGCATCACTACCTTTCTTCCAGCTCCTATAGCCTTTTATGCCCAATGATCTGTGATGCCATGCCAAAAGTACGTTCCTCCAGTTGTGTATCTGGATATCTGGAAACTGATCCTCTAGCGTCCCAAGATGAGGTGACGTGACAGCACAATCTCCCCATCCCTGCCAGAGCTAGAGCTGACACAGAAACCATCTTAACAGGAAGGTTCCTGGTGGTTGTGCTGACTGCACAACTTTAGGCAGTACCAGACCTGCCCAATGAGCAGGTGAACAGAGGGCATTAAAGGCTTAGAAATTCCAGGGGAGCTGCATCCAAGAGTGTCACTCATCAGTAGCCCTCAAGCAGCTAATTTTCCATACATGAGATTTGTCCCCAAACTATTTCTAGTACTTGGGGAATTTTATTGCTTATAGCTTGTGATTAAATGGGGAAATAAGTTCTCATGCCCCTTTGTCTCCCATTTATCAGCATGGCTGCATCAAAACCAAAATAAATGACCTTAAAAAAGAGAACATTATATTACAAAAATACCCTTACAGAATGTATGGAAAGCATGTGAATATTTCTGAAATATGATCAAAACAAAACCCAGATGACTGTGAGAGGCTGAAGTAACATTATCTTTCCTTTATTCAACCCAACCAGAGTTTAAATCTGCTGCAGGCAGTCTTTAGAAATAGCACTCAGTGCAATACCAGAGCATCCTGCAGAAAAGGTACACCACATTAATGCATGTAGATTGTCTTTGATTTCCTTTAGCTCTGTGAAAAGGCTTAATTGGACAACTGCACTAATAGTAATTGTGTAATTGATTAATTCACAACAATTACTTAAGTGCACTGTTGTTCTTTCATGGTGGAGAACAAAATCAAGAAGTTAGATCATTGAATCAATTATTAAAATAAGTCTTGGCCAGTTGGTTTGTAAGGGCTTTTGTAACTTGAGTTAGAAAGATGACAATAACTTTCAAGAGTACTTCCTGGGAGACTTGTTTGGAGAGTATTTTAACATTTTTACTTTTCCTGCCCTTTCCCCTGGGCTCTGCCTGATTTGACAGGCTCTGAGGTTTGTAGATTGTCTTAGATTGTTGATATGTCCTTATCTTGTCATCCTTCCCAACCCAGCCTGTAAACACAGAGCCAATGGATCCACCCCACAACAGTGGTGTTAACAGTGGATGATGTTAACTGTTTTTGAATCTCAGGGGACTGTGAAATACAAATATTACAATCAAAGTAGTAAAGCATGTCTTAGCACTGAGAGCAAAACTTTCATCAGTTCCAACAGATGCAGACACATGATTATTTTAATTCTTCTATCTGCTGTACGTTTCATATTTTTGAGTAATTCCTATTTTTTCTGGGTATCTGAGGACTTAGTTTCTCTGTCCGTCCTGATTTCAGAGTAGATTTTGCAGAGAAGAAACAACTTTTTAATGAAAATATATTTATTGAATATTATAGCTGGGTCTTTAAGGGTTTTATTCGGCATGAGTTTTGTTAGAGATAGGTGAAGCTTTGAGTTTTATTTCATTCTCTGTAGTCAGTCATCTGGATTTTCTTTTGAGTTTTCAGTACCATTTCAGTACATTCCTTATGTAGTGAATTTCTCTAGCATCATAAACAGACACTTGAGGTCAAAAAGAATGCAGATGTTCATTATACAAAGCAGAAGAAAAAATACATGGGTTTTTTTATTTTTTCAGTTCTCAGTAATACCTGCCTAGAGAAACATGAAAATTAAACCATATGCTTATAGACCACTCAATGCCTTTTAAAACTATGCATGAAACACTGATGTGCTGTGGGGTTTTTGTTTTGTTTTTTTAATTTCAATTCCATTAAATAAATGTGCAAAGAGATTTTCAATTAAAAATGCCAACAAGCATTCTTGCAGAGCATTTTGTTTGAGTGGATGTAGCGTGCCAGTGCCTGACCCTGTCTTATGCAAAGCTCTCTTACTTCATGAGAAAGATACTGGAAGACTAGGTGGCTGGAAGCTAGCGTCAGGCAGACTTAATTGAGAAACAAGTGAGGGTGATTAGCCACTGGAAAAATCCAGGAAGAGAAGTGAATGGCTTTCCATGTCTGGATGTCTTCAAATCAACAATCAAATCTCACATGGAAGAAATGAGTAATCAAACAAACAATTCCGGGGCTTAACAAAGTGTAACTGTATGAAAGCCTGTGATCTACAGATGATTACAATATTTAACAATTCCTTCTGGATTTAAACCTGAGTAAGGAGCAAATTAAAATACTGATAACATAAGTGTGACTTTATGAACCCTGAATTCCCTTTCACAGATCTTTTTCTTCAAGTCTGCTAAACTACGAACATCCAAAAATTCAGCAAGTATGGAAATAATTTTCAAAGGCCAGTTTTGAAAAGTTGCCAAGAAAATCAAGGGCCCACATGTTACAATAGACATCTGTAGCTGAAAACTCCTTACAGCAGAAACAAGCTGTTTTTATCCTGATGGGCCATCAAGGAGCCAAACCGAGATATTTTCTTCTTATAATGCCTTATTATATTATATTATATTATATTATATTATATTATATTATATTATA
>CM031858.1:95239430-95352042 GCA_018697195.1 Certhia americana | reverse complement strand
ATATTATATTATATTATATTATATTATATTATATTATATTATATTATGCCTTTGGTCCAGAAACCCTTTTGGTGACTTCAACTGTCAGACCAAGATAATTCTATTACTCAATAAGTTGATCTGGATGGACATGAAATACAAATGTTGCCAGGATTTGATTGTCTTCATGCTTGACAAGTCTAAGGATAAAAAAATGGTTTGAGCAAACTGACAGGTAAGCTATCACCAGTTCTCCCAATCACATTTTCCTTTTGAGCGTTGACTCAAGTGATAGAAGCATTTTATCATTTGATAAAAGTGAGCTGTCAGGGTTTAAACTGCAAGAACAGGTTACCACATGGCAAACCAATAATTCCACGCACTTATTTCATCAGATGTTTGCGGTGGTGGAGTCTGCACTCTGAGCCCGGCCAACAGACACCCCTCAAGACTGCCCTGGGAGTGTTGCAGAGAGTGTGGGGAGCACAAGTAATCCAGTCACACCTCTGTGGGAATAGCTTGGATAGCCAGCAAAATATCAGTGTTTCAGATATCCATATGAACAGTGGCACATCTTCTGTCCATACATAACAAGTTAATGGTAATTAGAGCAGGAAGAATTCAGTGGCCCTTTCCTTAGCAATAAATTATAAGCTGCGAGATATTAAAAGAGCTTCATCTCTACAACCCACTTTTTTACGATTTCCCTTCAAAATAGGAGTTCAGCTTTAGTTAATTTCAGCAAGCCTCTAGCCATTGGGGGTTTTGTTGTTTTTCAAAATTAGAAAAAGTTGGTTCCTTTTTGCGGAGTGGAATCACTGTGATCTAAGCTGCAGCGCCTGTTATCATATGCGCTGCTTGCTTTAATCGCTAACTTCTAAACCTTTCCTCCAGCATTCCTGAAATAGAACTATTTCATATGGGGAGATATGAGTTGTGACCCTTTAATTAATTTACTTCAGTAAAAAGATTTAACTCTCAATGCTCTCACTCCACCTCCATGTTTACTCAGAGAACATAAAAGAGCAGTATCATTGATCAATGGCTAAGGACAAACAATTCTATTTCTTCATTTCCTCACTTCATTTGACAAGCCTCAAAGTCCCCTACCCCTACTGGGCTTATAGTCAAACAATTGTTGAGAGACAAATTGGAGGATCTACCCGGCATTGCTGTCTGAGAAATAATAGTAGATTATTATTCTCGCAAACAAAAATATCGAAATAACGGAAAATTATTAATTGTATAGGCAATTTTCATAATATTTAACTAATCAATAAATAAAATTAAATAAAATAATAGGGATACTTTATAAATTTTAATACACTTCTAAAAAAATTAATAATTAAGCATTATATAAATTCATTAATACTTAGTTTAAACAAATAAAATACATTTATATATTATTTATTACAATTCACGCATAAAAAAACAATAGATTATTATTTCAATATCCATATCAAAAAAAAAAATTTTCTCATTATTTAGGAGCACTGATACGTTATTAATAATATATACTAGTTAATATAAAAATATTGAAAGCACAATATTAATGTAAATGTTATAAGTCATATTAATTATAAATTGAGAACTTATATATAACATAAAAATACAACCATCATTCGTATACTCAATTTATAAAATATTACAATTTTTTTTACAATCTGTTTTTTAGGGGGTTAAAATTACTGTAATAGACATCAATAACTCAAAATTGCATTAAAATACAATAAATAAATAAATAAAATTTAGATTATAGAACAAAATCAAAAACTTAGGTTATTTCCATTTTAGGGTTTAGTAATACCTTAATTTTTGCCATATACTTTGAATTATTAATTCTTAGGAATACATAAGAAAATTAAGCATCCTAAAAACACAATTTCCAATCAAAATTTCATATTAAATATTTATAACAATTAAAATTTCAAAACATATAGCCCATGTTAAACAAATTATTAGGGGGATTTCTAATAATATTATTGATCAGTCAATAAATATTATATACTTAATGTCTTCATAGAATATACAAATCTTTTTTTTAACATTTTAATACTTATACATTAATATAATACAATTAAAGTTATAAATTATATAATAAATATTTTGAATTATAAATATCCAATACATAAATTATTTACTAAAATTTTACCAACTAATATTCGTATAACAATTAGGATATTTGAGAAAATATACATACATTCAAACAAATAAATTTAATGGACCTAGGGACAGTTAACAGAATAGGGGAAATAAATCATAATAGTGACAATAAATAACAACCATAAATTAATCTATATATAATATGATTAAATTAGAGTTCAATTTTTTTACATTTTTATTAGATATTATATAATATCTAAAATAATCAAAAATAAATAACATTTTAACAAGAGTTTTAAAATAAGCATCATTTATTTAGGTAATTTTTATATTATAGGGGATTATTAAATTTTCAAATAAATAACTATTTTATTCATCATGTATTATAACACTTTATTATGATTTATTGGAACAATAATTCTTATTATTTATTTACACTCCATATAATTTTCATAATTAAAATCATAGGACTTAAATTATTAGAGGGGTTATTCAGAAATAATAACTTAACATTATATTTTCATAATTTGTCTTAGATATAGATTTATTTACTCCGATTATCTATTAATAAAATAGCAAGAAAATCAGAAAAACTTACGTAATGAATTATAAAAATTTACTATAATTTAATTTATTTAATAGACATCAATACAACTTATACATCTAACTATTATATTTATTCATTTATTTACATACAATATTACACATATAGGTTTTAATTTTGAAATAAAAATATTTACATCAATTCTCTATTATTTATTAAATTACTTTAAATAAAATTTAATAATATAAAATTTACTAATTATTATTAATTAGTATAAGCATACATAATTATATAGTAATTTAAACTAATTAATCTATTTTAGATAAGGTAGATTCATATATAAAATTATTAAATCACATTAAATTATAGTAGTTCTTCAGAGCTGGGGAAATCCCGGCTCGATCAAATGCCGGCAGAGAACTGCCCATACATGGGGATCAAGCATCTCAGAGTGATAAAAAGCTCTGACTCGCAATTAAGGGGCCCAATCTAATGGTTAATCTATATAAATACAATATATGGCTATAGTGTCTATATAATATATATGCCGTGCTCTCTCAATTGTAAAAAATCTAGTATCCCTTTAGCAATAGATGTCCATTGTTTTTTGGAGGAGGGTGGCTTGTTCTTAGGGGTTGGTTCAGGCTCAGGTTGGTGAGAAGTAGACTCAAGATTGAGTACATCGTGTCCCGTGCCATTTATTCCCAAGCACGTAAGCCTCCTGCCATGCTCCCAGAAGCTGGTTTCACTGGAATCATTGGAAACAATGGTTAATGTACGCCTAGCTACAGTTTGGTGAATGCACCCACTCACTGTATCCATGAACCTTGTTCAGTTTGGATCGCTGTAATTAGCAGTTGACTTTGTAACGATTCTTTGAAAGTCAGAGTGCATTCATACATCGTTTATCAAGATAGCCACCAGAGGTCACATTTTTATAAGCGACTTATTCAAATCTAATAATTTTAATGTGTTGATCATTGCAACCAAAATTACAGTAAATAAAATCAATAAGAAACGAATAGAGGCTTCTGCAATCATAGGTGCAAAGGGGTACAACAAATGCCAAATTGATTTCTAATGCTGGTTCAATAAATGTTTATAGGATTGCTTAGCTTTGATGCTCCAGCGACTGAAAAATTGAGGTTTTGTTCCTTAAAGTATTTTTACAAGTCCTATTAAACTCCGTTCATGAGGCATTCAAGTGTTCAGAAATGCCTTAAGATGACAACAAAAAGTAGGATTTGTTTTATGCAGCATGGTGATTCATCACACGCAACAAGGACTTGCCCAAATGTTTAGAAGCCTTCTTATATTCGTCAAGCCCCGTTGCCAAATTTCCACTTCCCACTTTTTGGTGATGTCCTGTTCGCTCTGAAATTGTTATTTCGATTTGGACTACTACAGCGCCCCCACTTTTGCAAAAGGGTTTTAGAAACGTGGGAAATATGCTGTAGGCGCTCACAAATTGGGCGATTCTCAAAGGTATCAAAATACAGCGTGCAGGACTTCTCCTTTGCTGAGATGTCCCCAGATCACAACAGATCAGCATAGCAGTAGCTTGGACGCAAACACACTAGTTCCACACCATTTTGTACTCGTGGAAGATAGTTTCAAAACCAGATACCTTTGTTGTTAATTTTTCAAATATTTGCTTTGATTAATTTTGTATGTTCCCATTCTTTAAAAGTACTCAAACACTCCCCAAGTATCTGCTGCTGCGACTTACACTGAAATGGTGCTGCAGCACCCATTGGATTTTAATTCCTCATGAGCACGCACTTCTCTAGGCAATTTATCCCAAAGTCTTCTGTAGGCATCTGATCACGTTTTCTGTTTTCCCCTGGCTCTGCTCACAACTTGGGTAATTTCTGTCACCAGCTCTCCTCTGTGCTTTTCACCTGACCGGATTTCTGCTCAGTTCAAATTTTTCCCTGTCTCCAGGCATTTTCCTAAGGGATTAGGGTTCCCCCACTTGATTTAGCTGCTAGGAAAAAGAGTTTCTGTTCGCGTATTTTTGTATTTGAGTTTATTCCCCCGTTTCTCCATTTATTGCATGCACGACATAGCAATTTGCATTATGTTCATCTTTAATTGCCGACATATGCAATTGCACATTGCACAATATGTCCTGACAATTCCACACTTTGCTGTCCCTCCTACACTGCCAGGTGCCCCTCACCTTTCCAGCCTGCAATTAAAGGGAAAGACTTGCAAAACGGCCTGCTCCTGACCCCAGGGTGGCCATCCTGGGTGTCTGACCACCTATCCACCTCACCGTCCTCTGCACTCTAGTGGAGGCTTTGCTGTGCTCCTCTTTCGCTTCGGAAAAGAGTGAAGAGAGAGCCACAGACTGATCCCCACACCTGATTTCTTCTTCCCAGTGCAACGCAGTCGATTGTTGTGCTTCAGAGCTGTCATGCCAGCCTACTTGGGCGTCTTGTCTTTTCTGGGCATCAGGAACCGCCCAGGCGGCAATGCTGGCAGTCTTTGGGTTTGAACATGCGGTCCCCAAGGTCGGGATACCTTTCTCCCCTTTTCCCTGTATATGTCTTTGTAGCTGCTTTTGGTTTTATTTTTAGGAAGGACCCACACTCGAGGGCTTCACTCTTAGTATGTCAACTGCACATTTCCCATTATAATTTACTCTTCATGCCAGGTAACCATTACAAATTATGAGTTAGCTCTAACACATCTACCTCATGCACAACTTGACTGGGTAATTTCACTTGAACACTAGACAGATGTTAGTCGTCACTAGAACCTCCAGATTGCAACCATGAGAATCTCCGGCTATATTTCTCTCCCAATGGGACCACTATTTGCAAAGACGTTTCTTCATGAAATTCCATTAACATTTTTTCTCTTTTCACTCGTCCCGCTCCCAAAGAAGGCGCCATTTACTTATTCAAAATGTTCTCACTACACTTAATTCGGACCCTTTCGCGGTCTTGTCGATGAGAAATCTCTGATTGTGACAAAGAAAAATGCCCTGCCCTTTTTTCTTCATAAGTAAATATGTAAAGATACGTTCCCCACGCTCACAAACGTTTTGGTGACAGCATTTGTTGGCTTTCCTGATAGCAGCGCTGTTAGGCCTACTATTTGTCTGACGCAAGACTGCTGACATGTCTTATTGATACTGGATGCACCTGCACCTTTAAACTGTTCAGCCCCACTCCTCAACCGGGTGAAAGCCCCAGCTCCATTGACTTCACTGGAGATATGTCATTTCAATCAGCTGGCACAGTGGGAAATGCCGCTATTGTCCAAGGAATTGGACGAAATGCTGGACTGCCAGCCACTGCAAAGATCTTTTCTGACAACAGGAGAGGAGCGACAAAGATCCCATCCTTTTTCAATACTGCTATTACATGCGATCCCAACTAATGCCACAATCATTTCCTCCTGCCAAGCAGCACGGCTTGCAGCCACCACTTAGAATGTGCCTCAACAGGTTTCTGCCAGGCAGATACTGGGCAGTTGATAAAAGTTGGTAAGCAAGTGTGCACTACCCAAGTCACATCTTTAAACGGCTGCTATCTGATGCATTTTCTCAGCTTCTAATTAGAGCGGAAGCAGAGCACAGCTGAGCATGCCATCAATAGGTACGGGCTCTTAAAGGTGCTTGTATGGATCATCTGCAGACACTTCTGCTGCTATTACCTGCCATAAAGCTGAAGGTAAGAGTACGTTTCATCATTAGAAAAGCAGCCCTAAAAAAAACCGCACATCCTCTCTCTACATAAGGACAGGGAAGATTGCTAGAGGCTAGGCTGGAGACTGGCTGGTTAGCCTTAACAGTGACTCCTGCATACGGCTGAGGTAGGCATGTACAGATATGGAGCCAAGCCTGCTCAGAAGTGCAGGATGGCACGCCAAGAGGCAACAAGTACAAGCAGACACTACTCCAGCTCGGTATAAAAAGGTTTTTATACAGTGAAAAGAGTCGCACTGAACAGTGTTCCAAATAGGGTATAATTCTATGTCCTTGGGATATCCAAGCTTGAACCGGACAGACTCTAATTGACATACAGTCTAACTGGTCTCACCTTTGAGGCAAGAGCTTGGACGTTGGTGGCATCTATGTCTCAGTGCCATCATGGAGCCCTTATTCAAAAAAACGTCACCCCATTGAACAATCAGAGAATAGAATGGCCTTTGCCAAACTCTGTTACTCAAATCTACCTTAATGTTGCTTCTAGCGTGGCACTTATTCATTTGAAGAACCAAAAGCATGTATTTGGCCTCCACTAACTGTGGCCCATCCGTTTGACAGCTCTCCTACTCCTCAGCTGAAGCACAGATTTCACACCCTGGCCTAGCCAAGCCAACTAAGCAACTCTAGCTGAGGAAGATTGAGAAAGGAAGAACACGGGCCGTGTGAATGCCAAGGAACGCAGAGTGAGCATTTCTAATAGGATGAATCCTCTGCAAATTCTGGATCCCAAAACACCTCTCCAGCCTGAACGTCTAGGAAAATATGATCGTGTTAATATTGGCATCTGTCCCAGGCCATGCAGAAGGGCTCACTCTGCACAGCTGGACAGTGCGCAAGGTAATACACTAGCCTGAGTTGCATTCATGTTGGCTTTCTCTCTGGCCCTCAGACTATGAGTTGGAATCAGTATAACTAGTCCGCTGCAAAGACCTCAACAGGGCAAACTCAGAATCACCCACGTATTTTGGGTCTATTCTTTTAGGCAGCTTCGATTCGTCTCTCCGAACGACCCCAGTCCTGAAAAACACCCAGTAGTCCTCACTTTATCCAAGCACCATTACAAGATTAAGAACAGAAAAGAAGAGTATCCAAAACTTTAGGTACCAAATTTTTAACAAGTAGCAGCCACATTACTAGCAAGCAGAATTCTGAATGCATTCTGTAGGAATATGAAAAACGAAGCCTGTAGTTGTTTCAGATGATAGATCTAGCACCTTCTAAATATGTAATCGCTGTTTGTAGAAGCTTGACTAGTACGGCCTTTTCCCCAAAGAAGCCCCTATATGTTGCGCACAAAAGGTTGTTGTTTTGTGTTTAAGTGTTGGTTTTTTAAAAACCTTATGCCTTGCTGTTCAAACACAGTCGATGCTGTAAGAATGGCAGTACCATCTTGCCTCAGGCCAAGACCATTTACCAGAACTGGGATCGACAAATTTTCTCACCTTCTCTCTTCTCTCTCTCCTCACCTCTCTCCTCTCTCTCTCCTCTCTCCGTCCTCTCTCATCTCTCTCCTCTCTCTCCCCCGGTGGAATTGTACAAAGTAGCCCTTTTCAGAGCTCTCTCAAAATGGTCATAATAAATATCTCACACGTGTTTTCGGTAATCAAGTGTAAATTATTTTGAACAACACTTCTAAGACGGTAACAGAAGTAGCCAATGTTCCGTATACCATTGTGAGGGGGATGTGTCGTCTATAATCATTAACGGCTCAATCATTTGCTTCTGATGGAACCAACTATTTGCAGTGCTCTGCTCACAGCCCTGGCATCAATGCTAAGTAATGTGTAGCATTAGGAAAACTGAGCATGACCACACCAATCACAGGCTCCTGATGAGATCTCTGCACATGTTGCTTCTTCTAATCACCACAAAATTTAATGAGACACTGCAGTTTATAGGCACTCTTGTTTCAACATAAAGTCCCCTGAAACAAAGTCCTTCTTTTTTTTGCAACAAATAATTTGAGTTATGTCGGAGAATACGTAATTGTTCTTACATCATCTTCTTATATTATTTATTCGTACCATAATTGTATGAGACCTTCTTTCTAGAGAGAAGACTTTCTTCCTTACCTTCCTTTTTAATTGCAGGGAGGTAGGGTAGGGAAGGAGGGGCGTGGAGGGTGCGAGTTTTTCAGAATATAAACAATAAATTACTTATTCTTCTTATATATTTAAGACCAAAGTCCCCTTCATGGCATAACTTACAACAGATCAATTTAGTCAAAGGGTTTATGTCTCCCAAATTACATTTTCTGCCATTTAATTTTGGTTAATAAAACGAAGTACTGGAACCCGTGAAATTGACCCTTGCAAGGTTTGAAATCACTAATTCTTCATACATCGGATATGAGATGAAGGAAATGACGGCGCACCGCATATCTCTATGTAGTCACCAGCCAGGCAGGTTGCGATTCCTACCTCTGCTTTGAAGTTGCAAGGGCAAGTCAGCTATAGCCCAGATGCTCCTGCCTTGCCCTTCATCCTTCCATTGATGAGAAGGCAGCCTTGGCTGCGAAAAACCCAGTAGGCATTCAACAGAATGCAAGAGACATAAAGGCTAATATACTTTGTCATACTATCATATCTGTAAGAAGGGACAATCACCGCCCTCTTTCTATCACCACGGTTTTCTTTGGCGGCTTGGTGGCGGAAACACAGAACAGAGTCTGGCTAGAAGAATAATCAACCCAGCTCCTCTAAATCAGTGGCTCAGAGAGAGAGCTAGCCAAGTGCTTGCTGCGAGAATAGGGATAGTGTTATCCACTGACACAACGGATCTGGGTGAGATTTTCACCCAGGGCTGTGTCACCCAAGAGGTGTTTTCTCCAAGAGAACACCTTCTGGAGCACTGGCTGCTTCCTTGGGTGTTTAAGGGTTTCCAGCAAGTTGAATTTCAGTTTCTATTGAGTTAGTCGATGATGAGGAATTTCTGTAGGAATTGCTGTTTGTCCCTTTTATTTCAAGCTTCGTTTTCGTGGGTTTTTCAGATTTATGGATCGTGTTGTTTTCTTGTGTGGGCGTTTACTTGCATCAGGGCTACTTGTCTGAACTTCTTTTCCTCTCAATGGAAGGTATACAAATTTGCTGACAAGTGAGTCATCTCATCCTTCAGCAGTTCAAGGCAGGTCAGATTATCGTTTTTCGTGGGTACCATGCATTCTTCCCCTGCTGACCAAAGGGAATCTAAACGCGCAGCTCGATATATCCCATACATGTTGTAAGGGTCTAAACACTTGAATGAAACGCCTTCCCTTCCTGTTTGTGGAAAAATGCACACAATCTATCAACACTAATGACTCTTGTGACTGAAGCTAGGGTACATCACCTTCCGGGAGCTGTTCGCCGACTTAAGGGAGTTCAACAATGATCACATTGGCCTATCATTGTGACTTTTGCTCTCAATAGTTTGCTGTGTACCACCAAGGCCCTGCCAGAAGGTTTCCTGCTGTTTCAGCGGGAAGCAAAAAAAGATATTTCGCCTATGAAAGTTTCCTAAAGTGTATGGCACTTTCCAGTCAGTACCTCTCAAGCCCAGTCTATTAATTGGAAAAATTCGGGGCCGTGTTTTAATTTGGGGCAGTTGCTAACACGTAGGACAAGCGCATAAATCTGCTTAGGATTTCGCCATAACTTTTGACTCTGAACTTGGGGTATACCTCATGGTACCTAATCAATGCAAAGAATTATGTTGTGGGCTTCTATTAAGCTAACAGACCATTCAGTATGTTTAAGCACATTCCACACAGCGTCAAAAAGACTAATGAATCTGAACCTGTAGCTTCCCTCCAACCTTATTCTAAACATTTGAGAATACAAAAAATGCCTAATTGGGCTAATCAATACCCACCCTTTAAAATACAAAGATAGACTAGGTGAACTGAAGACCAAAACTGTAAGGCTGGAACTTCCTGTTTGAATCTTCATCAACATTGGCTCCTAAAGAAAATTACTCTAATTGTCAAAGACTAGGATTTTCGAACGTCAGTCTTTAAGTGCCTGCTAGCAATCCAGAATCCGGTTATCCAATCCATTCCACTTATCATTTTGGCAAGCCATAAGTGTTGCATTTTCCAACCCACAGTATAATTTGTAATACTTTTCATGGAATTGTTCTGCACTTAGACTCCTTAAGAAAAGGAACATATTCATGGCTTGCATAACCCAAAGACTAATCAATGATGGCAATTTGGAAGAATGCCTTCCTGACCTCTCAGGTTGGAAGAGATCTCAGATCATCATGTTAAGCTCTCCTAACCTCTGCTCAGAGTTAATAGTGAATTCAGCATTTAGACCAGGTTGTCAGGGCTTTTTTGAGTCAGAGTGTTTAAAGCCCTCCACGGCAAAATCCATAACGTCCTGCCACCTTTCAGTGCTTTGCTGTCCCCACCAGAGGTCCTCAGACAATTGTTTCAGTTGGAGATTTCTCCTCCGTTTAGTCTGGGACTGTTGTTTTCCATTCATCTACCATGCCTAAGCAGAGGACTTTTTATTCTTGCGATGTTTCCTGTTGCGGAATATGACAGACTGCTGTAAGGTGTTCCAAAACCTTTTTGTCGTAGCTAACAACCTCTCTCTTCCCACTTCTGCTCACCGGCAGGTGTGCCAGCCCTGACCATATCCGGCGGGCTTCATTCACTCACCCCTTCCAGCCACCAATGTCTTGGCCCTGATAACCAAAACGGGATATCCAATAATCAATAATACTATCGATAAAGGTATAATCATCCCTTTTACATAATTGGCTGCTTTTTTTAACAAAGCCTGGTAATGCCAGGACCTCCTGACACCTTAAACACAAACATCCTTGATGTAGTACCATACCATTCCTGCTGCCCTCAAGCTCGCGTCAAACAGTGTTTTAGAGCCAAACATAGCACTTTGTCTAGAACCATCTTGGATTGTTCGTGAAAAAAGATTCAAACCCACCTTGCTGTCTGGAATTCAACCCAATAAATCTCACCAGTAGCAAATCTAATTCTAGAGCCTGCACAAGGTACTTACTATGCACGATAAA
The DNA here is from genome assembly GCA_018697195.1 of Certhia americana. Lineage (NCBI taxonomy): Eukaryota > Metazoa > Chordata > Aves > Passeriformes > Certhiidae > Certhia > Certhia americana. The sequence goes on along the minus strand of CM031858.1, from coordinate 95,340,679 downwards.
CTTACTCTACTAATGCTAATAAACAGTGCGCTAATCCGCTGTTCTCCCTTTCTCTGTTCGTCCCGAAATCTCGGGTCCCCCCCCCCCCGGGGGGGGGGGGGGAGAAAAAAACAAAACTAGGTTCTCCAATGCCTAGGGTCGCCCCAACGTCTCTTGTCCTTGCCGCTGTGGCCTCCTCCAAGCCATGGTCGCCGTATCCTCTGTTCTCCCATCCCTGTTCGCCCCCGATTTCTGGGCACAACACCCATCCCCGAGCCTCCGCATCCTCGCTTCTCTTCCCATTTCATGTTCTTCTCCAGCCCTTAGTCCCCCCACCTTATGTTCTTCCTGAATCTGATTTCTCCTGTCGTCGTGTCTCCTCCCACCACACATTCTCCCTTCATTTGGGAGTCTCTCACTCTCAGGTTCTCCCCCAGTCGAGGTTCTTTCCCCCCATCCTCTGGCTCTCCGTCGTCTGTGCACCCCAAGCTCTGGTCTCCCCCCATCCTGTGTTCTCTTCCATGGGCTCCCCCGGACCGTTATTTTCCTTTGATGTCCACTGTTCGCCCCCAATTTCATGTTCACGCACCTGCCCACCCTCTCCTCCATCCCAATTTCCCCTTTTCTGTTCTCCCCCAATCGCGTGTGCTCTGGCAATCTCTGTTCTCTCCCAATCTCATGGTCCTTCCCATCATCCTTTCTCCTCCAATCTCTTGTTCTCCTCAAGCGCTGTTCTCCCTTTCTCTGTTCCTCCCCATCTATTTTTCCTCTCTTCTGTTCTTCTCCTCCTCTGTTCTCCTTCGTCTCTCTTTTCTCTCCTCAGCCGCCTTGCCTCAAGCTCCGCCCCCTCGCTCTGATCCTCCTCCTCTCCATGTCTGCCTCTGCTCCTCAATTCTTCTCTTCTTCTCTGTTTCTCCTCCCCTATGTTCTTTTCTTTACCCTTTGCCTGTTCTCTCTCTACTTCCCTTTCTCTTCTTTCCTCAGCTCCTTAATCCTCTTCTCTTGCTCCGCCATCTCATAGTCGCTCTCCCCTCTCCCCCCAGCTGTCTTCTCCACACACATCTCCTCCCCCAACCCTCGTTCTTCCCTCCGCTGTTCTCTGTCCCCTTTCTTCTCTTCCTCTGGGCTAACCTCCTCTGTTCGCCTGTGGCTGCTCCTTTGTTCGCTTCCTGCTATCCTGCTCCCCAGGTGCGCCCTCCCCCTTTAGTTTCTCCTTCTACGCTGGGGCCCCCTCCTCAAAAACGATCTTCCTCTTCTGCCTCTGTTCTCCTCTTTCCCACTGTTCTCCTCCTCTGGACCTCCGCCTCCTCCTTGATTGTCTGCCTTTCCTGTCCTCCTTTGCCTCTTTCGTCTCTCCTGCTCTTCCCTGGCACTCAGGCCCCGGTTCCCCTCCGCCTGTTTAGCCCGCCACTCCACTCCTCTGTTTCTCACCTCCCCTGTCCCTCCTCCTCTGCCTCCTCCTCCCTCTCGTCTCTTCCTCCCCCCGCATACTCCTCCTCTCTCTCCTCCACTGCCATGTTCGCCTCCTCTTCCTCCTCTTCCTCGTCTTACACCCCCTCCATTGAACGCCTCTTTTCCCCTGTTTCTCCTCTGCTCACCCTGTGCTCCTCTGCGCGCCCCGGTCTCGCTCTGCTCCCTGTTCTCCTTTTACTCTTACCTCTATTTTTCACCTTCTACTCTAGTTTTAATCCCCATTCCTGTTTTCATAATTTCCTTTCCTGTCCTCTTCTACCATCCTCCTCCTCCCCTCCTCTTCCTCTGTGCTACACCTCCGCCCGTGTCCCATCCTCGCTCCTGGTCTCCTTCTGCTCTATTTTTTCCTCCTTCTCCTGTTTTCAATTCCCTGTCCTGTCCTCCTAACCCTGTCTCTGCTCATTGTCTTGTCCCTCCCCTCCCCGGTTCCCCTCCCCTGTTCCCCTCCCCTTGTTCCCCCACTCGTGTGTTGTCCTCGTTCCCCCTCCCCCATCACTGTCTTCCCATCCGGCTCTGCTGTCTCCTCCTCTATTTTCTTCCTCCGTCTTTTCTCCTCCATTCTGGCGGTTCCACCTCCCATCTGCTGATTCTCTGTTGTCTTCTCTGCTTGTCCTATTATCTTCTGGTTTCCTTCCTCTGTTACGTCTGTTCTCAATCCTCTATTCTACTCCTCTGTCCCCCTCTTTCTGTTGCTCTTTCGAGCAATTTAAAAATGGAAGGTAAGAAGAACGCGCTTTCTCCTCTAGAAAGAATGTCTCTTACAATTATTGTAGAATTACATACTCCTAAAATATATTGTAAGCACAATATTCGTAACGAACAAATCAAAGTATTTCTTTCAAAAAAGAAGACGTTGTTCTCCCCGTGCGAATTTGTGATGTTGAACACGAGTGGTCATCACCTGCAGGTGTCGCTCATTAAATTCGGCTGGTGAATAGAAGAGCAAACCATGTGCAAGATCTTCACAGGAGCTCTGTGATTTGTGTTGTCATCTCAGTTTCCCTATAGCTACACATTATTAGCAGTGATGCCACTGCTGTGAGCAAGCACTGCAAAAAGAGTTGGGTTTCCATTCAGAAGCAAATGGCATTGCGCCAGTTAATGATTATCTACTGACCATCCCTCCTTCAACAATGGCGTATAGAGAACATTGGCTACTTCCGTGTTACCTGTCTCTAGACGTGGTTTAAAAAGCATTTTTCCACTTTGATTACCAACACAAGGTGAGATATTTATACCGCCCTTTTCAAGAGAGCTCGAAAAATGGCTAAGGGGGACTTTTGAGATAACGAAGTCTTCAATAACATTTGGGAGTCCTCTGGTGCTGTGAATGACATCACCATGCGGCCTAAAACACACTCCCTAATTTTGTCGTGTCACTCTTTAAGGCATTTAGGAACTCTTGCATGCCCTACATTAACGAGTTTAATCGACTTTAAAATATTTTTTAAGTGAACAAAACCGTCACATTTTTCAGTGCTTGAATCACAGCATAAGCAATTCCTATAACATTTTATTTTGAACCAGCATTGAAATCAATTTGGCATTTGTTTACCCTTTCCTCATTCTCATGTAGAAGCCCTCTATTGCCGCTTCTATTGAATTTTTTTATTACTGTAATTTTGTTTGAATGAATCACACACATTAAACAAGGATTAGCTTTGAGTAAGTCGCTATAAAAATTTTGACCCCTGGCTGCTCGTTCTGTGTAACGATGTATTAATGCCTCCGGATGTTCACAAATGCAAAATCGTAGCCAAGTCTAATTCAAAAAGCGATTCCAAACTGCATCAAGGTTTTCATGTCTCACCAGTGAGTGGACGTGGCTTCACCAACTGAGCCTAGGCTACATCAACCCTTGGTTCCAATGTATTCCCAGTGAACAGCTGCCTTGGAGCATGGCAGGAGGCTTACCGTGCTCCCGGTAATAACTGGCAACTGCAACACCCGTATGTACCTCAAATCTTGATGTCTACTTTCTCACCAACCCTAGCCTGAAACAACCCCTCAAGAGACAGCCCACCCTCCCCTCCACAAACACATCATAACCTCCTATTGCTAAGTGATACTATTTTTTTCTACAATTGAGAGGCGCACTGTTCATATATATTATTATATATGTATGTGGTGTGGTATACATATATATACATATATATGTATTTATATATGTATACCAATTATATATGGCCCATAATTGCGATTCAGAGCCTTTTAATTTCCGCTCTGAGAATGCTTGACCCCCATGTACTTGGGAAGTTCTCTCGGCTTTGAATCGAGCCTGTTATTTCCCCCAGCTCTGTAAGACTATCTCAGAAGCATTTGCTAGGTCAGATCCCTCAATTTGGGGTCCTCAACAATGGTTGATCATACGCACAGTAGGTGAGTGGGACTTTGAGGTTTCAAACTGATTGGGGAAATGAGAATAGAACTGTTCTGTGCTTAGCATTTATATGAGCTTTCTTTTTATATGTTTCTCTGAGGTATAACATGGATGGGGAGTGAGAGAAACATTGAGATTTAATCTTTTTACGAAGTAAAATAGTAAAAGGGGTTTTCACAAACTCCTTTATATCCTATGAATATTCTATTTTCAGGATGCTTGAGAAAGTGTTTCAGATAGTTAGCGATCTAAAGCAAGCAGCTGCATACTGATAACAAGGCGTGGGGGGGGGCAGCTTTAGATCACAGCATCCCACTCAGCAAACGGAACCAATTTTTCTAATTTTTGAAAAACACCAAACCCCAATGGCCCTAGAGAGAGCTTTTCCTTAAATTAAAGCATGAACCTTCTTACTTGCAGGGAAATAGTAAAAAAGTGGGGGGGTTGTGTAAGAGATGAAGCTTCTTGATAATATCTCGCAGCTTATAATTTATTGCTGAGGAAAGGGCCACTGAATTCTTCCTGCTCTAATTACTATTAATTTGTTAGGTATGAATATTTGAAACACTGACATTTTGCTGACTATCCTAGCATGCATATCCCTACTGCTTAGAGATGGCATCTGAGCTGGTTGATAGCTTTGTGAACTCCTGGACTAAAAAGTAGACACACCTTTGCTGTGCTTTATCAGCTATTATAGAAAAGTATGGAGCCCAACAATTCTTTCTCTACCTTTACACTTAGTAAGATTGCTGTATTTTGTACTGATTTTTCAGACAATCATCAGTCTCCCACACGGAAAAGCAGATAGTATTATATACATCCCTACTTCTCAGCAAAATTTGTGTAAAGGCTGTGAGATGGGGTGACATTAGTAAACAAGGAACATCCATGTTGCCACATTTGTTTTGTTTCTTTCACTGCCATTTTTGGCATGAATGTGGTGTTCCCTTGAAGTGCCAGTCTCATCATAGAAAAGCTTATTTCCCCCTCTTCTTCAGCCAGAAGAGAAGGAGGGCAGGGGTGATCTCCTCACCCTTGTGCTGGGACTGGGAAGGTTCCCCGCCATGAAAGAGAATTTCTGAGGTGACTTCAGTACTGGGAATGATGCTAAAGATTTTTCCTCCAGCACCCTATGGAGATCCATTAGAGAAGTAGTTTTTATTTCCCAGTGAGCTTTCACCCAAGGACTGGGAGAGTGAACATTTGTAACTCATTGTCTAATGCTCAGTGGTATCAGAGGAGAGGGGCTGAGATTCAGCCTTCAGACAGCAGGGCAGTCAGATCTATCTGTTCATTTTCCAGGTGCAGGAGAGAACTCTCCTGAGCTGCATCCCCAAGTCCCTTTCCCTGCCTGAGAGCCAAGAGGAGGTGCCTGCAGATAGAGGAGTGCTCAGTCTCAGAGCCAGGCATCACTGGTGAGCCAGCGGGTATGGAAGGATAGCAATAGGCTGTGCCACAGATCTTGAGAAAGATCCCTGGATCATGTCCAAGTGGGTGCAGCCATGTGCCAGCCTTTCCACAGAGATTCCCACTGTGGAAAGGAAAAAAGCACTGGGCTATGGTTAAACCTCTGCATTTTTACTTTTATTAAATTACTTTATTGCTCATCTTACTTCTATCTCTGCCAATTTAAAAATGCAAGGAGCCCCCACTCTCCTGCTGACATGAATCAAGAGCACACACTTAAATGCCACTGAATTATGCTGGTGTAAATCCAGCCTGAGCCTTCAAACATGCCAGTATCACATGTGACTTCATATTCATGGGAAAACAAATGCAAAATAAATGAGGTGGGACTGAAGAACTGTCTCTGCATGACCATTTCCAGGCTTTTCAGTGGAGCTTATCACTTTCCTGTCCAGCTCTTGGCTTAATTTCTTCACTTTTGAAAGATATCTACTGAAATGGCAATAGAAATTCAGGCAGTATACTTGCATTATCTAATGCCTCTTCAGTGATATTGCTTTGGCTAATACAACAGTGTTTATCCAATATTTTCTAGGAGTTGGAGACTAGAATCTGATCCAAAAAAATTAAACTCTTTAATTTCTTAAGAAAGCTCATTGAAATCAATGGGTAAAACCACACAATTTGAATAAACATTCTGTTATTTTTTCATTATTTCTGTGCACAGTGTGATGCTCATTCATATTGCTAATTACTCTTGCATTTCCCCAATTTATATAGAATATAATATGAAAAATAAAACCCCAGGCATTTGTGGTCTGCCCACTGAGCATTTGTGACATGAAGTTACAGTGCAGCAAAGTGCCTGAGTATCTGTGTGCACACTGCCTTTACTCCACAAAAAATAGAATACAAAAGTTAAAAACAAGACCGTGGCTGTAACATTCCAAGGGATGGTTTGTTCCTCCATGCTCTGGTCACAGTTTTGCCAAGAGCCAGTTCCAGGCTGAATCCATGTGAATGCACATCTGGACATATATTTGGCAAAGCACTTACATGAGCATATATAATCTAGAATCAGATAGACAAATACTGGTATCGTTAAATTAAAAAGAAATTCTGAACACTGAAGTAATTACTTGGTATTTACTTAGCTGTTGTTAGACATTCGATTCCATGAAGTAGGCCCTGGTTCATGTAATAGATATTTAGCCACTGATAACTCCCTGCAAGAGTAGATTGGTACTTAATAACCCTTGTACAAGAGAGAAAAAACCAAACACACCTGCCTTTTCCTAGCTATTCCCTTTCTTGGGATAAGGGAAAAATCAGTTTCCTAAGGACAAAGATACAACCTGAAATGTCTGACATAGAAATGGGAAAGAAGTAATTACCTTACCTGTGAAATTTGGAGTAGAAAACACATTGTGCTTTTTAAATTTCCTTATGAATTGAAAAGAAGCAGAGGACTTTGAATTATGCAAATACAGAGGAATGTTAGCTCATTAATATTCATGGAATATTGGTTGAAACAGCTATTTTTTTCAGCTGCTTATATTTAATATCCTCTTTAGAAATAAAAACTGACCTCTGTTCTTTCCTGCAACTTTGCATGATGTACCTTTAAGAGTATGAACCCATCCTGAACTCAAAGCAGTTTGTTCTTTTCCTGCTGTAGCATGAATCTTGGAGAGATTATAACCAATTTAAGCAGGATGGGGGATTCTGTTTCTAACAAGCTAGAAGCAAACTGCTAAGGAACCAGCAAGGGAAAAGGAGGGGTATTCACAATAGTCTCCAGCTTGGATTACATGTATCTTGAAAGCACTAGCAGCAGATGCTTGTGGAAGTGATTATGTACTGGATCATACACACATCCTTCTGACTGCCAACATCACTTAGGCACATTTTGTAGTGTAAGAAAAATCCTCTCCAGTTTACAGGAGGAGTTCAGAGTACACTGCAGAAGGCACCAAGAATCATGGTGTTTAAAGGAGCTCAGCAGTCACTCTGCTGCTTTGGGGCCCAAGCCTGCAGGATCAAAACTTTACCCACAGGATTATGGATTGTAGCCCTTTCAGGGATTTCAGCATTTTGCCATATTTTAATTTATAGACATAATAACACTTTTAGTGAGACAAACACTCCTTTCTCTCTTTTTGGCTGGCATTTTTTGTTGCTAATTAGGGCAGTTTTATGCATTTATGTAAATAGTTCTAAAAGCTTTTTCTAAGTGACTTTATTCTGTCTAGTCCTTAGGCTGCAGATGTCATTATACAGCCCCACAGTCTATTTGACAGATCCTTAGACACATACAACAAATGGCTTTGGTGATGGCTGCTCTATATCCCTTGTGCTACTGTGCTTTTTTTTATTTTAAAGAACTACAGTGGAAATGTTAGGATTTTTTCCCCCAATCAATTCATTGACATTCTCTGATTTTTCGGTATGGAGTCTCTTATCTCTTTGGTCCTGAGTTCAATTGTCCTGGATTTTCATTCTTCCAAGTTTCTCATTCTTTCCCTCACTATGCTTTGCTGTCTTTTTCTTGCTACTGAAAGCCCAGTAGCCCATCTCCTGATTTCTCTGAGGATCCAGGAAAGTGGCAGCAACTGAGGCTCCTGCAGAGTGACTCTGCTTATTGTGTGGACTCACTACAGGTGGCCCAGACTAGCAGGATTTCATTTTTCATTTGTACTAGGCTTCAGAGGGTATCTGCCAAAATAGCTAATCTGGTTGTTTGCATCCACTGATACAGGCTCTGGGTTTGCTTTATAGTTGGCTGTCCACATGCATAGACTATATACTATATCACAACTATAAGGGTCCCACATTACAGCCAGAAACTCATTAAAAACTGCAATTTATCACCTTCCTGGCCATTACATATGACAATATGATCTGCTGAAAGATAGGCAACCTGAATTTAATATTTTTAATATTTTTTGTTTGGTTTGGTATTTATTTGTTTTTTTTGGTTTTTTTTGATCTATGCAAAAATAAATAGGCCAGCTTGGGTCTACCCTTCATAAAAAAGGAAAAAAAATTATCAGTGAGGAGTCCCTAATTTCTTTGAGTATGTGGTCCCATTTTTCACGTTTAGGAAATGTATTATTCAGTCTATATTTCTAACAAAAAAAAAAAAAAAAACCACAAAAAAAAAAAAAAAAAAAAAAGCAAACCCTTCCTTCTCTTCTCTCCCAGTCCTGAATATCTGTTGTTATCTCTAGTGCTACCTCCAGCAATGTATCTGAATAATGTATCTGAATGATCTCAGTGAAGGGAGAGTCTGAGCAGTCACATTAGAAAGCATTATCTGTAAGAACAATTCTGGTTACAGCAATATCCTGCTTTTCTGGGCTAGTTACCATTGAGTCAACCTAGAAACACAATGGGGACGACAAAAACCCATTGGGGAAAGGAGTACTGTTCTGCTTTATATCACCTTAGAGCAGGACTATTGCTTGCAGATGGCTTTTCAGAGAAAAATGTCAGTTGGAGAAAATCAGAAGTAGTTCTGTGAAAATCTTGAGCACCAGGTTGAATTTTTCTTTCTTAAAGATTTCCTAAAGATGGAGTAGACTTTCAACTGGACTTGCCTCTTGCAAAATGTGGGAACAGACAGTGTATTTGGATTATTGCAGAGCTGAAGCACATGCTGCTAACTGAGATGCAAAGAATGAATAAACAATGACTTAATGCCATTCCTGTTTCACAGGGAGCCATAAATATGGAGTAGAAGTTGCTGACTAAGGCACTAATTCAGCAAGTGGTAGAAATTAATCAGGAGGTAATGCCACTTTTATAGGGCAGAAAGGATATGGGAACAGACTGACAGAACAAAGGGATGGGGCTGAGATCAATTGAATGGGAACAGACATCTTGGACTAAAGTGGCTGTTGCCAGTGCAACCAAATGCTAATAGTGAACCTATGTAAGTCATCTTTTATACGGGAGGATGAGCAGTGGGAAGAATCTTCCCCAGTCTTTGTAAAGCTGTGGTGCACTAACTACCAAAGAGAGGTGGGCAGTGCTGCCAGGGCTGCATGAAAGGGGCTTCATCAGAAAGGAGCACCAGTCCTGGTTCTTCCTGTCAAAGATCTATATAGATTTTTCCATTAAAAAAAAAAAAAAAAATATATATATATGTATATATATATATATATATATACACATATATATTCACCAAAATGTGGTTGTAAAATCATACAGGCTCAAACTACGGCAGTTTGCACTTGTCTCCTTAAGGTAAATGGCAACCAAACCAGTGCCTTGACTTTTTTTCTGTCCCAGAGAGATAAAGACACAACTACTGTTTTATTCTTGTTTTGATCATTGCTACCTGTGCTAATTAAATTACAATATTTAATTTGCTTCACAATATTTCATGTGTTTCCTCTCCTGTTTCCGAGGATTTAATGACTTTAAAAAGCACGCGGTGGGCTGTGAAGAATCAAGCCCTGTGTTCTCAGAGCCTGTCAGATTCTCCTTGCTTCCCTGAAGGTGTGTACCAAAGCCTGCCTGGAGCTGGCTGCATCAGTAATATGTCATCTCACAGCCCAGCCAAGGACAAATAACCCAATTATGTCAATCTTGAGAGATTTCTGAGGATTATTCTCTGTATCCTGAAAAGAAGTGAAACCTAACATCCTGGGAAAGTGATGTGTGGGGGAAGGAGGTCCCAGCCAGGTGGAGGTGGCTGCAGCCAGGCCCTGAGGGGGTTGGAGAAATCTGTCAAAGGCAGCTTCCCTTCCTATATCCTGCCAAAGATAAAGGATCTTAGCAGAGTCACATTCCACCAGCATTTGGCTGCCACCAGTTTTCATTTCACTTTGTTTTTTCCACCTGTTTTAGAAGTGAAATATCCCACACAATAGAAATTTATCCTGTCTGAAATGCAAGCCTGGAAATGGGATGGGGAACCCTGCCATGGGGGGAGCACGACTCCGCTGCAAAGTACCAAGGGTCTGTATGATTTCTGCTTTTCCTTGAAGCTACCCTCTGAGCTTGAGAAGGAGGAAAGAATGGGACCAGGGAAACAGGAGCACAGTGATATAATATCTTCAGGTCCCCCAGCAGCATTTGGGATATATATTGAATCCGTCCTGACCTAGCAAAGATCAGTGCCATCAGCAGGGAGGCTGTGTGGGAGGGACAGGATCACACCAGCAGGCTCTGTAGCATCATTTGCACAGTTGGAGATCTCTATGCCTCTCCTTCTCAGGAGAGCTCACAGATTTGCATAGATAAAGTAAGAGAGAGAGATTATTCTTGAGTCTCAGAAGAGGGGATTTGTTGTGAGGGAGTCATGAGAGTATCACTGTTAACTGGTGATAGCATAATCACATGACTTGGAGATAAAAAGTTACCTCAATGCAGCATCATCGACTTCATCCACATAAATCCTGATGGGCACTCACTCTTACCCATAGTTAAAAAACATAATTTGTGAAGTATGAAGCTTTCCCAGATGATTGGTGCCATATCTTCACTGTTCCTTTCTGTCAGAAAGCCTGTAGCAAATGTCTTACCTGCTTTCTTCCTTGCTACAGTTTAAGCTCATTCCTGGTCATATCCACCAAGGAAATTTGGACAGGGCAGTTCTCACTTGTTCTCTTTCTATCAACCTCTTTCTGTTTTTGAAGCGAATTATCGTGCTTTTCCTCAGTCTCTTCTCCCTCACTTTATTGAATCTTGCATCATCAATCATGTTTCTACGAAGGCTGACATATTTTTTACTTCGTTTTTTCCTGTTTTTCCTTCATCTCTCCTTCCTTGTCTTCTCTCTAACTGATATTTTACCTGTCCCCACTCCTTTGCCACAATCTGATTCTGTCCTTAATTATTTTCTCCATCTATTTTATGACTTTGTAACAGAGCTAGTTCTAGAATTTGTGTTCTTTTTATTCTGCTTTGCTTTCCTGCTTTTGCAAAGAATGATCTTAAAGTATTGAAACATTCCTGCCTGGTAAAAGGAGAAGCGTAGATTGATAGCAACTTCACTAGTCAGGAGCTCCTAAGCTGGAGCTCCAGCTTAGCAGCAGCTTGTCCAGCCCCAGGCAAGGCAGCTGACCTTGTTCTTGCTATGAGTTTCTTGAGGGCTTGCGTGATTTTTAAAAATATGATAGCTTATTGCAAGAAATATATATAAAAACCCACTAGCACCAGTGTGAAAATATGAGCTATGTTTTAAGGGTTACGGTCTCCACAGTGGTTCCCATTTTTCTGGTCACAGGCAGTCTTTACTTTACTTTAAAGAACCACTACAGAAATGGAAAGTTTATGTCTAATTAGTGTTCACGGGCTGCACAGCTGTCATAAGGCTGAGGGACATAAAGACGAGGCAGATCAAGTGTTGTTGCATGTCTCACATCCTCAAACCAGTATTGTTGGTCTTAGCATTGGTTCCTCCAAGCTGAGGGCTGCCTAGGCTGCTGGGATTCCTATTTCTGGGGCTTGAAATGTCCTCGTGCCAAAACCAGACCATGGGGACATTGCCTGGTATGGGGCCTATGCACTTGTAGTGTCTCCTGAACCCAAGTTAGCTTCTCCAGCCACAGCTCCGCACATTTGAAAGGCAAAGTTAATGTTTTTAAGTTAATCTAGAGATCTTTATTTACGTTAACTGATTGCAAGGTAATGAATTTGTACAAAAAATTTTCCTTTTGTTCATTAAAAAAATACTGTGGAAGAAAACTCCAGGTCTGGATATTGTTCTGTGCAAAGGACAGATTGTTGACATTCCTGGGCAATTCTGCTCTCTGGCAAAGGAGTGCTTCTTATCAAGTGCTCTGATGTACAAGTGCCTGAGGGCATGTTCACATGGGAAAATCAAGTAGCATTATTCATACCTCTTCACTGCAGAATATGAGTGCCACATGGGAGCTCAGCAAGGGTATAATTTTTTTGCTCTAGAGAAGTCCAAAGTACCTTTATATAATTTTTCCCCAAAAGACTTAGCAATGGCACAGGTAATGCAATGCCCCAGAGAAAATGCATTTGGGGACATCAGAAAGGACTGCTTTGTACGAAAACAACTCTTTCCTTGTGTGACAGTACATTTCCCCATTTGAGATCCCCCCTACCTTTTTTTTTTTTTTTTTTCACACAGAATGCACTGTCTCTACTGTAAGAAAAACCCCTCATTTGACAGAGATACTAAAACAAACATCATACATGTACTTATTCACTCCCACCCACCCATTCTTTTAATTATTAATAGAGTTTTGCTGCACTTCCACTTTTCTTCTGTAAATGCATCCTCTGAGCATCACACTCAGACAGATGCTATCTGAGCAGTGACTAGAGCTCAGAAGGATGTGCTGAATGCTGATGGAGAGGGGTAGTGCTGGCTCAGGAAAATAAGCAAGAACAGAATCCAAGTGATGTAAAGCAATTTAACACTTGACAGGATATTATCAGGATGTGCTGCACCTGCAGCCATGAACTTCATTTGCATAGCAGAAAAGCAATCTCTGTGCTGTAAAAGTGCAGGGTTAGGAGGGATGGCAGAGAGACTGGGATGTGGCCTTAGCAGTTCTGCCTTTTGTGTCTACTCTGCCCCTTGCAGTTCTTGCTGAGTGACCCGAAGAAGGTGGTACAACTCGGAGAGAGATTTCAGAGTTCTCTGGTGCCCGGTGGCACCCGTGTGCCCCGGCTGAGCACACTCCTGCACAGCTTTCTGCAGCTGCAGCTGCAGGGGCAGGGAAACCAGTGGTCCTCTGAGACTTGGGGAAAACCAGCGACGGAATATTTTGTCACAAATTACCTGGGAAAAGGAAAAAGAGCACATCGTTGTGTTTCAGAAGTGATGACTAATGGCTTCTGCTGCTTCCCTGGGACTGTAGCAAAATGTCATCTGAATCCAAAATGCCTTTAGCCATTTAAAGAGGGAGGTGTCACGGGTTGCAGTGCAAAATGTAACCAAAACTGTGTATTCTATCACCATCTGTTGAAACTGGGGTGTGGGGGGTGGGGTAATTGTCTGTCAATGCCCAACTGTCAAAAACCTGCTGGGGCAGTTTTCTTATCTCTTCCACAGCCCAGCCTCCCTCCAGGGAGAGATCTTCTGCTAATGGGCCATTGAGTCTCACTGAGAGAATTACATCATCCCATTGGGAAATGCTCCAGCCAGGGGGAGGAGCCAAGTATTCCTACCTGGATAAAAATTTGGGATTTGGAACACCAAGCAGTCTTTCCACTGGATTATCAGAGGAAGACCAGGCCCATCTATCACCACTGGACCTTCAGGGAAAGAACTCCACTCTTTCTACAGGACCATCACTTCAACAGAGCCACATCTGCCCCTAGGACTGCAGCCACCATTGAATGGGACTGCCACCAACACCCTGACCCACAGGGTGTCAGGTTGGATCCTGACTCTGTCACTGGGTTTGTTTGTTTCTTTTTCTCCATTGTAATACTGCATGTGTTTCGGTTTTATTGTTTATTTTAGTTCCCCTAGTAAAAAACTGTTATTCCTATTCCGATATCCTCACCTGAGAGTCCCCTAAATTCAAAGTTATAATAATTGGGAGGGAGAGGGTTTCAATTCTCCATTCCAAGGGAGGCTCCAGCCTTTCTTAGCAGACACCTGTCATTTAAACCACGACAGAGATAAAGAGATGGAGCATCCACAAAGGCTACACTCTAGCAAAGGGATGGCACTTCTTCTCAGACTGCTCCAGCACTTCACACATCTCATAAGTGGCTGGGGGAGATGGGATTGTTTAGTCTGGGGAAGAGGATGATGAGGGAGAACCTTATTGCCCTCCATAAATATCTGAAAGGAGGTTGTAGCCAGGTGAGGATCAGCCTCTGCTCCCAAGTGACAAGCAATTCAAGGGGAAATGGCTTCAAGCTGTGCCAGGGAAGCTTTAGATTGGATATTAGGAAAAAATTCTTAACCAAATGGTTGTCAAGCACTGGAAAAAGGTGCCCAGGGAATTAGATGAGTCACTATCCCTGGAATATTTAAAAGATGTGTAGATATGGCACTAGAGGTGTGATCCATTGGTGGACTCGGCAGTGCTGGGTTAATGGTTGGACTTGATTACCTTAGAGATCTTTTCCAACCTAAACAATTCTATGATTCTGCATAACAGCTGGTGAGGGTGAGGGGATGGGAGAAGCAGGCAAAAGGCTGACAAGCTACACCCCTGCAGCCTCTCTGTTGCACCAGTGTCTCCCACCAACACAAGCTGGGTGAACTGTAAGACACCTCATCCCAAAGCCAAGAACCCCATGGACACCCCTTTCCACTACACCCACACACTGCATATGTAAAGAACCACAACCACTGCTTACACTTGGACAGCCTCATCTTTCACAGAATCATAGAATCACTAAGGTTGGAAAGGACTTTTCAGATCATTGAGTCCAAGTGTCAATTTAGCACTGCCAAGTCCATCACTAAACCACATCCCCAAGTGCCACATCTACAAGTTTTTTGAACACTCACATGATGGCAATTCCACCACTTGCCTGGGCAAGCTGTTTTAATGCTTGACTACCCTTTCAGAAATTTTTCTTCATATTCAACCTAAACCCTCCCTGGTGAAACTTCATGTCATTTTGTCTTGTCCTACCACTTGTTACTTGGGAGAAGAGGCCAACCCCCACCTCACTGTAAACTCCTTTCAGGGAGTTATAGAGAGCAATAAGATGTCCCTAAGCCTCCTTTTTTCCAGCCTAAACATCTCCAGCTCCCTCTGTGGCACCTTACAAGACTTGTGCTCTAGACACTTCATCAGCTCCATTGCCCTTCTCTGGACACACTACACAATATCTATGTTGAAGTGATGGGCCCAGAAATGAACACAGGATTGGAAGTGCAACTCAAGGATGTGACTTTACCATCAGTAGAGACAGAAGTGCTAATCCCCTGCCCCTACTTACTCTGCTCTCCTGTCTCTGGCTAACACCTACAGAAAACCTTGACAAATTAACACTGTATATAGTGAATATAAAGATCTGTTTGTGTGCCCCAAGACAAGGTTTCTGAACAGGACTGACACTTATGTGGACACATTTAAAAACCTGACTGTCTTCATCTCACAGTCTCCTTGTACATACCATGCATTTTATAGTCAGTGTGATTTTAAAAGGAATGGATGCATAAAACAGCTGTGTCTACTCACTTGCAAGTTGTTATTGGCTCTCTGTGCTCCACATTTTCTGATTTTCAGATTGCATTTTGAAAAGCAATCAAAGAAATTACAATCTTCATCTCCTGTGCACTTCTGTTCCAGGATGTCCCTCATTTTGGGTTCAAAAAAGGCCATATCCACATCAATGGCCACCACCTGTGAATCAAAACATCCCATCAGATCTGGCACAGCACAGCCTCTGGGACAAGGCTGAGCAAGCATTCTTTGCTGCTTGCTTTTAGAAATGCTGTGCTGAGAGCATCTGCTGGCAGGGAATTGGGATCACAGGGGCTTTATTTCACTTAACTGAGCCACACTAACCTTATAAACACCACTTTTTAAACAAAAACAACCAATGCTTTTGACACCAGGAATGGAAAGATTATTTGTGAACAATATGTATCCCTGGGGTCAGTTGGACTGATTCGTCTTAAAGTGGAACTATTCAGTCTGAAGACTGATTTTCTTGCTGTACAGCATATGCAGAGGGCACCTCAACCTCTCAATTACATGATGGTAAATGCACAATTACCTATTGTGGGCCAGACAGTATCATTCAAAACTCAGCATTCAGACTAAACCCCTGATTTTGCCACTGTGGAGAGGAGCAGTGGGATGTGCAAGGATAGCTGCACCTGGTACAGCTCCTGCAAACCTGTCCTTGCATTCTGCGGGTTTGAGACTGTTCAGCTGTAGAAGAAGATCCCTGACTTTGCTGAAAGCTGGGTCTGATTTTGTCCAGTCTTCTTTGCTATGTTTTGACACATTTATTGTGCATAGTTCTTGTTCTTATGGTCCAGAAATATGTCCTGTAACAGAGTGCAGTCAGGAGTTGGTCACAGCAGAAAAAACCTAAGTGGAAGGGGTCAGTCACTTTCCTCCCCCTGGCATGAGGCTCTCAGAGCAGTGTGTACACAGCACAAAGTGTTTGCAGAACTGCTGCCCTTGCTGGGAGTGAGACTTTTCGGGAAGCAAAGGGCTGCGGTCTGAGTTTCTGACAGTGCCACTCCACCCGTGAATGCTTGACTTCAAAAAATCACAGCAATAAAGAAGGAAAGAAAGAAATCCAGTATGAGGATGGCAGCTGCCTGATGTGAGACAAACTGTGGGTGACCACAGGGAAAGAAGCCTGTCTCCAACACCATGGATGTGCAGCCAGTGAATGTTCACAGCTGCATTTCACACATTACAGTCAGAATCAGGGATGTTCTCTTGCAGCATCTGACACACATTTTCGTAGAGGAAAATGTCTGGGAGCTGGACAAAGTAGAGTTACTTGGGCTCAAATGATAGTTTCATTTTTCAGATTAAACCTCCCAAGTAACAGGAGAAGATAAACTGTGTGACTGGAACAGCAACTGGATCAACCCCAGGAACTAAAGATGTCTGGTTTGGTAGAAGGCCAAATAAACCTTCCACAGGCAAAATAAAGAACGTGGTCTAATCTTCATTTTGTTCTACTCCTTTTTCCATAGGGAAAAGTCTTACAGAGATGAGGCATATCTTAAAAACATAAGTATTTTTAAGCATTTTGGAGAGCTCTATTCCTTTGTAGCCTAAGGAATTTTAAATGTTTGGAGAAGCAATTTTTTGGAGGGTTTTTTTTGTTTGTTTGTTTTGTTTCTTTGTTTGTGTTTTTTACTTCCTTAAGCTTTCTGTGGTTTTGCTGTTCAGTTCTTTGGAGAAGAGACAGTGAGAGTAGTGCAGGGTTTCTCCAGTCCCAGCATCACTGTTCTGCCACCCAGGTGGGGTCTTTGCCAGCACATTTGACAATGTGATCCATTGCCCCACTAGGAAAATCAGCCCTGGTTCCCAAACACATGGCTGCCAAAGGGTTCAGTGGCTTCACTGAAATTCAGTTTTTACAAAAATACGTGGGCATCCAGCTAGACCCTGTGAAGACACATCTGGGTGACACACTGCCTATAAACACCTACGTTTTGGTGGGCTTTGCTATGATCATAGTTGATGAAAAAAGTGCCTAAGGTAATACAGGAAGGACCCAGCTTGGCTCATGACCTGATTTAAAATCACATTTAATGTGCTGTAATCTTTCCAGTTTTCTCTGAGGCGTTGGTAAAAGTGGAAGCTCTCCCAGAGCACTGTGCATACACCTGAACCTCATTCTAACTCTGTACCTTATGTGGCTCTATGACAGCTTAAAATTCTCCTGCATGATCTACCAGACAGCTCCTCTCTGTGCTGCAGGAGAGCACGTGAAGGCTGGAGACTTATGCCCACCACATGAAAATAATCCTCAAAGTAAAATTTTTGCATTCCAAGCACATTTTTTTGGGCATTAGAAGTCTCATTACTCAAATTAGGAATAGTGGTACAATTGTGGATTTTTTTATTGTCCTATACAAGAAACCAGCCACTGAAAAAATTGCTTAAAACAAACATAAGGGACAAAAAAGAGGCTGCATTGCTGTGTTTCCATTCTAGAACTGGTTGGTCACCAGAAGATCCTGGCAAAGCAAGCCTCACCAAAAGGACTCATAAGAGAAGATAGATCAGGTATTCATCCTCTTTCCCTAAAGGGAATCTATTTTCCTGTAAGTGGGTTGTGAAACAGATGCTCTGGTGTGTGCTCAGCCACAGGCAGCCACAGCCCTGAGTAACTGAGGAAGATGGTCAAAGCCTGCCTTGAGGAATTCCTGCTTTGCCTAAGTGGTGGTACAGATTGCTTACTTTCTTGCTGTAGCTCCTCACCCATTCCCTGTTCAGCTGCTGTATTGCACCTGAATAAACAATGGGAGGGGAGGGAAGGGTGAGGGGGGAACACTCTAATTGCTCTTAATGGCTGTATGTTTACGTAGTGTTTGTCTAGTACCCTGAAGCTACAAGTGTTACCTTAACACTCAGTGAGTACTAAAAATAGCATTAAAGCCCCTGAAAATGCTCTATATTCACTGAGTGCAGAAACTCCACTGAAGACACTGCAAATTGGGAGCCTAGCTCAAACACTTAGTCACTGCATGGTACCTCCAGTCTGCAGACAAAATTCCAACCAAAACCAAGGAATTTCTGTCCACAGAACGAATATGAGCTGCACCACTGCTTAGAAAATATACATAGCTATCAGGTCTGAGTTTCAGCTGCACAATAAAAAGTCAGAGTGACCGTAGCATGGAGTTTCATGTTGCTGTCCTTCTATAGTTTACAGACCTGATAAGCTGACCACTGAAGCACAAATATACGTGTTTGGATGTGGGGAGTTCCTCTTGTGTCAGACCATGAATTCAGCCTTAGCTTTCAAATTCATATAGTTTTTTCATTTCAGCACCACTACCAGAAACATGACTCAAATTTCAGCTTAATTTAGAGCTTTTGAAATCCCCTTGCCTAAAGGAGGCATCCCTTACCACATCCAAGGGACCTTGCACCAGTGCCTTTGAAGAAGTGAAACAAAACAGAAGCGAGCAAGAAGTTTTCAAAATTAGCAGCAGGATTTAGTGCTCCAAAAATGTGGCTGTACACATTACAAAGAGGAAAAGCAGTAGAGAATCTCCCCTGATGCTTGTAAATTCATTGGCTTTGCAAAAACTTAGCCAAAAACTGTACAAGGAGGGAAGTGTCATTTTTACACAGTCACTCACCTTCAGACTAGAATTTGACTTCAAATCCCTGGAACACCACTCCAGCGGTCTAACTTACCGTGAGATCGTGCCTGATAGCGAAATTTTCTGGTTTGATGTCGCACAGGTGAAGTCGGTGAGAGAAATCATTATCAAAATGCTGCACCATGTCCAGAAAGCTGAGTGCAATGTCAATGATGGCTCTCACCCTGCTTCTGTGTCCAGTAAGGGAGGGGCCGATCACATTTTCCAAGGGAAAAAGAGTTTTGTGCCAGGCATGTCCAGCTGTGAGATACTCCACAGCATAAAAGTGTCCACAAGAGCCAATAATTCGTAGCACATGTTTGCTGAAGTCCTGCAGCAAACTGAAGTAGATATATTCTTCCTGCTGG
Source organism: Certhia americana (assembly GCA_018697195.1). Lineage (NCBI taxonomy): Eukaryota > Metazoa > Chordata > Aves > Passeriformes > Certhiidae > Certhia > Certhia americana. The sequence goes on along the minus strand of CM031858.1, from coordinate 95,321,319 downwards.
ATCAAGGACCACATGCTGGCCACCTGTGCTTTCCAACGTGGTCCCTTCTTCCTTGTCCACAGGGGCCCCATGGTATTGTTAGACAGTTCTAGCCCCAGGGCGTTTTTGACCTCCAAAGCTACCATAAGCAGAAGCTCTGTTTCAGGGATATCCTGTGTTTCCACCTCCTCTAGCATACTGAGGTGCTGGTAGCTGGAAAAGATTTCCTTTTTGGACTTCAGTATGATGGGCTGGCCTCTCCAATCAGCTTGAATGACCTTCTTACCTCTGTCGTAGTAAAGGCAGTGTTTGTACACCAGCTTCTGTGCCACACACAGGTCTTCACAGAGGTCCCCAGTCAGGGCTCCGCTGCTGTAGTCGAGGCACTGGTGTGGAAGAGCAGAATATTCACAGCAGAACCATATCCCCACGGCCCATGTAGAAGAAATAGAAATAATGAGTAACAGTCCCAAGCTCAAGAGGTTTGCAGCAGTCATGGAACTGCAAACACACACCTAGAGCCATTGTCTCATTCAATGGTTTATCAGAAGTCTCTAGAGATCTATTACTGAGGGAGTTTTGCTTCAAAACAGGGATTATGGAGATGGTAAAGGGCAGGTTTTTCAGAGGCAAGGAAAGGGGCTGGATGACCTGTTAATCTGAAGTTTTTCACACATATGAGTTCAGTGAGACAAACTTTAAACACTCAGGTCTGTGCTGTGTGTGATTATGGGCTGTAACACTTTAAGGCACAGAGTAATGCAGGACTTCTCTGGGAGGTTCAGGACAGCATGATTAAACTAGTGACATCGCCACTAAAACTACAGGAAAATCCACACGTAGCTGGATTTCTGGGACATTCCACAGCTCTGCATGTTTCAGCTTTGAACTCAACATACCCTGAAGGAAGCTGTGATAACCTCCACCTGTATTGCCAGGAACCACAGCGGTTGCATTCAATGAGTTTTGGACCAAGAACTTTCAGAATTTTTGAGTATGTAAATGCTGCAGAACTCAATGACTCTCCAGGTTTTATATGTAGTTATCAGAAGTGACATTTTTATATTAATTGCTTCAATACTTAATCTTTTTTTTTTTTTAAACTGGAAGGAAATCAGCCCTTGGAAACAAGGGAACTGCTGCTTGATAGTTTAGTGATCAACGCAAAGTAGTGCAAGAACTGCAAGGATTCCCTCACCAGTCCTTATCTCAAGCCAGAATAATTTCCACAATATCATTTCCAAAAGTGTAGGCAGTGGATGTATTCCTGTGGTCATTCAGAAGCGCAGCTGTAGGGACTGCTTTGGGTCATTCAGTAGAGGGGGTGATCAGAAATCTCTGGTGAAAGGGGAATAGAGGGGGAGGTGTAGAAAGCCAAACATCTGTGAGGCAGCTTGACAGTGTCATCCACCTCCACTGCTTTCTGGCATTTCAACCTTCATTTAAACAAACTGGCAGGTCCCTCCTGCACGTGCAGAACTTGCAGTGGCCGCCTGAGCCCCACCTCACTTGTGACTGGCTGTTACACGAGGAACATAATCACAGCATGGAAGTAATGTATTTTCTTGGGACGGTCTCTCAGGTGTGTACACCAGAGGAATATGCTCTGATGCCAAGCAACATTTAGAGTCCAGCCTTAAACAACACACTGGGGAATGGGTGGAGGATTAAGTCCAAAATCCAAGAATGGTGATCAGTTGACAGAAACAGCTCACTGAGGGAGGTCCAGAGAGACATAGAATTTATTTATATTCTAATGTTCTCACAGACCAAGTGAGAACATTCAATACCAGTAAGGAGAGTCAGGTAGGCAAATTCTTGCATGAGTGTCTGGACACAGAGTCCATGCATGTGTGTAACACATGCACATCTGCATCCTCATCCACATCAGGATGGCTAAAGATACTCAGCTGTCTGCAGACTTCAGAGCATGCAGATCAATGGTCTTGCTTTTGAAAATCTACTCCTACTAATGTAATACAATTTTACTCTACCTCTTTAAATAGGAAATGTAGTTTTCTCAACAGAAGTAGGTTAGCAGTTCTTACCATCTGGGACTCTAAGCAATTTTAGAAAGAAAATTACAAACAGAAGGAATTTTGGGGGGTTTCTTTGGATTGCAAGCATAAGTACATTTAAAACTCTATTGACAGACCACAATATAATTCTCTTCTGGTACAGTAAGAGAAGATAGGACTTAGTCATGTAATTGGGTTCACATGGGTGAACACTTGCCCCTGTGGACAATTTTAGGGCGGTTCACTCTTAGAGAGTTCACATGCATGGACTTCTGGCATCAAAAAGAACACGTGTCCTGTCGCCAAACATGTCAAGGTGCAGCTAATTTTCATATGTTTACATCACATCATTCTTAATGGCATCAGTGAGAAAATGTAGTTGTGGAAAAAGCAGATTCAGGTTTCACAGACAGAGGAGACAGGTCCTTTTTGAACCTGGTTGCTGTTTAGGACTTTCCTGCTGTCTTTTCAGTTGAAGCTATAAATATTTGATTTTTAACCTAGTATCTCCAAACAGTGTGTGAATCATATTCTTCTTATAATGAACTTGTGTAGGGTTTTGCAAACTGGGATCTGTGGAAGAGGACTTGATCAAAGAGCCCATGGTCTCACAGTGATGAAACACAGATCAGCCTTCCAGAAGTGCATTTTCAGCTGGTCACAAAGGCAAGCAAGTCTTTCAAAAAGGCTTCCTCAAAGAAGCAATCAAGAAGATTGAACCACTTCCTATCAGCCTTTTAGGCACCGTGTTCACCGGTAGTTCATCTTGAAGCAATTATTTGATGCTTACATCCATTCCAAGGACATGGTTTTACAGGACAGTGTTCCATCATATTGACATGGCTTGTACTATTGTGCTCCCCAGTGTACTAGCTTGCATTTTACAGTATTAAAGCACATATTTGGTGGACTGAAAACATGTAACCAGGTAATACAGATTACCCTGCCATGACAAGATGGACCATTTATTATTTACCAGCACAGGAGGCTTTCCACTAACTTCAGACTTCACTATACAAGATTGTCCATCATCCTGCTGATAAAAGGAAGAATCAATTCCCCAAATAAATACTTCAGAAATGGCCCTCCACACTGCCATCCCTGTCTTAATGACTGAATTTTGAGATCTGTTGATGAGACAGTTTTAAATTGACCTAGCGATCGACCTTTGAAAACCACAGATTCTTCTTTAAGTGCCAGATCCTTAAAACTAAAATATGGAAGTGCTACTAAGCCAAAAGTCTTATAAAGAAGCAGCTGTACTGCACAAAAATGCACACACAAGCATGGATTGGACTCACTCATATGTATCTTATTAAAATTGGCTGCATCATTTTTAATGTCTTCTGTGCACTTATCAAGATAAGTTTAAAAAGCTCATTTTAAATTAATGTAAAAGCTTAAATTAATGTAAACCTTTCTAAGGATTCATATAAATTTAAATAACTCACTGTACCACCATCAGTGCCCTGGAACTGATGTTTTGCCTTGTTAGCTACTGCTTCTATGTAAATGCAATATAGAGCCAGGTTTGGAAGGAACCATAATTAATTGATTTCTCCAGAGGGAACAGAAATTGATTGCTATGACTTAGTGTGTTCAGTGTACATGAAGATGAGACTGGCATTAGGAAAGAGCAAGGGAGATTTTTTTTGAGAGTTAAAGCTGGCCCCTGCAAATTGCCCAGTGCTATTTCAGCCTTCTCAGTGCAGTACACATTTGCACAGATGTGTATCTTACTCAGAATAAGGAAATAAAACCTTCTGAAATGCCACTTGCAAGGGCATTTTCACCCACTTCCTTAAAATATCTCATGTCCTACTGAGAGATGACTAGTTAAAACAGTTTTTCTTAGAAGCTGATTTTTTTGCTTAATAGAAGGTGTGAGACTCAAGCTATCAGGTTATTTGTTTCATGGATCAGTTGCACTTTCTGTAACTCTGAAACTCATGCTACGTTCAGAAGATGTAGAAAAACTTATTTTGGGGTGGATGAAAACAGGCTCATTTTCTAATTACTCCACTAGAAGGACAATCCTTAAAGATACTACTGATTATTCACCTACTCACAGACAAGCACTCTCAGCTACTCTTCCTCTGGAAGCAGGATCTGAACCTGAGCTGTCTCAGTGATAGAGACAACTTTCCAAGCTTGCGACTGAAATCTGATCCCTGGGCTTTTGAAGCCTTGCCTGACGGTTTCCAAACTGAAGAACAGCAACGAGTCTCTGTCCATCTGTTTATTGGTTACTGCGATGGCAAGGACCTGGACCTCCCCGAGCTTGGCAGCTCCGTGCACCTCCAAATCTCAGTGTTCTTCCCAAGCACGTAGGAATGAGGCAGAAATCATTCCTTCAGCTGTGAACCTGAGCTCAGCCCTACTTCAATCTGGCTCCTGAGGTAAAGAAACTGGATCTCACTGCCTTTAAAAACACGCTGTCAGGGCTGCTGTCTACACTAGTTTTTTCTTTATCATACAGAATTAAGGAAAATCTGTGATCAATTTTTGCTTGCTTGCAGTGATAGATTATTTAATTCCCACTAGGATTCCTTCTCTCACACCTAACCACTACAGATACCCTGCCTAAGAAACAGAATTGAACTAAAAGCATTAACCCACGCTGCTCCTCTTCTCAAAGTGTTTCCTACACAACGCTAAATCTGTGCATTATTATTTTTAAGGGAAATTTTAATGAATATTCTCTCTTTAATTTTAGCCACATCTTACACACCAGCCCCCGCCAAACCATAGGGGAGGCGATACAAGCTGCCTCACACTTCTGAAAGACGACTTTTGTACAAACAGCTTTTCGGCTAAAAACAAAAACCCTGAATACCCGGAGGAAGGCTTTTCTCCGCTTCGCAGAGGTCGGCTTGGGCAGCGCACCCTTATCCCACGTCTGGGAGCCGGCCCGCCGCCTGCACCTGAGCTCGCCCCGGGAAGGGAGGCAGGCAGGGAGGGAGGGAAGGGGGGAGGGAGCAGGGGGACAGGAGGTAGGTAGGCAGCCTCCCGCCCGTGCGCACCGGGGACACCGGCGATGCGGCACCTCCGGCGGCCGGAGCAGGGCAGGACGCCGCGGAGAGCAGCCCCGACGGACCGCGCCCGCCTCGTCCTGCCGGGCAGCCCCCGGGCGATGCCCCGCGTCCCGCCGGGGCACGTACCAGCCTGGCCAGGATCCGGTGGCTTTTCTCGTCCGTGCAGCGCTCGGAGAAGACGCTCCTGTGGAGGAGGAACAGCGCGGCGCTCACCACCACCCAGCAGGCAGCCCAGAGGAGGAGCAGCAGCAGGGCGCACCGCCGCCAGATTTTGAGCCGCAGCCGCTGTAAGCCCGGGATGCCCCTCATCGCCGTGCCGGGGCTGAGGCTGGGGCGGCCGCTTCAGCCGCGGCGGCCCCGAGCGAGCGAGCGAGCGGCGGCGGGGCCGGGGGAGCCGCGCTGCGCCCCCCGCACGCCCGTCCCACTCCCGCCGGGCTGCCCCGGACCCGGCCCGCTCCCGCCCCCTCCCCGGGACGGGGCTGCCCCGCCGGAGCCCGGAGCGCCCCTTTTGAATTTAAGCCACGTAGTTCCGCCGGCTTTTGTCTGCGCTCCCCTGTGCCAAGCGGCCCCTGCAGCCACTTGGCGGCTGCTGCCCGCGCCCCCCCGCCTCTCCTCTGCGAGTTTCTCACCCGAGAATAAAAGGACTTTGAAGGGTGATGGATGCTGCTGTGGGAACCCTTTGCAACCCAGGCGGCTGCTCGATACTTTGAAAGAGGCAGCCTGGAGACGGACAGGTCCTCCTGGTGAAAGCTTCGTCTCCCGACGAATGGGGAAAGGAATAAAAAGTTGTCATTTATTCTGGAGTAACTTCTCCAGTTTTATCCTCCCGGGGCTAATGGAGGAAGAGAGAAGAGTGACTCGGATGCGCTTTCATTATCGCAGCCCCCACCCATCGCGGCCGTGGTGGGTTCCCTTGGCTCCCCATGAGCTCCCCCAGCCCCCGCGGCAGGGAGAGGCCGGGCACTGCCCGCATCCCGGGTCCTGCCTCCATCGGCGGCCGCCGGACAGCGCCAGCCGAACGGCAGCGTTGGATGGGTTACCAAAAGAGGCCGGGTGTCCTGAGTCCGAGGATTTTCCATAGATTGTCTCCCTGCCCTCTCGTTGTCCCCCTGTGGCTGTGTCCGTGTTATGGTGTGGTCAGTTCCACCGTACAGTCTCTATTTGACTTCGTTAACGCTTCTGAGGGGTCAAAGACTCAGATGTTTGTTCCTGTGCAGCAAGGAAGGTCCTTTCCTCACTCCAGGTGCAGATGTTCACTGTCTCTGTTCAAAGAGACCGGTTCAGTGATATATATGTTCTTAGCATCATGCCTAACTTAATGAGAAATACTTCCTTGACAATTCTTTAAAAAGAAAGATGTCTCTATTGATATGATCAAATTTTATCTCTCAGAACAGCAAGGTGCACCAGACTTACTGTTATCTGCACCTTTTACATGATCAGTGCAGTTCTCCTCTACCTGGCTGAGCAGGGCTTGAAATGAAGCTTCTAAGTAGAAGCTGCTGACTGACTGTGGCAGAAAAGAAAAAGAAAGATAAAAATATTGCTGGACATATTCCAGCTTTCCTTTCTAAAGACTGTCAGTGGGGAAGGAGATGCAAGAAGAGCAAAATTACTTTCATCTCCAAAGTCTCAAAAGCAGCATCATTATCATTAGCCACATCTTCCATCAGTGTGTTTTGCTCAATTTATCCACCATCTCATTTCTTCACCTGCTGAGCCTGCCTTTTAAAATTTTCTTTTTCTTTCCCCTGATCCTTTTACTGAGAGGCTTACTTTTGATACACTGGTGATACAGTCTGTTTCTTGGGAATGTGGCAAGCAGCAAAGACCAAGGAGGCACCTAGGAACTAAAAGATTTTAATCCTGTTTCTCAGTCTGATAAAAAATGCTTTCAGAAGATGTCTCTGACCAGCTTGGGGTGTTCTTTGGAAATTTCTAGGACAATTTAGTGGACAAGGAGGAGTTCTGCTCAGTCAGTCCTCTGTAGGAGTACCAGCTAGGCTTGAACACAGCCAGCCTTCATCAGTGACTGCTGCCACCTAGGAGATAAAATTGCAGATCTGCCATACTGATGTCTGGAACAATCCCGATATATGTCCCATGGAAGAGGGATCCAGATGGTGGGGGAAAGTCAAGCATAAGTCCCTACTGCTTGGTCCTAAGCCGTCTGGGTAATAGTTTAGGCATTACCAAACCCACATGTATTTTAAACTGTGGATCTTGACCTCTTTGTGTGTCAGCAATCCCCAAAGGATAACATGCATTTTTATTAAATGTCTGTGAAATTCTGTATATACGTCATTGGTGTTTCAACAATAGTTCTGGAAGCAAATCTAATTATACCTGACTTTAAGCCAGGAACAAAATATAGAGATTTCAGACCAGGTCATGTGTCACAGTTGACCTTCTCTAATTGCCGCTGAAAAAACAAGCATGTTCCTTCGTCTTTCTCCACCGCCGCCTCCTTGTTTTCCTCTTTGTCTTGCCTGCCTAGTCCAGTCCCTTTCCCCAGTGAAAGCTATTCCTTGCTGCCCAGGGAGCTTTCTCAGCTTGCTAACAGGGCAGAGAAATATAGAGGTGTTTCTTGCAGAGATTATTTTCAGAGAGGTCAGCCAGCCCTGAGGATGCCGCCAGGCTGGTGCAGGGAGGTACATTGCAGGGCCAGGCACTCTGGGGTGCTGGAGGCAGAACTGTATCAAATGTCTGCACCTTAAAGATGCAATGAGATATTGCAGATAAGGTGATCTTAATGGAAATGGTTGCTGAAAGAAGCCATCCTGTCCCCATTTCCACCCACATGCTGGCACTGCTCCCTCAGCAGCTGGATCGGGGTAGCTAGCCCAGCAGGCAGCATCAGGAGGGCATCTGGCTGCACTGTTCATTTCATCCAAAGATACCAGCTAAAATTCACTGGATTTTGGGGTCTGTAAGGAGCCCACATCCTCCTCTTTGGTTTGGAAACAGCTGCTACATGTAGCAAGAGCATTTCCAACTTTAATATGCAGGTGTCTGATGCTTTGAAATTACGGAATATGAAGAAATAAACTAAGACAATAATAATAGGTTTTCATGTAGTTTTAATATTGCTTTAATAGTTTTAATAAGAAATAAAAGTACAAGATAAATGGAGCTTAATGAAGCAAATGCAAGTTGTACAACACTTATACTGGGTAGTTTACCAGTTTCATTTTATAGTAAATCCCACAGGAAGCATTTGCAGGGAATAAAGCCCTGTCTTCTCAAAAGATTGCAATATAGCATTCAGGTGGGGGAAGGGATTGTACCTAGTTTTTCAGGTTCTGAATTTTTAAATAATCTCACTGAGTTTAGTGGGTGGGAAAATCTGGACAAGTCTGGTAAATATGTATGCGTGTGTGTACACATACCTTCTTGTACACATGTACATAGAGAGCTTCAGAACAGGTCAAGCATTGACGCAGAAAGCTTGGATTTAGTAAAAGGTAAAAGCCTAGGTGATTTAGGATCAAGTGGTTTAGCCTTTAATAACAATCTCTTGCTAGGTGCAAAATTCGAGTCTAACTTCAGATTTCCCTAAGCTTCAAGGATAAGACTAAAGAATTAAATATATATATATGTGTGTGTGTATGTGTGTGTGTGTCCCTATGTGCCATAGCAATTTTTCTTTAAAAAAACCCTCTGCATCAGAGAACCTTTGCTTTCTGTATATATTAAATATACATGTGGCTGCTTTACATTGAATTCCTGTGTTTCCAAAGGGAGCTACGTTCCTATTCTCATTTTGACTGAGAATTAAACTTGGTGGAAATTAATTAGTAGAAGTTGAATTAAGGCAAGTGACATCAGGGGCAGTAAAAATAATCCAGGACTAACTGAATTAGTTCCTACCCAATTAATCTTTGGATTAGTGCTTAGAGCACGACATCAGCATCAAATTGGTCTCCTCTTCGTCACTGTGTTGGGCACATCACAAAATCACACATCACCAGTGGCAGTTCAGATGTGGAATAACCAGAGGCTTCAGCAGCCAGGAGTGAGATGCCTTGGCACAGCCAGGTAGGAGCCTGACATGGCATCCCCTGTGCTGTGTGCCTCTGCAGGGGCTCAGCAGCTCCTCAGACCAGGGCCATGAGGAGCCTTCAGCCCAAGGAGCTGCTGAGTCCTCACGTTTCTCATCACCTTCAGACACAAACTGCATTGCAGGCTCAAGTCATATTATCCTGTTAGACCTTGTTTTCCTAATTACTGAATTCTTCATGAAGAAAGAAAGTAAATCGGTCATTAAGAACTACCTTGGCACTCAAGTTAATGAAATGTAAAACTGGTTCATTAGGACTTATTGTTCCCTTTGATTGATTTTATCACCTTCTGTCATTGCTGGTCTATGGAAATAGGGTGCGTCTGCTAATTTTTCACAAGGTGCATATGAATCTCCTTTTGTTTGCCTTCTAGGAGGTCAAGAAAGTTTTAAGGGCTGTTCAAATTGACTTTTGAAAATGTATTTTAACATACAAATATTTCTTTCTGATTTCCTTTGGCAAAGTTGCTGCTGAGAAACCTCACAAGGTTAGACATAGGTTTGAACATGCCCTTTAGGCAGTGAAATTCCCCTGCAGAGTATTGAGTCTACCAGAGGAATACAAACGTATTTTCTCATTTATGCCATTAATCAAAAAGAGTGTGTTGCAAACTACTCACAAAAGTTTTATGGCAGCAGTGAGCAGTGAGTTTATCGGGTCACATTGTGAACCAGAAGCAGAAAAATGGCACAGTATAAAATACAGAGTACAGCTTTGTGGGCAAAGGAAAAGCCTGGTATAATTCACTGATTTAAACAAGGGCAAGTATTTAGACAGAAAAAGCTTTCCCAAGTATAAATAGAATAAAATATCATAATATATTTTCTTCTGTTTTCTTTTCAATTTTTGAAATATTTCTTAGGCATAATTGCCCAGGAAAGACAAACATACTAGCTTTCTCTTTCTCTTTTACCACTTTCTAAATTCCATATAGCAGAGTTTAATTGTCCTGCTCTTCTCATATATACCCTTTCAATTAATCTCTTTATTAACCTCATGCCAACTTTTTCTCTCATTTGGAAACAGTATCACCTGAAGAAGCCAGCAAGATACCTTGGCAATCACTGTAGCAGACTGTGGTTTACTTGTAATTCTTCAAACAAGATGGAAAAATTAAGACACAAAAAATATTCTTGTCCACATATGCCGAATAGTGCCTGATACAATATTGCCTATTGCTTCTCTGCTGCATTCTTTGCCTATTTATGTTACCAGTCACCAAAACGAAACTTAGTTGTAACATGAAGCTTGATCAGTCTGCGAGGAGAATTATAAGTGGAATTTTCTTTGCCTGGGATTGGAGTCAGTGGCTTGAGAGCAATTTTCCAAGCCTAAGAGGATGCTCTCCATAGGAATGTGCTGCTGTGGGGCATGTTGTGTGTCTGTCCACAGTGTGTGAAAGGGTGAACAAAGAAGGGAAAATGCTGAGATTGTTTTCCAGTCTTTCTGTATGCAGTTTCCAGTCCTTGCATCAAGTTCAGGCCAAGTGATCTCATTATGCCAATACTGAATCTGGCTCTTTGTAGACTCTCTTTATGAGTGTCTGAAGCAATTCCAGAAATACTTAGAAGTTTCACTAGGGTTGTGTAGAAAGAAACAATCTAATAAGCTAATTCTGTCTGGCATTGGGCTGTTATTTGCATGAACGGTTTAAAGTAATTTAAATGGTGAGAATATTACACATAATAAACAGATGGCATTCACAGGGCTGTGATCATTTAGATACATGGTAGCTCAAAAGAGAAAAAGTTAAATGTCATCTTTTCTAGTCAAATGACCAGACTTATCATTTCAGTGCATTGAAAAGACATTTTGACAGCTGATACTACCAGAAAAGATATCATGTTGTCATACAGATTAAATCAATCCAGCTCTATGGCTGCAGACTCTGAAATGAGTTTATGTTAGGAATTTGCACCAGATTGATTTTAAGTTTGTTTCTACTGGCAAAAGTGACCTAGGATACCCAAAGTCCACATGTTCACGTCTTGTTATGCCACAAAGTGCAAATTGCAGCCAGAGATCTGCATGCTGTCTGTTATTAGAAGAGAAATGGAAAGCAAAACTGACTCTTGGAGATGGAAAAAAGCATCGCCTTTGTAGGCACAAGTAACCACCAAGTGGATACTTATGATACTGCACATGAAAGGTTTTGTAAACTGGAAATATACTTACATTCCAGGGAGAATCTGTGCTGCTTCTCTCTACTCACATCAGCAAATCTTAATTTATAGCATTTTTCTGATTCTTTTGCTTTGTTGTTTTGGCTTAAGGGCTGTGTACTATAGTACTGCATGTTTAAAAATCAAATTAAACCGAGCCATCACATATAGTAGATTATGATGCATTTGCATATGAATATGTCCATTTTTTGGCTTCTCTTCCAAAAAATCCAAATGTGAATTAGGAAAAAAATTAGGGATTAGGAAGATCATGGATGATTTTCAGTACTAGCTCTGTAAAACTTAATTACTTTCAGCTATTTCATTGAAGCTGTTCACTGCAGTTTCTTTGCAAATGACAAATGGCTGGGCATGGAACAAACTGCTAAATGATCCATTAGTGAAATCCAATTTTCTATCAGACTTTCCAAGTAATTAGCTTTTCTTTAGGTAATATATTGTTAGTTTGCATGCATCCAATGTTGTATGACATTTGTTTAGGGAAGAGTAGACTACTCAATTTCTGTATTGCTTACAACAAACAAACAGCTCATAACTCTATCAAGGTTAAGCATCCCTTAGTGCAGGTGATTCCCCTGTGTTACTCCTGAGCAAGAAATCTGCGTGTGGGATCAATGCAGTGCCACCATTGTACAATGTTCCTCCTGTTACATGCAAGCATCCTCCAAGAACCTGAGTGGTTCTGGTGGCCAGGCCTGTTTCTGGGGTGTCACTGCTACGCAGGCATCAACAGCCAATGTAACAATCAAGGCATGCCATGGTCCTGCCTCCTGCTTTGAGCAGAATAGTTGGTGACTGAGAAGCCTCAGAAACAGATTTCTGTAGCTTCTTCCACAGGCACAATCTTCTGTTTTCTGTCATTTGTCTTTAGTACAATTCCATTTTCCTCCCTACTTACATTTTCTCCTTATTCTTCAATGATTTACGTCTTAAGTTCTTCATAGTAGTTGTCTACCACAAATGTCTTCTTCAGAAAACTTTGTGTGTTTTAGAAGGAGTCCCTCTCCTCCATCTCTAGCAACAGCATTCTTCTTCTCAGAAAAGAAAAAAAAAAAAAAATCCTTAATTCTGATCCAGAATCAGTGGATTTGCTTTTGATTTACATGAAGGAACATAAAAGGAGGAATATGCAGAGATACCATTATTGGACAACATTTAATAGTCTCTGGTTTTGCAACTCCGTGTTGCCTGCACAGGATGAAATTGTGCTTTCAGCCCATGCTGTACAGATGCACACACACATATATGCTTAGCAAAAGAACTCATAGCAAATCTCCCAAAATGAAAAACAGGGATTGCAATATTCTGGATGTGATCCTCAGTCTTGGAAAAGAGGAGATGCACCAAAAGAGAGGGAATGGAACCACAGTGAAACCACAAGAGATGCCAAAAGCAGCCCTGCAGAGCTGCATCTCTGGAGTAAAATTCCATCTGGTGAAGCACTTAGGCTCCATTTTATTGAGGAGAGCATGCATTGCTGGCCAAACCCCTTTAATATTTCTCTTTCACACTGACAAATCAACAGCTTATAAAAGACTGAAATAAAGTCTCCCAACATTCCAAAATATATTCAAGGAGAAATTGAAAATGACATCTACTGACGCATATGGTGTATTCCATGCACTTTCAGCTTGGATAAACTGGAATGAAACACTGGAATGAAATACAAGGTAGTTGAGATTAAGCAGGAAAAGGGTGAATGTTTTTGCATTTGGGCTCTTTGGTTATTCCAAAGAAAAGTGCTGGACTGCAGCAGTGCCTAAGGGCTGTGGTTCTCATTTGCAGTGAGAGCACATCTAGCTGGGTTATTGACTCCTTGCTTGCCTGTCCTTCACACGTGCCTGTTACATCTCACCATTCCCATCTGAGCCATTGACTCACTATATTAATGCAGAGTACCAGGACAAGCAGACAGAAGCATAGAGTGCTTTAGTCCCTCAGGCAGAGGAATAGACAGTGAACAAAGGGATGTAGGTGCATTTTTTACTCTTTTTGGAGCACTGGCACAACTGGACTAACACTTCAGCAAACAAGGAACCTTTGGCATGACCATTCAATGACTTTCTAAGATATATTGGCTCTGCAGTTTTCAAGCCAGTCCTCTGAGGTGCTGGAAAAGAGCAATTTACTAACAGCCTTTCACGCCATTCTTTAATCAGTGCCTCAAAATCAGAAGTGGGAACAGTACCTGCCCTCTCTGAGCACCATAATCCCCAAAATAGACTGCCTATTCCTGGACAATGTTAGGGCAATGTAATGGGGAGAATGCTGCCAAAAGCACATTGATGTCTGGGCAATTTGCACATTGAATTTAGAAGAGGGGGGAGGGTTTGGGGTTTCTTCATTGGTTGGCTCTCTGCCACTCTCTCTAATTTTGAGGGAATCTCTCCAGCCCTCTAGACAGGTTAGTTTTGATGTTTCTGACAGTGACATTGCCAATGTGTCACTGGCGCATCCTGAGAAAGGGACATGGAAAACACAGGTTGCAATACAGTGCACAGACTCAACAAAATAGCACTTCTGGGGAAGGGCAAAACCACCTTATATAAAGCCAGGAAAAAAGGAGCAAAGAGCTACCCAGCAGTGCACAGTAACACCCCTGTACTCTACTCTATGCTGACATGGTTTGCAGATAAATCTAGTGGCTAGGATGAAAAACTTTAAGATTTATGGTGTCCTGAATTGACTTAGTTAAACAATTAGTTACTGCCGAAGGCTGAGTAATCCAGGGTGTTTTGGTACTTTGCTAAGACACTGGAGGATCTAAAGTTGCAGAAAGCTTTTGAGTGTGTTTTTTTATCAGGAAAGTTTCAACCTTAGTGATACAGGGGCTACCAGAGGTGCAGAAAAGTTTCATGTGTCAGCCCCAGGAGGCTGGGGACAGGAAGAGGTTTGTAGGGGTTGGTGAAGAAGATGTTCTGTGAGCATGCTGGGCCTCCTGAGTATCCAACCCACCACTGCAGGGTCAATTAACTCCTCATGCTTGTGGCAACCAAGGCAGAGTCAATCTAGCACAGCAGCACAGAGCCTTCCTGTGTGTCTGTCTGCTCCACAGTGGTACAACACTGTGGGGGTCTATGGAAGACAAGTGCAGATGTCTGCAGATGTCAGACTCTGTTCTGAGTTGGACTGGATGATAAATCCTCCACTTGTCAGGCTCAGCACAGTGAAAGGACACAGAAGATGACAAAAAGAGCAGTCAGTAAATGGTAGAGGAAGGGAAGGAGCAGAGGGAGGGAGAAGGGTCCTTTATCTTTTACTACTACTTGGGCTACTGAGCCACACAGGTTTCATTTCACACTAGTGCTCCATTATGCAAGGATGGGAAGAAGGTTCACAGGACCAGGACTCTAGACTTTGCTTCAGTTCTTGTCTCAGTTTCAGCATTTCTCTGTGTGCATGCTTCACAACAGTAAAAGCTGCGTGCAGAGTCCAATGAAGTGCCATGGAGCATTCTAACTGGGTTCTGACCAGGGTCTCAGGTACACAGATACCCCACACTGGGCTCTCCCATATAAACATTAATATTTACTACATGGTTGAGTCTATATTAAGTATAATATGCCCTGTATTTTGATTAATTACCTAATAAAAAACCATTTTGTTGAAAGAAGCTTGTGAAGATCAAGTTCATGGCAGACATGCCTATGTAGATTAGGAAGGCCATGAACACACCCAAGTGCTCAGCAGTCTACAATTACAATATGCCACACAAGCAGCCCTGCTTTTTTGGAGGCCAGGGCAAGGTTATCTCTGAAGCCAAAGTACTGACTGGACAGTAAATGATACTTTGATTTGTTTTGGTTTAGTGCTATTCCTAACGGGCTTTGAGGCCACCTGGTTTTGAAAAGCCAGGGAAAACGGGGGAGGTTAACATTGCTGGAATACCAGTGGCAATGCAATTTCCAGGGATAAGCAGCTCTATTCACCTTTAGTCAACAAAATCAAACCCAGCAGAAGTGGGTGTACTTAAGGTAAGCAATGTTAAAATGTCCACATAGGTACACATGGGTGTGATATAAATAGGACAGAGTTTAGAAGGGATTAATGCAACCAGTGAGGACTTCCTTTAAATTTGCTGTCACTTGCTCAAAAACTATTGTTTGCAGGAAAGCAAAGAAATCCATCAAAGCTGCACTGTTCTGCACATCCATATTTACCATCTTCCCTTTCAGTCTAGCAGTTTACCTAATGTAATGTGAGCAACCAATGTCTAGAAAGTCAGGCTTGTGAATCACCTAAGCAGAAACGTAAAAAATAAGGAGGAAAGGGGAAGACAGAGCAATAGCAAGATATGATAAAGAGGCTGAAGACAAATAATTTCAGCTTTCTATGATGCTCAGAAGTGCACCGAAGTAGATGTTGTGACTTTCTCTCATGTAAGAGAAAAGACAAAAAAAATTGAGCAGCATGAAATTTTTAGATGGCATATACCAGCAAATAGGGACATGACTGCCACTTGGAATTAATTTCAAAACAAGTGAGAGTGAAATTTTTGTATGGGTGCTGTAGTATCCATAAAAACTTCCTGTCCCCTTTCATCATTTCACATGGAATTTTTCAGAAAGGACAGTCACACTACTAATGGCATTTCTGCTGTCCTCCCACAGCCCTGTGGCTCTCAGTCCACAGCCATCCAAAAAGCTGATTCACACAGTTGTCCTCTCCCAGACCAGTGCTTATGTTTCAGGCTCCTCACTTACTCTGCTGCTACTGCTTCGGCTGACTCATACATGCTACATCCCTGTGATTAAAAGCCATGGCACAAGTACCTACAAATTATTTCTTTGGAACAAAACTATTTCAAAGACAACATATTAAAAAAAGAAATAGAGCAGCTTAGATGTTTAGATATTTGTCAGGACCAGAGAATGCTGAACATCCTTATATTTTCTTTATAAAGTACCTTGCTTTGTCATCCTCTGTCCCTAAGCCGTTTCTGGCTTAGATAAATGTTTTTTTCCCCACCTCTCCTTTCTCCTCTATTCCCAAAGGATTTTTATGCATTCATACATTTTTTTCACCTCCAAATTAACAGCCTTGTAAACAAAACTGTGTTTCCATAAAGACAATTTACAAGGCTCTCAAAGCTGATAATTAGGCCTGTTATCTTTCCAAAAAAAAGTTGTTTTCCCTCAGGTAAGTTACTGTGTGGTTTTTGTGTTTGTTCTCCACATAATCCTTTGTGGATTTAGATCAATACAGGCTTGCAGAAAACTGTGATAATACAGTACACAATATTCGCTACACAACAAATGCTTCTTTAATGCCTTTTTTTTTGTCAGCTCATTGATTCTTATTTTGGTTTGTGAATGTTTTTAAGAATGTGGGAAAGAAGTATCAAAAAATTACTTCCATGTAGGAACACGTGAATAAAATAGGTCACCAGAAATCATCCTGTGTAATGTAACTTAATACCTTTCATAAATGCAACAAAGTGCTTTTTAGAAGCAGTTTCCTTTTTTAAAATGTTTAAATTTTTTAAGTCTTCTTTTCCCTGTTGCTTCCAGGCAAAATTTTTTCCTAACATAAGTGTAAATAGAAACTTTGCTCCAGTTTCTAAGTTCCATTTGTTCATATGGGGTACATTTTGCCATCTGTTCTCCCACCAACACAGAACAGTGCCTGGTGTCCTGGTGTCAGGGGCTTCTCAGAGTCTGGGCTCCCAGGAGTGGCAGGAGCACCCCATGAGGGCAAAGCCTGGCAGCCAGGGCCCATCCCATCCCATCCCATCCCATCCCATCCCATCCCATCCCATCCCATCCCATCCCATCCCATCCCATCCCATCCCATCCCAGGTGTCTACAGTGCAGCCCCAGCCCCAGGCAACTCCCTGGGGACAAACAAGGCTGGCATCAGCCTGTGAATCTCCAGCTCAGCACAGCCTGTGGCCAGAGCAGCTTCATGCAAGGCCCTAGAATTTACCTTACCTCACACAGCCCCACCAGCCAAGTTCCCAAATTATGTTGCTCTCCCCCACAGCAGCTCACAGACCAGCTAGCACTGTTTCTCACTTGTTTACAGCTCTTGAGCATCTAGCTATCTAATTTCATCCTGGTTTTATTTCTGTGATCCTCAGGGTTGTTGAGCTGTTCCTTCACTGTGCTGACTCCACCTCCCCTGCTTTACGCCCTCATCAAATTTTAACAGCACTTTTCCTAATATTTGTGGCACTGGGAAGCAGGCTGCCCAATAGGTTTGACTGAGTAGTGAACCTTCCTCAGTAATTCAGGTAACAAATACTTTTACTACAGCCAAGGGCCAGCTGCCATTTTTACGTTTATTTTAAGAATATCTATAAACCAATATAAGTTACCAAATTATTACATCCATGCATGGATAGCAGCCTTACATATCAGAGCTATTCATGAACAGCAGCAAATGCTGGCTTCATGCAGGGCAGGCACAAGGTAACAGCAAGTCTTACCAGAATTTTTATCTTTTTGTATGTAAAATTACTTTATTCCTTTCCACCATTGTTAAGAGCTCAGAGCATTCTTCATTAGGTCACTTAATTTTCTCATCTTACTGTTCATACTGCACTTCCCTTATCCAACCAATGATATTAAATTGGTTTGCCCATGATAATAAATTGGGAGGAGCTGTGAGTCCCTCGATGGCAGGGAGGCTCTGCAGACAGACATTGATAAATTAGAGGGCTGGGCAGACAGTAGCCCTATGAAACTGAACAAGGGCAAGTGTGGATTTGGCACCTGGGATGGGGCAACCCTGGCTGTACAGACAGACTGGGGAATGAGATACTGAAAGCAGTGCCACAGAAAGGGATCTGGGGGTCCTGGTCGATTGATAAGTTGAATGTGAGCAGTGCCCTGGCTGCCAGGAGGGCCAACCCTGTCCTGGGGGGCATCAGGAACAGCCGGGCAAGGGAGGGGATTGTCCTGCTCTGCTCTGAGCTGGGGTGACCTCACCTCGAGTTCTGGGGGCAGTTCTGGGTGACACGAGATAAAATATTAAACTATTAGGGAGTGTCCAAGGGAGGATTATAATTATTATATGATGGTGAACAGCCTAGAGGGGAAGCCATATGAGGGGTCCCTGAGGTCACTTGGTTTGTTCAGCCTGGAGAACAAGAGGAGACTGAGGGGAAATCTCCTTGCAGTTACGGCTTCCTTGTGAGGAGGGGCAGGCACCGAGCTCTTCTCTGTGGTGACCAGTGACAGACCCGAGGGAATGGCTTGGAGTTATGCCAGGGGAGGTTTAGGAATTTAGGTATTCCTCACTCAGAGGGTGTCTGGGCACTGGAACAGGTCACAGCACCAGCCTGCCAGAGTCCAAAAAGCATTTGAAGAGTGCTCTCAGACACAAGGTGTGATTTCTGAGGCTGTCCTGTGCAGGCTGTCCTGGACTTCGGCAATCTTTGTGGATCCCTTCCAACCCAGGATATTCTACAAATAATTCTATGATTAGAATTCTTAATTATTAATTCTAGGGACCTCTCTACACCACATCTAAATTTATCTAAATTTATTTAACCACAAATGTAGGAAGATTACAAGGACACTCCCAGCTTCGGCTGGAATAATTCAGTTGTTCAGAGCGGTCTCTGCCCCAGACCCCATGTTATATTCCCCTATATATTACATTTCCTTTTAATTACACCCGGTTTATTCCGGCCCCTCCCCACAGGGGCCGCCTCCCCCTCAGGCCGCAGCCCCGCGCCGAAACCCCGCCCCCACCCGACGTAAGCCCCGCCCCCCGGCGCACGTTGCCCGCGGATTGGCCAGCTCGGCGCGCGGCGCGGGGCGGGGCTGGCGCGGGGGTATTTAAAGCGCCGTGGCGGCCGCTGGTTTCTCTACCTGAGGTGGGAGCTGGTGTTGTGTTCGTGGAGCGAGTGAGGGAGTGAGTATCGGGAGGGGTCGGGGGGGATCGGATCCCTCGGCCTTGTGGTGTGGCGGCACCGGCGTGCCTGGCCCTGCCCAGCCTGACGGGGAGGCGCTGGGAATGCCGGGTGCGCGGCGCCGCCGGCGGGCCGGGCCTCGCTCCGTGTCCCCCGGCGTCTCTTCGGCCTTGGGACGCGGCGGCACCGTGGCTGCCCCCGGAGAGAAGCTGCTCCTGCCTCTCCGCTTCTTTCCCCTCCTCCGCTGTCGCTGTGTCCGTGAGCCTTCCCCACACGCTGTCCTTTGGAAGCCCGCCTGGCGTCTGCCTCCTTCCCTCCCGTCCCGGGGCTGTCCCCCAGCGGAGGGGCTGCTCGTCCCGGTGCTGCAAAACCCTGTGAAGAAAGTCCTGAGTTTCACCTTTAAGTCAAGCTTGGCCCGAAGTGCTGAGCCTGCGACGTGAGCATGGGGCTGAATGGTGACTGTAGAGCGCTTTTCACTTGGTTCGGTGCTCTCCTCTGGGATGCTAATGTGGATAAGGAGGGCAAAGTTGTAGAGGTGCAGTGGTAGTCTCTTGGGTTAACTTGTTTCAAGGTGTAACTTTTTTTTTACTATAGTCGTATGAAAAGGTGAAACTGTGGAGCCCCTCCTGCATAAGTAGGAAAGGTTCAGCTCTGCATTCTAAAGGACTTACAGGAAGTTCAAACCCTGATTTTTGGAGAGGAAGGGGGAAGTAGCACTCAACCTTTTGCTATGTAGTAACCATTACTTGTAGTTTGAAGCTTTCTGGAGCAGGCTTCTTTGCAGCTCTTCAGTGTGACTTGTGTGATTCAATGCCCTTGTGATTTCAGAACTATTTAACTATGGTTAAGGTGATATTTAAAGTAGTCCCTGGCTTAACAAATAGTTCAAATCTTGCTTGTGTTGGACAGAATACCAGCCTCCGTGTAACCTATTTGGTGTCTGTGCTGTGAAGCTGGAGTCCTGTGGTTGCTATAGAAACCTGTTGAATAAAGGGGAGGGTCGGATGCCCTGGGCTGATGCCTGGCTTCCTGAAAAGCTCCCCATGAATCCTGACTGCTCTAAGGGCATGGGAGGAGTGTAGCTTCATTAGGGAACCCCAGCTTCAGTGAGAAGCATTGGTTTAACTTGGTTATGTCTGTGTAGTTCTTTTGAAGGTGTTCAGTTTTCACCTTTCATGACTACTGGAGTGAGTGTCTGGTGACATGGTGTTGTTCTAATTGGTGTTTAAAACTAGTTATCCAAATTTAAACTTGATGGCTGCTTTAAATTAAATCGATGCTATCTCTGGTGAGGGAAAGGATTTTTGTATGTCAGACACAGTATCTGTGCAAGAAAATTTGCTTGAAAGAAAATATGAGTGGTGCTTGTGTTGCAGTATATTGTGTGGGACAACCTGCAGCTGGAAAGGATTTGTTTCAGACATGTCAGCTGCTCAAGAAATCCTAAGACAAGCAGTCAGATGTTTTAACAACTGTCTTGTGACTACCATGTAGAAGAAGAAAGGCTTAAAGGATCTTGCATAAAGCTGACTCAACAAAATACTGAATCACAGCGGCTGGAGCTGCTGAACATGCTTGTATTCCACAGACACTGGAGTTTTTCCTCCTAGTCCAGGCAAGTGGATTCCAGAGGCACACTTCAGGGAACCTCCTTCTCTGGAGTTACTCAAAAGGCTCCTGGACACTCTGGAGTAATGTGTTGTAGGGCCACATTGTAGACCAGCTGACCTCCAGTGGTCCCTTCCAACCTTAGCCATTCTGGGAATTTGTAAAGCTCATTATTTTCCTGGCTTACATGAGGTGCTGTATCTTTAGTTCTAACTGGAGAGTTAAACTTTAGCTTGTTTGCTTTGTTGCTTTGGTGGACAGTGTTTCTTTTCAGTATTGATTTCAGACTGGCAAGGAAGACAGAAAACTGAAAAGGGGAGTAGCCTTGGGTTTTCTCACTTGAACTTCAGTTGAAATAAAAGCAAAATAAGGAAGCAGTAGCACTGAATTAGTCACTGACCAGTTGCTCATGACCTGCTGGGCCTGCCCTTTGTTCCCATGGCTTCATTTTGACCTTATTTGTGAAATCTGAGTGGTAGGCTGAGTCTTAAGGCTGAAGAAAGCACAGTTCTTCAGCTATGTGCTTTTCACCTCCTCTGCAGAGCTTGAAGAGTGGTGCTTTTTTGGACCTGGCTGGCAGCATTCAAGCCTGTGGCATGCTATTAGTTGAGCTCATAATGAAATCTACTCTTTGAACCTTCATTTTACTTGAGTTATATTTTTCCTGTAAGTCTGCAGTAAAATGAAGTGTATGATTTCATTGAAGTGTTTCTAGAGACAAGACTTCTCAGTTTAACTTTGAAAGTTGTTGAGGGGAGAGGCAGAAAGAGTGGTGTTGAAATTTAAATATGCTTTTGTTTAGCCACTTCACTGTGGTGATTTCATGAAAGGGAGAGGCCTTAAGCTTTGTGTAGTACAGCTCAGAGTGTGGCATTAGAAGCTGAAAGGTGGCTCTTGATTACTGACTGTCACTTCTTAAACCAATGAAAGCTAAATTATTTTTCTGTCACAGAATCTTCAGCAACGCTGTTCTGAAAACTAGTTCAAAAATGTCTGCTCTTGAAACCCTCTTTAAGTACATTGATGAACACCAGGACCTCTATATTCAGGTAAGTGGGTGTTTTTTTTTTTTTTTTTAGCTTTGTCCTGCAGCATGGGCAGCTACGGGATATTAGAAGTTAGGTGGTCAGCTTCAAGTTTGTTGATATGCCCAGCAATAATGTCAAGTCATGAGAGAAAGGGGAGAGCAGACAGCAAATGTAAGGGATTTGAGTCAGGCCAGAGAACTGTTTCTTAAATTTAGGCATAGTTCTGTTCAAAAACTGTAATGTCCATTGTAAATTTATTAGAAAATTATCTATTACTGTATAGTGTAACTGGTGACCCATTTAGAGGTACAGGAAGCTGACACTGGCTTCTGAATGCCAAACTAGGTTTATAGTTTCTTCCCTTTGGAGATGGGATATGAAATATTTTATAAATGAGACTGGAACAAAGCTTTCTTGTATAAAACATGGGTTCAGAGGTTATGCTGGGGTTCAGAGGGAGAGATTGCCCTCTCCAAAGAGGTACTTTGCTGCTTGACCTGCTATTTAATTACAGGTTGTATTGTAATCCCTTTCACCCATGAAAGAATCAGTGGTACAGCACTGTGAACTCAGGCATGAACTGCGCCAAGCGTTCAGCTTGATTTCTGCTACTTGTTCTTGCTGAACTCACATGGGGAGGAAAAGCTCAAGTGGCATTTGTGAGAGGCCTGAGACTTTAGCTGATTCTGGATTCTTAAAGAACAGCAACTAAAAAGGCACAGTAGGCACAAGCTGTCATACTCTTAGGCTTACTAGATGTATCTGTAGGCTTGGTGCTATGCAGCAGGGAGAGCTGTAGGTGAGTGAAGTTTTAGAGAGCTTTTGAGGATAATGTTAATGGTGAAAATTTCCTCTTTGAGCAGAGGACAAAGCTGATTTGCCACAACTTGAGCTTGACTTAAACCAGTGTTTGTTGAATTACAAGGTGGTGGTATTTGCACGGTGCCTGTTGTGTAGTAAAACCTGTGGCTCTTTCCTCTCTGCAGCGCCTGGCGGAGTGGGTGGCAATCCAGAGTGTGTCAGCATGGCCAGAGAAGAGGGGTGAAATCAAGCGCATGATGGAGGTTGCTGCGAAGGAGATTGAGCGACTGGGTGGCACAACCAAACTGATGGATATTGGGAAACAAAAGGTACATGAGCATCTCCATGTCAGCTTAGTAAGGAAAAAAATCTCTTTAGAAGACAAGGTGTTTGGCCAGAGAGTGCTGGTTTTTGTTCCCAGTATGAAAGGCACCTAGACTCCATTAAAAGGCTGTTTATTTGACTTATCACTTTAAAGAAGCAGGATAGTATGGATATTCTTATGTCCCTGCAGATACTGGCATCTCCAAGCTGTGCACCATCTAGCAGGCCTCCAGCCAGCATCCAGCATACTGTGCAGATCCCATGCATGGAAATGTTTTCCCATTTTATTTATTCAAGCTGTTCATTTCCACTGACAAAAGGGATTTTGTTTGAGAACTTCTTGATGCACTTTTTGACTAAGTCAAGGACATGCAGGTGATGCAATCCCCAGTGCCCAGTGGGAGCTGCCTTCAGGTTGCAGTCAAGTGGCTCAGTTTATCCTGCAGTCCAAGGGTATGCTCAGCACAATATAGGCAGGAAGCTGAAGCTGTGTGTGCAGCATAGCATGGCCCAGGCTTTGGGGTACTCAGTTTATCCTTGTGGGTCACTAATTTCTTGGTGTCTGATGGACTTCTGTGTCAGGATCACCACGCAAGGATCCTGTGGGCAGTGGCCTAGAAAGGCAGTAGCCTGTTGGGGTACAGGGTGATGTCTCTCCTGCCACACAGTCTGAACTGTCTGTTAAAAACCTTTGTTTATAGTAAACCTTGGGACCCAACTAAGGATGTTGGAGTGTATTAAATGTGTTTAAGTACTTTTTGAACTGAACATGAATAAAGCACCTGCAAACAAAAATGTTAGACATTTCAAACAGGCTGGTATTGGTCCTTAGACCCTTAATCTATAAGGATACTGACTGATGTTTCAGTAAGTTTGCCAAAAGACTTCTGGACTCTTGCAGAAGTGTTACATTTGTCACAGAATTGCATTGCTCCCTTACTAGATACAAAAGTACTGTTAAAAGAAGGACTTCTCCCCTCATTTTTAGCTATCCAGACTGCTTTTTTCCCCTGAGAAATGTATGTGCTTGAGAGTGATAATGGTAATCTCATCCTAGAGAAATATCCACTTGATATGCTCCTCCTTTGAAGTACCTAGCCACTACCTGCCTCAGAGTAAGGCCCATACTAAAATTGTTAGACTACGATTTGGATAATGGCATTAAAAACATTGTACTGGAATGTTTAGTAGTTTTAGGAGATTGTCCTTGTAATTGGTGTGAAAGAGAGCGGAGTGAAATCTGTTTATGGGAGCCTTCTGAGCAGTTCTTGCTTTGGGCAGTTGGATTACGTTTGTTTGTAGCTACAGGTTCCAGCAGGAAAACAGCTGACTTGGGAGGGAATCTGTAGGTTAATTCTAGCTCTGCTACTACCTACAGCCTAAAACCCCATCAAACACATCTCAATTAATTCAAAGGCAAAGTTGTTCTTTCCATCGCTGTAGCTTATTGGTACCAAGAACTGATTTTAGTTCTATATGTAATATTTTTATTAGGTAACTTTAATCCATCTGCAAGGGTTACCTTCAGTGTTCAGTTTTATATTGAGTATAGAGAGAGCTAGTCAGTGTACTATGTGTTGCTGCTATATCTGTGAGGGACAAATTAAAGCAACTGAACTTGTCAGATCAAAGTTGCTTTACTGCTGCACAGCAATTTATTGTGCACTGATTACTGTAAATTCTTGCAGTAGTGCTTTAATCATGTAGAGCTGTAGCTGGCCAAGGAGCATGTAACCTGTTGATAAAAAATTGGAGCTTGGGACCCATATAAGCAAAAAGTCAAAGCTGATCTTGATCTGCTGAACAGTGTGTAGAAGTACATGTTCACTAGAAGGGAAATACTTGCTGACTGGGAATAGCATGTGATAATTGCTTATGAGGTATTCCAAGGGATTAAGCCAAGTTCAACTCTTGAACTCCTGAACTGAGTTCATCAGGACTACCCTGCCCTTAGTGTAATAACATAGGCTGATACAGAGAAATATGTCTTTTATGCTGATCTTATTTGGGTGTAGGCACTCATCACACCCAGCCTTACCACTGTCAGGAAATTTTTATCCAGAGAGCTATACTGTGGACAGGATGAAAGTGCAGTGAGAAACAGCAGAGAATGCAATATTGAATGGAGTTTATCGCTTATGCTTGGGTCAGCATTAGACACAGCAGTTTGGCATGCAGTCAGCTTGCTCTGCTAAAATCTGATGTAGGATTGGTAGTTTAAAGCTAACAGTTCTAAGTGGCTTGGAACATTTTGACTGTTACTGGGACTTGTCAGGAAACTAACTGGCATGATGCCATCAGGCCTTCTTTGGCACCCTGCTTCTGGCAATCAGTTTAAGTAGGTTAGTTTTGTTTAGCTGTCTGTGCCTCTACTCTCATAACCTCCATAGTATTGAAGTAATTCATGTGTCTGATTAAAACTGACATTCCACATTTTAATAAAACGTCTGCCTTCCTATTTCTAGCTGCCTGATGGATCAGAGATCCCCCTACCACCAATTGTTCTGGGAACACTGGGCACGGATCCACGCAAAAAGACAGTGTGTGTATATGGTCACCTGGATGTTCAGCCAGCAGCACTAGAGGATGGCTGGGATAGCGAGCCCTTCACACTGGTAGAAAGAGATGGTAAGAGCAGTGGACTTCAAAAAGTGATGAACACTTCTGTGACAAGTGTGGCATGCCTCAGTTGTTCCAAAGCTGTGCTATTGATTGAAAGGGGGAAGGAGAGTAAGAACTGATATGGGTATTCATTTAATACTGTTGAGGTAAAAATGTGCAAGTGGAGAAATAGTAAAAACGTTGAGTGGCAGAATCCCAGCTACTCTTGGGATTCTTTCCTATTCTGATAGTGTAGGCTGGAATTTGCATGTTTTCTTCCTTGTAGCTACCGCACAATCTTAACTGCTGCCTTCCATGGTGCCGGCTTGTTGCCAGAGAGCTTTTTAGAACTAATTTCTTGTTCACAGCTTGAAGCCTGTAAGGTCATGTCAGACTGCATGAATTTTGAACCATTACTGTGGAAAAAAAACACAACACAACTTTATGCCTGGAGACAGGAGTGGCACAGCAGCCTCTTTGGGTTGCCTTGTGTTTAACTGCTCTACTATGAGTACTACAGAAACTTTTTTGCAGAGGTTGTGCCCCAAAATTTTCTCTCTCCCACAACCGGGGATGAAGAAATGGTGCAGAATCTGCTGCTGGAACAGCATTGCTGGCATTCAAGAAGACTAAAACTTCCTTTTCTACTAAAAGCTGGTGCTACCATCAGTTTCTTTTGTTTCACTTTCTCAGTGTTAAAGGTCATATCAATAGAAGGACATTAACCACTTGTGATGCATAAGCATTAATGATTGCCAGAAGGGGTAGTATCTGTGCTAACTAGTACTTCTTCTTGGGCACTTAGTCATAGGCAGCAGAGTCCAAGTACTAAACTGCCTTATCTCATCTGCTAGCAGGACTTAGCAGATTAACTCAGGGCTGTGGCTTGTCTCTGTGCAGCCTGGCCATGCAGGAGACATTCACCAATGGCTCTTTACTTAGCAAGCTGTCTGGCCTGTTCTGTCACTGGTCATGTGGCGTGCTGAGGTGTTGTTGCCACAGCTCTGAGTTGCACTGATAACTACCTCTGCTGTGATCCCATGTGGTACATTTTCTGGGAATTCCCTGTGGCCCATGAAACTTGTCTTTGACTAAATTGCTTTCTAGGGAGGTCCACTTTTACTTGTAGAATCCAGAGAAGTGATTTGTCACTAACTACTGAATTTTTACTCTTCAAACAAAGAATTATTGAACTGAAGATAATACTTGATAGATTTTCTGTTAAAAGCAGAAAACTTGTTTCTATTCATAGATGTTTGTAGAAAATTGTATTATTGTGAAGGATAAGGCAGCTATGTATTTTCCTGGCTTATAATAAACTCCTATTGAGGGAGCAGCTTGGGGGAAGAGGTGGGATAGCTCTGTAAGTGGGAGAACTACTGCAGTCCTGTATCTATCCCACTTGATATGTGAAGCAGGATGCAAAACTGCTACTTCTGAAGATCAGAAATGAAAGATCTTATATAAGCAGGGTAAAAAAAGTTCTAAAAAAGTGTTCTCCTCTGGGCAAGAGATGAAAATTCATACAGATTTTTTTCTTCACTGGTTAATTTGTATCTTGCTTCTACAGGAAAGTTGTATGGGAGAGGATCAACAGATGACAAAGGTCCAGTGCTTGCCTGGCTGAATGCCTTGGAGGCTTATCAACAAACTAACCAGGTATGTGCCCACAACATATTCTGACTTTTTTCACACACAGCTGAGTCCAGCAATAAATATTATCCAAGCCACAAGCCCATCTGGGGGAAGCCTGCTTATTCAGTTGATTGGAGGAATAATGCAGTAGTCCTGTAAATTCCCTGGTTTTCTAGTAGGGTTAACTTGCTGACAAGTTAGTCTTATAGATGCTTAGGCTGCACTTCTAACATTTTCCTTTAATAAAATATGTAGGTAGAAAAATACATATGCAAGCATGTGGAGCAGGAGGAATAATCAGATGTGATCACTATCATGTAAGGATGTCAAATTCCTTTGGCCTTTATTAAAGCTTAATGTCCCAGTGCTACTGAGCTCTAAGAAGTGAACTTTAGTAACACTAAAACTGGAAGGTTTGCTTATTTTTGTTAAAGAAAATGTGCAATCAGAAATAGCTCAGGCTTTTTGTTTTATCTTGCAAGACAAGTTCCCTATCTCTTTTGAGATGAATAACCAGTTCTCAGCTGCTGTCTAGGTATATGGAGTATGCTGAACTGGATAGACAGGGTAGTTCTGTTCCTGTGGCATGCAGTTCCTGTGGTTTATATTAGTTTTCCTAGCCTGGTGGCTTACCTTTGGCAACAGATTTCTGCTGTTTTCCCATGCTTAATGGTTTTGGGGACAGGTTTTAATGACTTTTTTTGAAGAGTTTGGATTCCATCAAATGAAGGATGGTGTAAGTGCCCTCAACAAAAGCACAGTCCAAACTTTAAACCAGTTCGTATATAATTAACAAGTTCCACTGTCCTGGAACTATTTTAACCATGTCCATTTTTCTGCTTTGAATGCAACAGATGAAAATTACTGATTACTGAAGGAGTCAAGGGTTTTCACATGCTTAATCTGTTCTTGTTTTACATTTCAAAGGAGTTTCCAGTAAATATTAGATTTTGCCTAGAGGGAATGGAAGAATCAGGATCCGAAGGCCTTGATGAATTGATTTTTGCTCAGCGAGATGCTTTCTTTAAAGACGTGGATTATGTTTGCATTTCTGACAACTACTGGCTAGGCAAGAAGAAGCCTTGTATCACGTATGGTTTGAGAGGTATCTGCTACTACTTCATAGAGGTAAGTGCTGAAATACTCTGCAAATCCAGTATTACTAAACTGAATTTTCTACTGGAGAAGAGTGGTGGTGTAAGCCTTTGCATCCCAGTAGCTTTTTTTCAGAAAATGTGAAACTGGCTACTTAACGTGGAATGTTTTTTCCTGATAGTGTAAACATCCTACTCTTGCTGTCCTATCTGATCCTTTTGTGAGTGGGATAGCTTTCAGATGTGTGAAGCAAGATAAGCCAGAACCTTCACTGAAGGATTGTCTCATAGCATAGATACCTTCATCCCCATATACCCTTCTTACAGATGTGTCACATTTGTGCTTTTCTAGTTGGCTGGAATGTGTCCAGTTAACCAGAACTGCTGGTAGATGATTGAGAGTGGTTTGGCAGGTTCTTTTACCAGTTCCCTCAATGCTGTGGGGTATATCCCATCTGGGCCCATAGACTTACTGGGTGGCTAATTGACATAGCAGGTCACGAACCACCCCCTCATGGATTATGAGCTTCCCCCATCCTCCCCATCATCAACTTCCAGCTCAGGGAGCTGGGTACCCTGAGGACAACTGATCTTGATATTGAAGACTGAGGCAAAGAAGCCATTAAATACCTCTGTCTTCTTCTTATCCCCTGACACTACACGACCTGCTTTGAACAGATAATGGGGTGTTAACTCCTTAACCCTTAGCCAGATAAAGTTGTAGCTGGGCTTTTGCTGTTCAAGTCTCCTCCCTGCATGGCAATATCTCTGTGCTAAAATTGACCTGAATCTTCATTCACTTAATCAGGTGGAATGTTGTGACAAAGACCTTCACTCTGGAGTTTATGGTGGTTCAGTGCATGAGGCCATGACAGATCTCATTGCTCTAATGGGTAAGAAAACACAGTTTCACTGAATGCGTTTAAAATGGGAGCAAGAACCATCCAAGCATGACTGAGTTTGCAGTGAGGGAGTTGCTAAGGACTGTTTGCAGTAGTGAAGCAGTGACCAGTGAAATGGTGCTTTCCAGGTATGGACAGCTAATGCATTAGATACAGAAATATGGTGAAGGTCTTGCCAAGTAGTTGTCTATCTACTCCTAGCTTTCCCTAGAACCTTGCTGCAAATTTGCGTGTTTTTTGAATCAGCTGTCTTGAATTCTGCTGTGGGTATGATACTGAACTCTTTGGGAGTCCTACCTTCAGACAGCCAGTGAAATGTAGCAGTAGAATTAAACACAGTGGCAAGCAAGTGCACATTTTGGATACAGGCAAATGCTTTTAAGTATCTTCCATGCTCAGTGGTGCATGCTCTGGGAAATAGAAGTCTCAGTTTCATTGCATTTACAGAGTTTTCAGAAAGCCAAGACTTCTGTTTCCCAAGGAAAGTATTCCCAGCAGTGATGTCTTGTGTCTTCTGGTTGAATACTGATATTAGGTGCTTCTTGTTTACAGGTTCTCTTATAGACAAGAAAGGGAAAATCCTCATCCCAGGTGTTAATGAAGCAGTGGCACCTGTTACTGATGAGGAGCTGGCATTATATGAGAAGATTGATTTTGACCTGACAGAATATGCAAAAGATGTAGGAGCAACAAGACTTCTGCATGATGCAAAGGTATGCTGCATTCCTCATCTACCCTGTCTAGGTCAAGCTGTGTGTATTAGTAGGAGACAGAAACAAGCTTCTGTAGATGTGTGTGTCATTAAGTAATTTATTAGGCAGAGGATTCATCTAATGTCCTCAAAATGGTGAGAATGCCTTGAAGATCCTTTTGCTTACTGTATGGTTGACTGCATACTTAATCCTTTGTAGAGGAACTGATAGTGTTAGATGCTTGTAAACTTATACTAGGTTATCCCATGTTTAACTCAAGTAGTCTTGACAAGTCTAAATTTGCTCCTTACTCTGTATAAATAGTATTTGAAACTTGTACAGAACTTCAGTGCTGTTCTCTTAATGCTAGATAAGAATGTTGGCAGCTTTCCAGCAGTCAGATGACAATCTACACAAAACATCTGATTTTCCTGTAGGAAGTTCAGTGGGTTATCAGAAATCAAGTACTTGTTCAGAGGTGGCTGCTCCTTAGGTGAGAAAAGAGCTTGAAACCTAGCTGTGCTGAATTCAAGGCTGACATACTAAACATGTTCCCAGACCTGGCAAATAAGGACTGTTTTGTAATCAGCTCAATCAATTTGAGCTAGGAAGCCCAAATCTTTGAACAATCTCAAGCTCAATAAACTCATGTCTAAAGTTAAATCTTCATCCTGGGAGCTTTCCAAATGAATGCTTTTAACAGCATTGACTCTTACAAGATACAGGTATTACATACTAATTTTAAAACCCTAGATGTAAATACATCTCCTGTCATAAAAAAGCAGACACAGGTGTTATAAAGGGCAAGTTTACATGTGCAGGTCTGTCTTTTGTCCTAGTACTGTCAGGAGACTTCAAAGTTAATTCAGATAGGTATAAGTAACAATTTATATACTCAACCTTGTCTTTACATGCTCAGGTTTTTATCAACTGGGAGCACATAGGCTTCCTTTCTTAGCCTTGTCCTTTAAAGTAATGGATGAATTATAGCTTGGATGTAAGGAGGCTCTGGCAAGATGTTCTTTGTGATACTGAACTGAAGCTTTTCAGTATTGGCTCAGCTGAAATTCCAGCTAAGGGACTTTTAAGCTGCATGCATGCAAGAAGGGCTTTAGGGCTACAGAGAGAGGGCTATAACATACAGATAAGAAGCAAATTGAGAGATTTGATCTGTGATAGCTACATTTGCTTTGAGAGAAGATTGGAAGCAGGTTGTACCTGGAAAAAGCTAACTTGTAACATAAAGGACACAAAATTTTTAAGTCTCCTGCACTTCTGCAGTGAAATTCACACTGGAGACACTGTACCTGTGTCTGCTCAGGGCAAGTGAACTGCACTGAATTCAGGATCCAATTGAACAGCTGTGTCCAAGGCAACAGAGAAAATGCCGGAAGTGTACCTGGAAGACAGTGGTGGTCAGTTTAATCAACCTGGAGTTCAGACTTTTTAATACAGCTGATGATATAAAGAAAAGCACACGGTAAGCCTCAGTCTGAGCAGTGGTGAGGCTTTTAGAAAATGTGAACTTAACCAATGTCTTGGTGACAAAGGCACCTGCCTGTCCTGAGGCAGTGGGAATCAAAGCTTTCAATGTTCCCTACAAACTGTGCTTGAGCACCTGACAAATGGTACTGTGTCTTTATCAGAAGCACACTAGTCATGTCCTGAAAGTTCCACAGAGCTAGGACAGAGCCAGACTAGAACTGCTGAGTATCTTAAGGTGCTGAGAACCCAACTGTGTTATCAAAATGTGTGCTTAATGGGAGTAACAGCTTCTGAGTGGTCTTCAATGAAGCTGCATTTCTGCATGGGAAGAAGCACTGTTTCTTGCAAATTCTTTATTAGGTTGAAGAAATAATTAGTTTAGGGAACTCTGTCAAACTTCACATAACCTTGCATCTTTCTCTTTGCTTCTGCAGAGAGAGATCCTTATGCACAGGTGGAGATACCCTTCCTTGTCTCTCCATGGAATTGAAGGAGCCTTCTCAGCCTCTGGTGCCAAGACTGTGATTCCTAGGAAAGTGATTGGCAAGTTTTCAATCAGGCTTGTGCCAAATATGACTCCTGAAGAAGTCACAAAGAATGTATGTTAGATGGATTGCTGCTATTTGAATAAGTGTCTCTAAATTTCTGTTCACCTTGCCTTGGGGGAAGAGTTGTTCTGTTTTCTAAAGCAGTTCTGTTCATTTGCTTTCCTACTATCTTCCCTGTACTGCACCTCAACACAAGATAACTGAGGGAATCCTGTGTGGTGCCCCAGTGGTCTGCAGTGGGCTGATTACCCAGTTTCTCTAAACTCAAAAGGGCTTAGGAGTAAATGCTAACCTAATTATAGGACACTTGGACTGTCAGAAATGCATATTCTAAAGCACCAGGGTTTGACATACTGGCTGATTGTTCTGCAATATACTGTTAATTTGCTTAAAGAAAGTATTCTGACTTCAGAGCAGGGAATCATTGGAACGCTACAAAATAAGAGCAATAGGAAAAGTAGTGCTGCACAGTTGTAGCTACCTGCAAGACCTTGAGATGCTTTTAGAATATGAACTTTGCCAGTGCTCATACTAACTAATAAATGCTAACAGTAGATAAGATCATTCAATCTTTCTTACAGGTTGAAGACTACTTGAACAAGAAGTTTGCGGAGCTGCAGAGTCCCAACAAATTCAAAGTGTACTTGGGCCATGGTGGAAAACCCTGGGTGTCAGACTTCAACCACCCCCACTACATGGCTGGTAGGAGGGCCATGAAGACAGGTCAGTGGATTTTCCACTTGGCATTTAAAAATCTCTTGTTGCAGCATCTCAAACACTGAGGAGGTTATGTTTGCTGAATATTTAGTGTTCTGCAGTCATATCTAATAATTTTGGCTCACTGAGTCAGGAAGGATGTCATGCGCAACCTTTAAACTGAAATCTGAGGTACAGGAAGGAAAGATACTGGATATCAAATTTATTTAATTTCTGGGACAGGTTTTTGGTGTGGTGTTGCTTTTGCATGAGGATGAGACTGTTGGTTCAGAACAGCTGCTAAGCCAAATTCAATGAAGTTTGGTCATCACAGCACCCCTCTTAATCAATTCTGTTAGATTGTATTGGGCAGCTAGAGCAACTCTTAACTTGTGTTGGAGTACAGACAGGCCTTCAGATGAAGTGTTGGTGTGTAACTGAACTCTGACAGTGACAATACTCCAGTGCTACATCTGTGTGGAGAAGCTCTACAGTTTTGTGGCCTTTGCAGTCTGGCTGATTTGTCCATCACCTGGGTCAGATGGGTACATGATGGCTTAAGTAAGGATTTGTGGAAAAAATACAGACTTCAAACTGACCAGAGTATCACTTTTTCTAGTTTTTGGAGTTGAACCAGACCTGACGAGGGAGGGAGGAAGCATTCCTGTTACCCTTACTTTTCAAGAAGCCACAGGGAAGAATGTCATGCTGCTTCCTGTTGGAGCTGCAGATGATGGTGCTCACTCCCAAAATGAAAAACTAAATAGGTAAGAGAATATGTATTCCTGTGCGGAGGTGTCTTGGCATGTATTATGAAAATCACCAAGAATTGAGCTCTTGCTTTTGTTCAGTTCTCTGGATGGCAAAGTGCCATCCTCCCCAGCAGAGGAGGACTGACTGGTTGGGTAACTAGTTTGTAGCTGAATCTTGTTTTCTAGATTGATACACTTGAAACCAGAAGCAGGTTTTATGTTTTGGTCTCTAAGCTTGGCTGCCCTCTCCCCAAGGGTGGTAGTTCTTTCTTGCCAGGGAGGATTTAGGGGTTTGGGGAGTACTGCCTGTTTCCAGCAGCAGCAATTCCTGTAGAGTTTATAATGTGTATGGGACTGATGTGGGGGCTTTGCAAATAGGACATCTGCTGGAAATACAGCTCAGTGAAGACACTGCTAAAGGAAACTGTCTTCCTTGCAGGTACAACTACATCCAGGGGGTGAAGATGCTTGGTGCATACCTCTATGAAGTTTCCCAGCTGAAGGACTAAGTTAAACACCTCATATTCTGGTTTATGGATCAGAAGTCTGAATTTTCTTGCAAAGTGTCATCGGTTACCAAGTCTTA
Organism: Certhia americana; assembly: GCA_018697195.1. Taxonomy (NCBI): domain Eukaryota; kingdom Metazoa; phylum Chordata; class Aves; order Passeriformes; family Certhiidae; genus Certhia; species Certhia americana. Next base: position 95,287,433 of record CM031858.1, on the reverse strand, counting down.
CATGGCTCCCCTTTTCTACCAACACTCCACTGCTTTGGTGGGGGAGAGGCAAGCAGGCAGTTCCAAAGAACTTGACCAAGAACATGATACACCAAAAATACTTCTCTAAATGCTTACTTTAAATGAACAGACTATTCCTTAAGTGGTCAGTAGTCCTGAACTGCATCTTTGTCCCCTGTGTATCACTTCAGTTTGCTGTATTCATCTACTTTTCCTGTAAATCAAGAGGAATGGTTTACTTCCAGCAATTTAAGCAGCCACAGCAGTGGCAGAATTTGTAACCTATTTGAGATTCTTATTCCTGGGTATGTTCTGGAAACAAGTAGTCAAGATTATGGGGTGACACTGGAATGTGCTCAAGCTGTAGTGAGACATCTGTCTTTGCTGACTGAGTGATCTGGAAGAGCAGTTTCTCTTACAGTTTATGCCTGCCTGCAGGTTTCAATTTACAGGGAATCAGGTTGTAACAGATTTCACTGTGGTAGTGACTACTGGTCGTTTTTGTAAAGCTGCCTTTGTACTACCAAAAAAATAATAAATAATTATGCTGTAGTTTGGCTCTTGGTCTTTAAGGTTTATACAATGGATTGGGTGGGAAAGCAACTTTGGGAACTTGAGAGGGACACTTCTGTGGCTATAAAGGCAGATGAGCAACATGGTTATACAGGCTATATGTTGTGGAAATCCAAAGCTTTATTCCTGGGCTCTGGCTCCGTAAGAACTTGTTGTCTTGAAGCAGATGTTGCAAATTCCAGGTCTCCTGAGAGAAAACAAGCTCAAAATGCTTCATTTTGGCTGTGTAAACCAGGTCATCACACTGTAACATAACTGATAGTACTGCAAGGGAGTGAATGGGATTTGTAGGCATGAATGGGGAGAGAAGACATCGCTTGTTACAACTACTGCTGACATCCAAATTCAAGCTGTCTGCTGGATACACTAAACTCCAATAGTTTTGTTGTTATTGTTGTCAAAAAGCTCCAGAAAAAACCAAATATCTTAAATGCTATCTGAACTGGATTGGGCTCCCTGTTTCTGAATTACCTGACCAGCACTGGCAGCCTAAGGTAGGTAAGTATTTCAAGTGCTGGTGCTTTGCTCTGAGAGCATGGTAAAGTCCTGTGTCCTGATACAGGTCAGCAGCATGGGATGATTCCTCCTTTGAAGGGTAGAAGGTAGGAATATCTTTATGGGGTTTTCACTGTTGCTTCATCTGGAGACTTAACAGTGGAGAGCTGTTGGGCTAGGGAGTCTTCTGGTCTCACTGAAGCTTGTTTTGGGTTTTTTTTGTTTGCCATTGAAGTTGGAAATAATCTGGTACCATTAACTCTTGCACTTGCAGCTGTGGTACAGTCAGACCATCGTGTCAGTTCTTGTGAACACTGAACACAAACACGAGGGAGTGAATGTTTATGAATTTTATTGTGAACTATGCTCAGAAGCCATGTGTAGTTGTCCTATTGCATTTGTAACAGACTTCTTGGGAATCAGTTAATTGGCTCAAGCTCTGCACTGCAGACACTGTATCAGATCCTGTACTTGCTGAGTAAGAACAGGATGAGCTGTGGAGGAGGCCCAAGCAGAAGGAAGGATGTCAAGGGGTTTGTAGGAAAGGCTGAGAAGCAGATACTGTTGAGTAGAAATACAGCAGAAATATTTTGGTACAGGGAGTGCACCAGAACTCTGTGAAAAAGGCATTAATATGCATCTTTGGCCCAAGAAATCTGCAGGGGCCTGTTTAAGCACACAGGAGTAGGTTGCTAAAGTAATCAGTACTTGATGAGATTTAATGGGACTTCAGAGTTGTTTAGATAAATAATTTTAAATTCAGCAATCATCATTTTCTGTTAGCTTGCTACAATGGGGCTTGCTTTAGCCATAACCTCTTTTGTCCCTGCAGAAGGTGACCACAGAAGCAGTAGTATGTGGCCTCAGGGAAAAAGGCAGGCACAAGGGTGCCATCTAGTTTCTGTAGCCTGTGTGCTTCAGACCTGGCTCCTTGAAGACTTCCAGTTGCAGAGATCTGGCTTCTGCACACATGAATGCTTTTTCATGGTTTGAAGAGTTTGCTTAGCCCAAGTTGTTTGAATAACAGCACTGTTGTATGCCACAGAAGCGTCTGACATGACAGAAATTGTGAGCTGATCATGAAAACCAAAATGGATCAGTGAAGCCTAGGGCCTGACACCCCATCTGCTGGGTGTGCAAAGGCCACGTGGCACTTGCCACACAGAACTTCATAGCATTGCTTTACCTGTTGAGTTTGAAATTGGGACATCTCTTGATCAGTGGCTTGTGGCTGTCAGCAAGTCTAGTGTGCTTGTACTTCCAGTCCTCCCACTCCAAGAAAGGAGAAATATCTGCAACGTGGATTTTACAACTGCTTGTTCTCAGGGTGCATCTACTGCAAAACTGAGAACATGGACTTGTGCCCTCATTGCTCACTTGATTTCTTGTGTCTTAGCAAAATTCATGACAATTCATCTTAATATGGAATATACACTTAAAAGAGCAGCTGGAGTTATTACAAGCTATTAGCCCTAAATAAGCCCTAAGTGCCATTTAAAATGTGATTTTTCTTTATTTTTGTGTTCTGGGAAACACAAGCACACCCATTAAAACACAGCCCTGATTCTCAACTATGATGCAACCCATTTTAGGTTCATCCAGTACAATGTTTCCTAATTTGAAGCTGTTTTTAACTTGCAAAACAGAGTTAGGTTTAGCGTAATGAGTTTGGATGCACTAACTAAATCAAAACTTGAAGAGCTTCAGCTCTGTGATCTTGACCTTAAAGCAATGTGAAGAGTGGAGATAACATAGAGCTAATCTAGATCAAGTATGCGTTGGTTCATTCTGTTAAACCACTAGCTCAAGAACATTACCATTTTTTTCAGTGTTATCTGAACCCATTCAGTTAAAATATAATAGATTCATGTGTTAAATATGCATTTACATTGAGGCATCAATCTGAATAAGTTGCCTTCCTGATAATTAATTAAAGTTATGCAGGGGATTTAAATCATTCCTCAGAGAATCTTCTTAGGCTACCCAGGAAAGTTTAGTGGGTAATTTTGAGTTAATCCCTTGCTAACTTGATCATACCGTCTCACATCATGAGGTTAGGCTATGAAAAGCCCTGAATGGTGAGACATGTTTTTCTAGTACTTTTAAATATTCATTTTTCTATTAACTTTGCATACCCTTAGTGATTCTGATATTTCTTGAGGAAAACTTAACATGCATGCTAATGCAATAGGCCAGCTGATGCTGAAGCAGCAGTATGCAGTGTTCTCCTCCCCTCTGTGCAGGCATTTTCTTCCTAGTCATGGAGGCAGCTCATGGGCCTCTTATATTTCTGTCCTTTAGTTTGAAAAATTCCATAGCAAGCACAGTTGAGCAGTGTATTTGTCACTGTTACTGTGCTGTGCTCACTTTCAGAAAGGCAGCTGTCCTGTATAATTCCACTGGGATAACCACCATGGAGTTACCCTTCAGGCTCTCTGAAGGGTAATATGTACTGGGGTTGTGTGGAAGGTTCTGGGCAGGGGTGCAGGAATGGCTTCTGTGAGGAGCTGCTGGAAGGAGATACTGGACATGCTGCCATGTTAGACAGAGCCAATGGCTCCAAGACAGACCTGCTACTGAAAAGGCTGAGCCCATCAGTGATGGTGGTAAGGCCTTTGGGACAAAATAATTAAGAAGGGGAAAAAAGCTACTGCACTTTAAGTAGTAATTGCAGCCAGAGAAGAGAGGAGTGAGAATATTTGAGAGAAACAGTCCTGCAGGCACCGAGGTCAGTGATGGAGAAGTTGCTCCAGGTGCTGAGATTCTTCTGCAACCAGCGGTTCAGAGCATGGCACAGCAGGCTGTGCTTCTCCAGCACATGGAGAACCATCATGTGATGAAGTCTCCCTGCACCTCTGGGGTCAAGGAGGTAGAGAACTGGGAATCAAGTTATACCTTGGAAAAAAGAAGGGGGTGGGAGGAAGATGTTTCATAGATTTCTTTTATTTCTCATTATCATATTCTGATTTAATTGGTCATAAATTAATTTCTCCAAATTGGGTCTGTTTTGCCCATGATGGTACCTGGTGAGTGATCTCTCCCTGCCCTTATCTGAGCTCGTAAATCTTTTTTGTTTTATTTTCTCTCCCCTATCCAGATGAAGAATGGAGTAATAGACCAGTGTTGGTGGCCACTTGGAGTCCAGGCACAGTGTAACCTTCACGTTGTTGCAGCACTGCACAAATTTGACCCATTGCACAAAATGCCAAAATATTTGGAAATGAAACATGTTCAATTTTAGATTCTCAGAAAATCTTCTAGAGATGCTTCTCTGTTGGCTGTTGCTTGTGAAACTGTGTGCCCCACAATTGTCAGTCACAGTCCACTGTGCTGTGGCCTGTACTGAAAGAGCCTTATTAAAGTTGGAGTGTTTGTGAGCAACGTGTATGAGGAGTATTTAAGGTAGGGTCCTTTGAAGGCTGCTACGGCCTATATGTGAATACAATTAAAAACGTGTAAAAATGCTAAATGCAGTCATGTAGAGGTGAATCTTTGTAGGACTGTTTCCTTGCTATTTTGGACAGAGTAAATTAATGGAATTGCAAATATGAGGTGCAGTTAATAAATTATTGCAAAATTGTAGCCAATTCCTGAATTCCAAGGTAGATGCTAAGATATATTAATGAAATTAAATACCATGTTTCTGAAGTACTTAGTGTATTTAATGTTGGTGTAGTGAATAGTGGAGTCAGTGTTAGATTTGAGAATAAATGCTGTGTTGCCTTGGATGGTTTTAAATGCTTGTAGGTAGAATTTTGAGATTCTGCTGCTTAATTTCAAGAACACCTATTAAACACTTTCTTACACTTGTAGAAATCAACAGTATAACTGAATTAAGTGCTGAAGTAGTACAATGGCTGCAAAGACTTTTGAAAACTAGAATGCTGAAAATATCTATTTATGAATATATAATTTGATAAGGTATTGGTTTAGACTATCTTGCTGTATTAGTAATGTGTTGACACCTTTTCCATTATCAACTGTTTAACAGTGCATTGTTAGAAACCTTTTAAGCATTTTAAAAAAAAAAGTATGTTTCTTTTGATGGATTTTTAATAGTACACGTAGAGTACAGAGTACCTGCCCTTTGCTGCCTCAAATTCGCTGCTGCTGCTGTTTCTGCTCTCCCACTCCTATTTTTCCCAGTCATTCACATGAGGGGAACTGATCCTGTGAGGGGGAACCCATGAAGTTTCCTAGGAATATTACCAGGCTTTTGCTGTATAATGTGGTAGTTACATGTTGACTGGATTGAGTCTCTTCTGCTTTTTGTATAAAAACTGTAGTTCTAATTCTAACATGGGAGCTGCTAAGCGGCAATGGCCTTCAATTTCACTCTGTAGTTCACTCTGCAATAGTTTTCAGTTTTTGGAAGTCCACATACCATTATAATAACACTAAACAGAGTGGGAGAAGGTAACTTTTCGTTTACAAATTCCTCTCCCTTAACCTCTTTACTATTTGAGTGAATAGCAACCAGTGAAAATTTGGGCAGAAGAGCAGCTACATATGCAAATCCACTGGAACATAGTACTTTGTAATTTGTGGAAATGCCAGAAGTTAAAAGCATCAGAAAAAGGGAATTAGAAATGGTTCCAGACATATCTCTTTAGGTTTTTCTATTGTGTTGAACACTTAGCTGCAGGACTGTAGTTCAAAGCTGCAAGAATACAATAGAAATTCAAAATACAGTAGAGTCTGCATGTCATTTTTAGGAGCTGATTGTCAAACAGAGAATTAATACAAAGAAAGCAAAAGATTTATTTCTGCACAGCTTTGAATCTTGTTAATATTTCAAAAATATCCTCTAATGTGTTGCCAACCATATCCTAAACTTTTGCAAAAGGAGAGGCAGTGCTGTTTGTGATCACTTTAAGGCAGTTTTCATTCTGACCAGATGGGTTCAGGAATACAAATCAAGAAGGTGGAAGACTGCATCAGGAGCTGATGGGGCTACCTATTCTGTTGCTTGGCAACAGAATTTCTGTATGTAGTTGTGAATAAAGATGCCTTGAATGTGGACAGGCTTGGGAGAGACACAGGTATAGAGCAGTTCACTGAAATGAATAAAGGACTTAATGAGAGAGGTAAAAGTGAATGTATAAATACATTTTCCTGGAGAATAGAGACCCAGAGTTCATTGCCTTCCAGTCTTTAGTCCGCTAATATTCTTTTGCACTGATCCGGAAATGATATGTAATGGAATTTGGCTGGTTATGAATTTAAAGTTTGTGCAACTGCATGTAATTGTTGGAAGATTTCCTTGGAGCTGTCTGACACTCATAGATGAAATTTAAGTATACCTTGAGACCAGTTCAGAAATATTTTTTTTTAAGTTCATATGAGTTTTGAGGAAGGGATTTGAGAAATGGCATAATAAAATTTTGTTCTTGACTACAGATAAGTTCATGCATTGTCTGGTTTAAAATAGAAATAGATGAAAATGTAGCAAACACATCTAGGTGTGTTTTTTTCCAATGGAAAATGGGAGCGCCAGATTAACTGAGTATTAAATTAATAGAAAACTATGCTGTATTACATTGCCCCCTGTGTGAAAGTGTTCCTATAGGATATGACAGGTAATTGAGTCATCAACATAAAATATTAATAATTAAGATGATACATTTCATTTTTTTAATGTGCTGTAGTTCCACATCTGTCTATGTGCAAATATGACACAGATTTACTGGGACACAGCAGTCACCTTGAAGCTGTGCTCAGTAGCAGCTGATTAGCATTATCTGTTCCAAATGTAAAATAAGTTCAGCTTCTCTGACCTCATTAGAGGGAGCTGAGAGTGCCTCAGTAATAAATGCTCATCTAGCTTCTTCCAGTAATTTGATTTATATGGAAGAAAGTTTTAATGACACATTCCCTGCCACTAATAGGCTAGCAGTTCTTACAGATGCAGAAGAAAGATTCTGAATATAATTAGACTTAGCACTAAAAATTAAAAAGAGGGATCAAGTAAGAAAATATTATTTTTTTCACTAGCACACAGCCTGTAATACAGCTGTCTTTTCACCCACTTTTATTCATAGACATCAACACAGAAATAAGGCTAATGCATCCAGAAGTGCTTGATAATCTGTTTGTAAACTTAGATACATGCACCTGTTTGCTTTTGAATTTGAATTACTAGAGTCTATGCCTATCAAAATTAATTATTATTCTGGCACTCTGTTAGTCTTATTTTCCATTACTGAATAGAAAGAATTTCGTTGATAAAATGACAAAATGGTCTGTGAAGTTGAGAGGCTGGTTCTTCTCGTTTGGGTCTAATTCAAAAGGAGAAGAGGTGATGAATTGATATTGTAAAATATTCAGAAACTTGTTTGCTTTATAATAGAGCAAGATGGTAAATTTTAATTTCACATACTTTGCATAAGATTATAATGCAGAAATACAGATTGCAATCAGTCTGTTCCAAATATAATATCTCTGTTGGTAGAAATTAATATGTCATCCTGAGTCCTTTAAACCTATCAAGTTAATCTGCAACTCAAAACTAACAAACAGCAAAATGGTTTAAGAGCCTCTTCTGTAGTCTGTGATTAGGGAGAATTAGTACTTCAGGAAAGACAAGGTATATTGGCAAATGATGCCTAAGTTTATAAGCTTGGTCTGTCACTCATTTTTCACAGATGTGTCAATATTCAGAGTTTTCAAGATGGCAGAAGCAAAGAGTTACTTATATCTTACTATTAGCAAAGGAACACACCAAATACCAAAAAGCCTGCTCCCCACCCCCCTTACTTCAGTACTTGAAGTGTCATATGTCACATGAATAACATCCATTTATCTTTCAGTTTAAAGATCAAAAATTCTCTTTGTGTTTTTGCAGTGCTCTGAATTTGAGAGCTTGATCCTGCTAAATCTGTTAGTCGGTTTAGGGCCCAATTATTAGTCACAGGAACAAATGAAAACTTCAGATAAGATGACACCATGCTGAGATAATTCAAAAGCAGTCAGTCACACTACTTCAGGCTTTTTTTTTTTTTTTTTTTCTTGAAATGTGGCTCTTTGAAAACTATTTGAAGAAAAAAAACCACTCTTTTTTTTTTTTTTCCCCCCTTGCAGAGTTCACCTAAAGCCTCTACTATGTGAGATGCATTATCTTTCTAATATCTCCACAGAGCATTTTCCTCCCTCCCAGGTAAAATAGAGCAAGTCTAGGTAGATAAAAGACATGTTTACTTGTGGCTGGGAAGGCTGCACACAGATGAAGCATCTGACATCTCTGACACCTTTGTATTCAGCTGAGATTGCTCACAAGGTACTAAATGGATGGTTTGGACTCTTTAAATCTATCATATTCCAGAGTCAGATTTTTTGCTATGAGTTCTTCATGTAGTTTCTGCTTTGAAAATGGATATATGTGCTGCCTCTAGCAATATTTTCAGTAATAACTTCTCCTTTACCCTAGTATTGAATGATCAGATAGGTAAGAGCAGACTTGCTGCTAATGGAGAAACTGAGGCTGACATTGTAAACACATTTGTAATTCTTGAAATGTGACAGAAACAGGGTCCATTTCATGATGGCATTATCTTCAGTCCCTGTAGTAAATTACTGGTATGGGGGGATGTGTATGTTCCTCAGATAACTTTTTTTTGTGGGGATATCCTTGCCCAGCCAGTTTCCCTTTAGGTACTAATTTGAAAACAAACTACCTTAACCTCTATAGCCTTAATGAGGAAAGGCACCATGGGAAGGTAAGGGGACATCAGAATACCTTTTTTTTGGTTCCTGTGTGCTTTTTCTGTAATCTAAGATATCGACTTCTGGCATAAGAAATAAAAAGAAAGAAGGCTACCTTTTTAAAAATTATTATTATTATTATTATTCTAATTAGGAGGCATAGCAAAAGAACACAGTTATTGTGGGTTTTCCATATAGAGAAGAAATGAAAAAAATGCTATGTCTAAATTTTAAGTGTTTCTTTTTTGGCAGTTTCTATGCAGTTGCATGTCATAGATTGAGATTTACTGTTGAACTAAACTTGAAGATATTTTCCAACTTAAATGATTGTGTGAGAAAAGGGTATCCAGCTCTACCACCGGCTATATCTGTCCGGCACAGGGGAAACAATCAAAGAATACAATGGGGTTGCACAAATAAATGAGAAACAAAAGCAATGAGTGTGTCAGACTGGTCGGGTTTGTGATTAAGAGTCAGAGTTTGAAAACCTGGTGTTGTTTGTTTAGGCTGCCCAATTGTACCCTGAAGTCGGGAGGGCTTTGGATGACAATGAGTTTGGAATGAGTCTTTGGAATGTTTTCAAGATCAATATTTGATCTTGAAGCAGTGCCTGTAGCAATGCACTGGATATAACTCCTTGCTATCAGCAGCTCTGCAAGCCAAGGCAGCAAGCTGAGTGCTGCCCCAAAGCTCAACTCCACACGGTGTGCGCAGCCCAGTGCCTTCTCTCAAAGGTAGCAGATGATAACCTTGATTTTAGGGGCCTGATCAGGAAACTCTCCTGAAAAATAGTTGAAACTAAGGCCTGTCATAGCATTGCTCATCTGGAGCATCCAAAGTCTCATGACTCAAGCACATTTCCAGGCAATATGTATTCAAGATGCCATTCCCTCCCCAGCCTTCCCCTTTCCCATCTTGTAGAAATGTACATAGTGTTGCAAATGTGGAGAAGGTGCCTTTCTTCCTGGTCAAGCTGTGCTCTGCTTAAAGACTGGCTTCCAGGCATGAGGACAGGAGCACGTGGTGGAACTGCTCTTCTAACAGCTGTTTGTGCACTTGACATTTCATACCTAATGACTTAAATGCATTTTTAAATATTGTCATGGGATTTCCCCTCTTTCTCTATTTTAGTTCACAGTAAAACTTAATTCCCTCTGAAGTGCAGTGAGTGAGGCGGTATAAACTTTATGCATCTTCATGAACTATCTCAAATTTTTCAACCAAAGTTTCATAATTGAAATAAGGATTTAGGGACTCAGAGTGTGGGATTAATGGCTTATATCCAAACCAGTGATTTGCAGAACTGTCATTTTCTTAGAAGTTAAGAGCTATTAAAAAAAATAGTTCTAAATGTTTGGTTTTCTATAGTACTCAAAATGAAAAGCCATCATTGCCTTTTAAGCCATGTCAAAGCACATGCTACAGTCTTGTTGGAAGGCCTTTGAATTTATGAGAAACTTCTCTGCTTGAAAAGACTGTAACAAAGAGAGCAAAAATACTTGTCTGTAGGGAAAGAGTGGAATGAGTAGAGAACTACTTTCCAGAGAAGTTGTAACTAAGTTTATAGCAACTCAATTAAAGGTCCTGATTCACTAGTCATGCATCTCCCTCGATTGTTAGCAGGCTCAATGCCTGTGTGCAGCTGTTTAATTAGGATGTCCAGGTATGAACCAGTTGTCTAATCAAATGCTCCAGTCTTCTAATTATCTGTCTTTCTGTTTTTGTTGAGGTGCTGTTGAGTTTTTTCACAAAAAGGTGTCTGTCTGTCACAGAGTGCACAGTGTGTGAGTGGTGCAGAGCCCTGGTTCAATGGCATTTCCTCTGCTGAGGAAGGTGCTTTACCCTTGTTATAAGCAGTGGCACTTCAATAGAAGAGAGGTGCTATGAAATAGCTCATACTCCTCCTTGAGACAGTCACAGTCACAAAAGCTTTGCAAGGGTAACATCTGTTAGCAAGAGGCTAACAGATCATTGTGAGTGCATGTATGTATATTCATATATGTATAAACAGTGGGGTCTTTTATTTTTCAGATATTTAAGCTTAAGAAGGCTTATATATTTTAAGAAGGCTTATATTTAAGCTTAAAAGAGCTTGTGTTTGTCAAGAGAAGAACCTTGGCTTGCTTTGGCCTTCTCCCAAATACACTTCAGTGACAGGGGGACTGCAATGGAAAAATACTCCTAAGCCTTTCTTGAGAGGCTGTGGCTCCTGGGACACCCAGCTGAGGTGCAGAAGTCAGTGAAGTGTTAAACTGAGTTAACTTTGTGATGCCCTAGACGTGTGCCTTTAAGGACACCTCAGTGACTTCGTGCCCTGACTCTGCCAAGTCCTGGACCTCACAGAAAGCTGGGAGGAGGCAGTAGGAAGAGCTGCATAAATAAAGTGCTGCATTGCTAGTGTCAGCTTTACTCTGTGAGCCCAAAAAACCAGTCTCTGGTGTGTCTGTTTGGAGATGACTGTGCGTTATCAGCTTGGATCAAAGCCTCACCTACAAGGAGGGCATTAATCATCCTGAAGGAACACCGATGCTATTTGGCTGAGAAAAGCTGTCTGAGAGGACATCAAGTTGGGAATAACCTCTTCACATCATTTCAGTGTGATTAATATCTGAAAAAAATTTGCTTAATTATTAAGCCAAATGAATTTACAATGTTGCTTTTGGAAAAATAGGAGGGTCTCAGCACTAAGAGCAGTGTACTGGAATTGGCACTGGACCAGAACTACTTTCTCTTATCACTTAAAGCCTGCATGCTTTGAGCTCTGGGCACAGAGAGGTTGCTGAATAACCCACAAGCAGTGAGAGGGCTCCATGTTATTGCTCTTCCTCCACTCAGTACTGTTGGCCCTCCTCCTGGAGGGTGCTGAGCATCATTGGTTTATACAGAGGACAATCTGCAGCCACCTATCCTTGTGAAGCATCTCCTGCCTGGGTGAGGGGACCTTTTCCAAGTCAATCTCCTTCCACTGGCATTTCCAGGTGTGATTATCAACATCCAGGTAACAACTACTAAGTCAGGGTCTAGGGGGTCTTTTCCTCTCTCCCAGTACAATCTCATTCTACTCTTTACAAGCTCGCACAGAGGACAATGCTGCTTAACTTGTGTTTTGGCATCAGTTGTGATTATCTTGAAGGATGGTGGCTGGGAAATATTCTTCTAACTGCAGTGTGAAGTGGGAAGGAGCAAAGAGGTGCAAGGGCTTGCTGCTGCACAGGGAAAGAGAAATATCTCTAGGGGAGGGAGATTTGGGGAATTGTGTGAAAGGGCCTCTCCATTCCACACCAGTACTTCTGGGATGTGATAAGTTATACTAAGAGAGTATATTGAGAAATGACAATAAGCTGCAATAATAACCAGGTACCACTGACTAAAGTATAACAATAACGTTCCTGCTTTTCTGCACTACACTTTTGAGAAACAAAAAATAGCTGTCTTGAACTAGAGATGGTTGCTTATGGAGTGACAGGAAGCATTGAAAACCATCATATAATTTCTCTGTCAATGAAATATTGCTCCTAATAGTATATTTCATACATATTTGCCTACTCAAACTTAGGATTGTAATTATTTAATATACCCTTTTATTTAAGATAACAATTAAAGCATGCTAATTCTGCTGAAGTGCCAATGAAGTGAAAGTACCCTCACTTAGTAGCCAAGCGAGGGTGCTACACTTTGCCCTGAGGTAGTAATAGAAACACAAAGTAAGGGGCCATCTCTGCCCTAGACTGTTTGCATTTTCAAATAACAAGAAGCCAAAGAACAGAGCCAGTGATGCTTTCCCCCTCTTTATCCTGTTGTTTTAATTCTGTTCTTATTTTCCTTTAATCAGTCTATGTCCTCCTGTTTAAACACTTACTGTATCCCAAAGAGGATACTCGACCAAACTACTCAAGTTGGTTTTCGTTTGTTGTGATTAATAACCTACGATCAAAGAGTGCTTTTATTAAACAGATAAACCTTTCTACATTTAAAAATCCTTCTAAGCAATGTTGGCTATGTTTATGATATCCCGTATATGGAATAAGGACCATAACAAAATAAATCTCTTATAATGTGGACCTTAAACTTTATTCCAAGTTATAGGTTATAAAATAAGGGGCAATTGAAATACTAATAAATTTTAGCAATAAAATGCTAAGCTATAAAGTAATAATAGCTTTTTTCCCCATGATAGTGTAGTTTTGCAGTAGTATTATGTGATAAACAGACAAATAGTTGAATAGTTCTACTAAATATAGTAGATTTATTTTTAATCTCACTTGTACTATTCTAATTCAGGAATCATGCCAGTTCGAAGCACTTAAAGCTAAGATAAATGAAGGCAGGATTCATGTAAAGATAGAATTATTTTATATAAATTAAAACAGGCATTTAATGCCCCCCAAATCTGCATTTTATTTTCAAACGAGGTTTTACACATTGATCAAGTGACGAACAAGTACTTTAAAAAAGGAAAGGTCTTTGTAGGGCTCCAAGACAGGACCTGGACCTGCCTTATTACCTATTACTGAATTTGATTGTGTCAATTAGAAGTTCTTTCAACATGGGAAGAGGGCTTTGAGGGTAGAAATTTGTATGCAGACACAAGCACCTAAAATTTACTACAAGTTCAACAGTTCTCACTTCTGCTATGGGAGATGTGGCAGCAAGAAGATGGTAAGGCTATCCACATACTGTACATCCCACAGTTCTTTCATACGAACCTTTTTGCCATGAAAAGAGCAAGAGCCAGCAGAGCTGTCTTTCCAGGAAGAATATTTTTTTATACCCCATGTTTATCTGATTGCAAACCAATTAGCAGGAAATTTTCTTAGGTAAACAGTGAATTACTCCTCCTCACTGGGCACAAAGGGCAATACTACATCCTGGGAGAAGGGCTTTGCCTTAGCAGAAATATACCCATTTCTTTTCCGCTTTTCAAGATAAAATCCACTTCTTTTCTTTCCGTCCTCCATACTCCTCATACTCCTGTTAGGCAGCAAAACTTATCAGCAATGCTTAAGTGCTTTCTGGTGCTGGGATTCCTGTTGGAATACTAGACTTCAGGAGGAAAAAGGAGATGGGGAAATTTTTCATGACTTGATGTGTTACTGATTTGGCAATCCTGATTTGATTATTGCGTGGTAGAGAGGCAGAAGTGAGCATCTAAATCCAAAATTAATCTTGAACTTAAAACTCTCTCTTCATTAACTGCAGAACTTATCAGTAAAATTGAGATAAAATGTCCCTGTTCTGCAGGTGAAGGAGGAGACCCTTCCAGTTCAGGCTCTCACCATCAGCAACAAAGACAGCTGCAAGGAGCACCTAGAGATAAGGACGTCCTTTTAAAATATCATCTGTGTTTATTAAAGCAAATTAAAGGGTCTCATTTTTTTCACTAAAGGGTTGGCTTGAGTGTGGGCAGGGCTGGTCATTGCTCTTCTCCAAAACACCGTTCAGGCAATTGATATTGCAACACTTTAAGAGCTGACTGCTGGAAATAACACTGGTTGTTGCAGTGTCACCTGCCAGCAGGTGCAGGTGACACTGCAAAATGCAGACTTTCCCATGCTTCCCACCAAATATTTTCATTGTTTCTACACAGTCTTTTGATTTGGATGATACTTCTTTAGTAATCTGCAGATGCAGACAGGTGCTGTGAGCTGGCATGCGTTCCCCTGCAGGTGTCTGGATCTCTGCAGCTCCTGGTTGTTACAACTGCACATGGTCAGGGCTGGGCTTGAGAACTGCCACGTGAAGAGTTGTCAGCCTCCTCCTCCTCCAAGCGTCTCACTCCGCTGGAGAGGTGACTGTGGTTTGATTGCCTGCTTCCACCAAAGGTATGCCACTTATCAATGAGTACTGTTAAAGGAAGTTAAAAAACAACTGTATTATCTCAGTTATCTTCCTTGATGGTGATTGCTTGAATGTACCTTTCAATGAAATCCACCATTGATTTGGTAAATTGGTTCCTTCTGCCATAAACATCGTTATCTCCTTTCATGTCAAATGTACTCTGTGTTATTTGCAACCAGATGAGTCCTGACTGTTTTTCTCTGGGGTGTTTGGTGAACCCAATGTTCAGTTTTCATTGGCACCCACCTCCCTGCACCTGAAGCACTGTGTCACAGGGAGGGAAGCCCATGGCGCACATGCTTCAGGAGAGACAAGGAGGCCTTCAAAGCATGTTCAGGAGCTGCTTCTCAAATGTTTGTAAGTTTAGTTGATATATTATCAAAGAATTATCCTAGTTAGAGAATCAACTTGGATTTCTTGTTAAATCACCACTGAAGAACACTAAGTTTTCTTTTAACAGTGCTTAATGACATGGGAGGAAGCGAGACAAAAAGTGTTCTTACTACTAAGGAACAAAGGAAGATAAAGTGCACAACTGACTGTCATGCATTATTTCTAAAAATAGGCATACTACATTTTTCTATTGAGCAGCAACTCCTTCTTAAAATGACATCAAATAAAGTACACTTGACATTGAACATTGAAGGCTTTGTTTGATATCCCCCCCCAACTTTATCATTCTTTCAAATCATTTTTCCCCTCTTCATGACACTGAGATATTTCAGCCTTGCCTGAAACTCTTCTACAGCTCTATTAAACCAACTCCTTTTTTGACAAGCTGTTCCAGTTGCAATCCAAATGCTTTTGAGCAGCACTTTATGTATTAGTAGTGCATTAACATGAAGTTCTTGCAGCTACTCCCCTCCCTCCCTCCTTCTACTACAGCAAAACATAGCTGTTACCTAATTTCTTGTTTGAATTATTAGTATTTTGTGCTCTCTGCTACTTGGTATCTCCTCACATTCATTTTCCAAACTTTGTCACTGTTTCTTACTTTTGTTTATGAAAGGAAGTATTTTTGTGATATTCTATGATCTTTTCTTGAAGTTTGATCTGTTTCAAAAATACCACAGAATAATTCCAAATTTTCCTAGGATATTTTGCTTGGTTGGTGGCGTTTTTTTTCCTTCACAGCATTTTAGCTTCCTTGTTTCATTTTCTTAAACAGTTAAATGCTAATGAAACATGACAAAGACATACGTCTCTTGTCTGCATCTTTCCAGGTCATTTGCACTTAACTGAGACAAAAAGAGAAAGATACCAGCACCACAGCACACATCCTCTGTAAAAGCAAGCAGCCCTTTTGTGCATCTGACATTAAAAGGTATGTATTTATTCAAGTCAACATAAGATGACTATATATATATATATATATATATATAAAAAGTACTATTTTTTAAAGAGTGAAAATGTATAGAATTCAGCAATATCAAAGATTTGAATAGAAGGAGGGGAAATCATATGTGATAGAGACAGTGATATTTAAATCCATTGCAAGAACTTGGAGCCTCTGGCAGCCATGTTCTGACCTCTGCTATGATCTTCCTTCTTCAAGCGTGGCATCACCAAAAGATCTATTTTTTGTCTGTTTTTTATGTAAGTGAACCTGAGAAGCCTGTCTAGATTTCTACTGTACGGTTAAAAGAGGGTGCATCCAGTGGCCTCTGTTGTAAATGTTTTCCAAACTGAGGTTTGGAAATTACAAGGTAGAAAAATGAGTGAAATACTTGTGAAACTGAGGCATCCAGCCAGCCTTGTAGTAAATGAAGATAAATGGCCCTGATGTCTCTCTAGATGAACAGCTGATCAAAATCCTGGAATTTCCTGACTGTGGCTAAACTAGGTTTCATCCCACCTTCAGATGAATGCTCCCTGTACCATTCCTATTCCTACCACCTTCTTCTGGGGGTGCAGTGCCTTGCACTTTTCCAGAGCCCCTCACAAATGCACCCATCGTGGTCCCAATCTCTCCTCAGCTCATATGGGACCCAGCTCTGCTCTGTGAGACCCAGCTCCCAGGTGCAATACACTTCATCAGTCAAAAGGAGCAGCCTGAAGGTAAACTTTGCTCTCCTGGGACACACTGCTGACTAAAGTGAGGCTGAGCGACAAGCAGAGACATTGCCTGGTCCCCCAAAAGTGCATAGTGACAAAAAGAGAAGAAAATAACAGAAATGGCCTTTGTGCTCAGCTTCTACCTAATGCTGATCATCTCCAAGTACCTTGAGCCCCTTTTGAATGTGACCTGCAATGCCTTGGCTCTGATGCCCTCCTGTATCTACCCAGGCAATGCCGCCGTCTTGTCTGTGCCAGGAAACTCAGGGTCCAGTTCACCAGAGTCCTGTTACACCACCCTAGTCTGGGACTCATGGTCTTCTCTCCTCTGCCCTGTGTAGCCTGGGAAGTCCTCCTGACCATGCCTGTGGTCCACACTCTTACTTCCTATTGCCCTCTGTGAAATGGGCTTCAGCTGACAAACATTTGCAGCCACTTGCACAGTCCAAGGCTGTAAGAAATAGCAGTCTGGGGATTTTAAGTTTAGGGTGCTTGTTGCAGAATTCCTCTTCTTAAGCCTTACCTGCGAAGCTCAATTCAAAGGTGACTATACGTGAATTATCAAAGCCTCATTCTCTACCATGTCTTTGTTGCTAAATACCAGAACCTGCTTTGTCTCGTCTAAAGTGTCCAGATTTTTTCCATGTTTGCTTCAAAAATTCCTGTAATAGTCACTTTTGCTTTAGGACAAATTGCTGCTGCTCTGACTGGTGATGAAAATAGTTGAAGGGGATTGTTGATTAGATCCAGCTCTTGGAGCTTACTGTTTTATGGAGAAAACAATGTGAGAAGAAAATGGTACTTTGTCCATCACTTAAGGCTGGGGTTTAGTATTTTAAAAAATATTTCTATACTTAAGTAATATGGCTAAATTTAATCTCTCCATCCTAAAAAACACTTCCAATTTTGGATTTTCTTGGCTTGGTTAGCCAGTCTTCTCCAAAACAGTGCTTTGCAGCTTCAATCTTCTGCAAAATCAGCATTTGGTCTCTTTCTGTATCAATGTTTCCAATGTCAAGAGATGTCAGAAACTGGACATTGGGAATTATACCTACTGTCAGAGGCCTTCTCAAATCTTCACTTCAGAAAGTGATGTAAGCTTTGTAACCTTGCTTCTGAGGGAAGGTTGGAAAATGGGGCCCATCCTTCATACAGCTAGGATCTCCAGCCAAAGTGAACAATGTTTCCCTCATCTTGTTCATCATGCTTGGGTTTTCAATCTTCCTTCACTGTCAGAGAAACATAATTGAAATTATTAATATTACCATAGCCTATCACCTTAGCAATGCATCAAAGTTAAGGAGTTATGAATGGATCTGCAACTATACCTTTTGTTACTATTCTAGAATATCTTTAGAAAAGCACTGGGTCTTGACCTTGGAGTCCATCCTATCACGGTCTGATACAGCAGCTGTTCTGAATTTAGCCTAACCAAGTATTTAGCCATCCAAGGATTACTCTGCTAGTTCCAATTCAAGACACTACAGCAACAACTTCAATCAAGCATGAAAGGAAAACTGGAGGAATAAGAAAAACACACTTTAAAATCTTACCTTGTGGAAAAAAAAAAAGTCAGAGATGTTTGCAGGTACTAAATGACTTCTGCACTTATTAAGTGTTGTGGTATTGTCACTGTTCTTAATCAACCACAAAAGCTATTTGTTTTCCAATACTCTCCAGTGTAAGGCCTGTTTTCCCTTATTCATGTAAAATATGGAATGTGTGTCAGTGAATCCATTTTTCTGCCTTTTTCTGGCAGTCTGGAGGGAAAATCATGTCCTGGGGTGCAGCATCACCAGCTGGGCAAGGGAGGGGATTGTTCTGCTCTGTTTTGCACTGGAGTGGCCTCACCTTGAGTACTGGGGCAATTTTGGGTGCCACAGTATAAGAAAGATATTGAACCACTAGAGAGCGCCCAAAGCAGGATTATGAAGATGGTGAAGGGCCTTGAGGAGAAGCCATGGGAGGAGCACCTGGGGTCACTGGTTCTGTTCAGCCTGGAGGGGACCGAGGGGAAACCTCATTGCAGTTATGGCTTCCTCATGAGGGGAAGAGGAGGGGCAGGCACTGATCTCTTCTCTGTGACAGGACCAGCGACAGGACCTGAGGAAATGGCCTGAAATTGTGTCAGGGGAGGTTTAGGTTTGATATTAAGATGAGGTTTTTCACCCAGAGGGTGTTTGGGCACTGGAATAGGCTTTCCAAGGAAGTGGTCACAGCATCAGCCTGATAGAGTTTGAGGAGCGTTTGGACAATACTCTGAGGCACGTGGTGGGATTCCTGGAGTTGTGCGGTGCAGGGCCAGGACTGTGTGGATCCCTTCCATTTCAGGACACTATATGATTCTGGAAATGAAGTAAAAGAAAGATGAATCCCCTGGGTTGTTGGTTTCTGCAAGTCTTGCCCCAGGACTGTCATCCCAGAACACACAATTTGATGCTTGTGTGCTGAAAAACTGATGCAATGAATGTTTCTTTAGAAAATGTTACCCCTAAGTTATTTACAAAGCTGAAACTAAAGATGTTCACTTTTTGGTCATTTTTTTCAATTTTTTCTTTTAGCAACTTGACTATGAATCAACTAAAGTTTTTATGTGATAAAATGAGTACACTTTTTCAGGGCTTGAGGAGATTAAATGAGACTTAAGTAAGCTTAGTACTTTGTAAATGTCTCTGCTTTCTAGTGCTGAAAATAAATATATATTGCAGGATGTCTGTAATGTTGAATTTTATCCTTAACTTTCAGACAGCATCCATTTCAGCCCTGTGCTGCTGTCTAAGGCAGTAATGTCCTCCTCATCCTCTTCATCATTGGAGATGGAGATCTTCCAGTATATTGATGCACATCAAAGTGATTTCATCGAGGTAGGAGCTATATTGCAGTGAAATGATGAGCATAGACCTTGTGCCCCAGAGGCCTGGGTTCCTCTAGCAGGAGGAGTGCCTGACACAAAGGTAATGAGCAGGGCTCCAGGTCTGGCATCAGGAATGCAATATGCAATTCACACAGCAAGGCTGAAAGGGGACAGATTGCTGGGGACCCCTGGGATGAAGGAGAGACTTGCATGGACTTCCACAAAAGAGATGATTGTGGGCATCCTTTAAGTGTGTTCAGAGAGAGGCTCCACTAAGCCAAAATGCAGCTGCATGGGTGGGCCATGCAAGCCAGATAGGATGCTCGCTCTCTGTCTTTGCTCCAGAACTGTTTTTTGTTGGTTTGCTCTTTACAAGGAGACAAGTCTTGGTCCCATGCTAGTCTGTGCTTTCATTTTTGTCAGCCATATATGAAAAGACAAAAACATAATCAGTCCAGTCACTATCAGTTATGCTTTGAATCTATGAGCATTTGTGAATCCTTATGATGATCACCAAGGTAAGTTGTACATCATGCAAACCAGTCAGCATCTAGTCTACCTCTTCTTCTACTGGATTTTAGATCCAGGATTGGAAATGTAAATGCTGAAGTGTGAGCACCCTCCCTGTTCAGAAAATCAGGAATCTCAACCCTGAGGAGACATCTAAGAGATTCTTCTCTATCTTGGAACCATAGAGCATCTGTGATAATGCTGTGATGATACAGAAAGGAAATCATCTTCCAGTGTGAGATTTCTGATGCAAGGGCCAAGGACAACAACATTCTGGATCACCTAATTGCACATTTCTTCCCATGCAGGATCTGAAGGAATGGGTGGCTGTGGAAAGCGATTCTGTTCAACCACATCTGAGGAAAGAAGTAATGCGAATGATAGCATTGGCAGCAGACAGACTTGCAGCACTGGGAGCCACTGTTAATTTAGTAAACTTGGGGTCACATCAGGTGCTTATCTGATTCTTAGACTTAAAACATCATATCTACATGGGCCTACCTATTGCATTCAGTGCTATGTACATGTATGTTACGACATAGTGTAATTTTTTGAAAGCTAGATACATATTTATCAGTAGTCCTGTACCTACATGATACCTGCTGAAATCAGGTCTGAGAATTGCGCATACTGGGAACTGCACAGGCAATCCAAATGCAAATTGATGTTCTGTGCAGAGGAGGAAATTTGATGCTTTTAACTGGAGAGAAGCAGTTTGCTAAAGTTAAAGGACTGAGTTTTTTACTGGGGCTTGTTTTTAAATTTTTGTCTGTAATGAAGCATGAGAACTGATGCATCATTTGTCGCTGAACTTTCCTTATGAGGGAGGTTGTTTTTACAAAATGTCAGACAGAAAGGTCTACCTAGAGCATCATCTTTGGTTTTCAGAACTTCTGACAAATGATCCAAGCTATTTTTTTTTCATTGTTGGAAAGCAACAGGGAAGAATTTATCTCTGAGAAACCTTAGTCTCTAATTTACTTACCTGACTGTAGCCATGGGCTCTTTTCTGCCCTGGGCTGTTACATTTCTACTATGCCAGGAATTCAAAAGTTCAATAATAGTGATTCTTTTTTCTTACCTCTGAGGCTTTTGGTGAGGATTCTGGTTCTTAGCACAAGGACTCTGAAGTACAGCAATATTTTAATATTTCAGGTTGTGTTATTTGGTAGTTGCAGAGATTGCAGTTGGGTTGTGTGGACTCTGTTCTGCACAGAGCCACATTAGAGGATTAGCCTTAACCTGTTTTTAAGACAGTTTGACATAGCTGCTGCCTCCTGCCAGCAACACTTTTTTCAGTTTCTGTATTTGAGCTTGCAGGCTTCCTGCCCTCTGTCTGTGATGAAATCAAACCCCAAATTAATTTGTGTGGCTTTTGACTACTTCAGTGTCACAATAGACTCTATAGCACAAGGTTACTTCTGTCTTCTCCAGTGCTGGGAAGTGAGAGCTTAGTGAAGAAGGCATTTATGACAATAAATGTTAGAAGAGTTCTACAAAGTTCAGCAGGAAATAAACAGTTGAGGAGAAAGTTCTTAGATTTGAACAGGATTCAGTCAGATTTGTGCACCTAATCAAATCAAAGTCAATTGAGCGTTAAAGTATTTTCAATACTGAGAATTCCAGATTTTTTTGTACATTTGTAGGTTTTAGAAGGTTTGGTTTTCCTTAGTTGACTTTTCCCAACCTTTCTCCACAGTTACCTGATGGCCAAGTCCTCCCACTGCCTTCTGTGATTCTTGGAAAACTGGGGAAGGTTCCAAAAAACCCCACTGTATGTTTCTATGGTCATGTGGATGTGCAGCCTGCCAAGAAGGAAGATGGCTGGAACACTGACCCCTACACACTGACTGAAATCAATGGTGTGCATATTTTCATAAGTTTTGTATCATTATTTGCATACAGAACTGAGGTTCTGAGTGGCAGAAGGGTTCCTATATATTTAACCAAAGCACAAGGACTTCTGTGGAAATCTTTGGGACATGTCCAGCAGCTTTCAAATTTGATGATTTTTCTGTGACTAATGAGACCTACCAGTGACTGCCTAATATTTGGTGTGGAAATGCAATGTGAGGTTAAAAATGCTTTATAGAGTATTCAATAGAGAATCCATTTTTGCTTAGAAGTTCTTACAGGATTTTTGCATCAACCATTATCCTGCCTCACACCTCCTGCTCTTGCTTCATGCCACTTTTGTACTTTCACCTGCCATGCTGCAGCTAAGGAGCATTTGTGGTGGAAGAATGTGAGGACCCCTTAATGTAATTATCCTTCCAGCACAGCTAGCTGACTGAAGGAACAAAAATAATGGATAGGGGGTCAGCAGATAAGTAAGACCTCAGAAATCCTGATTCCCAGGCTATAACTGCTGAGTTGCCCTTTTTCATTATCTGGGATCAATTCCCAACAGCCTTATAGGTGCAATTCTTTTGCCTTATTCCAATGTATATCCAGTGGGGACTGATACAGAAGTTTATACATAGGCACAGATTTCATTTTCATGTACAATGATAACTGTACGTGATGTACAGCTGAAAAAGAACTTACATACCTAGACTTGTAGCTTCATATTTCTGCCATGGCATTTATCTGCATGGTTTTTTGCTGCTTGTTACATGGTCTGAATGATGCGTCCAGAAGCTGCATATTGTGCAAACTCTTCAGGCATATCTGGTATGAACAAACAGTTCCTGAGAAGAAATGTGAAGCTCAAAACTTGGCATGTAGCAGAAATCAGAACATAATGCATATAAAAGGCAGGAAAGGGATAAAAAGAGTGTACCAGTCCATTGGGAAGCTCTTGAACACTCATCACCTTACTTAAAATGAGCCAGTGGAATCCTGACACTTTTCATATTTCTTCCCTCCATCACTAAAGCTTCTGCGGCCACTGGAATTTGCCAATTACATTGAAGTGATGCGGGAAAATTCAAAGACTGCTTAAAAACTTTCCTCTTTTCTTTTTAAGGAAACCTCTATGGACGTGGAGCAACAGACAATAAGGGACCGGTCCTAGCTTGGATAAATGCAGTGGAAACATTTAGAGCCTTGAAATTAGTAGGTATCAATGATGACTTCTTTATTATTATTGCTAGTTTTTACTATTTAATATTATTTGTTGTTATTATTTATTGTATCTCTGGAGGAATGTATTTACATTCCTGAGTAAGATGATACCTCTCTGTCCCAACAGACTACAAACAATTCGAAATATTAGCTATTTTTGATGCAACACTTAGGACAGCGGTCTCACTCCAATAAGAATTAGTCTTTGAGCATTTCTGTTTTGAATAGCCTGTCTGCAGTGTAAATACAGTCTTGCTGTCATTGCCCTGCAGAGGAAAACCAACAAGGAAGCATTCAACATGTATTACATACATTCCACAGCCCTGTTCTCTTAAGAGCTTTTAAAGTGGCGAAACAGCAGACATTACAGAATGCTCATGAAGACTCATCTCTGCTGATACATTCTGCTGATCTTTTGTTTTCTGTACCTACACAATATCTTCAATTTATGTGTATGTGTGAAGAGAATAAGCATCTAAAAATGCCCATCCAGAATGGGCTGTTATGTTACCAACAGATTAGATTTAGCAAAGCAAATACTTTGAATGGGTGCATTCACCAAGTACAAATACAATCACTCAGAGTCTGACATTTTTCTGAGGTCAGACATTTACCTTAATTACTATGATAACCAACATAGCCATCTTCAAATAATTTAATAATTTTGGGGTAGTCTTACCCCCAAAGTAAAGGTAAACCAAAATATATTTTAGCCTTGTAACTTGGTTAACTATCATCCTTTAAGGGGAATTTGCATTACATGTGCTGTGCTGGGAAACAGTTTTGTGTGTCTTGTATGACATTATGGCACAAACTGCGCATTATGTCTTGATTTTTTTTAAAGTCTTCTTACAACCTTCTGGAAAACATGTTTTTCTTGAATCTGTAGTACTGAATTGACCTTGGTCTCTCTTAAGCACTAGAAAACCCACATGTTATTTGCCTAAAGAGTAGTTGTTGTAAGTGGATATGGTTAAGGGTCTGTCATCTTTCTAGTTTTTCAAATCACTAATAGCTATCTTGGCATTTTAACAAGCAAGCAAAAAGGAATTTTTGTCATTTGAAGTTTTTTTCCAGAAAATAGCATAGACCATCAAATGATATTCATTAACAGTTTGTTTCTAAGATTTCTGTGGCCAGCTGATGATCCATCAGTGAATCCATCCGTGACACAAGTTCATTTAATTTTACACATTCGTTCTTGCCTTTAATCTGAGCATTGAATCAAAAGAGAAAACATCTTAAAACCCTTAATGGGAAAATGAATTGTAGCAGGAAACTAAGTTGAAATTTTTGCCCCCTGTGGGATTGTGTCAGCATTTTCAGTTCCCACTATTCCATAATAAAAGTTCTCCTAATTACTCTTGCAAATGCATCCTTATCAACCAGCAGGCTTGCAAATTTATGAGTGTTAAAAAGACAATTGTAGTAGAGTCACTGACAACGTTTTTATCACCATGTAAGTCTGGTGATAGACAACATTGGGAAAACCACAGCAAGTGGCTCCCATAAGGGCAGTAACAGTGGAAATATAAGAAGCAGGAAATTTTCTGTGAAAATGCAATTGCTACTACACAGATTAGAATATCCAAAGCAATTAGAATATTGAATAGCACTCAGAGAAAGTTTGTTTAATGAGATGTTTCAGCAAGTTTTCTGAAAAAACAAAGGAGAGAAAAAGACATCACTTATTCTCCTTTAAAAATGAGAAGTAGATGAAAACATGAGGAAAAGAACAATTTTTTTCTGGGAACCCATTATGTGTCTGTCACTGGCTTTTCTAATGTAGCAAGCTATGTATCCTACATACTCATCCTACATCTTTCTTATCCTAACACAATTTGTACAGCAAACCAGTCTGCTCCTAATTTTAAAGCTTTTATGGGAAAAAAAAAAAAAAAAAAAAAAAAAAAAAGCTTATTTCTTACCCAGACTTTTCTAATTTTTATGTAGGCTATGCCAGTGAACTTCAAGTTTGTAATTGAAGGCATGGAAGAAGCCGGATCCTTGGGGCTACAAAAGCTACTTGAGGAAGAAAACCACGGCTTCTTCTCTGATGTTGATTATATTGTAATTTCAGACAACCTGTGGCTCAGCAACAAGAAGCCTGCCCTTACCTATGGGAGTCGGGGAAATGCCTGCTTCTTCGTGGAGGTAAAGGACACAGGTTCACTCGAACTGAGCCTCTGACAGACAGCAATGATGTAGCTGTACTTACATCTGCATGCAGAGTAAGATTGATGGGAAGCTTAATATTTACAAGTACAGAGCTTTCTTCTGCATCTCTTTTGGCTTCTGCAGATTTCCCTCCTCGTTTATGTTCAATTAGCCTTATTTACTTCCATTAGCTTCTCTTCAATCATTTCCTCCCTTGATCCCTTTCCTATTCCATTACTCTTCTGCCACTCTTCCAGTTAATCTTCTCATCCTCCCCTCTGCACTTCAACTGTGTTCTCATGGACACCATCCTTACACCTGCCTCTCCAAATCTCTCCAAAACCATCATTTCTGCTGCTCTGCCCTTTTGCAGCAGATACTGCTCAGTATAATGAATAAGCCCAAAGGGACACCTTTTGGTTGGATTTCTGGGTTTAGAAGCCACACAAAATTTTTGTAACCATTGGCAGGAGCAAATAAAAGTTCACTGTAGCCAACATGCTATATTTAGCAGGCAATGTGAGCTACTGTGGAAAAAAGAGCAGAAATTTCTCATCTGGAAATGCTTCCTGATGAAGCATAAAAGGAATTCAAAGAGAAGATTAAAGAACTTGAGAACTAAAGAAAAATCTGCATTAACCTTTATGTCTGAAAAAGAATGGTTTTTTGGGGTTTTTTTTGTTTTTTTGTTTTTTTTTAACTGAAAGAGCCTTGGCAGCCTTGATTCAATTCTTCTAAGTCTTGGTTAAGAAAAATGATGCTATTAAAACATCAAAAATGATCTCTCCCTGCTACTAGACAGTTAGCCGTAATGAGGTTTTGAGAAGAATAAACAAGTTCTTTGCAGGAAAATATTTTATGATAAACTCAAGTATGAAAACGTGTCTGGAAAAAGAACCCATTTAATAACTCAAATGCCTCTATTCTAAAGCCTTGTTATTCAAGAGACCTATAAATTTTATTTGTTGCAATCTTAAATTAAGGTTGGACATATATTCCTAATATCAAACAAGATTATTTTTTTGCCTTTTTAAAAGACAATATTGCATGAAATAAAAAGGCTAGACAACTTGCAGAATTTATTCTCCAATGTTAGAAACAGTAATAATATGTACATGTTTAATGCATGATGTCTTTAATCTTACTGAAGAAAAAGGAGTGGAGGAGGACCCTTACTCTCAAATGTGCAAAGTGCAACAGACACTTTTCAGACAGCTGAATTTCTCTCTCTGGTGGTTGACAACAGAGCTCCATCTTGTCTGCCAAAACAGATTGTTCCTGATGTGATGTCTTCCATTTAATAACTAGGAAAAAAAAAATCATTTATTTTTCAT
Organism: Certhia americana; assembly: GCA_018697195.1. Lineage (NCBI taxonomy): Eukaryota > Metazoa > Chordata > Aves > Passeriformes > Certhiidae > Certhia > Certhia americana. Next base: position 95,260,850 of record CM031858.1, on the reverse strand, counting down.
TTGTGATCTTGTTTAAAAAAACTGGAACCACCAGACACTGTGGAAAGCAAACACAGAAGAATAAGGCAGCAAGTGTTTACATGTAACCAGTGGTTTTGGCACAGGTTGAATGTGGCAGCAAGGACCTTCACTCTGGAACTTTTGGAGGCATCATTCACGAGCCGCTGCTGGACCTGATAGCGCTGCTGGGTAAGAACACACATCATTGCTGGGGAGCACTGCCCAGTGGTCAGCCTAAAGAAGGTCAGGGCCACGTTTAATTCTTGTAAGGAAAGTCTAATTGAAGAAAGATCCCCAGGTTTCCAAACCTCAACACAGCTATGGTGGTGGCAGGTGAGGAAGGGAATGTCCCCAGTAAGGCCAGGACTTCAGGCATGTTAAGCTGATGTCAGTCACACATTGATTAAGAACATCTAAGGATTATAGGCAACTTTAATACATACATACACGGAAAAACACAACTTTTTAATGCTGATTTGTATCCCAGTAGGATGATGTTTTCATGTCAGAAGCTGGGCAGACACATCACACATGCAGCAAACAGCAGCTCTATGGTTTTCTTAATAAATATGCAAATATATTGAGTTAGGTGAGTTAGCTTGACAGATGCAAACTGTTGTTAGGCTTTCTAATGTGGTAAAGAGCTAGGTAGAAGGTTGATTGTATGATGGTACGATTGCCAAGGTGAAGAATTAGGCTCCACTTGTACTGATATCTGTATCTTATTTTGTAGACAGCCTTGTGGATTGCACAGGTCGTATTCAGATCCCTGGAATCTATGACAGTGTTGCTGCCCTGACGGAAAAGGAAAGGCAATTATATGAATCAATTGAATTTGATCTAGAGGAACATAGAAATAACTGTGGTGTGAAAAAATTCCTCTATGGCACCAAGGTAACATAAAATCTGTATGAATACTCAGCAGAAAGAATTTAAATCACCTATTTGTGTAGTGTATATTTATGTATACCATTTATGTATAAAGCCAAACTGAAAGATATTTTCAGTCAATGGCAAGCTCAAAATAAAATAAAGGAGCCCTGAGAAGTAAAACATAAATAAAATCAGTCTGCTGAAAATGTAAGGCACTGCATCTGGGCAAAGTGATCTGAAATATGAATAATCAATTAAAAGGTATAATGCAAAACTAACAGTATAACTCTCTTTTCTTTGCCTACCCCTTCTCTCCACCTAAGCCTAATCAGCCAAATAAAACATGAACTAAAATGCCTACATTTAGGTTACATAGTAGGAAAGAAGTTGTATTCAGCTCTGAAAAAATGGGAGGCAGCTTTAGTCAGATATATTTCGTGTGGTTATTATTAAATACAGATTTTGATGTCTGTCAAGCCTGCCATAAAAAGCATCCAAAGCTACAAACCTCTCCTTACCAGCAATTAAAAATTATATCCGAAATAAAGAAAACAGCAGGTAAAGGGCTGCTTGGAAAGATCTCTCTGCACAAGAAGGCAGCTGGGAGAAAGGAGTTGATTAATTTTTTTATCACTAACATAATTATTCTATTGTAGGTTCAGATAACATGGATGCTTTTATTTCCATGAAAAAGCTAGACTGTAAGAATCAGTAATGCAAAAGTATAATGTAACTACACTGAGTTTTGATGCTTTACCTACATGAGGATGGATTGATGTTAATTTTATGTGTAGATAAAGGTCTAGTCTCATAAAACTGAAGGAAAGCAGCCACACCCTGAGGTTCTGCATGGATACCAGTTTATAATTTATACATTTCTCCTATTTGCCTTAGAATAAAAATCATAATATTTTGTTTTCCCTCTGCATCTTCTCCAGAAAAACTTGGCCACTGAAAATGATAATCTTTCCTATTGTGTTATTTAGTGTTCATTAGCAGAATTTCTTCACTGGTAGCATCTGGGGTGAATCTGGCTGCATGGTTTTTCCAATGACAAGTTCCAGGATAAACAGGCACTCAGATCAGAAGTTGCTCTGGTGCTACTTTGCTCTATGAAAATTTATTTCCAAGATTTTTAAAACAATGCTCTATTTTTCTTATTTTTCATGAAAAACAGTTACCATCCAAATCTTTCTATGACTGAAAGTGGTAGTAATTTTTTAAAATGAAAATACATGTGCATGGCTTTAAATTAAAAAATCAAATATCTTTAAAATACAGAGGTCTGCAAATACAAACTTTAGGCTGGAAAAAGCTTGTTTATATTAATTGTGGCTGGCTCCAGTGTCATCCTTTATATTTTCAATTTTTTGTTTTTTTTTTTTTAAAGGAAGAAATACTTCTACACCTGTGGCGTTACCCCTCTCTCTCTATTCATGGGATTGAAGGCGCTTTCCATGAACCAGGCATTAAAACAGTCATTCCAGCGAAAGTAATTGGCAAATTCTCAATCCGTCAGGTCCCCCACATGGACCTCTCTGTTGTGAAAAAACAGGTAAGAAACAAATCTTTTCTTTGGCCACTACTGTGTAAACTAAGTCCCTCTTAGCAACTCACAAATGTAGACTTGTAGTAAATGGAATGTTTTTAGCTCGTATTGGTTTCTAAGAGAAGTAGGAATGTGGGTATAAGCTTAAGTTGCAGGATGAAAGCTTTTTTGAAAAGTATTTTCTCTACAGGTGGTGGAACATTTAGAGGATGTCTTTTCCAAGAGGAACAGTCCAAACAAACTGAAAGTGTCCATGCCTTTGGGTGCGAAGCCCTGGCTTGCTGATGTTAATGATCTACTATATAAAGCAGCAAGAAGGGCAATAAAAACAGGTGTGTTCCTTTTTTTTTTTTTTTTCCAGTTCTTAGTGTGTTTGCAAGACTGCAGGGGTGTTGTGCTGAACAATAGGGCAAAACAGATTTCCTAATTCAGTGCTGCAGCCTTATATCCTTATAAATCTCACTGATTTTGATAGAACAATTCATCAGCATCTTCCAGACCTTGTTAAATTTTGGTATGTTTATTTGATGTGTTTTATAGGAGTAGCCAAAAGGTCTCATTTACTTATTTTTGTATTGATAAGAAACCAGAGATTTATAGAGCAGAGCTGATTTGTGAAATCAATTGGCTATGCTCAAACTCATTTCTACACAGAAGCTCTTTGTTTCAGCTCTTTGCTTAAATATATGATAGCAGAAAAAAGCACCTGGATTACACCTATTTATTAATACATTTTCTCCATGTATTTCAGTTTTTGGAGAAGATCCAGATTTCATTCGTGATGGCTCAACAATTCCTGTTGCCAGAATGTTTCAGACTGTAACACAGAAAAGCGTGATGATGCTTCCAATTGGAGCAGCTGATGATGGGGAGCATTCCCAGAATGAGAAAATCAGCAGGTTTCTTTCATTTGTCTGTTTCTGCTATTAGAGAAGGGTGATGAACTGAAGTCCCTTGGTACCCATGAATGAGCATTCCCAGATGGGAAGCTTTGCTGTGCATTGGCCAGCCCAAAGCTACTATCTCCAGCATACTAGTTGCTGTGCCAAGCAGAAAGCAAAATTCCCAGTCTAAGGCATACCATTATACACTTTTCATGGGGTGTCTACTCAGTCTTTAAATTCATCATATTGGCAAGTTTCATTTCAATAGCAATGAAATTTGCCTCTGGACTGAAAGATGATGGTGCGGAATTGGCACTCTTCCATCACAGCATCTATTTTGAAGTGTGCCAGTCACAGACACTGATGGTCATGTAAGGATTTTGGTGGTTTTCAGTATAAATGGTAATAAAGCTTTATTTATAGTCCAGGGACCAAAACTAGCATAATCATACAAAAAATAGCTTAAACTTGTCACTGGTGTTCATTGTTGGAGGCACCATGGTAAGCCACTATTCAGTGTGTTGCCTGAACACTTGTGCAGGCTCTGAGTGAACTCATGCTAAACTCTGGAAAGAGGAGAATACTACAATAATTCTCAAATTGCTTTTTGTCTCCCCTCATTAAAGCCTCAATGATGCTGGCTACAGGTAATACCAATTTGGGGACATAAACCTGAAAAAGGTTTTCTGAAATAAATTCGGAGGAGTACCAAATTGAAGGATGTCCAGCATTTCTGTGCATTGGGTAATTTTTGGGCGTTACCAGTCTTGAAAATTGCTCTGAAGACTCATAAAACTTCACTGGACTATGTTCTTAATTTTAAGAGTAGTAGCCTGACAGGACTTCATTGTGTTTGTTTCATTCTTCACAGACACAACTATATTGAAGGAACCAAATTGTTTGCAGCTTTTTTCCTGGAGATATCAAAGCTACATCAGAACGTACATGAAACTTCCCACACAGAGACTATCAACTGACAGACCATATCAGGAATATCAGCAAAGCACTTTTTAAAACTTTCTAACTTATATAAAACATATAAATCACATATTCACTGGCTGTGAATTGGTGGGAAAAAAAATAAATGCTGTGCTATTTCCTGGCCTACTACTAAATGGCTTGCATCTGTGATATCGTGCATCAAGTGATCTTATCCCTAATGCTGTAAAATAGGGTTAGAGATAATTCATTCTTGCTGAGTGGAACATGTTACATTTTAGTTTTAAACTTCAGGACAAAAGGAATTTATATATCCATTTTATCAAAATTACTTTATTTCCATTTTGTATTATCGCTCTTCATGCTACCTAGCTCACATTCCAGTTTCTGAATATGAGCAATACACACTCATAGTTTCCTCCTAACTATATACAAAATTATACTTCCATAATTCTTTGAAGAAAGATCTACTATCAAATTAATCTGTTTTCTTGTCCTTCACAGAAGGTTTTAAATAGGAAGTGCAGTGAAATGTCCTTGTTGAGATTGATGTGAAGACTTGCCTATGAATATCTATTTATGGGTATAATCACTGACATTAAGTAGAACTGCAACAATAAATAAAAATTTCCAGGTCTGGATTCTGCCTTCTTTCTCATCCAAATTGCCTCTTACTGTGCTGTGAGCAGTTTTAAGAATTGCTTAATAATGTTTTCTTCATGTGACTTCCTTTCCATAAAATAGAAACAAGTTTTTGTAAACATCTGTTCTGGCCAAAAGTCTGTCATCAGAAGGGTGTTTTTCTACCCAATTAGCAACTGGCTGTCAATTACTTTTAAACCAACTAAACCAGTAGCCTTGTCCCTAGTGTTCAAAAAAGTTACTTTAAGTAAATTACAGAAAGTACTTGAGTTCCTTGCTTTTTCTCCTGTTACCTCCCTGCAAAAATCTGCAAGAACAAAGATGTGGATGCGGAGTCAACAGAAGGGAATACTCCTACATTCTCAATAAACACCCATTTTCAGCCCTACCTGAGACTGAGAGGCTCACAGTTCAGCTGCAAGAGCTGAGTAAGGATTCTGGCTCTGGCTGCTGCTGATGTTCAAGGGGAAAATGAGGACTAAGCTCAGCCTCTTACTTGGCACTGCTGACTCCAGAACAGTGTACTCCAGGACAAGGACCAAAAGCCTCAAAGACCAGAAGATGCAGGTTTGAGTATCATCAACTTGCAGAATAATTCTCTGTGATCTCTCAGCTCCCATCACCTGTTGAAAGCATTTAGGAACCAGCATGCTAATGAATGTTGCAGGGGTGAGTACTCCAATGTCTGCACAGGACTCAGGGCAGATTGGTCTGTGCTTAAAAGCTATTACGCCATAGAGGTACATGAAGGAATTTTGAAATCTTTCAAGACATACAATTGACATAAAACATTGCAACTCTGGGTTCGCAATGGTATTATGAGTAACAGAATCACACAGACTCATGAAATATGCCAAGTTAGAAGTGACTCACAAGGATCATTGAGCCAAAGTTTTAGTCCTGTACAGAACCATCCCCAAATTAGCTTAAAGCAAATAATGGAAAGAAACCTCTGCTCAAAAATATGACCCTTTTGGCAGAAGAGTTGAAAAGTTGGTGCGATGGAGGTGGCAGATTTCTTCATGAAGGAGGGATGGAGACTGTGTTTTAGGAATATGACTGCTCTGAAATACCACTATAATAGATGCTATGTGTTCTACAACATTATGAAGTTGGAATGGAAGATGGGATTATATATTTTTTATTGTTGCTCTTTGGAGTGCCAAATAAAATAGAGTCAAAAAGAGCATCATTTTATAAGCATAGACACTCAGAGCAATGCACTGAAATAAGGTTCTGCTCTGAAATAGCCACTTACTTTCAAGTTAAAACTACATGAGTGAAACAGTGGGGCCAGTGAATTATACAGACTATCTCCATGCCTCCTTCAGTCCCAGAGGAGAGAAAGAGCATAAAACTTGAATTTCAGATTCTCCTGTCCATGAAAGAAAGAAAGCATTGGGAAAGCAGCTCCCACCTACAGGGATATTGAGAGCTACTCTTTCCTTCTTAGATCAAGTATGAGTATTCATCTTTCTTTTTTTCTTCTTTTTTTTTTTTTTTTTTTTTTAATTATTTTGCAGCATCTCGTCAGCCTTGTGAAAAAAGGAAACAGTATGCATTTTTCTAAGGTCTGTAGTGTTATACAACATTTCTAGAAATGTTTCTTCTTGGTTGCACTAACAACTACTTGTTGACACAGTAAATTAAGGATAACTCTACAATACTAGTGTTAGAAATAGGATTGAAGTTTGGTTCTATCTGTTAGCCTTATTTTCAATGTGCCTAGATAGCAAATAGATTTGTATAATCTTGATGTGCCATATCCCATGTCAGAGCATATTAGATATTCTCAAATTGTGACTAACTACAGAAATCATATGTACAACTAGTGTGTCTACATATTCATGTATATAGCTGGATGTATATGTACATTTGCAAGATCTAATCCAGTCATTGATTTAAAAAAGAAAAACATCTTGTCCATTCTGATTCAGATTTTTTTTCTTACTAACAACTGAATAATAGGAAAATAACATTGTGGGGATGTCCAAAAGCAGCATCTATTTCTCTGAAAGCTTGATTGAGATATCAACACCTGGATCACAGGATAATAAAAGGATTTAGGTTGGAAGGGACCTTAAAGATCATAGAATCATAAATTGTTTGGATTGGAAGAGACCTTTGGAAACCATCTAGTCCAAGCCCACTGCAATGAACTGGATCAAGTAGAGCAGGCTGCTTAGAGCACTATCCAAGGTGACCCTGAATGTGTCCAGGGATGGTGCAGCCCACCACCTCTCTGGGCAACCTGTGTCAGTGTTTCACAGACCCCAGAGCACATCTAACAGTACTAGCTGCCTATACATAGCTGGGCAAGTTCTGCTCATCTCCCTGGTAGAGGAAGACTTATCCCAAGTTTTCCTTTTTCTTGTAGGCTGTACATCCATGTTGTAGGGAATCAAACACTCAAGAATGGGATCATATTTTTCTACTTCTTATGTGAAAAGAATATGTAAAAGAATAAATTAGAACATTTTGATTTCCATTTAAAATCAGTGGGTTTAAGTGCAAAAGTTGGGTTTTTTATATGAGATAAACACAATTTTTAATCCTTAAGTAATGTTTCAAAAGAGAAGACTGAAAAGTGTGTCAGCTAAAATCATGAAGAATAAGATGCTGACAAGAGGAGCTGAAGGCATAGAGAGATGAGCAGCCTCCTGAGACTGAGAACTAATCAGGTCATCATCTGCTTAGCCTGTGAAAGTGGAAATTATGCTTAGTCACATAGTTACGGTTTTTCTTTTCAGTCACACTACTCCCAAGAAGTTTAACTTTGACTCCTGCTAGTTATTCCTTTCAGAATACAGCGTTTGCCTTGTTTCACAAAATGTTATAAAACGCCTTGTTAGTTAAGGATGTTCATAGTCCATGTTTGGACAGGGAAGATTGTGCAACTGTGCTTTACCTGTGACACAGAGGCCTATGCCATAGTGGCTGGTGCCAGTGAGGACCCATGAGTTCCCTTGTTTCTGCTGGAACAATCCAGCTGCAAGTAACATGTAAAGTTAAATACTTACTGCTTCAAGGTGAAGCTTAACTGATTTTCAAATTAACACCTTGTATCATAGAAATCTAGAATTGAAAGGGACCCATAAGGACCACTGAGTTCAACTCCACTTATATCTGTATTTGGAGCTGCAGACACATCATACCCTAAATTTAGGAGGTGTGTCATTAAATATTTTAAACAAATATATGAACAGAAAAATATGAACAGTTCCTTGCTAACAGAGTGAATGCTTGTCTACTTTGCTCTACTGCCAAATATTTCAGTGATGATCTTACTTGCATTCTTCAGAACAGTGTATGAAGAACACCTCCAGATAATTATCCTGCAGATAATTTCGACAAATATGTAGGAGAGGTTTTTCTGCAATGCTGCTACGTTAGATTACATAAAACTAGACTGGAAAATTCAAAATGATCTGCTAACAACACAAGCAAGGTGGTATGCAATCTTGAAACCTCTTTTCACATTTTTTTTTTTCAGCTATGTACTTGAACCAGTATGAGTCCTCTTCCTGAAGTCACTTAAAAGTAATTTCGACATTTCCACTTTCTAAGGAGGTGAGTCACTGTCTGCTGTAACGGGAGGATCAACAGTTCCCAGTTTTCAGCTCCTTGTCATATGGAATGAGTTGTTTAGATGGAGGACAATGGAGACAGTTCCTAGTTACTTAATCTGCTCTCACAGAGTCTTAAAAATTGCAAATATCTGAAAATGTGCTTGTGTTTTGTTACAAAATTTCACTGGGGTTCTTTGAGTGAGATGTGCCACATTCACTTACTCCTCAAGGCAGGAACAACAGCTGTTTTTTGGTGGACTTAAAGAGATGAGTGAAAGTGCAAACACACTTCCACAGGTATGAAATTTGGACTCTTTTTGCTAAGAAACTTTACTTTTGTGAGGGGATAAAACTCCAACAAAACTGTGATCCAAAGTCCACGCTGCATAAGTTGCATCCCAACAGCAGAGAAAAATGATCACATTCCTTACTTGATGAGCATTTGAGAATTTCAGTGTGTAACCAGAAATTTTTTCTTTCAGAGCTAACAGTATAAACACATTCTTATTTCAGTGGATGTAGTTATAACAGGACTAGGATGCATGTGCCAGGTGGGTAATATGTTGACTTAGTGAAGATGAAAAATAAGGATTAAATCTCTATTTCACATAGCATACTTTTTTGCATATTATTTTCTGATATACCACCACATTAAATCTTAATGTATTGATGCATAATATACCTGACTTGATGTTTGTATTTGAGATATATGTCTGTTTGAGAAACTTGCTTTGTGAGTTTTCAAGAGATTAATTATACAGTCGCAGAGCTGTAAATTCTGGGAAACTGGACATCTTCATGCATAACAGACAATATAGGGTAACAAATGACTCTCATTTTACTGTAATTAATTATTGTTAAAATTTTATGAAGTTTTATTAAAAACCCACAGTATAAGAAAAGTAAATCCTTGGAGGTTTGGCAGAGTTGGCCTCCAGACAGACTTAAACATATTTGTAGTTAAATGAAACCAGATGTTGTGGATGCATGTATGGATAATGCTGATTTTGCTACCTGTCTCAAAATCATTTTGATGATCTTTCACTGTGAAATTACATGAGATGTCAGCCAACTGCCTGTTCCCCATCCTTTCAGTACAGTTACAATTTTAATTTTTTTTAATATCTGTCAGAATAATTCAAATATCATGCTGTCTTTTTATTTGTGGAACTGAAGGGGAGCGTAGAATTGAAACTAAAATCTCTGTAATAGAAACCTGAAAACATTCAATATGACACACTCCTGACATACACTCTTCTGGTGTGAAGAAAAAAGTGGTGGCAGAGCCCTCATATGAATTTCATGTAAGTTGGCATCACTTTTTTTACAACTAGAAAGTCAAGAGTTAGTACTGCTTTACTTGTCTCCCGTGCATTATTGCCTTCCTGACAAATTACATAGGCTGGGTTAACATCCTCAATTTTGCAGCATCCCTGACATTCCAGTGACAACTTCAAAAGATAAAGTTTCTTTATCACAGTGGATAGGACCAGTATGATCCTAGAGGTACATTTACATTTTTAAACCTGCCTTGTTTGGGGACGCCAACATTTATATAGTCCAATTTTTATTGAAAAACAGTGGAGTTAAAGGTCAATTTTAAACAAACAAAACCATGGCAGATGCTGTACTAGCATCACTCCTCCTGAAGAAGCTAGCAATGGCAGTCAGTGGTGTCTTTGCTAAGTCACCCTTATAAAGTGCACACCAAAGTGTATGTGCCCAGGAAAAATGATATTCACCGGCAGTGCTCTATAGGTGCTGATGTATCTTAACATGGGATTTTCTGAACAGCCTGAAGACTTAAAGATAACATCCATGGGTAAAATTTCTGCCTGTGTGCTTCAAGTAACATCAGTTATTTGTCTGCGTGGAAAAAGCCCCCACATCTGATTGATATATTGATGTTTGTATCTAGAAAGCTGTATGCACAGAGGTCTCCTGTCTGCATGTTTTGTATTGTATGTGCAAAACAGGTTAATTGTTGGTGCTTATACACAACTGCTTTCTATGAACATTTATTACTGTTTTTTTTTGAGATTTTGGCTACTGTGACAGTGAGCAGACAGCTATATGAGTAATGTTCTAGACTTTCACATCTCATAGATGTTACACAGTTCTCTTACCACTCCTCAGCTGAACTGTAACTTGACTTTAGAGAAACATGACTCACATTATCCAGGATCTGATGAAAGATCACATGTGACTCTTCAAGTGCCTCTGTGAAGATACCACTCCGTGTACATGCAGTTAAATATCCATGGCCCCCATGCTTCCGTGTTGTAAGCTGAATAGAAAGCCTTTAATATTACTGACAAGACTAGGCCTGGATGATGCATCATTTGTGGGCCAAATGAAAGGATTTGCAGTCACTCTTACTTTCTTTTGTGAAGTGGGGGAACTTCAAGCACTAGCTTGTTTTTTTTTTTTTTTTTAAATCCTTGCATCTTCTATCTGTAAACATAAACTCCTATAAAAGTATTTTAATTGCAAAAAAACCCTTTCAATCACTTCAAGGTGCTCAAAAATCTTATTGTTCACCCTAGATTTTATGTAATTGTAAGAAATTCAAACAAACCCTTTATAAGCGGTCAATTAAAGCCTGGGTGCTTTCCTTCTTATTTTTCTCAAACATTTATATTGCACTTAGGTCAGCAGGAAAAGTTGGGAAACCACATAATTTTCACTACATTTTTACTTGCCTGAATAAGGTTCTTTATATTACGACAAAATAATTTAACAAAAAGTACCTAGCAGTGTGTGAGCTTTTTGCTTATGTAAAAATGGGTAACTATTTGTACTTCAAGCAAGTTCCTTGGCACAACTGGGCAGTGAACCCAGCGGTAACACGAAGTGAGAAGGTGGAGCCTTTCATAAAAGGGCGGGTGCGGGTGTCACGGGCAGCGTGACCTCGGTGTCACCAAGGTGCAGCCGTGCTCTGAACCTCCTCCGGTTCCTGGAGCTGGTGTGGCTGCCGGGCGGCGGAGCGGGCCGAGCGGGGCTGTGCAGGCTCGCTCCCTCTCCGTCCCTTTGGACACCAGGGGCAGTGGGCACTGAACTGCCGTCATACTTCCTTCCTCGGGGGCAGCTCCCCACAAAACCACATGGGAGCTGCAGCCACCTGGCTGGGACACACACGCGCCGGCTTGTCTCTTCGGAAGTTTCGGAGGGCGCAGCCTCCTTTTATCTACCCCAAGCTCCCGGCCGCATGTTGTCCTCTTTCTTTCCCCATTGGCTGAGGTACTGGGAAGGTACAGCCTTCCCGGACCGCCCACCACGTATTCCCCCCCTTGCACCTTTTATTTTACCAGAAAGCTCAGAAACTGAGGCCTGTGCAGACCCTTGCCTGTTTCAGGGGCCAAGCTGTCTGGGATCGGCAGATCCTCCCAAACCTCCTGCCCGAAGTTAGTAGGGACATTTCAAAGATGTTAACACCGATACCTTCACCCATCAAATTGTTTGTAAAGACATTAACTTTCCTCTCAAGTCCAACAATCACCCCAGCACTGCCAAGTCCAACACTAAACCTAAGTGCCACATCTACACATCCTTTAAATACTTCCAAGGATGCCGACTCAACCAAATTCCATCAGTTTGAACAGTGTGCAGCAGCAGGTCAGTCAAACTGGAGTATCACACTTTGCTTCCTGAATCACCCACTTTGAAAAATGGGCAAAATAACTTGCATTAAAAAAGGGAAGGTATAGACACAGGTGTATGTATATGTGTAGGTAATTGACACGAAAGAAGTTCTTGATGTTTACATCCAAATGATTCTGTTTCATGTTTTCTTAGGGACTGGAACTGCAGAATAAAAGATATATGCAATTTTTCTTCAAAAATTTGCTACGTGATGAAAAAACAGTGGTGGTTAAGGAACCCTTATGGATTGATGTTGATAACTTGATATCCTACAAACAACACGGTGTCCTTTGGAGGGCATGCCAACGACATTCTACCTATGAGATAATCACCGAGTCATGGGGTTATTCCTTCTAAACAAATCTGATGGGAAATCCTGTGATTTAGAGTTGGTAAGTCTCGGGTTATTTACACAATGTTGTTCTTCCTGAGAGTGTAAAAGTCTTTTGCCCAGCACCAAGATCGAAGGAAAAAACCGAGAGCCGTCTCCCCTGCTTCTTCAAGGCTGTTTATTTTTCCCTTATCAGTACAATTTCTTCTCTGACCCACAGAGATCTGTTCAGCAGGTCAGCTCACGGGGAAAGGCCCAGCCCCAAAGGTGACGATTATCTTTATACTACAAACTACATAATCAGTATTTATAATTCTTCACCAATAACTATTATCTATGTTAGAAGGTTAGATTCTCTTCTAAGCCCACTATAATGTGCCACCTCACTGCAGAAGATGGAGGCAAGGAAGAAGGAGGAAGAAACCCAAAAGCCATGTGCTTCCTCTATCTTGTCATCACCTGCTTACCATCCTAAAATCCCCATATATCTAAAATTCTCACCCTGTGATAAAACTATGCACTATTCTACTATTTAATACACACTCTTAAATACCCTGCTTCATTTCAGAGCTTAAAAGCCCTTTTTCCATGAACAAAGGTTAAAAACACTGTTTGTCAGAGATTCTAAAATCCCTCAAGCATGCAAAGAGAAATTCGTCATATTTTCAGACTCCGACAGGTAAGTGGCATTATGGTCACTGCCTTTTTCCTGCTGAGCGTCTGACTTCTGGTGGTAATAATCACAAAGCTGTGTGTGTTTTCTGTACAGGAGCAAACACAGAATATTAAGTAGGAAAGGTAGGGAGAGTTTTAAGTTACACAGTGAAGTAAATAGCTAGTACTACTCTTGGAGTGAGTAATATTTCCAGTGAAATCAGTATTTTGTGAAATCAGTGTGGTAGAAGTACAGCAACCGCAGAATCATTCCTAGTGTCATATTCTGTTAGAAAATATATTTACAATCCATTGATAAACTATAAACTAATTAAATCCTTGTTAATTACTCATTGACTTATTCATCTTGCTTTCTAATATATTTTTATTATCATAACTCAGAACACAGAACCACTTTACAGCACAAATTTAGAATTCTGTATATACCTAAGCCAGAACATTACATGTAGGGATGTCTGTAAGCATTTAATAAATAGAGCTTATAGTAACAAAATAAAATTATTTTTGGTACAGGTACGATTTTTTTTCTTAGATTAATAGTGAGTCTGCCCGAGTTGCTACTTGTGCCATACCAATGGCTCCCTCTTCAGGCTATTCTTAAAATATGCTGCCTCTCTTCATTTTGTTAGAAATTTTTTAAACTTTTAAGACTCCAGTTCGCATGATTACATCTTCTTCTCCAGTATCTTCTCTCAGTGAGCAAATGATGAAATAACTAATAGACCAGGCAGGCTCACCTGGTGTTACCTGAGACCCAGACCTACAAATCTTTTAAGGCCTGTGAAAGGAATTTGTAAACTGCAGAGAAACTGAGTGTAAAGAACATCAAAAGGCTGTTTTACCTCTTTTCCCCATGCTGAAAAAATATCCAGAACAATTAGATTGTTCATAATTGTGTTATTCTTACAACTGTCAGTGGCTTCTGTAGACTCTCAAATCTAAATATGTATCTAAAATTCCAAAGATGTCTTTACCATCATATTCTGTGTGGATTTCCTATTATACACAGAACAATTTAATTCTGTACTATAACCCTTAAGTACAGGACAAGGAGATAGCCCTTTCTCACCAATATCCTGTGTGGTACTTTTAAAGTTTTGTTCATTCATTTCAGATCTTTCCCAAGACACTGGTAAAGTCTGGGGTGCTCCATTTTTCTTCAATGAAGGGCTCAGGCCACAGCAACTGCTGTTTCCAACCCAGTCTTTCAGTCTTTACAAGAGAACTGGGATTGCTGTGCCATAAACTCAGCAGATCAGCCTGAAGAGCACTGTAAGTTGTCACTTCTAGTTGGTAAAGCTTGTGCACACTGTGTTACTGGAAAGTCAATGAACCACAAACCTATTCCTGAAGAGGTGTTCTCTCCTTGTGTCTCTGTGCCATGGCCTTGAACAATGCTAAATGCTGTTTAACTAAGATACTGTCTACTAAAAAATGTTGTGTAACCAGGAGGTAAATGGGAAACCTACATTCTAAAAATTATTAAAAAAAGCAACTGTACTTCACCACAAGACTCCTTACACATTGCTTCTTTGCTTTGATATTGTACTTAATCATGTGATTTGGTTTAAGAGGGAAAGAACACATAGGATTTCAGCACCACGGTTTCTTCACGAGTTTATAAAGTAAGAAATACTTTACAAATTGCCTGCCTCTTGCCTTTTTCAACTGGTTCTCTCTTGAACAGCACTCCCCGAAAGTTATATTTTAATATAGCTTGGAGCGTCGGCACCCTTCAACTGCTAACCCCAGTGACGGCTGCGGGCTGTGCGTCAGGGACTTGTTTCCCCCTCCTCCAGCACAGGTTTCCCAAGATCCAAAACTCGCTGCAGTGCGATGCGTGGTGAGAAGGTGAAGCACAGCCTTGGTTACCCTGGCGCAGCCCAGCGCGGGCGCTACAATAAGGGCAGACGCCACAGGCGGGCCGGGCTGCGCCACGCACCAAGGAACGGACAGCTTCGGAAAGCCCCAACACCGCACCCGCTGGCTCCCGCTCTCGTCCGACAGGCGCACGAAGCCGCGGCCTCAGCGGCAGGCGCATCCCAGGAAAACCCTCGGGGCTCCCTCCTTCCTGTCGGGACCATCCCTTCCCGGGATGCGGCGGCAGCCGGGAGCCGGCACGATCTCAGGGCAGGGCAAGATGGCGCCACGGCGGGCGGGCGCGCGCGGCGGCGGCCGTTGGGCGCGCGGCCCCCCGCGCGCGGGCGGCGGGCCCCGAAGCGGCGCCTCCGCACCGGCACCCACCCGCGTCACGCTGACCGCGCGCCTCGGCCCCGCCCCCTACGCCCGGGCGTGGAACAGCGCGGCGGATCTACGGCGCGCCACTGGTGACACGGCTCAGCACAAGCGGAGGGCCACGCTCGGCTACCCCGCGCGGTAAGCGCTGAACCGCGCGGCCGGCCGCCCCGTCTCGCTGCCACGCGGCGCGGGCGAGCCGCTGCTCGCGCCCTCGCGAGGGGGCTCCGGGGTGGCCGCCGCGCCGTCCCCCGCGGGCTTTTGGGCCTCTGCGCTGCGTCGTTTTTTTTTTGTTTTTTGTGTTTTTTTTTTTTTGGGTGGGCGGGCAGGAGCGGTTATTGGGGCGCCCGGCCGGCAATCCGTGCCTGCTTCTCCCAAAGCTGCTCGCCGATTGGGTCGGGTGCGTGAGGGCGGGGGAGCGCCCCTGCGCTCATTGGCTTGCCGCAGCAGCCCGGCCCGGCCGTGAGGGTCTTCTCTTCCACTGTGACGAGGCGGGCGGCGGCGGAAGAAGGTGAGAGGAGAGGGAGAGGGCAAAGGTCAAGGACAGGGACCGCGGGGGACGGAGGGGGATGGCGAGAACCGGGCGGGGTGGAGCACCCCTGGGGTCGCCGCCGCGTTGCGGGTTCGGATGGCGCGATGCTCCGGGCTCCTCCCCCTTCCCTTGTCCCCCCACGCCCTCCGCCCCATTCCCCGGGCCGGTGCGCACGCGCCGGTGGCAGGGCGCGGGCTGTGGTCTGAGGGGATCGCGGGGCGCAGTGCCGGCGGCCCCGGTGAGCCGCTGAGGCCCGTGGAGCCGGCGGTCCCCTGGAGCCGGCTGGTCCCGTGGAGCGGGGGGGGGCGGGTCCCGTGGACCGTGGAGCCGGCGGCCCCCTGGAGCCGCGGTCCGGTGGGCGCCGGCGGTTCCCCTGGAGCCGGCTTGGTCCCCTGGAGGCCGGCGGTCCCCGTGGAGCCGGAGGTCCCCTGGAGCCGGCGGTTCCCAGTGGAGCCGGCGGTCCCGTGGAGCCGCGGTCCCGTGGAGCGGCGGTCCCTGGAGCCGGCGATCCCCGGGAGCCTGAGGACCCGTGGAGCCGCTGAGGGCCCCGTGGAGCCGCTGAGGGGGCCGTGGACCGGCGGTTCCCGTGGAGGCGCGGTCCGTGGAGCCGATGCGGGGCCCGTGAGCACGGCGGTCCTGTGGAGCCGGCGGCCCCGTGGAGCCGTGAGGGCCCGTGAGCCGGCGGGCCCGTGGAGCCGCCGGCCGGTCCCGTGGAGGACACAGGCAGGCCCCGTGGGCCTGAGGGCCGTGGAGCCGGCACGGGCCCGGCGAGGGGCGCTCGGAGTGTCTCAGCGTGTGGGGTTCGGCTCTGCCATGAGTGGTTTTTCAGGCGCCCCGCAACCCCACGTTCCTAGTTGCCACTCCTTCCGAAGGTTGTTGTAGAATAATGGAGGAAGCACAGCGGTGAGGGGACAAACGCCGTGACGCAGGAGCTCTGTACGGCGCTCTATAAGGGGAATAAGGAAGGGTTGTAGCTGCTTTCCCTCTATTCTGCTTCAGTCGAAAAGGCGAGCAGTCACAGCATTACAGAAATAGATGGCAAAGACAGCTGATACACGAACACCATTTCGTTCAACAGATAGCACTGTGTGCACATGCAAGTCTTGCATAAGCACCACCAGCGACAGTGACTCCGTTCACTTCACCGGCGCCCATTCCAAAGTCTTAATCACGATTCAGAGAAAAAATGCTTCCCTGATAACTTCCTTTGCTGCACGCTTAAGGCTTTTGTCTCTTATCCTATTCAACTGGTTGCCAATGCTGTCCCACACCTGCTTCACCATACTTTCAGGTGTCGTTGTAGAGATTATAAGGTGTCCGTGAGCATCAGCAGGCTAAACTATCCCAGCTCCATCAGCCATTCCTCATTAGGCCTTTGCTTCTGACCCTTCGCTTATTTCTGCCCTCCTATGGAGGTATAGGCTCGCGAATCATGGAGCACTCCTGGCTCTCACAGGACTTGTGCTTTTCAGCGTGGTTTGTCTGATTAAGCGGAGTCAGAGATGACTCAAGGAACCTGTAGATTGTGGGTAGGCAAGCAAGTTCCCATAAACAAGTACGTAACAAGTTATACATTCTGACGGGGTGTGTCTTCAGTGGGAAAAGATTGTTAAACCAAAACTACTACTGCTTAGGTGGCCTTTTGCAGGGCTAGGTTATCATCCGTAGTCCTTATTTAGAAGAAATGTTTAGGTGAGGGCGTGGTAAGCAAGGTGCCCCAGAGTGGATGCCCCTCCCTGTGCGTTTCAGGCAGGTGGGATGGGGCTATAGCAGCCGATCTGTGAGAAGGGGGTTGGCAACAATGATATTTAAGGCCTTCTAACCCACCCAACGCTTCTATGAGTCTGGTTCGTCTTCTTAGTTTGGTGGTTATAAAAGTTTCCTGTGTTCCTTCAATAACTAGTGTGGCTGTGAACCACGCATGTTAAATGTAGTGTAATTGGAGGAAGGAAAAAAGCATTGTGATCTTAGATTTATTTTAAAGTTCAAAGGTTTGTTTCTGTTTTCTGTGCCCCTCTTTACTTCTTTGTGTAGTGTACTAATGCAACTTGCAAGACCTGGATTTTGGTCACGGTGCTGTGCTGATCAGTATGATACTACGCATTGATGGTAACACTAGGGAGTAGTAAATATGAGAAAATCTGAAAGTGCAAGGGAAGAGTGGCAGTGGTGAATGTTCTAGTGGCTGTGAAAAAAGCTATAATAGACAACTTACATTAGCTACCTGGATGAATTCCCTGTGATTTTCACCTAAACCCCAAGGTGTGCTATGTGAGACTAGACAAAAATTTTCCATCATGTATCAGGACCAGAGTAATCAAGATGTTTGTATGAGGCTTGAGCTTTGGATGCTGGGACTATATTTTTCCCAGGGGCCACACCTCTTATGAAAGATGACGACAATTTACAGGCTCAGTGGTTTCTCTTGCAATCTTCTACAGTATTCACAGCAAGTTAGTTTCATTCATCAGGACAAGGAACATTGCGTCATTCCATCCTTATTTGCCTACACTATTCAGCATGGACATCTAATCAGATTGTAGCTTTATATATAAAATATGGAGCCTGGCAGTAATTGATAATCAATACATTTTAAAAAAGTCAAATGCACTGATGTGACAGGATGATGACGGACTGTGACTTTTTCGGTTTAGGTTCAATACATGCAGTTTTATTAAAAATTTGAGGAAATATAATTCCAAAACGACATGAGTTAAATCCCTTAACTATCCTTATCTGTGGAAATATTGTATAGTAACAGCGTCAAAGAGTTATAATTTATTTGCATGAGATTTTCTTTTTTAGAACGCTTTTAAAACTTAAGCTGGTTGTCTATAGAAGAAAAAAACATAAAATTGGAGATCGAGTCGTTGTAAAGAGGTCATTCACAGTATCCTTAGACCCAACTTTTGTAGTGAAGGCCAGCATTTCTTGTAGGATGTACGTTAGAATGAGGGCTTACTTGCCTAGTGTTTTTATTTTTTTAAGTGTCCTGTCTTGGGTTTGTGCATGAGATGCGAATTCAGACAGACTTGGCACATGAAATATGGTTGAACGGAGAATTGTTTGGATGGTGGCTCCTATTTGGCATTTTAATGTGGTTAGAATTTAAAATTGTCTTTCTCAGGAAAACAGAAAGGCTCATTGGAGGATTGTCCCATCAGTAAAATAAAACAATTGGTTCAGCTATACTGGTTTCTAGTCATTATTGAATTCTGAACTGGGTATTATGGTTGCATGTTAAAGGTTACTAAAAAATTTTACCTTTATAGATTGAAATCTGGAGTATAACATACTCTTTTGAAGGCTTAGGGGAAATAACAAGATGATGGTTTGGGAAATGGATGAACGATTAGTGTCTGTGTTTCCTTCAGCTGTTCACAAACCCGGCATGCAAGCAGGGGTGGCTCTACTGTGCTCTGTGTTGCATTGAGGAATAAACATGAAATGGTGTTTCATTTGAAGCTTGTCAGCAGCTGCCCAGCAGAGCACTCGTGTGGTTATCTTTCTTGCCACAGAAGGTATGCCTTTGTGTGGCTTGGCACGTGGTGTAGCACAGCCACCCAGCGATGACACTGCTGCCCGAGGTGCGCTGCATCACAGTGCCTGGCCAGCAGCAGCACGGAGGCACCATCCTCCCGTGCCACAGGATGGATGGGCCAGAAGTAATGACAGCAGTTCTTGGTGGACACAAAGCTTGAAGGAGAGGATGAGCACTGTGGCCTCACCGGTGATAAGAATCAACGAGGTTATTTCTCAAAAAGACCTGAAGGTCAAGTCCCCATCTCTGACCAAAACCAACCATGTCAGATTAGACCATGGCAATAGGCTGAGTCCGTATTGTCTTAAACCACATCCAGGGACAGGACTCCATCACCTCCATGGGCAGTCCATTCCAATGCGTCTATCACTCTTTGTGTGAAGAGCTTCCTCACTGCAGCCCTAAAACTCCTCCTGGAGCAGCTTAAGACTTGTGTTCTCTTGTCCTGTTGCGGTTGCCTGGGAAGGAAGAGGATGCTCTCAGGCAAGTACCGTGTTAGTACTAACAGCATAGGGTTATCCATGGATGGGCTGGAGAGGAATGAATTGAGTAGAGTTGCATGGGGACTTGGCCACTTGCAAACTGCGAAATTTGCGGCCTGTGGTCAAAGTTCAGCAAAATATCTCCAGTAACATTAGAGGGTTTTATTCTTTGATCTGCTTTCAGTTATTTAGTTGGACATTCTTATATGGTTACTGCAACCTACGTACAAAATTTAAATAGGCCGTAGACCTACTTCTAAAATTACAAACATTTGGTTTTTTGTCCTTATGGGCTGTGTTAACAAATAAACTTTAGATTGTTATTAGCATGTGTGTATAAAATCAGTGAGGAAAGCGAAAATGTAAAGATGTTCTGTTATTTGCAATTTCTCACCTGACAGAAATTCCAAAGGTGACTTTTTTCTTTTGCAGAATGAGGTGCACTGTGTGAAAAGGGCCATATTAAATGCTTTCCTGCTCTGCAGTTTGTGAATGCCATTAGTCTGTTCTCTGCCATCTGAATAGAGAAGAGTCAGTAGCTAAAGAACAGTCTTGTAGTCCATGTCGATGTTTTGTGTTAAATGTATCTGGATAGTTTCATATTTTATCTTAATCCTCCGTTTTTCAACATGTGAGATGAAGAAGTTGTGGCCCAAACGTATGTCAGAAATACAGTAGAAGGAAAAACAAGACTTTTTTTCCTCAGTAAAGAAAGAAAAATTACAGTAAGTACACCAATTCCTTACAAAGAAATGACCAAGTGCCTTTTCAGAACAGGAAGAATGTCTTCCAAAAGTAAATGCTTGTTTGCATGGGCGTGATGCTTTCCAGTCCTGTTATGAGATGTTGTTGATTGCTAAATTTTTATTTGCTGTTCTTTGTTCTATTGCTTATTTACAATGAGGCTGACATTTTTTTCATTAGTTGGCCCTACTACTGTACTACTGTTGTATGGTTTTGTTTTTAAGTGGGCCCCTGTGAGGCTGTGAGTGTTTTTGGTTTTTTGACCTAGTGGTACAGGCTAAATTTAATGCCTATGTCTTTCTGCGGTCTACGACATACAAGTTGTTATGGTGTGTGGTGTATGCAATGGCCCAGGGTGGAGGTGTGCAGAGTTAGGGTACGCAGATGCTGTGTTAAGATCTGAATGCATAGGCTATCTGTAGGTACTCTTTTTGCTACAGTGCCATATGAGATGCTTGCTAGCTGTTACTTCTTTGTCCATTGTTACTTACAAAGTTTCTGCTGTCCTTAGCCCATCTTTGGAATTTAAAAAGTTCTCCAAAAGGTATAGGTAGCACGAAAGACATGAGACGTGTGGAGGTCTGACAAGAATTCTGATTTAAGCAAGATAGGTTGTGTTGTTGCCATTTGGGATGGGCTCAAGAGCTATGGTCGGCATTTATATGTGAGTTCTTTCTTTAGTCAGGTTTCAACGCTTGAGCTCATCTGGAAGGAACCTTGATATACCACCTGTTTCAATTCAGGGGGTAATCGGATTTATCACAGGTTGCTGGTAATACCAT
>CM031858.1:95189626-95236232 GCA_018697195.1 Certhia americana | reverse complement strand
GGAGGAAAGGGAAGTGAGAAAGGAAGCAAGGGAAAGAGTGAGGAGAGAAAGGGAGAGGAAAGGCAGAGGGAAAGAGAAATAAGGGTCAGGAAGGGAATATAAAGGGAAAAAAAGCGGAATGTGGGGAAGAGGAAGAGAAGCCGTTATATTACGGACAAGACGGGACTGGAGGATGAAGAATGTGGGGCCAAAGAAGTAGGGGAAGTCACTCGGACGTTCTTTGGTGAAGTGGGGAACGGCAAGCACGAGCGTGTGTTGGTTGTTGTTTTTTTTTTATCCTTGCATCTTCTGCTGTAAACATAAGCCTAGAAGTAGTTTTAATTGCAAAAAACCCTGTCAAATCCGTCAGGGCCTCAAAAATATATTGTTCCCCCTAGATTTTATAAGACAGTCCAACAAACCTGTTAAGCGGTCAATTAAGCCTGGTCGTGCCTTCTTAGTTTCTCAAACATTTTATATTGGCACTTTAGACAGGCATGAAAGTGGAAACCAATAAGTTTCACTACTTTTACTTCCCATGAATAAGGTCTCCCTATAGTATTACAAAGATTTAACAAAGTAACCTGCATGGGACTTTTTGCTTTGTCAAAGCTACCTATTGTACTTAAGCAAGTTCTCGGCACACTGGCTGACCCACGGTACACGAAGTGGAAAGTGCAGGCCTTTCTCAAGGGCGGGTGCGGGTGTCACGGGCACGTAACCCCTCGGTGTCCACAAGGGCACCCCTCTGAAACCTCCTCCGGTTCCTGGCGGTGTGCTGCGGCGGCGGAGCGGCCGAGCGGGCTGTGCAGCTCGCTCACCCTCTCGTCCCTTGGACACCAGGGCAGTGGCACTGACTCCGTCATAACTCCTTCCTCGGGCTCTCCACACAAAACCACATGGAGCTTGCAGCCCCTGGCGTGGACCCACGCGCCGCTTTTCCTCTTCGAAGTTTCGGAGGGCGCGCCATCTTTTAAATCTATCCCCAAGCTCCCGGGCCGAGGTTTCCTCCTTCTTTCCCCTTGGCTGAGATACTGGGAGTACAGCCTTCCGACCGCCCACCACGTATTCCTCCCCCCCCCCTTGCACCTATATTTACTCAGAAAGCTCAGAAACTAGGCCTGTGCAACCCTTGCCTGTTTCAGGGGCCAAGCGTCTGGATCGGCGAATCCTCCCACCCTCACCTCCTGCCCGAAGTTCGTAGGACATTTCAAAGATGTTAGCCAACCGATACCCTTCACCCATCCAAATGTTTGCCACGACATTAACGTTCTCTCAAGTCCACAATCACCCAGCACTGCCAAGTGTCCACCTAAACCTAATGCCACTCTACAATCCTTTGACATACTTCCAAGGATGCCGCTCAAGCAAATTCCATCAGTTTGAACAGTGTGCAGCAGCATGTCATACAAACTGGAGTACACACTTTGCGTCCTGCCTCACCCACCTTGAAAATGGGCAAAATAACTTGCATTCAAAAGGAAGTATGACACAGGTGATGTATATGTGTAGGTATTGCACGAAGAAGTTCTGGATGTTTACAATCCAAATGATTTCTGTTTTCATGTTTCTAGGGACGAACTCGAGAATAAAGATATAGCAATTTTTCTTCAAAAATTTGCTACGTGATGAAAAACAGTGGTGGTTAAGTACCCTTATGCTTGATGTTGATAACCTTGATATCCTACAACAACCGGTGTCCTTTGGCGGGCAGGCCAACGCATTCTAAACCTATGAGATTCATCACCGAGTCATGGGTTATTTCCCTTCTAACATCGATGGGAAGCCTGTTGCTTTAGAGTTGTATGTCTCGGTTTCTTTACACATGGTTTCTTCCCGATATTAAAAGCTGTTTGTGCCCACACCAATATCGAGAAAAAACGAGAGCCGTCTCCCCTTCTTCTTCACGGCTGTTTATTTGTTCCCTTATCAGTACAAGCTCTTCTCTGACCCACATACGATCTTTCAGCAGTCAGCTCACGGGAAAGCCTCATCCCCCAAAGGTGAAGATTATCTTATACTACAACTACTAAATTAGTATATTCGTCACCAATACTATTCTCTATGTTAAAGGTTGAATTCTCTCTAAGCCCACTAATAATTGCCACCAGTCCGGCAGAAATGGAGGCACGGAAGAGTAGGAAAGAACCCCAAATCCAGTGCTCCTCCATCTTGTCATCACCTCTTCCACCTAAAATCCTCCCCATATATCTAAAATTCTCACCCCCTTTGTAAAACTATGCCCTATTCTACTATGTAATACACACTCTTAAAATACCCTGCTTCATTTCAGGCTTAAAAAAGCCCTTTTTCCATGACAAAGTTAAAAAAAAAAATAAAACACTGTTGTCGAGTTCTAAAATTCCTCAAGCATGCAAAGAGAAATCGTCCTCTTTTCGACTCTGACATGTAAGTGCTTATGGTCCTGGCATTTTTCCTGCTGACTTCTGACTTCTGGTTGTAATAATTCACAAGCTGTGTTGTGGTTTCGGTACAGAGCAAACCGAATTTAGTAGGAAAGGTAGGTAAGTTTTCAGTTACACAGTGAGTCAACTAGCTATACACTACTCCTGGAGTGATAATATTTCTAGGAACATCATATTTTGTGAAATCATGTGGTAGAAGTACGGCAACCGCGAGATCATTCCTAGTGTCCTTCGTTAGAAATATATTTACATCCATGATAAACTATTACTAGTAAGATCCTTTTAATTACTCATTGCTTTTCATCTTGCTTTCGTAATATCTTTTTATTAGCATAACTCAGAACACGACCACCTTTACGCACAACTTTAGAATTCTTATATACCTAACCAGAACATTACCTGTTGGATGTCTGTAAGCTTAATAAATGATCTTATAGTGACAAAATCAATTAGTTTTGGTACAGGTACATTTGTTTTTTCTTATTCAGAGTGATTCCTGCCCCAGTTGCTACTTGTGCTACCAATGGCTGCCCTCGTTCGGCTATTTCTTAAATATGCTGCCTCTCTTCATTTTGTTAAATTTTTTAAACTTTAGACTCCATTGCCATGAATGAAAATCGTCTTCTCCGTATCTTCTCTCAGTGAGCAAGAATGAAATAACGATACGACCACAGGCTACCACCTGGTGTTACATTAACCCAGACCAAAATCTTTAGGCCTGTGAAAGAATTTGTAAACTGCAGAGAACGGAGTGTAAAAGAAACTCAAAAGGCGTTTTAAACCTTTTCCCCATGCTGAAAAAATATCCAAACAATTGATTGTTCATAATTGTGTTATTCTTACAACTGTCAGTGGCTTCTGTAGACTCTCACAATCTAAATATTATCTAAAAATCAAAGATGCCTTACCCTCATATTCGTGTGGCTTTCCTATTATACACACGAACAATTTAATTCTAGTATTAACCCTTAATTACAGGACAAGGAATACCCTTTCTCACCAAATCCGTTCGGTACTGTTTAAAGTTTTGTTCAGTCTTGCAGATCTTTCCCAGACACTGTACAGTCTGGGGTGCTCCATTTTTCTTCTGAGGGCTCCAGTCCACAGCAACTGCTGTTGTCAACCCAGTCTTCAGTCTTTACAAGAGAACGGTTGCTGTCCAGAAACGCAGCAGATCACCTGAAAGACTGATTTGCATTTATTTGGCTAAGCTTGTGCACACGTGTTACTGGAAAGCCTGAACCCCCACCTACTTTCCTAAGAGTGTTCTCTGCCTTGTGTCTCTTGCCCGGGCCTTGAACAATGTAACTCATGTTTACGAGATACCTATCTACTAAAAATGTTGTGTAATCAGAGGTTAAATGGAAACCTACATTCTAAATTATTAAAAAAAAAAAAACAACTGTACTTCACCACAGACTCACTTACACATTGCTTCTTTGCTTATGATATTGTACGTAATCATTGTATTTGGTTTAAGAGGAAAGAACACATAGGATTTCAGCACCACCGGTTTCTGCACGGTTTATAAAGTACAAGAATACTTGCAAATTCCTGCCTTTGCCTTTTTCAACTGGTTTCTCCCTCTTGAACAGCACTCCCCGAAGTTATATTTTAATATCTCTTGGAGCGTCCGGCACCCTCACTGCTAACCCCAGTGACGCCTGCGGCTGTCCGTCCGAGGACTTGTTTTTCCCCTCCGTCCTCCAGCACAGTGTCCCAAGATCCAAACTCGCTGCAGTGCGAGTCGTGGTGCGAAGTGAGCACAGCCTTGTTACCTGGCGCAGCCCAGTCGCGGGCGCTACCGTAGGGCAGAACGCCACAGATCTGGGTCCGGCTGCGCCACCCCAGGAAACGGACAGCTTCGGAAGCCCCAAACCCGCCACCCGCTGGCTCCTTCTCTTCCGACAGCGCACGAAGCCGCGGCCTCAGCGGCAGGCGCATCCCAGAAACCCTCGGTGCTCCTCCTTTTCCTGTCTGGACCATCCCTTCCCGGGATGCGGCGGTGCGCCTTGAGCCGCACGATCTCATGGCATGCCGATGGCGCCACGGCCGGGCTGGCGCGCGCGGGCGGCGGCGGCACGTTGGGAGGGGGCGCGCGGCCCCCCGCGCGCGGGGCGGGCGCACGAGCGGCGCCTCCGCCCGGCACCCACCCCGCGTTCACGTGAGCGCGCCTCGGCCCCGCCCCCCTACTCGCCGTGGGCGTGACGACAGCGCGGCGGAATCTACGCGCGCCACTGGTGACACGGCCAGCACAGCGGAGGCGCTGGCTCCCCCCGTCGCGGTAGCGCTGCCCGCCGCGGCGCGGCCGCCCCGTCTGCGCTGCCCAGCGGCGCGCGGAGCCGCTGCCTCGGCCCTCTGCGAGGGGGCTCACGGGTGTTGCCGCGTCGCCGTCTCCCCCTCGTGTGGCTTTTTGGGGCCTCTGCGCTGCCGTCGTTTTTTTTTTGTTTTGTTTTTTTTTTTTTTGGGTGGGGGCGGGCATGCGCGTTTTGGCGCACCGGCCGGCCATCCCGTGCCGCTTCCCTCCCAACTGCCTCGCACGATTGCGGGTGCCGAGGCGGAGGACGCCCTTGCTCATTGTGCTGCCGCAGCCGGCCCCCCTGGGCCGTGAGGGTCTTCTCTTCCCTGTGCCGCCGGCGGGCGGCGGCGGAGAAGAGATGGGAGAAGGATGTAAGGTCAAGGACAGGTACGCGGGACGGAGGGACTGGGAGAACCGGGCGGGTGGATACCCCTTTGGGTCGCCGCGCGTTGCGCGGTTCCGGATTTCGCGTGCTCCGGCTCCTCCCCGTTTCCCTGTGTCCCCCCCCGCCCCTCCGCCCTTCCCCGGCCGGTGCGCACTGCGCGGGGCCGGGCGGGGCTGTGGTCTGGGATCGCGGGCGCAGTGCCGGCGGCCCCGGGGACCGCTGAGGCCCGTGGAGCCTCGTTCCTGTTCGCCCCGGGCGGTCCCGTGGACCGTCTTCCCTGGCCGTGGATCCGGCGGCCACCCTTTAGCCGGCGGTCCGTGGAGCCGTCCGTCCCCCTGTAGCCGGCGGTCCCCGTAGCCGGCGGTCCCCGTGGTTCCGGCTTTCCCCTGGAGCCGGCGGTCCCCTGGCTCCGGCGGTCCCGTGGAGCCGGCGGTCCCGTGGAGCCGTCGTCCCCTGGAGCCTGCGATCCCCTTGGAGCCTCTGATGACCCGTGGGGCCGCTGAGTCCCGTGGTAGCCTGTAGTCCCGGGAGCCGGCGTTCCCCCAGTGGAGCCCGGCGGGTCCCGTGGAGCCGCTGAGGGCCCCGTGGATCCGGCGTTCCCGTGGGCCGGCGCCCCGGTGAGAGCCGCTGATAGCCCTTTGAGCCGGCTGGCCACTGGAGGCCTGCGGTCCCTTGGAGCCGGCGTTCCCTTGGAGTCCGCTGGGGCCCTGTTAGCCGGCGGGCCCCGGCGAGGGCGGCTCGGGAGTGTCCAGCGTGTGGTGGTTCTGGCTCTGCCCCTGAGTTTTCGGCGCCCGAACCCCCCGTTTCCCTTCCTATTGCCCCTCCTTTCCCGAGGGTGCTGTAGAATAATTGAGGAAGCCCGGTGGGGCACAACGCCCTGACTGCGAGGCTCTGTCCGGCGCTCTTATAAGGTATAAAGGAAGGGTTGTAGCCGCTTTCCCTCTATTCTGCTTCAGTCGCCAGGCAGAGCAGTCACAGAATTACAGAACTAGATTGGAAAAGACCGCTGATACACCGAACACCATTTCGTCAACAGATAGCACTGTGTGCCACATGCAGTCTTGCATTAAGCACCCCAGGGACAGTGACTCCGTCACTTCCCCGGGCGGTCCATTCCAAAGTCTAATCACGCTTTCAGAGAAAAAATTCTTCCTGATAAACTTCCCTTGCTGCAGCTTAAGGCTTTTGTTCTCTTATCCTATCACTGGTTGCCAGCTGCTGTCCCACACCTGGCTTCACCCTACTTTCAGGTGGTTGTAGAAGATTATAAGGTGTCCCTTGAGCCTCCTCCAGGCTAAACAATCCCAGCTCCCTCAGCCATTCCTCATAGGACTTGTGCTTCTGACCCTTCGCTTATTTCCTGCCCTCCTCTGGAGGTCAGGCTCTCGAATCATGAGCACCTCCTGTGCTCTCACAGACTTGTGATTTTCAGCGTGGTTTTGTCTGATCTAGGGAGTCAGAGTAGACTCAAGGAACCTGTCAGATTGTGGTAGGGCAAGCAAGTTCCCATAAACAACGTAACAATGTTAATACACTTCTGACGGGGTGTGTCTTCAGTAGGAAAGATTGTTAAACCAAAACTACTACTGCTTTAGGTGGCCTTTGAGGGATAGGTTATCATCCGTATGTCCTTTATTTATAAGAAATTGTTTAGTGTGAGGGTGGTAAGGCACAGGTTGCCCAGAGGTGGATGCCCCATCCCTGTGACTGTTTCAAGGCCAGGTTGGATGGGGCTCTGAGCAGCCAGCTCTTGTGGAAGGTGTTGGAACTAAATGATCTTTAAGGTCCCTTCTAACCCAAGCCTTTCTATGAGTCTGTGTTCTGTCTTCTTTAGTTTGGGTGGTTATAAAAAGTTTCCTGTTGTTCCTTCAAATAACTAGTGTGGCCTGTGAACCACAAGGTTAAATGTAGTGTTAGTTGGAGGAAGGAAAAAGCATTTGTGATCTTAGAATTTATTTATAAAGTTAAAGGTTTTGTTTCTGTTTTCCTGTGCCCTCTTTACTTCTTTGTGTAGTTGTACTAATGCAGACTTGCAAGACCTTGGATTTGTCACGTGCTTGTGCTCATCCGTATGATACTAAGCATGATGGTAACACCTAGGGAGTAGTAAATAATGGAAATCTGAAAGTGCAAGGGTAAGAGTGGCAGTGGTGAATTTTCTGGTGCTGAAAAGCTATAATAGACTAACATACAATTTATATACTGGATGTAATTCCCTGTGATTTTCACCTTAATACCCCAAAGGTGTGGCATGTGAAGACTATAAATTTTCCATTCCTGTATCAGGACATGAGTAATCAAGATGTTTGTATGAGGCTGGAGCTTTGGATGCTGGGATCTATATTTTTCCCAGGTCACACCTCTTCATGAAAGATGAAGACAATTACAGGCTTCAGTTGGGTCTCTCTTGCAATCTCCTACAGTATTCACAGCAAGTTGCATTCATCATGGAAGTAACATTGCAGTCATTCCATCCTTATTTCATAAATTATTTCAGCATGGACATATAATCAGATTGTAGCTTTTATATATAAAATATGGAGCCTGGCAGTAATTGTATAATCCATACATTTTAAAAAAAGTCAAATGCACTGATGTGACAGGATGATGACGGACTGTGACTTTTTCGGTATGTTCAAACATGTCAGTTTTATTAGCATTTTGGGAAATATAATTCAAACGACCTGAGTTAAATCCTTTACTATCATTCTTCTGTAGGAACTATTGTATAGTAACAGCGTCAAAGATTTCTAATTTATTTGCATGAGATTTTCTTTTTTAGAAACGCTTTTAAAACTTAAGCTGTGTTGTCTATAGAAAAAACATAACTTGGAGATAGAGTGTGTGTAAAGATGTCAGTCACAGTATTCCATTAGTAGTGAAGAAAAGCATTTTCTTGTTAGGATGTACATTAGAATGAGGTGGCTTTACTTTGCCTAGTGTGTTTTTTTTTTTTTAATGTGTACTGTATTGGGGTTTTGTGCATGAGATGGAATTTATAGACAGACTGGCACATGAAATATGGTTGAACTGGAATTGTTTGGTGGCTCCTATGTTTGCATTTCCTAATGTGGTTTAGAATTTAAATATTTTCTTTCTCAGGAAAACAGAAAGGCTTCATTGGATGGATTGTCCCATCAGTCAAATAAAAACATTGGTTTCAGATATACTTGGTCTAGTCATTCATTGAAATTCATGCCTTGGTATTATGGTGCATGTTAAAGGTACTAAAAAATTGACCTTCTAGATTGAAATCTGGAGTATTACATACTCTTTTGAAGGCTTAGGGGGAAAGACAAGATGATGTGATTGAACAGATTAGTGTCTGTGTTTCCTTCAGCTGTTCACAAACCCAGACATGCAGCAGAGTGGTCTCTCTCCTGTGCTCTGTGTTGCATGAGGAGTAAAATGGAAATGGTGCTTTCACTTTGACAGATTGTCAGCAGCTGCCCAGCAGAGCACTCGTGGTTATCTTTCTGCCCCAGGAAGGTCTTGCTTTGTGTTGGCCTTGCCACCGTGGTGTAGCACAGCCACCCAGCGCTGCCACTGCTGCCCGAGGTGCAGCTGCATCACAGTGCCTGGCCAGCAGCAGCCACGGAGGCACCACTCCTCCCGTGCCACAGGAGTGGATGGAGCAGAAGTAATGACAGCAGTTCTTGGTGGACACAAAGGCTTGAAGGAGATGAGCACTGTGCCTCACCGGTGATCACAGAATCAACGAGGTTCTTTCTCAAAAGACCTTGAAAGTCAAGTCCAATCTCTGACCCAATACCACCATGTCAATTAGACCATGGCACTATGTGCTGAGTCAAGTCTTTTCTTAAACACCTCCAGGGACAGTGACTCCATCACCTCCCTGGGCAGTCCATTCCAATGTCTATTCACTCTGTGTGAAGAGACTTCCTCACTGCAGCCTAAACTCCTCCTGGCGCAGCTTAAGACTTGTGTTCTCTTGTCCTGTTGCTGGTTGCCTGGGAGAAGAGGCTGCTCTCAGGCAAGTACAGTGTTTAGTACTGTAACAGGCATAGGGTTATCCATGGATGTCTTGGAGAGAATGAATTAGGAGTAGAGTTGCATGGGACTTGGCATTGCAAACTGCTGAAATTTTGCTGGCCTGTGGTGTCAAAGTTCATGCAAAATCTCTCCAGTAACATTAGAGTGGTTTTATCTTTGATCTGCTTTCGCAGTGGACATTCTTACATGGTTCTGCAAATACGTACAAAACTTTACATAGGCCTAGACCTACTTCTAAACTTCCAAACATTTTTTGTTTTTTGTCATTATGGGCTGTGTTAACACATAAACTGAGATTGTTTATTAGCATGTGTGTATAAAATCAGTGAGGAAGCGAAAAATGTAAAGATGTTCCTGTTATTTGCAATTTCTCACCTGCAGAAATTCCAAAGGTGACTTTTTCTTTTGCAGAAAGGAGTTGCATGTTTGAAACAGGGCAATATACATGCTTTCCTGCTCTGCAGTTGTGAATGCCATTAGTTCTGTTTCTGCCATCTGCTAGAGAAGAGTCAGTAGCTAAAGAACAGTCTGTAGTCCATTGTCGCTGTTTGTGTTAAATGTATCTGGAAGTTTTCATATTTTACTTAATCTCAGTTTTTCAACATGTGAAGATGAAAGAAAGTTGTGTCCCAAACTTATGTCAGCAATCTACAGTAGAAGGAAAACAAGCTTTTTTGTCCTCGGTAAGGAAAGAAAAATTACAGTAAGTACCACCCAATTCCTTACAAAGAAATGACCCAAGTGCCTTTCAGAACAGGAACTAATGGTATTCCAAAAGTAAAATGCTTGTTTGCATGGTCGTGACTGCTTTCCAGTCCTGTCTTATGAGAGTTGTTGATTGCTAAATTTTTATTTGCTTTCTTTTGTTCTATTTGCTTATTCTACAAGAGGCTGACCTTTTTTCTCATTAGTCTGGCCTACTACTGTACTACTGTCTGTATGGGTTTTGTTTAAGTGGGCTGTGAGGCTGTGAGTGTTCTTTGGTTTTTTTGATCCTTAGTGGTACAGGCATAAATTTTAATTGCCTCTGTCTTTCTGAGTCTAGACATACAAGTTGTTATGTGTGTGTGGTGTATGCAATGGCTCAGGGGGAGGTGTGCAGAGTTAGGGTACACAGTATTGCAGTGTATAGATCTGAATGTATAGCTCTCTGTAGGTTACTGTTTTGCTACAAGTGCATATAGAGATGCTTTGCTAGCTGTTACTTCTTTGTCTCATTGTACTTACAAAGTTTCTTGCTGTCCTTAGCCCATCTTTGGAATTTCAAAAGTTCTTCTCAAAAGTATAGGTAGCAAGACAAGACATTGAGAAGTGTGGAGGTCCTGACAAGAATTCTGATTTAATCAAAGATAGGTTGTTGTGTTGCCATTTGGATGGCCTCAAGAGCTCTGGTACGGCTTTCTATATGTGAGTTCTTTCTTTAGTCAGGTTTTCAAGCTTGAGCTCACTCTGGAAGAACCTATGATCTACACCTGTTTCAATTCAGTGGGTTAGATTGGATTTATTCAAATGTTTGCTGTAAACATTTGCTATGAACATGAGATAGTCTATGCAGAGTTTGCATTAGGACTTCTATTCAGAAGGAGACTTACTTTACCTTTACTGGTGGTATGTAGCATGTTGGCATCACCGACTTCTGTGTTGGAGGGAGAAGCATGGACAGGCGTGACCTTTCCATCTTGGTTCACATGTGGAAGCATCAGACTTGCTGCTGTTGTACTGCTTGGAGAGTTGGTGCCTCTGGAAAGCCCCGTGCAGGTGAAAGGCTTCTGGAGAGCTTGTCTTGACATTCTTGGGATAGCCAGAATCTGTGCACATCTTTCTGCACAAGAACCATGGCACAGGTATCATGTCAGGTACACATGTTGCTGTATGTTAAAGCGTGGCACATACAGCAACATGGACACTAGATCAAAAGGCGATGGCAAAAGCAACTTTATTAAAATGTTACACACTTACATAGTGTGCCTCATGGGTTAAAGACAGTTTGGTTAGTCTGAAAAAACAATAGTTTTATTGGAGAAGAAGGTGCCAACACCCTTTGGTAAACAATCCTGAAAAACAGCACTTGTTTTTCCTGTGTGGCATTTGCCAAAAATCAGGTGCTGAGTTTTGTTTACATTCTTTCCTCAGCTTTTCCCAGGCTGGTTCTGAGAGAAACTGAGGACTGCTTTTCCCTGTTCACAGCCAGCATCCATACACAGGCATATGGCACTTTTGAATTTTGCAATGCCATGTGGTCTTTGAACATAGAGAAAGAAATTCCTGTTGCATGCTTGTCTTCCACTGAATGTTTAAGTGACATTGAATATTTAAGTTGGATTGTTCCAAGTCCTTGAGAAAAAGGTAGCAAACTCCATACATTCAGTGAAGGCAAACTGTTGCACTTCACTGGTTCCTTGGTGTGTCAGGGATATATCAACATTGGATTTGGGACACTAAATGAGCAGCGAGGACAGCAGTGATCTTTGCGTTTTGGTTTTTTGTTTGATATGCTACTTTCCTTCTTTATTTTCCATTTTCAATGCCAGTGAAGTTAAGGCTGTTTCTTTCCATGCTCCTCCTGTGAAGCAAATTTATCTTAATCTTTAAATGGAAGGGGGTTCTTCTGTTGTTTCGTATAAATTGCTAATAGCATATACAGTTCTGAAAAGTCAGAATGGATAAATAAATCTAAAAGCATTGATAAACTGCAGCATGTTTGTTTGCTTTGGCATCTCCAGAATAAAGTGCAATGAATAGCAAAAATTACTAGTTCAGCATGTGTATCCTTTACTGGGCAAACCCTGGCTGCTACAAGTCAGAGCTAATTTTTTTTGGATTGGAGCCAGTGCTAGCACAACATGTGAGTTCAAAGATACAGTACATAAAGATGTTTTCTGGATGTTGTCTTCAAAATCTGCCAACTTAGTTTCTGTTGTTCTGAGTTTCATTGGTACAACAATGGACTGATTTGAATTGCATTTGTTTTGTTTTCCCTGCCTGTTGTTCGCATTTTCATTTTAAATTATTTACAAGTCTGAGGCTTGAAGATGAGAGCTTAATGAATGCTTTTAAAAATAAAACCTTCTTCTTTAAGCATGTTATGCTTCATGTTTTGAATTTATAACCCAAGCCTTAATGAATAGTTTCCCAGTTGCTCTCATCTTAGAATTTATGAGCTGTCCTATTTACAAGTCCTACCTATACAACGGAAAGATAATTCCTGTTTACCTTAAATGAACTGTTCTTGTTAACAAGCTTAAACTGCTAATTAGGAATAATATGGCAATGAATACTATGTCAAACCTTTTAGCAAGAATGTGAAGACGCAACATTTCGTTGCTGAGCCTTTTTCTGGTATGTTCTCTGTAAGAATAGAGTGTTGTGGCTTTTGCTGTCTCATATACATATCAGGTTAATAAAAGTATTTTAGGAAGAAACTATGGCCTATATGTCCTCACAAAAGCAGATTGACTTCTACCCTACATTTAGGATGATATGTTGGTGTCCATGAACTAGGCTACTGCTAAAAGCCAGTTTGTTGCAAGGCTTCAGATAGATGGCAGACATGTGAAGAACCCTTATGATTTCATGTTTATGTAGATAGTATATTTTAACAGATACGTTATTCTCCTGAAAACAACCAGCAAAGATAGCAGTAGTTGCTTTGTTTTGAGTGTACATTAATGTAATTTAATCAGGAAGGAAAGAAAACCTGGGACTAGAATTTGATGTTATTTACCTGACTATAAATCGGAGTATTTCCATTTAGTTTAGCAGAATTTTTTCAATTTATGTCAAAATGATCAAAATCAGAACCTGGCACAAGCTCTCCATTTCATATTTTTTTTGCAGACAAAACAAAAGAAATAATTTTTTTTTTTTTTTTTTTTTTTTTTTTTTTTTGGTCCAAATCCTACCTCAAAAACCAGGTTGGTTCTTGAGCAGAGGTTTTGAAATACAGTGTTGTTACTTGCTGGTACTGGGAGTTTGGCAGATATGTTATATGAAAAAAACTACCTTTATTTTTCTTTAGTTGATTCTCATTAGACTTTAAGTGTCAAAAATGCAGACTTGTGAATTTGAGTGCCATTCTAAATCTAGGTAGCTCAGAAATTCTTGACGAGTATTGCTTTGACTTCTTTGTGAGTGCCTCTGATATCTGCAGAGGGTTGTATATAGGCTTTGTTCCCTGTCTCCTTTCCTTTGTGTCACCCAATGAGTTTGCAACAGGGATGGCAACCTGAGGAGGGAAGGGGAGGAAGAGACTGAAGAGAAAGTTGACAAAGGTCTGGTGTTGACCTTCAGCTGCTCTGGAGCAGACATCTGATGAGATACAAGGAGCTCCTTCTGTCAAACACCAAGAATCCTTCCTGGGCACAAGGTCATTGGGTACAGAAGGTGTTTGGAGAGGACAAGAGAAAACCTGACAATGCATTTTGCTAGCTCTGGTCAGGCTATTCAGGTTCCATTTCCAGGTAAATAACATGCTGAACTTTGCTGGTGGAGGTTGACTTGCAGGAATGTTTTCTCTTTTTCTTCATTCACATCATCATGAATTTAGATGCTGCTGATTTCAGTAAAGTGTATTTTGGAGGGGACTGTTAAATAAACTTTTATTTCAGAGAATGTGTACATTTGTCTTTTGTATGCTAAGGGTGTTTACCCTGTAAGGGGATGGGTTTCTGAGGAGTTGACTTAGAGGCAGAGGCAATATGTTATGCCAGCTACGATAGAGGGAGAAGTAGGCGAGCTTTCAGGCACACAAGCTTGTCTTTGTATCTGCTCCTGGTAATTAAAGTGTACTTGAAATGAAAACAAACTTAGTCTCTGAAGTTTATACTTAAATATTGTATGGAAGTGCAGGAATGTAAGGAGGATGGGGTCAAATAATATTTTATTTATACATTTGTTGTAAGTACTCAAAGGTTTTTAGGCTTGCCATTAGAGAGTTTTGGGTGGCAGTATAACTGACAGTGCTGAGAAAACTTCAGTTGATGTCACTGTGGCCATGATTTCATTTTTACTTTACTTTTCAATTATTTTTCATCCTTGTAAATGATGTTTCTAAGCTCTGTGGGGTCTGTTTTGGGAGAAAAGAAATACTTCACATAATATTTAAATTTTGTTTGAATAAACCACCTAGAAAGCACAGGAAAAAAAGGTGTATTCCCTAAAACAAAATCACAGTAGGAATTTTGCATTATAAAAGATGATGTTCATAGCGCTGGATTTGTTTAAACCGTCAGAATTGCAAAGCATAAATAATTACATAATTTCACACTTTCCACTGAAGTCAGACCCTGATTAAGAAGTTGACAGCCTGAAAGAGTCTGCTCTTTGACAGTGATGTCTGTATTCCCTCAATTTGTAGCAAGTGCATCCGGGAAAACAAACTGAGCTTTATTCCCTTTACTTTGAATGAGAACCCTTATTGACAAAGGGAGAATATTCTTTTTATTAAAAGTTTTCATACTTTAAATGCACAGATATTTCAGCTTTTCTGCTTTCAGCTAGTGTATATTTTGCTGATACCAGGTCTTCTTGCTGTCTTGGTCCTCACTGTCTTTCAGTATGTTTGATATTCATATTTCTTTTTTATTCCTTCTTCCTTGCTGTGCTTTTTTTCTTCCTTTTCTTAAACAAATAGACAATATGGTAATATGAACTCTAATAGGAAAAAGGCATTGTTTAGCTCAGTTGGGGTACTACTAATCCAGTCACCAAATGTAACCATAACACAGCATGCATTTTAATTATTAAATATAATGGAAACTTTGCATTTTAAATCTAGAGCTATAAACCACTTGTTTGAAAATGCACAGTTCAGCGCTATGATTGTAGCTTGTAGTGAATTACGGGGCAGTATTCTTTGATCGGTTATTACAAGTTGAAGATTAGT
Organism: Certhia americana; assembly: GCA_018697195.1. Taxonomy (NCBI): domain Eukaryota; kingdom Metazoa; phylum Chordata; class Aves; order Passeriformes; family Certhiidae; genus Certhia; species Certhia americana. The sequence goes on along the minus strand of CM031858.1, from coordinate 95,221,245 downwards.
AGCATTCAGTGCTTGTGTTAATTTTGAGAGTACATATAGGAGTCACTGCAGGTCATACTGAAGCTCAGTCGTGTATATTTTTAATGATTTAGTGAGCTGACTGGATAAAGCAATGTTAAAGTGTGTGGCTACTACAGTCATGCCAGTCATTCCAAATAGGGGTAATTTAAAGGCACATTTTGAGGACTAGTATACCCCCAAATTCTAATATTTTGTAAAATATGCTTTATTGTTAAAAACCATATTGTTGAAGTTTTGCTTCTAGAAATGTTAGTTTGAATAGTTCTTGAAAGCACGCCTAATGATTTTTTGGTGACCTTCCATTAAATAAGAGCTGCCAGGTAGAACAATTAATAAATGTTTTCTCGTGTTTGTTCAATACATATTTTTGTAATGAATTAATTTTGATCATAAATTCTAATAAATATAGTGAATTCAAATGAAATAATCTTATAGTCTGTGCATTTTTGACATGAAGTATAAAACTATTCCTCGAGTGAATGTGGATTTTAGTGACTCTTCATAAAAGATTCCTAATCCTTGTATGAGGTGTGCAGGCCTGAACAGGTTCTGTTTTCAGGACTGGTGGACACCAAGTTATGAAGCAGCTGCAGTAGGTTTGGATGAGTAGGAGGCTTTGCTTGGGTGCCTGTTTTGGGGCACTTGCACTCCAGGTGTGCCCTAGGTACGAGAAGGAGACTTCTCAGGTTTGTGAGCAGTAAATGAAGTAGCAGCTCTGTGGAGTCAGTGTCTTTTCTCCAGGCTGACAGGTTTAGCAAGTCTTGTTTTCTGGGTTTAGGATTTACGCATGCTGTTTTTCTCTAGCTTAGGGGCTGTCTCATGCTGGTTGAGAAGGAACTGGATTTTCTTCTTCCCTCTCTGAATTGGACATGAGATATCAGTACCTAAAACTCCAGGTCTCATTTTCTGATCCAGACATTTTAGATCTTGGGATTGAGCAGTAGAGTAGTGGCTGTACCAGGTAGATACAGACATGAGTGATTTTGGACTGTTGAATTTTGGGAATGAGTGCAGATTTTTAGTGCCATGGGGACCATCCCTTAGAGGATCCTTGCTGCTTGGTTCAGCCTTTCCTTTCCTTTCTTCTTTTTCCTGTTGCTGATTTGACATAAATTCTGTAAATTGGTAACTGCTTTTACATTTGCAGCCTCTGCTCTTTGAGTCTGGTTGTTTTAAGGATATGTTTGCCTTAGGGCACCAATCTTCTTATTCTTTCTCTTGTTCCTTATTGTTTGTGTCTATTGCAAATCAAGCTATATCAAAATAATGAATGATATCAATGTCTAATAGATCCTTAAAATACATACTTTGTAGTTCTTTTTGCTCATGTACCTGTTTTGAGTGTGTGGCAAGAGGGTGTGTAGGTAATATCTTTCTACTGTGTTTGATTTTTTATGCATGTTTTGAAAATATCCTCTGCTGTCCATGTATGCCAGATTAATCTAGTCCACTAAAAGATCTTCCCATGAAGGTTATTTTTAAAACTGTGACTACCTGCAAGCCTGAATCACTGTAGAGAACCAATGAATTTATAAATGTTATTTATTTGTATTGTTGTGGGAATTGGTAGCAGTATATATATACTTAGTCCTCATGGGCTTTTGTTAAATAATTCCCAACAAAGAGACTTTTCTGATGGATAAACTTAGCTGAAGACTAAATAAAGGCTACGTTTGAACACATGGCTTTGGTAGTTTCCTCTAAGCAAGATTGCAGCATCACCTGGGGCACATGGGAGCATCTCTGGACTTCAGGTCTTTGCCAGCTGGTGCTCCTGAGGCTGTGTCTGCAGGCATCTACCTGGTGTAGCTTTGTTGTTGCTCCTGCCTTCTCATCCAACTCACCCAGCTCCACTATGAGAACCAACACAAGGTTTCACGCCTTTGCTGCTTCTTTGCAGTTCCTTTCAGACTGTAAAATGGGGACTCTGAAAATAAAAGGTAAATTTGTGCTTTTTATTGTACTCCAGGAAAAAGCTGAAAGTAAGATATTGCTGACAGGAAATAGTGTAGGTTGTAGCTTGTGCCTTAAGGTCATAGGTTGCTTGTCTGTTCTTGCTTTATTTCATGCTTCATTTTGGAATCTGCCATTTTATGGATTAATTGTTTTCCGTGCTGTCTTAAATAAGACCCTTTTAATCCTTCTGTGAACTTCTGATGGTTTTTATCTGTCTTTATTTTTCTTTTCAGTTTTCATTGCACTGTATGTTGTCCAGTTTCCAGTTCCTGAATTCTCAAGTCTTACATCTTTTAATTTGTTTTGGCTGTTTTGTCTATTTGTCATTTTTAAGATGTGCTGATGTGTTTTGTCTTGTCTTTTCTCTGACACAGGTGATCTTAATGCTGTTTGCTCTTCTCACTTACTTTCCATTTGTCCAATTCCCAGCTGTACAGCTGACTTCGGGAGATAGCAGTAGGATAAGATAGTCTGAAGCTGGCAGGTCAGCAGCAGCTAGAGGCCAGTACCTGGCTCCCATCTGTGCAGGGGCTTTGGTGCAGCTAGCTGACCATCTCCCAATGGCTCTTCAGGGGATGGGGTGGGAAGATGGGTCTGAATTATAACAGATGGCTCATACCAACTGATTTAACTGGCCAAGAGTTAAAATTCTTAGTCTAATTGCTTTTCCCCTTCTCTTCTCTCACATTCTTTTTTGCCTTCCTTCTGAAGCAGATTTTATTTTTTTTAATTTGTAAAACGAAAAGTATACTAACTTTTACATATGAAGTGGATTTTTACTGCTGAGTTATAAATTCCAAAAACTAGGTGGTTTATAATGGAAACACTTATGGGGGAGAGCACATTATAATACATATGTAACCTTTTCTCCCCTCTCTTTAGTGAATAGACCGTTTAAACTAAATTAAGTAAAGGAGATAAATTCTGTTGTTTCAGTTTTCAATATTTCATGGCTGATTTTATAGATAAAAGTTACATTTAATAGTAAATATGAAGAAGAATTTATACAGCCTGTTCTAGTTTGATATGGAACAGCAAATCCCATTTCTCTGTAGCTGTAAAGAAAATTCATTATAATGTCTTTGATTGTAAGAGATGTCTTCATTGTGATTAGTTACACTGATAATAAAACAACCTTTTTACAAATGGCACAAGATACATGAGATCTCTTGTGTCTGCCTTTTAATAGCATTGAATATGTGCATTTGCTACCTTTATTCTGTAGTCCTTTCATTTATAACTGTGCACTTTTAAAATCTACAAGTTATTAAAAAAATCTTGTATAATTTAATTTTTCTTTTTAAGCATTCTGGAGAGGGAGTAATGCAACTAAACATTGTTAATTGTTGAGTTTTCAAAATATAAACTATATTAAAAAGAAGTGGGCTTATGTAATTTAATTTTGAATAACAAGTTCTGTGGATAAAATAGTGAAATCTGGATATATGGAATTACTTTACAAATCCTTTTTAAGCACCTAAAGAAATATCTTGATTTTCAAATGCCCTATTCCCAGTGAATTCAGTTGAATTTTGATGTTAATAGATATTTGAGTTGTTTAAAATACCATGGATAATGGTATGAGGATGACTGGGTAAAAAAGCTGGCTTGATGGCAGAGCCCAGAGAGTGGTTGTGAATGGAATTACATCCAGCTGATGGCTGGTCACAAGTTGGTGTTTTACCAGGGGTCAGTACTGGGGCTGGTTCTATCTAATACCTTTATCAATGATCTGGACAAGAGGATTGAGTCATTTTGCAGACAACACCAGGTTGGATGGAGTGTTGATCTGCTGGAGGGCTGGAAGGCTCTGCAGAGGCATCTGGGCAGGCTGGATCAAAGGGTTGGGGCCGTTGTGTGAGGTTCTACCAGGACAAGTGCCTGGTCCTGCCCTTGGGTCACAAAAAGCCCCATGCAGTGCTGGGGGCAGAGTGTCTGGAAAGCTGCTGGTGGAAAAGGACCTGGGGGTGCTGATCAAGAGTGGCTGGCCATGAGCCAGTGTGTGCCCAGGTGGCCAAGGAGGCCAGTGCTGGCCTGTATCAGCAACAGTGAGGCCAGCAGAACAGGGCAGGGATTGTCCCCCTGTTCTTGGCATTGCTGAGGCTGCACTTCAAATCCTGTGTTCAGTTTTGGTCTACTCATATCAACAAAGACATTGAGGTGCTGAAGTGTGTCCAGAGAAGGGCAATGGAGCTGGTGAAAGGTGTGGAGCACAAGACTTAGGAGCTGGGTTTGTGTAGCCTCATTCTCTGCAAGTACTTGAAAGGAAGTTGTGTCTGGGGGGGGTGTAGGTCTCTTCTCCCAAGTAACAAGTGATAGGACAAGCGAAAATGACCTCAGGTTGCACTGGTGAAGGTTTAGATTGGATTTACAAAAAATTCCTTTACTGAACAGGTTGTCAAGCCCTGAAACAGGCTCCCTATAGAAGTGGTGGAGTTTAGCATGCCTGGAGGTATTTAAAAGATGTGTGGATGTGGTACTTGACATGGTTTAGTGGTGAACTTGTCAGTGCTGGGTTACCAGTTCAACTCAATGAATATGGTCTTTCCCAACGTAAAAATTCTATGATTTGGGGAGAGGGAGAATTTTGTGAGGGATTCATTAAAGGGGTACTAATTTATTTTTGCCATTGTACATACACCTAAGGATACTCAGATGTCCTTAACATAGTGATACAGAATGAGATTGATGAGAAAAGAGTAATGGTTGTAATAAGATCCTTTGCATATTTATATTCCTATGATTTGTGCTTTTACAGGTGTTCAACCAGTAAAACCTTCTGTATTGTTTAGTATACGGAAATAATATCAGATATTAAATCCTGGAAAAGTGGTGCATTTGCTCCAAAATTTTAACCTGTAAAATGGAATTGTATTTTAAATTGTAAAATGTAATTTCAGGGTAACTATTACAAGTGAACTCCTTTCCTATGTCATGTATAAAGAATTTGGTGCTTTAGAATGGGGAAGGCTGCTTAGCTGACAAAACAGGAGTTGCATCTGATTATCAAATACTCATGGAGTTTACCAGAAGGTGAAAGTCTATACCATATCTCATGGGGAAAAATAGGATGTGATGCTCAAGTCTTTTGGAAAATTCATGATGGAACAGCACACCTGTTGTTAGGTTTCACTGTAAAAGACATAAACCAGCATTTTTGCTCTCTTAACTGTAGGGTTTAATTTTACACTGTTGTCTCTTTTCCATTGATGATAACAGCTAGGAAAAGTATTAACTTGTTAAAGTTTTTCACAGGGCGAGTACTAGGAGAATGACTTTTGATGACTGAAACAGATGACTAAGTATTCTTTTTACCCTCTGAGAGATAACCAGGCTCTACCAGGACCCTTTACTGTAGGAAGCAGCCCCTTTGACCTTCAGTCACTTTCTGTGCCCACCTTGCTCAGTCAGAGGGACTGACTCTGTGGTCTAGGCTGCTCCTTCAACTGAGAGCTGCCAAAACCCTGCCCTTCTGTGGGGGGCAGATCTGGCATTGTGTCCTGCCTGTGCTTTGCTTTGATAAGTCATCACGTGGGTCACCCATCTTGTGGTCCCTCAGATCCTGTGGGTGGTTGAGCTGAGCAACAGCCTGCTTAGTGATATGTCAATTTTTTCCTGCCAGAAAAGTGTTGGAGCAGGTGCAATCTATTACTCTAGTGCAGTCTCTGGGTCCTTGCCCGTGGTTGCTACTGTGTATGTTTTCTGTGTTCATTAAAATCTATTGATTTTGGGAAACTTTGTGAGGTTGATTTCAACTTGGTGTTTTTCAGGGAATTAGTAGTATTTTTAGTAATAAGACTCTCTTACAGCATCCCTGAGAGAAAGAGTGATGATGTATTGAGGAAATACAGAGTCTCTGCACCCCAGTTGCAGTTCTGCTCCAACTCCCAAGGTCCCATTGCCCAGGCAAGCATGGCATAGTTCTTCTGTGACCTCCTCTGATGCCCAAGAACTGTGTCTGGTTTGGGTCCAGCAGCATCTGCACTCCCTGCCCTGGGGGGCCTTGGGGAGCAGAAGGCTCTGCCTGGGGCCACAAGGTTAACCAGGCATATCTTCCTAGTCTGTGGAAAAGGACGGCTGTGATACCACCCTGATCATGCCAGATGATGGTGGGGTTAGCAGTGGCTCTGTGGCTGCTGGGCTCTGGTGGGAGGGAAAGACTCCCCACACCTTGGGCTCCATTGCTGATATTACCCAGGGAACTGTTTGATACTGTGGTGCTGACTGGAGATTGGAGTTTAATTTGGTGAACCAGCAACTGAAAGAAAGGCGTTGTAGCCTTGTGTAGCTGTTAAACAGTGTCCTTCAAAAGAGGGAAAGGGTTTTGCACACTTAAGATACCCAGTAAGCAAGGTGCAGCTCTTGGAGCAGAGTGAAGCTTCAAAATTTTTGTAGGTATTAGTAAAGTGCAACTGTTCCCTGTTTCCCCATGCACCACTCCTGCAGAAGAGATGAAAATGTTAATTCTCAGGGGATTCCTTGTTTGGGAATGCAGTTGAACATGTGTTCCTCACACAAATCGTGCTATCACTTCTTAGGGATATTGCTGGTTCTGGAAGAGAGCTGAGTTTCAAGGACTGATTTAGGTAAGCATCAAATTTGTTGTATTGAAAGAAATAGACATGGAGGGAAATGGTTATTGTTAACAAGCAGCAGCATTTGAAATCTTCATGGTATTTGTTGCCAAACTATCAGTAAATGTGAATGCTTTGGACTAGTAAATCGGGGGTTTATTTTAGAAGTGATGGTAGTATCAGCAAGAGGCTGTTCCTTGTCTTTAATTCCTTCCCTCCTTCAGTTCTACCTGCCCAGGACTCATTCTGGGAAGATGTGGTTTCAGCCCAGATATGGAGGTGGAAGCATCCTCTGCCCTCTCTCTCTGGGATAGCAATGCCTTCTCCTTCATTCGTCTTCACTCTCCACCTGCTGACCAAGAGTGTTTTGCTGGGGAGAAGTGGGAGCCTGCCTGGCCTTCAGCCTCTTTCTGGTCCTCAGCTGAAGTGAAGGAGGCCTTTGTAGCGACATGGCTTAGTTCTAGTGAAGGGCTTGAGGATGTGGAAGGGAAAATGCTCCATGGTATGCCATAGTAGTGTCCCTTGACTGCTATCACAGGCACCACAGAAGTAATGAAGAATTTTTGTATTATCCCATATTGCTAGTGCTTGGACTCATATTGCAACTGTCACACTGTTATGCCTCTCATTGCTGTCTTATATTGGTTTCTGTCTCTTGACACAGACAGATGTGTTACAGGTGGAAATTAGAGTAAGGATCAGTCGTAACCCCTGAACTGTTCTGAGTACAGAACTGTGTAGTCTGCAGTGATGATATCTGAAGCACAGGTTTGTTCACCTGAATGCAGGTAACAGTTACTTCTGGAGGAAGCCAAGCTTTGCGCAGCTATGCATGGTTTAAGTCACAGTCATGATCATCTAAGTTATTGGGAGAAAAAAATCCCTTTCTGTGTTGCAGAGGACATGTTGTGATTGCTTGCAAGTGTTACAGGAAAGCATTAACGAGAAGAGGTGTGATTTGTCCTGCGGCTTTTCCTCTGCATGTTGAGGGTTTAGCCTCACCATAGCTGATGTCTGTAAACAGCTATCACTTATTTATACTGATTGCTAATGATGGATATTAATTTCTTTTTGGGAGAAGTTCTATATAAAAATATAAAAATATAAATGTATAAATATAAAGAAGGAAAGGCTGGTTTGTTCGCTTTGCTAAAGCGTACTGGAGAGCTGCCTGTGCTAGAGGGATTTGGGACATCACCTATTACACAGAGCCCTTCTGAATGCACCCTGGTGTGAGGCAGCCTCCTGCTTGCACCGTGCTTCTCCCCAACACCCTCTGCTTTATGTGAGCAACCCAGCTAGAAAATCAAAACTGAAAAAATTCCATTTTGTATGTATTGTAGGACTGAGCTGAAATACTTCCAGTCTGCTCACTTCTATTTAATTGAAGAGAAAAACAGGGTTTGTTTCTAATAGCTAAATTTTTGAGTATGTTTGTGTGTCTACTGTAATAATAATTTGCTATAGACAGACATGTAAATGTGTACATTCTAACAAATATTCTAATTGAATAATATCAGCTGTCACTTCTGTAGATATGCCTACCAATAGAACATATAATACTTTTCTGTTTGATCTGCTTTTCTCAGATGAAATGCAATTATTTCCCTGTATGAAGTGGCCACCAGGGGTCATCAGAATGCTTTTATTTTTATTAACATCTCCTTTTCTTCAGAAGCGTATGTACACTGTGTATTTTCTGGAAACTTTGTTAACCTATCACACAAAAAATCCAAAGTCTTTATGTTAGCTGTTCAGCCAAAAATTCATACAGCTCTTTCCAGCTGAGCTTCTTGAAGAGGCAGCAGATAAGGAAAACAGGGTGCACAAGAGTGAGAAGCGTGTCCATAAATACACTGATTACTGCTTGCATTCTTTTCTTGATAATTTAACTGGTGATAAATACAGTAGTAGTAGACGACAAATGTGTTCCAGGTTGTGATGGTGGAGGCCTCTTGTTGCTTTCTGTATGAAATGGTAGTTTTAAGCAAGGGGCCAACAAAGCCATTCTTTTTTGTCTTTTGGATTTAATTTTGAGCAAAGGTTGATGGAACTCTAGTAAGTCTTCACAAATATAAAACAACAGAGTAGCCTTCTAGGAAATTCATACTCCTTATGTTTTAAAAGAAAGAATAGGGCTTCTAGAACCAGGTTTCTAAGGTAAATTTTCCAAGAGCCAATTTACAAATAGCAGGAATTACAACTTGCTTTTATCTTTTGCTGCCTAAGTTCAAGAAAAAGTTAAGACTTCCAACTTTTTTTTCCAGGTGTCAGTGATAGTGGCTGTGTACTTCTCTGATGAATTCCAGTGTGGTCCACTGTACTTAAGAGGATATTATAGCCAACAGTATAAAGGGATTCAAATTGCATTTTACTTTTTGCTTCTCTCTAGTTTTAATTGGTGTACTTGGTAAGAATTGTATCTTGCATGAAAGCATGTCATTTGGAGAATTCCCACAAACCACAGAACTTACTAGTGTGTGTTGAAAATGGTATTTCTTCCCTAGGAATTTCTTTCCTGGATCCGATAAATTCTCTAAAATGAAGTGTACTTAGAAAGTGCTTTTCATCCATAAATATCACAGTACTATATGGATGCCTTCTTTCTTGGATCCTCAGAAGTTTCTGTTGACTGTTTTGTTACTCCTGTTACATGTATGCATTACACTAGAAACAGAATTCTTTGATTTTAAAATTCAAAATATATAGACTTTCTTAAATTTTCAAGAATTGAAAATCTGGAGGTTGTATAACAATTTTTAGGAGATACTAGTGCATTTCCTCTGATTCTCTGTCTTGCACTTACATTCCTATCTATTCTGACTGCACTTGAATTGAATGTATATCTGTGTCTTTTTTTGACTTCCTATTCAAAGCTGATCTAATCAGTGGTCCCTGCTGCATTTAGCAGCATTTGGCTGTTTCTGAAATTAGTGAATGATGAACTAGGGAGCCTTTGTGTTGCCAATTTCTGCCCACCTGGAAGGACTCGGAAGCAAGAGAGATGTGAGTAGTGTTGCAGGTGCATTTCCCTAGTTGCTGTTAGTTTTTTCTGGTGGCTGTGAGAAAATGAAATTAATGGGTGCAGATAACCAACTCCCCGTTTTCAGTGATACACAAGGGATGGCTTTTTATTTTGTCACTTGAACTGTTCTGGATAATTCAAAGTCTTTAGTCTTGGAAGTCCGCAGCTTATTTGGAAGTCTCCTGTGGAGATTTTGCTATCCTAGGAAAGTGGTGGCTTTGTGCGATGAACTGGCTCATGATGCAAAGCTCAAAGTTCCAGCATTTTTGAGCTGCAAGGGAAAACAAATGTTTGTAATGGATGTCATCAAATTCTCTCCCCAAAAAGGTGACCTCTATTCCATTTGAATCGACAACTGTATTGTCTCCTGTATTCCATTATTCAGGAGACTGTTAGCTTTGATTAGTCTTTCTGAAGGAAGTGAGGTAACTTTGTAAGGCCGTAAGATAGACATCAGATTTGATTTTAGGAAAGATGTTGTGCCCCTGAGAAGATGCTTATTTGGCACAAAGGTTGTACGTGGAGATGAGTTGTTAACATGCAGTATTGTGCAGGCTATTTAAGGAGCTCATTAAAATGATCTTGCTTCATTGTATCTATGATTTCATTGAAAGAATTAATTGTCTGAAAAGGGGAATTTTTACTGGAAAAAAGTTGCAAGTCTGTTTTCCATGTGTCACATCCTTTACAAACACTGCAGGCTGGACATTGAATACTTGGAGACAATAGTACTGTGACTGAGAAGTGCTCTGGAAATTCTAATGGCAAGATTAACATTAAAAAAAAAAAAAAGTTCATACTTGTAAATAAACGTTTTTTGTGTTCTTCTGTACATATCCCTTCCCCTTCTCTTGGCATATGACCAAAAAGAGAAGTAAATAAAATTGTATTGACCATCAGGTTAAGGAACTTTGAAGTTTACTACAGGTTTATCGATCATTGCTAAATTCCTTGTCCTTTTGATCTTAATTTAAGATTAGTACTTTCTAAATTTCATCTGGGGATTAAAGCAGTGCAGGTCTTACACTGGAAAGCTTAACTGCACTGTCTCCACCTTTTGGCATTGTAAGACATTATATGCTGTTTTTTTGGACCAGTGGTAAAAAAGTTAGAACACTCAAATCCAGTGTTCTCTATTTTCATCAAAGAAAACAGCTTCTGTCCACAAATGACTTATGCTTGTGTATAGAACTGTAGCAGACACTATGTCAATATACAAAAAAGCTTTGTACGTAGAATACAAAAGTGAGTTGATATCAGGTAAAAAATGGTGATGGCTGCTCAAGAAGTGCTGTTTCTTTTTTTGGTATGAATTTTCTGCTTTACAGATAGTGAGATGGTGCTGAATTGTGATTGTGGAATGTCTTTTAAATTAGTTTAAATATTGAAACAAAAATTCTACAATTCTGATGATTTGAAATCCCAATGGACAAAAGGGGAGAATATTTACCTATATTGTTTTATGTGATATAGCCAAAATACTATATATTATGTATTTGCAATTCAAAAATGTGTGTCTTATGCATTCTGTAAGGATTTGGATAGTTGTCCTATGCAGGTACAAACATTCTGCTTTTGAAGATCTTAAAAACTTGTTTCACTTCTTTCAGATACTTAGAAAATTGGTGAAGAAAAGCACTATATTTGAGCACCTATTTACAGTAGAACTACTGAGCTCAGCTTTTTCTAGGCAAAAATTTTGAAGCCACAACAGGTTTATTTCCAAAACTCAGGAACTGCACTGTGCTGCAAAGAGCCTTAAAATGCATTAGGTAATGTATGACTGTCTCCAAGCAAAAGAATTTGTTAACCTGAAGCTAATGTAGCAAATTAATTTTTGGTCATATCCTTTAAGGATCTGTTCAGCTATACTTGATTTATATGAACATTAACAAAAGATTTATGTTACAAAAAGTCAACCCACTTTTGAGTTAGAACAGCTTCATTTTGAACATCGAATATGATGTTAAGAGAGCGCTGTTTGACAGAACCAGCTTTTAAACTATGGAAATACGAGGATTTGACTGCTGTCTGCTTAGCTTGGGATTGATCCTGTGCTGCAGTGTTCTGCTGCGCTGTACCTCACCATTGGTGCAATCTTGGAGCCTATATAAATGCGTTTTGGATTATTTATGCAATACTTTTAAGTGGTAATGTATTGTTGCACTTTAAGCACTTGTTACGTGTGAGAATGTTTCCAGATGATGCTTTGAAAGACAAAAGTAGCAGGAAACACAAGAAAGTTTACATCTTGTGATGATTTTAGTCTTGTTGGTCCATGGATAATGTGGTTCAAGAGCTGATCTTCCCCATTCTACTGCTGTTGGAGTTTGGCAGCTTTACATTGCTATCAAAAGGGTTACTGGATCACCCAAACAAACAGATATAAGCATATGCTTAAGGTGCTGTGGTTTCAGAGTGTTGCTTGTTGCATCTAGAGTGTGTTCTTAGATTAGGTTAATAAAATTCCAGATGCTAATTCTTTGCTTGTGATGATGATCCCTGTGCCAGACTAAGGCTTGATTCAAGATGAATTTTGTAAAAAAAAACCCATTTGACCTTATGTGGTCACTGAGACCGTCCAAACTTTGAGTGCTGTTGATGCCTTCTCCAGTGCATTGATTCTTCTGTGTTACAATACCGACTGCAGAATACCCCTTAATTAGTGTGGTGGCTTTGTTGAGAGCAGAAGTTTATTGGTTTAGGCAGACAGATGATTAAGACCACTCAGATTTATGACCAGTTTGTGCTTTGCCATTGTCCTAGTACCCTGTGGAAAATCTGGGAAGGATTTTGGGAGAGAAGCTTACACCAGTGGAGTCACTACAGGCTTTTTTTGTCTAGAGGCAGCTAATGGTGTGCTGAATGTGTTCTTTGAGTAGTGATAGCCATTCCTGCAATATATCCAAGCAGGAAGGAGCCCACAGCTGCATTTGGGTGTGCCATCAAGGAAGCTGAGCTATGTGCTATTGAAATTGTGTTAGAGGCACAGCAGCGTGATCTGAGCAAAGGCTGTAGCAGGAAGAAGCAGAGACACGGTCCAGTGCTCCAGATCTTGTGTGAGATGTGGAAAACTGAGCAGAGCTCAGCAAATTGCTGATCATGGTCCCTGCAAAAAGTAGTGATAGTAGCCACTAAGTGTCTATCAGATGATGCACTTTTAAGAGAGAGCTAAAAGAAATTGGATATTTAATTCCTTAGATTAATGAATATAGGAGCAGTTTTAGAGAAACAGCAGCAACTGCCTCATAGTTGTTTTCTGTCATAGACAATACTTTCTGGATTTTGGTTTCAGACTCCCATGAAGTGATATTCTGACACAGATTATATGGAAGTGGGACAGAGGCAAATGTAACTTTGGGAAGGGTATGCAGGGGTAGACTATTTTCATGGAAACTTAGATGTGCAGTAGTGATGAAGTTGGTAAAAGTATATTATTGCCACATGTTGCCACAGCTAGTCTGCTGTGCAGACAGAGAGAAATTGCCTTGATAATGTTTACTGGTTGTGGAGGTAGATGAGAGGCTGTTGACTTCATTAGGAGAACTGTCTGTAAATGGGACAGAGTGCAGTCCTAGTCTGCATGCTAGAAGTTTGTCATGAAGTGAAGGCAGAGATAAGGAATTAGGCAAGAAGTCTGGGGTGTAAGGCATCTTAGCATACTTGTATTACATGTGTGATTATTTTAATTTCATACTGAGGTTATTGGCAGCACCTATGAGATTTATATTTTGCATTGTTCACTTTTCTAGCAGCTAGTTTGTAGTTCTTACCACAAAAAAGAAAGCTTACAAAGATAAAACAGAGGAGATACATTTTTTTTCCTGAGCACTAGAAAAATCCATAACTGGTGCAGTTGAGTGAGATATAAGGTTGGACACCAGAACTGGGATTGCGATCTGAGCACAGAGCAGGATGAACTTCTATTGGAGAGTTACTGAACAAATGCTGAGAAACGAGGATAAACCTACAGAGACTGCCTCCAGATAATCAACCATCTTTTTTTAGTGTGTGAGTGGCCAGTGGAGATCAGCTGAATTTCTGTGGATGTGGCAGAAAAGGCCACATTTTTGTTGGAGAAACTTCTAATTATCCCGATACAACTTTTGATAGTGGAAGTGTTCAGTGCCAGTATTAGTTCACTGCTGTACAAGTTTTCTGAGAGATCTTATGGTCTGAGAAGTATCCTATAAAGAAGATGGAGAATTGGTTTGATATTTCAAATTGTTTTCTACATTTTTTTTTTTTTTTGCATTGTATAAGTAAAGCTGTAATGCAGTTAAACCACATAATTTTCATCTGATCTTTTTTTTTTCTGTATCCCAAACAGTGCTCATAACCTTTCCTGGGTAAGCTTGCACTTCAAAGGCTTCATCTGGTCCTGCTGTTAATTGCTCTAATGTTTTTGAACTTACTAGCAGTGTGCTAACTTATACCAGCTGAGGATATAGTCATGACTGTTTTCCTTCTGACTAACTGTGATTAGTTTCCATCTTGGTTTTGTGAACAAAGAAAAATAGTAGTGCATAAGAAAGCCACATTTAGGGGACAATATCATGATTCTCCAAAGGGCTATTGTGACCTAGAGGTGGTTATTCTTTTGTTATTTAGGTATAACTAGCTTGGTATTGGTTTGATCAGTGCTTCAGTTCAATGAGAGACCTGCAGTTGAAAAACTGTTCAATGTATACAATGAATGTGCACTCAGTTCCTTAGGGGCCTTCCATAAATTATTCTTAAGCAGCAAAACACTTTTTTGCTTCTATGGGTAATAAGTCCAACTGATTTGAATTTATTTTCTCAGTTTAATACTTTCCTACTTTGTCCTCAAAATTCAGCATAATTATTTTTTTACCATGTACTTGAATAGTTTTTTGTACCCTACGTTATCTGTATCAACATTGCAATTACTTAATCTTGTCAGGAAGTACTTACAATTGTGGTCATGGCCTCATTCAATGGGTAACTGAACAAAAAACTGAATACTTGGATCTGCAGCAAATTGATGTTTAAATCATAGTGTAAAGCACATAGATAAACATTTAGTATTTAATCATCTGTTAAAATGAAATGCATTTTCAATTCTCAGTCGCTTCATATCAAAATGAAAAGGTAATAAATGTCAAGATTTGATTTCCCATCCCCAACCCTCTTATAAACTGTGTTGGTAGCATCAGTTTTCTAGTGGCAGTGTCTTCTTGGGAGCAGAAGGGTCACACTGGGCAGTTGAGCAAAAGCTTTTGGTAACTGGATTTGAATGGTTAGAGTTTGTGCTGGGTCGCAAAGGTGCTCTCCTTCTTTGAACTGTTATTTCATGACTTTTTGTTTCTCCTCCCTTCTCCCCAGTTGGGAAACCATGTTTTAGAGGATATTTTAGAAATGATGGGAAGCTATACTTGCATCATATTCTTTTAGAACATTTTCTATTTGTGTTTTCCCTCTTTCTCTTTAGCAGGCAATTTAAGCAGAGGAAGGAAAGCAAGCTGCATACTTAAAATATTTAACATTTATGTTGGCTTTGTTTTGCTTGATGTTGCAGTCATGACTATTTCTCCTGGGAACTTTCAAATTTGGGAAGCTGATTTTCTGTTTCAGGAAAAGTTAAATATTCCATGACCAGTTCCCTGAAAACTGTTAATATTTTGTGTCCTAAGTATACTTCCAGAAGCAAAGGTCATGTTTGTCTGCCCAAGTTTAAAGCATGTAGAAGACTGCTTGATTACATAAAAGCTAAGGTATCTAAATGTTTGTTCACATGGTGCTCATCACAGTGAGAGCTTTGTAACTAGATAGGTTTAGATACCATGGTCATAACTGTCGCCTCATACCCTTCACTGAGTCTTTCTTCTTGCCATGATTTTAATTTTCTCTATTGCATGGGGTTTTTAAAGCTTGATTCTTTTAACCTTTAAGTTTGTGCAAAAGATTAACAATAACTCTTTTGTTTTGTAGGTGCTAAACCAAATGATCTGCATTTGGTAATATCACTGTTAAGAATGGATGGGGAGGAAAATAAGAAGAGCGATGATGTAGATGAGAATTTACAAGTTGAGTTGACAGAAGAATCCCCAAGAAATACATCAGGAGAAAATGCAGGATGTGACTCTTCATCTCAGCAAAAAACAAGGCTTACATCAGATGAATTGTTCAGGGACCTTGAAAAGAAAGAAAAAGAGAATGGCACAAACAAAATAACACTGTCAAAATCACCAGACCTGGATGTTGTTGAAGCAGAGAAACCTGAAAATGTCTCCAGGAAAAGAAAGCAGAGTTCTTCAGAATACATGAAAGATAGTAGAAGGAAATTGCAAAAAGTTTTAGCTGGAGAAGCATGTGGTATGGTAGGTGAAGCTGTAAAGAAGGAAGGAGTCTCTAATTGTCCTGATAGTGACATATTTAATTCAGATGTCCTGTGCCTACGTTATGATTTCAGATGTGCTGCTGATGATGCCATATTGAAAATTCACAAGGAAAATAAACATTCACAAGAGGTATCAGCTGCTGTTCCCGATAAATTGTATTCCTCAGAAGAAATCAGTGTTGTCTGTTCAGTTGGAAACAAAGACCCTAAAGGCAAAATGAGTGATCAGTGTTTACCTTCCAGCTCTGATAAAGAAAAATATAAACAAGAAATCCTCTCTAAACCATCTAAAGACCAAACATGCCCTCCCTGTAGTTGCATAGGTGAATGTAGTTCAACGTCGCATATGCATGTTAAGCGAGATCGTGAGAAATCCAAGATATTTTCTTGTGATCTTTGTGGTTTTCAGAGTGCTGAAGAGAGTCTCCTAAATTCTCATTTCCTTGGCAAGACCCACCTTCGACGCCAAAATCTTGCTGCACGGGGAGGATTTGTACAGATATTGACAAAAAAGTCCTTTAAAAACCAGCAATCTACTGCAACCAAAGAGAGCAATGTCAGGGCAAAACCTGGGACCAATAAACTAAGGGCAAGAACTGCAAAAGAATTAAGTGTTTGCAGTGCATTGAAAGGCTCAAAAGTAAGCTTGTCTAAACAAAATGATGGCAGTGAACTTGTTGAAATTATATCATCTTCAAATACTCCCACTGAAAAAAGAGATACTGTTACAGAAGAAACATTACTTTTTTCTGGTACAGAAGGAAATGTAAAAATTCATACTGAAAAACTAGAAATACCGGGACCATCAGAAAATACCGTGCAGAAAACAGAATCCCTTCCAACTACCAAAAAGCTGCTTAACACTTTACACACTACAAGGAGATTTGATAAACTGAAACACAAAAGAAATGTTTTCTTGTTAAGGATTTCATTTGGACAGAGCAGGTCTTCTAGATTAAAAAGGCAGGTTAAAAGAAGATACAGCTTGTTGGGGAATAGTAAGAGATACAAATCTGAAACTCAGAGAGTACATGTGAAGTCTGTCTCCAGCACACAGCTTAAACATGATGGATCAAGCCCTGTGTCACATAGAGAACTAGAAAAAGATGCTAGCAGTAATTGTAATACTGCTGCAGAAATACAAGATCTTACTGAATATAAGCCAAATACCCCTTCTTCTAGCACTGCAGATGCTAAAGATTCTGAAGTTAGTCTTAATGCTGATGATGGTGCTCTTCATAATTGCATGGGTTGTGGTCATGTTTTTCACGACCGCGAAAGTTTGGAAACTCATGTTGCAAAGCTTCATACAAAAAGGATCCAGTTTCATTGTCAGATGTGTAGCTATTCCTCTGGAGTCAGGGAAGACATGAAGCAACACTGTCAGGACAGTAAACACCAGATGGGTGATTGTAGCTTTAATTGTCAACTCTGTTCATTTACCAGCTTGAATGTGGTCAGCCTTCAAAGCCATATGAGTGAAGTGCATAATATGTCCCATAGTTGTCCAGTTTGCGTTCTTTTTTTTCAATTGGAAGAAGAGCTGATAAATCATCAAAAAAATGAGAAACATGATGGTTCATTATTTCAGCAAGCTACTCCATTGAGTAACAGTGATCAGACCTTGCAAGTGGTACCTTACAGTGACTCAGTATCAAACAATAGCCCGAGACTTGCAAAGGAAATGGAAGTGTCAACGCAAGCAAAAACTCCAGACTCTTCCTTCATAAATCATAGAAATGAACTAAAGCATTCTGTTCTTAATAAGACGCAATTTCAATGTAAAAAATGTTTTTATAAGACAAGATCTTCCACAGTTCTTACAAGGCACATAAAACTCCGACATGCACAAGAGTATCACTTCCTTTGCAAAGCATGTAATCTCTACTCACTGAGTAGGGAAGGAATGGAGAAACATATCAAAAGAAGCAAGCATCTTGAAAATGCCAGGAAAAACAACATTGGACTACGTTTTGAAGAATGTATTGTAAAGGTTTGCGTTGGTGTTGGCGGCATTAAATCAGTGGTGGATACTTCTGTATCTGGGAGTGGAAATACAGAGTTGGATAAAGAAATTATACATGTTTCGTCCTCTTCTGTGGAAAACATATCGAGAAACAAGGAATTTGTTCCCCTTGAGCAAAGGATTGGTGAAAATGAATTTGTTTTAGCTGATGCATCTAGAGGAGGGAAACCTAAAGGTACTATTTCTAGGACATGTACCCATTGTGGCCTTTTGGCCTCCAGTGTTACCAATTTGACTGTTCACATTAGGCGAAAGCACAGTCATCAGTACAGCTATTTGTGTAAGGTTTGCAATTACTACACTGTCACCAAAGGAGACATGGAACGTCACTGTGCAACCAAAAAACACAAAAGCCGTGTTGAAATAGAAGGATGTGGAAAACAGAACTCCGAGATCGTAGTTAGCCCTGAAGGAGGTAATTTTGAATGCATGAGCAAGAGGATTAACAGCCCCATGACTGCCTTGCCTGAACATGTTGAGGATGGTGGCCAATCATCAGATTTGGAAAATTCTGTCTTAGACAATCAGGAAGTTGAGCGAGGAGATGCTGAATTAAAAGCTGCAAATGCCAGCAGGCTGCCAGATTTGCAGCCTGCTAAGAATCCATTGAATACAAACCAACATGTGTTGCTAGGACCAGCAAGGGTTGCTCAGGACTGTGACCCAGGCTTCCAGAGAAGAGCCATGGGTGCAAATGACAACAAGTGTGTACACTGCAGCTTCATTGCTCATTCTGCTGCTTCTTTAGAGCTGCATGTGAAGCGAAAACATACAAAACAATTTGAATACTACTGCATGGCTTGTGACTACTATGCTGTTACTCGCAGAGAGATGATAAGGCATGCAGCAACAGAGAAACACAAGATTAGAAGAGAATCTTACGTTTATTCTTCTTCTGGGGAGGAAGCAAATACATCAAATAAAGAAGACACTGCTCTGCCTCAAGAGGAGCACCATGGCAGTACAGGAGAATCAAAAACTATTTTAGATGAAACAAAGTGTTCCAATGATGCATCAGAAGGTGATCATATGAATAAAAGCTTTACTGAGTGTACTTCCTTAAATGAAAATACATCTCCAGGAATCTCTAAAGATGTCAGTGCTCAAAATGCAGTAGGAGATGAACTTGATAAGGAATCTAAAAATGGAGGAGAAAACCCTTTTTGTGAAGGATTCCAGCAAACTCCTCAAAAGGATAAAGTTGTTGAACTTGTCAAGGAAGTATCAGTTAAAGAAACAGGTACTTGTGAGGTGCAGAAAAGTAAGGATGGGCAGGAGGTGCTCAACTCAGATGGTGATTGCACTGCAGAAAATCAAAATAGATCGAGTAACACTAACTTCAATTCAGAAAAAGGTGTGGAGAGCTTGGAAGAAAATAGTGAAAACCCAGAAGAAGAGTGTAGAGACAAAGACAGTATCAAAAAAAAATCACTGAAGAAAAATAACCCACTTATGCTAAGTCTTCCACAAACAAGTAGTGCAGTAGAGCAATCAAATTTTGCTGGAAACACCAGAGAAACAGTACAAAATAGACATAGTTTAGATGGTAACAGAAGTTTCAAAGAGGATCCTACTGGGGAGGAGGAAGAAGCCCTTATGGAAGCACAACATGAAACTGAAGTAACTATAAATAACAATGTTTGGGAGGCAGATGGCTCAACAGCTGAGGGCATGCAAGAAAGTAGTAATGAGGCTTTAGGAACAGTTAACAGTGCTGATGATAAAGGAAAGGCAATGCAAAATGTTGGCAAGTTTGATTCTTCTATAGTGAGGTTAAAAAGTCGTCAAGATGGAGATGCCACTGACCATTCTGCAGAAGGACAGATGTCAGGGGCAATGAAAGCTAGTGAGCTCACAGTGAAAGCTGACACTTCAGCAAGTGGTGGGAAAAAGAAGAAGTCAGAAGGAATTTCCCTTGGGGAATCGACACGCATTCGCTGCGATGACTGCGGTTTTCTAGCAGATGGTTTGAGCGGACTAAATGTTCACATAGCCATGAAACATCCTTCAAAAGAAAAGCATTTTCATTGCTTACTCTGTGGAAAATCATTTTACACAGAAAGCAACCTTCACCAGCACTTGGCCAGTGCTGGGCACATGCGAAATGAGCAGGCAAGCGTGGAGGAGCTGCCGGAAGGAGGCGCAACCTTTAAGTGTTTGAAGTGCACTGAGCCCTTCGATTCAGAGCAGAGCTTGTTTCTCCACATCAAAGAGCAACATGAAGAGCTGCTGCGGGAAGTCAATAAATACATTGTTGAAGACACTGAGCAGATAAACAGGGAGAGGGAAGAGAACCAAGGCAATGTCTGCAAGTATTGTGGGAAGATGTGTAGGAGTAGCAATTCCATGGCCTTCCTAGCTCACATCCGTACCCACACAGGTATGGAAACGCTGTCGTTGCAATTGGTTTCTTTCAAACAGAGTGAATTATACCATTGGTCTTTTTCTGCTTGTTAAGCCCTTTAGTATTTCATATAAACTGGCATTTGTATCGCCTGATGAGCCCCTGATGAAATTCAAAATTATCTAAAAGGGTATAAAAATACAGTGATCAAAGGGTAGAAAATGTAGGAACATTCCAAGTACAGTCACCCTTCTGCTTTTTGTTTCGTATAGGGAGATTTTCTTCCTTTTAATCTAAATTGTAACCATTGATTGGTTCTTATATTTATATAATGAAACAGTGGTGGTTTGAGGGAACAATTAGCTGTTCTTTCTGACTTTCTCTTCTGTGCAGTTTTTTAATATCCAAATTATTATTTCATTTCAATTAAGTGAAACTTTCAGCATTACATAATGCTTCAGAATAGGCATTTGATATGCCATCATTTCTAAATAAATACCAATAAGAAACAACAAGGGGTTTTTGTAGAAATAAGTTATAGTGGTTGGAACTGGTCAGCCTTTTTGGAAGGTGGTATGCAGTGATGATGTGTTGCACAGGAATGTAACATTTGATTTAGTTTCTGTGCTGATCACACTTTAAATTCATTTTTATGTTTAATTTTAAGTGGAAAATTTAAAAACATTTCTGTAGAAAAATGCATAAGCTGCAGTTCTAAATTTATGTAAAAATTCACTGTGATGTTTCTATAAACCTGCCATACATTCTTTATTTTAAATAGACAGCTTTTCTAAATCACTGAGCTCTGCTTAGACAAGTGGTGTCTCCATGGTTGAATTTATGAGTGGATTTGAATAATAAATTCACATTTCAATGAACATATTTTCATTAAAACTGTAAGGTTTATTTTACTGTACTTTTAAATAATGGCTTATTATGGAAGCTATAGTTTAAATTCATGCAGTATTTGAAACTTAGTGCATGGTTACAAGGAAGAGAACAAAAAGGTAAGAAAAAAGAAGCATAAAAGAATGGCAATTCCTGGCATAATCCTAAAATAGTTTTGTAAGTTTTTTTTTTTTTTATGAAAAGGCAAGGGCGTGACTGGACAACAAATCCTAAAAATTAATCTTGGGGAACGGGGACATTGTATTTCAAACCTTTCAAAGTATTTTACTGTTTCATGTAGTATTCATGTATACCAATAACTCACATACTTAATACTTTCAGCATTACTTCTGTCCTGTCAATAGCATAGTTATCTGTATTGCTTCAGCTAATATCCAACTTTGAATGCAGTGTTAAGTCGTTAGAGGGATGCTCATGTTCACATGGTCAGAACAGCTGTATAAGCCCTTAATATGCCCTCTTACGGCAGATAAAACTGAATAAAACCAAGGGGGAGGATGCTAATGGAGCTCTCTTTAGAATTCTTTATGCAACTGTCTGGTCAAGACATGTTGCTTATAATTGATGTGTCCATTACTTGAATTCTCTTGTAATTATAGTCAATAAGTCTTGTAAATGTGTTAAAGCTCACTAAAAGCATACAAATTCAAGAACAGAGTAAGGCTAATAATTTAAAATAATCAATGTAGGCATTTCAGCACTTAATTTCCCTTGTGTGTTGATAGCTGATCATTCTTAATCCATTAAGATTTATTTAGTCGTTTACAATGCAAAATAGGTTTGCACTGGTCACTTGTGCCATTTGAAAATGTCCACCAGGTTAAGTGCAGAATGTAGTCCATTAGTCTTCCTTGACTATATGTATTAATTGCATTTAAAATCAAGTTAATGTGGATGTGAAAGTGAGGTAACTATCAATATATGACAAAGCAACCCTACTTACATAAGTTACATCATTGATTGTAACATTTAGTAAAAGTTAGTGTACTTTTTAACATCTTGTGTGTAGGTCTTATCATGGAGTATATTTTTACTGTGCTTTTTGGATAGCAGTAACTATGCAAAACAGTGAAAGAATACATTTAATTTTGCAAGTAATTTTTTGGTGCAGAAGTATAGAAGGGTTACAGAACAGAGTTTTATCTGCCCTCTTTCTCACTGCAACTTTAAATGAAATGTTTTTCTTACGCTTTGCTTATTCACATAAATAGTAATGTAGAGACTTTTATTAATACTTAATGGGAAGAAGGCTTTCTCTTCCAATCTGTATTTTCCTGTTGGTGGTTTTCTTCTTATAGAACCTTTTCTTCCTGTCTGTATCACAGTGGATGCAGTTTAATAACAAACAAATATGTTTAGGTTATTTGGAATGGTGGGAGAGGGAAATGACTTACTACAGTTGTATGTATACTTGTAACATTGATGAGGCAAAGTCCACCATTTACTGCTTCTCACCTGTCCCAGGGTAACAGCAGGTACATAAGAGCACAGCCACACATTTTCCCATTTATTGTTCTGATTATATGCTTTTAAAAAAGTCCTTCATCAGCATCTGGATATACATAAATAGGTTTATATACATGTGTATATATGTGTAACCATCATCAACTCCTTTCCTTTTTTTTAATTGTGTAATCAGTGATGATTTGGGATGGTGGATGGAAGGGAAGGTAAAGTTGCAGAGAGATACAACTAATAATTTCCATTAATAAAAAAATAATGTTTCAAAATACCATTAAATAATGTAGGAGATTTTCACATTGCAAATGAAAGAAAAGCTTTGCTATAGAGGACCTAGCAAGTAAGTCCATCACATGCTGACAAGTGAAAATGAGGAAGTGTAAAGAAAAATAAAAGGAATAGTAGAGGTGGAAGACTTTTTAGTTTGCAATTGATGGAGGTCCCATAAACTTAATTAACAATCAACATCTGAGGAAAAAAATCACCTGCAGCTGCATCATCTCTGTTTCTTTTCTCATCGGACTTCTCAGTTAATGGCAGTTGTGCCCAATGCAAGGATGCTGTATTGCTCCCCATGTCCTAAACATAGGAGGAAATAGTACAAATGACATTTCATGTGGCTCTGCTCACTTTGTATTGGGCCTGAGCTAGGAACCCACCGATGCCTGAAGGTGCAGGTGATGTTGCCTTTGGCTGGCCTAAAGCTGTGACAGTGAATTTTTTCTTACAGCTTTGGGTCTGCGTTGTCCTAATGTAAAGCAAGGATTATGAACTCAAGTCTTTTTTTACAAGACAATAGAATGGTTTTATGTCTTCCTGACCTGAATTCTTAAATTTAGTCTTATTTTCAGATTGGAGTGGTGGTGTTGGTTTTTGTTTTGTTTGTTGTTGATTGGTTTGTTTGGTGTTGCCCCAATTGTTAAGAGCCTTATTGTTTCCTGATACCATCAGAAAATGTACATTTGTTATCCATGCCATAACTCCATAACTTGTGGGTAAAGTAGTTTGGTGGATTTTTTGGCTTTTTTTTTTTTTTTTTTTTTTTCCTGGCTTTTTTTTTTTTTTTAGTAAATTGGTTGAAAAGATGATATCCTGAAAGTATTTTTCTCTTTTTTTTTTTTTTTCTGAGAACTTCAAGCCAAATGTGAATCCAGTAGTACCATAGATTAAAACAGCATAAGAGAGCCGCTGAAGTTGGTGATAAGTATGGCTAAGAAATGGTTAAATGTTTTACATTGTTTTAGATAGCTTTATGGCAAATACAACTTTTTTTTCTACCATTAATCTGAATCTTAGTCTAGTGTCTTAATTTTTAGTATAAAATTTTGGTTCCTTCCATCCAAGAACATACTGGAACAAATTTGGCAGCAGCAACCTAAAAGGGAGATACACTGCTTTTGTTTCAGGTGATAAATACTGACTGGAGCCTGCCAGCACTTGAATTTTCATGGAGTTTAAATGGAGATGTTAACAGATATTCAGCTCTGGATCTGAGAAAAAAAATCAAAACCCCTCAAGGCCTCAGTGATTTTTGGATGAGAGCAGTCAACAGAATAATACATTTCTGTATTGTCAGCACACTGTAGTCACGATTGGTCTGAACTCGAGTTCTTCACAAAGGAGCCATGTAAATGGAAAACAGCAAAGGTCTTGTATGGAAGCCCTGTGGGACACCTGCAGTAACAGAACGAGGAACAAATTTACAATTTAATCAGTAGGAGAGAAACTAAGGGAACATAGGATAGAATCCAAGTGGTATTTGAATTCTATGAGAAAAAAGGGAAGAATAAACACCAACAGATTTAAAAAAATAATCCTCTTCACCTGTGGCCTTGTTGTTATTAATTGTCCAGCTAAAGATAGTAAGTTACAACATCAACTTTTAGTGGTTTTTTAATGCAAAAATAAATTGATTTGGGGTTTTTTTTATTTGCCCTGCTCTCTTTGTAGAATGCAGTGTTGATTTTAAATGTCACCAAATTAATGATTAATTCAGTTTTATCAGGATCATTTAAATAAACTGGGTTTTTTTCAGTGTGATGGATAGAATGTGATTGCTGTGAGCTTCAGTTTGAACCTGCTTTTGACATTTAAACATATAAAGCTGACTGAATATAACCATTGAGGTGCTAAATATATTTTACATCTGCTTCCAACAGTAGAAATGGAAGTATTAAGAGATCTGGCTTCATTGTCATTGAACTGTGAAATATTCAACCTTGTCTGCCCGTGCTTAGTACTGTTGACTTTTTTATTTCAGTTAGAAGATTAAAATTAAATGCTTCATTTTTCGTTAGCTTTTGGGAATTAAATTGAAATTTAAGACTCTAAAAATTTTTACTAAGATCCTCAATTTCACCAGTGGATTCTTGGAGGATGTTCTGTTTTCAAGGGCAAAGCAAAAAGGTTCATTGATCAAGTATGATATAGTGCAACATTTTTCTTATCAGAGCTCTTTATGTATATTTATTAAGGAACCCATATTTCATATTATGCTTAACTGTATTGGAAGTAGTTCACAAAACATATACTAAACGTAATATGGAGACTCTTTGACCATATTGTACTTACTTTTAACTGCAATTCTATGATTTTGATTTATTGATTTAAGGATTTAGTGTTCAGAAAATTGGAAAGTGCTTCTAGAATGATGTTGCTGCGTAATAACCTGGGGACTGACATGTGCCCAATTTAACTATGTCAGTAAAAAAGATAGTTTTCCCATCTCCAGAGATGATCACTGTTAATTAAGATACACAAATAATTTGACTTTTTGCTGAACTGATGTGGTACAAGAAATAGGTTGATACTTTTTCATTGGAGAAATAATTTCAGAGTTCTTTAGTCTGCAGCAGACATTTAATATTAAAGTTTGTTCTTGAAATAAATAATAGCCAAAATGTCAATACTTCTGGTTTGCAGAATAATCATAAATTCTTGACCATAAAACAGTCATAAAGGCATAATATTTTATCCACTGTATATTCATACATTGCATGCCATTACAATAGCTAGGTGATGAATCATTTGCTGTGTGTGACAGAACAAATCTGAAATACCAATGCTAATGTGAAATCTATTCAAAGTTGGAAGACTTGTAATATTATTTTACTTTAAAAATATTTGCTAAAAGAAAGAGTATATTTTGCAGTTTAAACCAATACCAAGCCACTTGAAGACCATTACCTGAGTTTCAGCATCTGGCCATTGGGAAAGCTTTAGGAGAACTTTCGCCATCTTGTTGAAATGTTATCTGTCTGTTATATTTTCTTCTCATTTTAATATATTTTGTGGATTTTTAATGACAAGAAAAAGACCAGATTAAAAGTTAAGAGAATATTTTCTGTGGTCTTGAACTTGAGGAAACTTTATTGAGTAGTGTATAGAATATAACGTATAGAATATACTGTCTGTGTCCTGGGAGTTATAAATTTATGTACAAGGCACTTTGTTTTATTAGGCAGAAATCTCAAACAGGTTAAATGTGGGATAGGTTTTTAAAAGGTTATTTTTCCTCAGGAATTTTTATTTCTTTAACCGTGGGTGATATTTTATTCTAATTCAACTCATATCTTATGCTAAATTTTACTTAGGATCAAAGCCATTCAAGTGCAAGATATGCCACTTTGCAACAGCTCAGCTTGGAGATGCCAGAAACCATGTCAAGAGGCACCTTGGGATGAGGGAATACAAGTGTCATGTCTGTGGGTGAGTAAATTGAAACAGTCTCCACCGTGGTTAACCAGGAGAAGAGCACAGAATATGCATTGTTTCAGAATTGAAAACCGTGATGTGAGCAAGAGTGGCTAAAATTATGCATGCATATCCTCCTTTCCATTGTTATGGTAAATTCCTTAAATACAGTTATGACATTCTTTTCCCACTTCTAATCCTGCACTGAAGATGAGCAATTTTATGGGCTACAAGGTCAATTTGAACCTGTAATCTGTAAATTGACTAAATTATAGGATGTTCATTCACATTGCCAGGGAGAACTGTAAATTCCATTTAAAGACATAAAAAATATATAATATAGACTTTACTGTGTGGGGTTTTTTCTTTTGCTATACTGTTATAATTTTAGTACCATTAACAGATTTCTGGACTCCATTAGGGTTTTCATTCTTTATGAAAACAAAACAGAAGACAGATTTTTCAAACAAACGGATCTAAAATATTGCAGGCATAAGACTTTTAAAATAAATTGAAGTCTTATATGTGCGCTTGTGTTCCTGTTTGTTACCCAAAAAGTCTTGTTTTTCTTTTAACAATCGTTTTTTCCTTAGAAGGATCGTTCATAATGTTTAATTGTCCTTCAAATGTGTTGCATTTAATAGGAGGCATTGAGACTCCTTAATGCAAAACTAATTAATTTAGCAGAAATGTTTAAAAGGTTTTAAAATGCCATGGCATATATGGTACATCATAGGACATTCAAAGTTGGATTTTAATACCCTAGTTCTGATTAAAAATATATTTTAATGTTATTATGCTGAAGAAATTAACTAATATATGCATCATATAAAAACATTTTACGCAAACCTATGTAACCTGCTATAGCAGTCTTATGGCTAATGCGTAGAAGAGCACAGGTTCAATTAGATGGTGCAGTGCACACATGCATGGTGTGGTGTGATATTGGGGATAATATTCAGCAGGAGAAGGTTCTTTTAGCTTTCTTAGTGTACCAATCTACTGCAGGACAAAGTGAGTTACACATTTTAGAAGACAAGTGAATCTTCATCTGAAGATGCAGCTGAGTGATTTCACTGATTCATCTTGCTGTTTTTCAAATAATTTTGCATGCAGCATTATGAGATACTTCGGATGGGCTTACTCACTTAAGAAAATTAATTGCTGACTTCTTGAAATGAGAAATAAAAATGTATGAGCTCAATCCTTAACTCCACTCTATATCAGTAGTAGAATAACTTGTGCTACTCCTTATTTTGAAGCATAGTTAAAATGAACATCGTAAGGTATTTTATATTGTTTTAAAAATCTTACTTGCTGTCTTCTGCTTTATCAATTGCCAAGAATTTGACATGGAAGATAGCTAAAAACTACAGATCCACAGACGTGTTTAGCAAAGGCTAAACTCTCTTCCTTAGAAGTTGTCCACAAACTTGACATTGGTTGGTTGGTTGTTCAATTCCCTTTCAACTTAAACTGAAAAATCTTCATATTATTTACCTATTTCCTTGTGAGAGGAAAAGTAAAAAAAAATCAAACCAGCTAATACAGTATCTTTTAAAAAAAAGAAGATAATTAAAATTTTTAGGATTTGGCATAGTACCTAATTTTTTCAAAAACTCAAATCTATCACTTCAGGATTGACGTTTCTGACAAAACCTGTCTCAGAAATTGCACAACTCTCAGCTGGGATTCATAATAGTTATGCGAGAGAGAGAGCAAAACATGTATGAATGATTTAAACTTTGCATTGAAATGGTAGTCACTTTCCTAAGCTGATTGCTTACTCTATGTTGCTGACATGTCATGCCTGGTAGCCAGGCAGGTACTTATTTACATTTTTGTGTATTGTTAATTTTCACCCACAACATGGAGCTGTGCTATTTAGATATGGCAAAACTTGTGAAGAGACATACACCACAATACCCCGTGCTTACAAAAATCTGATTTATATCCCTGTTTAAATAATTAGCACATTTCACTTAATGTGCATCAAAAATGTATTTTAACAATTGTACCCTGACACTGATTTATTTGTAAAAGACATTTTTGCACTGTAGCTAACAATCCTGAAGAATTGATCAGGATTTGAAGGAGGAATGACCAAAGCAGTTTGAACCATAGTCCATATAATGCACATGCCATCTAATATGTGGAAGAGGAGAAAAAAGTGTTAATAGCCTGTGCTGTATTTGTGCTCTTTTAATTGAAACAACTGGGTGAAGTGTTGGTTAAAAAATAAAGTAGCAACATAAAAAAAGATAAAATTGCTAGGATTGGCTATCGGATTAGTGGCACTATAGAGCATTGGTACATTAACACCACTGACAATGTCAATTCATTATCATTGATGGCTAAATAATCTTAGAAATGCTCAGTGGACCTATTAGTTCCTGAACATAAGCAGCTCATGCTGCATTTCTTCATTAGCTTTAATTGCTATAAATTTTACCTTTTTAAAAATCATGCTTTAAAAGGTGAAGTGATCTTTCAGGAACATTAACTCTGTAATTTTGTCACAAACAGAAGGTCCTGCACTATGTTTTCTTTTCTACAGTAGTTAATATTCTATCCTCTGACTTTCAGATTCTCAGTAATAAGCCCTCTGCTAGTTGTGAGGATAAATTGTGTTTCAAAAGCTTTTGAATCTGCTTGGGCACTTTTTAAAGGTGAAATGTCAGTGCAACATCAAGGTGTGGTCTCAAAATACCATGGTTTTTAACAACAAATTGTTTTGAAATTTTGGTCTTAAAAAAATTGCAAAAAGCGTATTTTTGGTGTTGTTTTAGGAAGGGTTTGCTATGTCTAAATTTTCCAAATTATCTTCATATTTACATGCTGCAAAGTACACAATATATAATTCAGCTAGTTGTTGAAAAAGGCAGCAATTTTGCTGTGTTGTTTTATTTTTTTTAATTGAAGTTCAGGGTTTGTTTTTCTTCAGCTGCACCGCAGAAACTACATGACACAGAAATTGGATACCTCTAATGTTTTAACATTTGGAATAAACCGTCTGCTACTCATTGCCTTATTGCAGATGTGTGTTAATTGTTTTGTTTTCCATACACATGGCTGTAAAATATATCCCATTATTTCAGGGGTAATGTCTCTTTTCTGTGTGACTTTTTTTCCTTTTTCAAAGTCTGACTCTGAAATTGTCTGATAACCTGGGTTAGGTGACCAAATCTTGGTTGCCCAGCATTTAAAATTTTTACTTCATTTTCCTGGTGAAATGCTGTGAAAAGGCTTATCATGCACTTTTCAAATTTTATCCTTTAGGCAGGATATGGAAAATGCATTGTTCTGCAACTGAGATTTTGAACAGAATTTATAAGCAATGTTTGATTTAAAATTTTGTCTATTATCCCTTTGCCTTTTTCTTGCTTTTGCTTTTAGAAACGGAATTTTGGGGTGTGTAGTTACATATTTCGAGTAAGAGTGGCTGCTTCATTCTTCTTTTTGTTTGTTTTTTCTCGCCTTTATAATCACTTAAAAATCGATTGAAGAAGATGGGTATAAGGTAGGTTTGTATTGTTAGGATATTTTTCAGTATTGAAAATGTGCATATAAACATTTTTTGCTACCTTCCTACAGATTGAAAAGGCATTTGTCGCAGTGTCTTTATTACGTTTGTTACATATATAGCATTTAATACATAGTAGTCAAGTATTTTGAGAAAAAAAGTAAGCCTTTCTTAGACACAAAGGAATTTGGAGGGGGGGGGGGGTCAAAAAGATTATATTTTTTTTGTACTTTGCTAGAGTGGTTATGTCTTGTAGTTTTTTGATGTGGTTATTTGATGTTGTTGTTGTTTGGTTTTGTTTTGTTGTTTGTTTGGTTTTTTTGCTTTGTTTTGGTCTTTTGGTGGCTGGAGGTATTAATATTTATTTACTTGCTGTTCCTTAGCTCTCTCTTTGCTTTGAAGCTCCTGTTCTTAATTAATTCTGGAGATATCATAGGATGTTCTGATAAAAAAGTGTTTTGCTAAATTTGGTTATTTCGTAAAGCCTTAAATAAATAAGCTTTGGGGACAGTTACAGTGTCCCAATCATGGAAATAACCTCACTTCTGCTGCTGTTCTTAATGCTAGGAGTAATTCAGAGATTTGTATGAAGTTTAGTATTTTAATAACACTGGTTTCTTGGAGAACATCTAAACAAAACTATTCACCTATATTGAGCATAGTGACTAATAGATCTTTGTTCCTGATAGACAAAGATGTTTTGGCCAGCTGCATTAAAAAAAAAATGTGGCTGTACTCCTGTTTGTTGTTTTGGAAAAATCTTCTAGATTTTCAGATTTTTAAACTGATTACTATTATTACAGGCTACTTTTAGTGAAAGGCTGCTCTTAAGATTGCCTTTAGCAAACAAAAAAGATTTATTCGTAAATTTATTGGTAGGAGCAGGAAAAATATTATATTTTCAAGGATGCCTTAATGTACTGTAATGTAAATTAATTATTTATTCTTGTGCAGTTTGGGAAATCTTAAATACAAAGTTGCTACTCTAGTAAAACTATTTTTGTGTGGTATTACCTAGTTTTTGTGCATTGGAAGGGATCTCTGTGTAGATGATTATAATGTCACTTTCTGACCTTTGCAGCTTGAATAATTGTAAATCATTGCTTCATAACGTGTCAGAGAATGTCTGTACTAGGGAATTAAATGGCAGAATATAATAGACCAAATTATTGCCTGTCATGTTTTCAACAACACAGTTAGTATTTGAGTTACACTTAATCATTACGTGCATTAGCAACTTCATTGGAATCCAGCTTCAGGCTGAGCATGAAATACATTACATTATTTAAACCTCTAATGGTAGAAGTCATTTATTTGTGTTGAAGTGTACAACATGCAGAGTTTCATAAAGCAAGGAACACTTGAGAGCTTAATTTATCCAAATCAAAGTCTAAATGCAGATAAACACAAGTGGCAAAAATTAGTAATTTTTATAGTCTGGAAATATTTAAAAATACATGGTTGTGGGTAATTGTAGGCAGCAGGAATAAATTAAAATCACTATTTTTAGTCAGCTCTGAGAGTTAAAACTTTTATATCTAAATAATCAAACGCATCATGAAATTGCATTTTTGAATGAACAATTAATTATACACATCATGTCTACAGATGTGTCCAAACAAAAAATATATGTTTGGTGCAGCTGTTTAGATCAGAGATAATTGTATGTGAAGTGACTGTTCCAGATCCAGCTATTCTTAGTTTCTCTATCTGCATTTTGCCATTT
>CM031858.1:95089622-95172122 GCA_018697195.1 Certhia americana | reverse complement strand
GCATCAGTCAATGACCTCTGTTCTTTCTCTGGGAGATGCTTACAATATTAAGTTTCACTGAACAGGATCAGATAACAAGTGGCATCTGGAAAGTTATTATGACATTTCAGAGTAATAGTACCAGTTATTATAGTTGTTACTAATTTCAGGCATAATACTATATAAATATACTATATAAAATAGGTGCATTATGATGATAGCCAAACATCTTATTAAAACTGTTTCCTGTTAATTGATACAACACATATAAAGACATGATTCTTAGCCCCACTGAAGGTGGCAGGTTAAAATGAGAGATACCAACTTCAAAAAATGACTGATTTAATCACTTATTTCCTATTGTATCCTTTGTATTCATGTGCTGTTTTTGAGAATTAAAATATGTAGCTCTTAGCTGCTGCTGTAGGGAGAAAAGAAAAAGGAGTACAAACCAATTCCCAGTGAAGAAACACGACCGTGGGTAATAAAATCTGTAAGTAGCAGAGACTGGTGGTAAAACAGAAGGTAGAACTTCAAAAGAAAGATCAGAATTTTGGTTTTGGCTATAATAATTTCAAGATGAAAGAAAAAGTGTTGGGTGGAAGATGGCCCCGGAGAGGTAGGGGCAGGGCTGTGAACTATCAGCAACATTTAATTTTTTTTTTTTTTTTTAAACTGGAATGAGTGCTTCCATTTTTTACAGTAAATGATGTAGGAGTTCCACTGGTGGCAGTCTCCTTTGCTCCTAGATTGCTGTGTCTCCTGTGTAGGGCGGATGGGGGAAAATATTGTGTGATACTTGAACCTTAAGATCATAGTATATTTATAGAAATAGGCAAGAGTAGGCACAAATTCACAGACCCAAAGCTGAAGGAAATGCTGTGAACATCTAACTTGCTAGCCATCCTTGAAGTGATTGTAATTTCACCCAAAGAGTATTTGGTTTGGTGCTTTATAATTTGTATACTTTACTGCCCATGTGCTATTTCATATTCAGCTTCTGACAGTTCTTACAGAGATTTTGGGTCTGGCTTTGTTTTATAAAGGAAACAGAAGATGCTGTAGGGTACAAAACAGGCATCATTAGGGTTTGAACCATGGTTGTCTACTACTTTTGAGCTAATTATTCAGTTAGAATAGTGGGCAGCAGAAGGTGATCTGTGGGCTGTTCTCTAGATTGTGCTCTGGCCATAGTTAATGTGTCAGAATACTTAGATATTTTCTGTCAGTCTATTTTTATATGAATATGTATTTATTTCATTGGAGTGAAGATGTTTCCAATATGTACAATATTTTATTGGTATGTGATCTAAAGAAAAAACAATAGTTGTTGAGTGTATAGGATCATTGAATTCGTCCATAGAAGTGGCTGTGCACATGCTGGATGCACAACCTAAAGTGTGCCTCTATCCTGGGCTCCCAGCAGGAAGAAAAGAGTATCCATTTTGTCTTTTTCCCATGATGGTGGGTTATTTGTGCTGTACAATAAAGGGAAAATATGGGAAATGATGATTTTTAGAAAGCCTTAGGTTGATTTAAATGGGTTTATGAGCGATCTGGAAAAGTACCACAAATGTACTCCAAAGCTCCTTGCCTCAGCAGATAAGGAGGTCTGATCTCTGATTCAGATACAGTTTAGCATTAAATTGGCAGCAAGAAAATATACAAGTAGTGTACCAGATACTGAATACCAATACCAGATACTGAAACATTTTGAGCATCAGTTACAGAGCTTGCATTTGTAGGCTCTGTCTACTTTTATGACAATACTGGGTATTTCAAAGAATCAAATTCTTCAGTCTCTGTTCCTCTCAAATATATTTGTATTTCTTGTACAGGTTTCTAGATTTCTCTTAAATGTTTTGTGTTCACTAATCATGAAAATATTGCACGTGACAGAAAATGATGGTTCTACAGGTGATTTTGGACTATAACCCGTAACCCTATAATCTCTTAAGCCACAGAACATAAAATGTAACTTTTTAATATGGTGGATTTCTTGGGACTTCTTTTGAGCTTCTCTTTCCTCTGTTTTCCCCCTTTCTCCCCCTTCCCTCCCCCCTCCCCCCATTAGCACAGTAGTCTACTTAGTTCAGTTTTAAGTCTCTTGGTTTTTCTTCCTTGCCATCTCCCCAGACTAGACACTCAATGTAGCATTCAAAAAATATTACCATGAATCATTATATAATAAATGGCCAATAGCAGTATTTTTTCTCTGAAAGTCATTTAAAGTTGCATGAGAGATTTGAATTTATACAAGCATGATTGCCCAGGAAAGCTGTCAGTAGTCAGTAGGAGCAATAGTGTGATGTCAAATATGTGATCAAACATATGAATATCTGTGGAGCTCCCAGCAGCAAGAGAAGGATCCATTTTGTATGTTTCCTGTGTGGAGAGGTGCTTTTGTGTTCTCTAATAGTGCTTCATTTCTGATATTAAAAGATAATGTATCTGTTCTTAGCATTGCTCAGACAGTTTAATTACCACCTAAGTTCAGATATTATTCCTTGTCAGATCTTTAAAAGCACAGTCTTCCAGATGCTGAGATATCTGCCTGTTACGGGTTGCTGATAGCCTAGTCTGAGAAGTGTTTGTGCTTTATAGGAACAGAAATTGTACTCATTACAGGCAGCAGAAGATATTTAGCCAGAAATTAGGAAAGGGAGATGCACGTAGAATGTGGGCAGAAGGAACATAAGCCTTTCAGTGACTCACCACCGCTCACTTGGAGGGACTGGTGGCTTGCCTCCAGGTCCATTCAGAGTTTTGGATTTTAATCATGTATCTGGTATTTGGGGATCCTTTTGTTTCTTGATCATATTGCTGTAATCTTTTTGTCCTATTGCCTTCTCCGCCCCACCCAGGTGCCCAATATAGAGTTTCCAGCAGCAGCAACAACGAGAAAATTTGTGGCTGTTATCTTTAATCCTGTGTCTAAAGTATTTCATTTAGGCACTAAAGGCATAGTACAAAGCCAGGGGAGAAATGTGAATCCCTTCCAAAGGTAGGACAGAGCAAGAGCTTTTTTTAGTCAGGGGCAGAGAATGGATCAGAGAAGCCAGGTTTTGATGTTGACTATGGGATCCCCAGACAAATAGCCTTCAAACTGACGTAGCTGTTGTGTGCTGGAAGGCAGGCAAACTGGATATCATGGCCTTCACCCTTCTCTCTCCCCACAGTGACTGATTACAGATATGTAACTGTGCTGATGTTCCCCTCCCTCGGGAACTTGAGAACGTGGGCTGTCCTCCTTTGCCTTCCCTTTCTCCTTGTCAATCAAACATAGAATTTACAAGCAGTATTGATTTGAGACGTGGACATTTTTCTTCAGACAATCTCTAGCTACCAGGCTTGATAGCTTATATTTGGCATGTTAAAAAAGGCCCCCCTCTGCTATTCCAGTTGACTGTCACTTGTCGTAGTGCCATAGTCTGGATTTGTTTCTATGTAGAGAAATATTTTGTAGGAGATGGCTGGAAAAATCTTGTGAGTAGAAATTGGCTTTTTCACTTTCCTCTTGTTTCCTCTGTTGGAATAATTCCAAAGAAAATGCATTGGTCATGCAACTCTCTTTGCATCACTCTTGGTGAGATTGATTTGGCATTAAAATCTATTTTGTGTAGCTCACTGGTTTCTTGTCTCAGTATGAACAATACTCCAATGGAGTTCTTGGAGGCATAACATCTTTAAATCTTTCCACTTCTTAAGGCCATATCATATTCTGAAAAAGAAATTCAGGATTCAGATTCAGTTCAGTTCCTATTAAGGGCAAAAATACCTTGTTATTCTCTTATTGAGGTAAATCAGATGTCAAAGACAGACAAAGATGGTTAAGATCTGCAAGAAACTGTAACAATCTCTCCTGAACATTAACAGCAATGCATTTTGTCAGATGGATATTCACTTTGAAAGATGCTTCTTGCAGGACCAGCTTGTTGTTAATATTTTTTCTTCAAGTAGCGGCAATTTTCTTCATTATTGCAAATAAACTCTGGCAATTTTAAGAGGTTTGCAACCCTGATCAGTAAATTGGTGGAAGCAAACTTATCCCAGCTTCTGGACTGCAGTTGTTTACTTGATCATATTGCTGTAATCTTTTTGTCCTATTGCCTTCTCCGCCCCATCCAGGTGCCCAATATAGAGTTTCCAGCAGCAGCAGCAACAAGAAAATTTGTGGCTGTTATCTTTAATCCTATGTCTAAAGTATTTCAGTTAGGCACTAAAGGCATAGTACAAAGCCAGGGGAGAAATGTGGATCCCTTCCAAAGGTAGGACAGAGCAAGAGCTTTTTTTAGTCAGGGGCAGAGAATGGATCAGAGAATCCATCATATCCATCATATTATCTTAAACCACCACTGACTTTACTTTACATGGGTATGTAGAAAATACCCATGTAAAGTCGGTCCTTGTGTCAAGTTTGGTACATAGATTGTAGGCTGTTTTATGAGGATGCAGCAAATTCTTGTGACTGATAGACTCGTATTCTCCTAAAAAATGCCACTGTGCGTTCCTTCTGAAATACTGTGGAGATGGCCATTTGAGTTTATCTTGCTTTTCATATTTCTCTGTTTTGCAGTTAATTTAGCAGATGGATTTGCTGCATTCTTAGAAAATCCATGGATAACAGCAATTTGTAGGGGCAGTCAGTGCATTGGAGGGCTGGGCTGCCTTTGGGTGGGACCTACTTGGAATGGACAAGTGAGCTGATAGGAACCTCATGAAGCCAGGCAAATGCAGAATTCTATGTATGGGATGAAATAAACTCTCACAGCAGGACTGTATGGTCACTGACTTGCTAGAAATCAGCTTTGCAGAAAAGGCCTTGTGCTTCTGGTTGAGGATAGGTTGAAGATGGTAGCATGCCCTTGCAACAAAGAAGGCTTTTGCATGCTGGGCTATTTGTCAAGAGCATAGCCATGAGGTTGTGGAAAGTAATTCTTACCCTCTGGCTGTCATTTGAGGTCACATTTGGAATATTGTGTCCAGCATTGGAGTCCACAGTGCAAGAAAGACATTTAACAGAGTCTTAGTGAGTCTGGCAGAGGGCCACCAAGCCAGTCCCAAGGAAGCTCTCAGGCTTCCTGAGTGATGTGAGAGAGGAAGCTGAGGGAGCTGGACTCATTCAGTTTGAAGAAGAGAGGACTGTCTGCAACCACTGAATGTGGAGTATGGAGAAGTTGGAGCTGAATTCTTCTTGAAGGTACATAAGTGTGCCCTGGAAAACAGGACTGCACTGTGCCCAGTGCACTGAGGTGCAGAGATAATTTCCTGCTTACCTGTCTATCCAATTCCCTTTTCCATGTGTTCTAGCCATATCTGCTAGTACCAAGAGTGGCAAGGCTGGAATTGTGTTCATCATCTGTCCTCTAGAAAATGGGAGGACCAATCCATTCCTGTTTCTATTCTCTTTGGTTCTCCTAATGTAATTTTACTCACTTTATAGTATTTTTCTGGCAAAGTATTATGTTGTCTAGACTTCTTGATAATACGTGGTAGAAAAAAGATTCTCCTTTCATATGTTTCTCCTTTCCCAATGTAATTGGGAAAAGTCCAACTATTTTAACATATTCAGAACCAGAAGTGAACATCTATCCATGTGAATGAAGAGTATGTGTCATTGGAGGAGAAAGATATTCTGTGAAGATTGCAAAGCATATAAAGAGCCCCATGTACAACTGTTCAAATAGAGAAAATAGTAAGAATTGCTAAGAACTGTTTTAGTAAACAAGACTGCTGGCTATCTTCTGTGCTTCTACACTGATCAGTAATAGACCTGTAAAGCTCTGTAGCTCCATCTCCAGTAATATCCAAAGTGTCTTAGGTCCACAGAGAACGGGCAGCGCCCTTTTCTGGACAACTGAAAGAGTTGGGAAATAACTTCTGGATTCATAGGTAATAGCAGGAATATTCCTGCTTTCATTGTAATATCTATCAGTTTATATTTACTCTTTTTTGAAATACAAGTTTATGGTTTTGACCATGTGATTTCATACTTGGTTAATGGTTTGCTGCAGGATTCTTGTAATTTTTTGAATGTATTTTGTCATTGTTAATAACAGTAGAAGTATTTCTGAGTGGCAAGCTTTTGAGTTAATGACTCTTTCCACTAAAGTCCATTGAAAGATAGTGTCTCACGTTCAGAAAAGTTAGTAGTGAGTTTCATTTTTAGGGCAAACCTTTGTTCTTCATTTCTTTTGCATATCTTTTGTGTTTCTCTTAGGAAGTCTCTTCAATAAGTTGTGACAGTTATTTGTAGCGTACAGTCCCT
The DNA here is from genome assembly GCA_018697195.1 of Certhia americana. Lineage (NCBI taxonomy): Eukaryota > Metazoa > Chordata > Aves > Passeriformes > Certhiidae > Certhia > Certhia americana. The sequence goes on along the minus strand of CM031858.1, from coordinate 95,165,875 downwards.
ACTGTAAAGGTGGGTATGTCTAAATTGAGGCTGTCAAAAGGGATTGTGAATTGCATTTCACAGTGCTGTTAGAACATGTAGACAAGTCTCTCTGAAGACCTCAGTACTGGTATTACATGGAACTGCTGAGCTGCTTGCTGAGGCTCCCTACACCTACATCATTTATTAAAACATTACTACTTATTTATGTTCTGATGCTAAAGTAAATGCCCATTTTGTTTTGTAGACTTTACAGCCTTTTTCTTCAGTACTTAGCTCACTGCTACATTCTCCAATGACTGGGGTGTCTCCGAGTGTCTAAAGCATGGCTGAAGATAGTGAAGAGTTGGTTTGCTTTGTGTTGATGGTATCTGTCTGACTGCAGGGCAGTCTTCTGTGGCTCTGCATACTTATTCAGCTCCCCTCCTTACTTCCTTGATGTTTTCCTAAATGTGATGAGATGGAGCTGAATATATATGTTGCTGACATGTATAGAATGTGATAAATATACCATGCTGCGTAACGTACTGTCAAGATTTTGAATTTTTGCAGAATTTCAGCAAATCTGTATAGTACCTATGTCAAGAACTTTCAGTTCATATAGTAAAATGTTTCATGTACAGTTTCTTTAGGATTTTGCCAAATCAGTAAATTTTACCTTCATTTTGTAGATGTGGAAACTGTACAGGAAGAAGTGATTTGCTTAGTCTCTGGGAAGCTGAGAATGAAACCTGAATTTCTTCTTCTTGTTCCTTATTCACTGAATGATACTATTTTCCTTAAATAGTAATTTTTTTCCCCCTAAAGTTTTATAAATAATTTGGATAGCCTACTAAATATGCATGCTCTAAAGTACTCAAACAGTTCCTTTTCATCTGGCACAGCATGGAACTAGCAGTTTTATCCTTAATATACCCACAAAATATGTGACGACGGTGTTCAATTTATACAGGGGTCTATTCTTAGACTGCATTATAGTTTATAAAAAGTTATTGGCATTATTTCATGAAATTAATCACTTGTAGAGAAAAAAAAGGGACAACTAAGAATGTTCTGAATGTTACTTACACTGTACTAGTTCATTCAAGGACTTTTGACTTTCTTACTTATCAAGAAATCCAAACCTAAGTACATTCAGCTTCGCAAAAATACAAAAAAGCTTTTTTCTTTTTCAATAGTGCGTTCATTGGCCTGTCTGAGTTGGTTGCTTGGTTTTATTTTTGATTTTTGTTTTTTGTCTTGTTTTGTTTTCTCAAAATATTTTGAGAAAATGCCATGGTTTGTGACTTGCTGTATCTGACCTGCTGGATTAGTCCAAGCTCTCACTGTAGAGGAGGCTGAATTGGGTAATAAAATTCTTGATTTGAACGCTGCAGTGCAAGTCGTCAGATCTGCTTTTCTGCTTTTTTGGGGGGTAGAAAAAAAAGGTCCTCAAGGACTGGAGGGAGGTGCAGTGTTTCTCTTTGCTGCCAAATTGCAGGTTGTATCTTTTGATAGGTTGCTTCTGTGACAGGAATACAAAAGGAAACATAAAGAAACTGATCCAATCTGTTCTGAGGCCTTGGAAAGCTCTTGGATATTTATTTCCCACCACACTCTGAAGAAGAAAACCAGAACACCAAAGGGTGTTCTGTTTCTTATTTTGATCTTAATTTAAATATTGCTGCATTTTGCATTCACCTTTGTATGTATGATCCATAGCTATTTACTTAATATTTAATAATTGCATGCAGAGGCCGAAATGTTACTTACAGTATGTACTACAAATATTTACATGCAAAGTCAGTCTTTTGACCCATGCGTTATAAGAACTATCAATGTAGTGTTTTTTTCATTTATTTAGACCCTTATCTCATATTTTACAGATCAGCTTATTAACACACAGAGATGAGTGTTCATGGATTTGGAATTATGCATTTTTAATTGCACGTCTTCTTTTCAAACCTTTTGACCTGGTGTTTTTAAGACTAGACTGATGCTTTGTGTTTTCTGGACTACAATGAGATTCTCTCTTTTGATTTTTTCCACCCACTCTACTGTAGAGTTTTGCCTTCTGCAACCACTGGTACCTGGCTGTTCTGTGAAGTGACAGTCTTGTGCCCCTCACAGCCTGGATCTTGTGAAGCTGGTAATGCCTGTAGAAAACACAAAAAAGGCCACATGATTTAGTGAGTTAGAACATCTTCTGAAACACAGAGAAGCAAGGATGGTTTACACTGGGGAAAGACGAACAGATATGACAGGGCTGCCTGCAGAGGAGGAAAGAGTGAGGAAGTGGTGCCAGAAAAAACTTTTCAACTTAAACAGTCTTCTCAGTTCTGAGGTCAAATGTATTTTACCCTTGCATGTTTGACTATTAATGGGTTGGGTTTCTTTTTAATTTTTTTAAAGAAGTTTATAACACAACAGCCAAAGAAACTATTAAATTTTTTTTTGTTGTATTTTCAATTCTAGTGAACAACGTAGTGTTGACACCTAAACTTGTAATTACAGTCCACTTTGTATAGCTTTGGCTTCCCATTCCCCTCAGTTCCCAGATTTATATGACTGCACACACCACAAATATTAGCCTCTTTGAGCCAAAAACTAGAGATCAACTTGATTATTTGGTTTAAAACTGCAAAGGAATTGCCATGACAGATTGGATTTCTTAACTCATCCTATGTCAATACCCAGTAATCAACAGTGGAGGTTTCAGAGGAAGATGTAGGAAGCTTGATTTTTAACTGAAAGAGGGCAGGTTTAGATTAGATATCAGGAAGAAATTCTTTACTCAGGGTGGTGTGGCACTGGAATGCAGAGAAGTTGTGGATGCCCCATCCCTGCAGCTATTCCAAGGCCAGGTTGGATGGGGCTCTGAGCAACCTGGTCTCCTGGAAGGTATCACTGCCCTTGGAAGGGGGTGGAATGAGCTGAACTTTAGTTCTCCTTCCTACCCTAAGCTGTTCTGTGACTATGATGATTCTATACATGTTCTTTGGTTAGAGTTTGGGTTAAACTCTGGAACCAGATATTTAATAGATCTTGGAAAACTATTAGAACTCTGGATATTTTTGTTACACCATATAAATGTCTAATTCTTTTTTCCAGCCTTTCTAAGTCCTCAGCCTTAATGATATTTTGTAGCAGTTAGTTCCACAGTCTAATTATGAATTGTGTGATAGAGTATTGCCTATTTATAATGTTTAAATTTCTTTGGAAGTCCCTCGTGTTAAGAGTTGGAGAGAACAGAAGCTTTCCTTACTTTTCTGCCTTAAAGGCCTTGTGACTAATTTGTTCGTTTCAGGGATTTGCCTCATAGAAGAGAAACTCAACTGCACAATATTCAACTTAGAGTTTCTGAGAGGTTTTTGCAAGCTAATTACAAAGCCATTGTAATGAGCCTTGAGATTCCAGTGTCATTGATCTTGTACATTTGGGAGAATTTGCTCCTAAGATTTTGGGCAGTAGCAGATTTAATTTTATTCCCAGAATAATGTTCAGTGCTAAAGTTGCTCCACTGGAGTGCTGTACTTGCATAGATCCCTGTGAAAAAAAAAACAACCCAGTAACAAATCAGTGGATGACTTCTGAACGTGGATGTCAGAGTGCAGTGGATATGCAGTGTCACAACCCAAGTCAACGCAGTGTGTTTGACTCTGGGCATATGCATCTCACTGATAGCATGGTCATAGAAATGATAATTAATTTGTCTCAAAATACTTACTATTTTTTTTTTTCTCTAAAATATGATTCCAGGTTAGAAAAGCCTAATTTGACTGTAAAGCCTAAGTGTGTTATCACAGTCCTCCTAAACTTTTTGTATGATTTGGTGGTTGTTTGTTGGGAGTATTTCTTCTGCATTATTGGGATTGATTTCAGGATACTTTGTTCCTATTGACTTTTCTGCTGCTGCTAGTCACAAGTGCTAGTTACTTAAAGAGACTGCACTTTGAACAAAGAACATCTAGATTACAGTACTATTTATATACTGACAACTCAGAACCATCTCCCTTGAAGATACAGATACACATTTCCACAGAGTAGATCCCTCTATGTGACATTCAGACAGTTGGAAGAACACTTGTCCCAAGATGCTCGAGAACAGTGACTGTATCATTGCAAATCTCATCATCTCATACATAAGTCAACAAAATGCCAACAAAATTGAGATGGATAATTTATTTATGTCTGCTTCTCAGTGAAGATAAAACTATGTAGAACCACTGCTTAAACTAGGTCAGTAGAAGGCAAAGATAATTGTGAAGTCAAAGCACATTTAAATTTTCTTCTCTCACATCCCTGCCCAGTGCATGGATGGCTGTAGAAGTTCCTTTAAAGAATGTACTTCTTGCTTACTTATTGCAAATATCCTTTCATCCTCTCTGGAGATATAAACAGTGACCCTGTTGGGCCCTAGATGCCTTTTGTGTCTTTATGTCTTATTTGACAAGGTTGGATTTCATGTCTACTGTGTTGCTGTGTCCAAAATTTTATGAGAAAAGATAGTGAACTTATAAAATCCTGAGCTGATAGTGTGCCTGTGTGATGGAGCAAATGAAATTGGAGACAGTCATATTTTTTTCTGTGAAAAAGGTATCTTGATAGTGATAGTCTATAATTACCCTTATTTGTTTGTTTTCTAAATATTGCTTAATGTCAATAAAAGAATGCAACTGGCAAGATGAATTTTCATATCTGTGTGCTCTCCAGCAGACTGGCAGTAGTATTTAGTTTGTGATGTGAACTTATGTGGTCAGAAATTTTGCAATGATCACCTTTAGTTTCGAGAAGGTATAAAAGGGAACCTTTGAGGCACTTCAGAGCCTGGGGCCCAAACCTAACTTTGCCATGTGATTTGCTGTGGCTCACAACCCACTCCAGTTACCATCAACTTTGCACCCCTCAGCCATCCTCTGATCAATTGCCTGTCCCAAGGGTCACATGGGGAATGGGAGGCCTTGCATTCAGAAGTACTCAGCACATTTAAAAACATCATGTATTTATCTCCTAATGTTAATAATTTCTCATGGTTTGCTTATAATTAATTAAGAATAATTTTAGTTTTATATGTAGGCTAAAAGCCTCCTGTTTTGTTACTTGCACTTTCAATTCACATTGACTGGATCTTGCTAGATGAGGTACCCAGGGATGTTTGAACATATTCTTGCCTGTTAGATGCTGGAGAAAATAGTACACAGTTCAAAATCAACTTCAGGTTTTAATTGCATCAGCTGCCTGAAAAGAAGCAAACATTAATAAAGGTAAATACTTTCTGGTAGTAGAAAAAGGAAAGTAAAAAAAAAAGTAAAATCCCTTTTGATTAGATTTTATTCTGTGTTGTTGAGTATTACACAAGAAAAAAAAAAAGCCCCAACCAAAACTCTACATAGTCAGATGGCACTATTTGTAAGTGCAGTCTCAAAACTACTTTAACCTTCAGCCAAATGTCCTGCTGTTTTAACCTTCCAAGTCAGACAAGGATGTCTAGCTCCTATGATGTAGTGTCCTATCTGGTCTTCTGAAACAGGTGAGAAACATGAAGAAAAAAATCCCACAATATCTGACCTGTGAAATATAGAATGAGCTTTGTTGTCTGCTGTTTTGGAGGATAACATTAAAAAATGTACATTCAAATAAAACACACTATGAAATTATATAATGTTCCATAATGTAAGTAAATCCTGCCTAGCTTTCAGTGACATATTTACCTGAGGGTGTAGGAGGGCTGTAGATGTCAGTTTTCTGATGTTAGTGTGCCTGGCTTTTTCTGCTTCATCTTTCCCCGTATCTGCAGTTGGTTAAAATACTGTGTCCACACACCAGCCCCAACAGCTGAGACAGCATTAAAAACCTTTAATAAACGCCTTAAATTCAAATTTTAGCTTTTTGCTATTGGCTATATATATTAAAAAAAAAAAAAAAATCATCTCATTATTACAAGTTACTCAGTTGTTTTGTGTTTGGTTGTTTTTTTCCCCTTTGGCTGACACTTCTTTTAATAGTCTTTGAAGATTTGCTTCACTGCCAGAAGACTGACCACAAGAGAAACCTGGGTTTATTGAATATGTCAGTGCTCAATCTACTAATTTTCTTTGTGAAAACTTAATAGTAACCAGGTGCTTTGATGCATGGCAGAAATAGTTCTTAATTTTATATTAGTCTCTATATAACACACTATATACACATTGTTAACTAATTTGTAGTACTAGGCAAAAAGATTTATTTTCTTATGCAAAAGAATTAAACCAAATAATACTGTTGACACTTCTAATGTTAGAAAAATGGGATATGGGGATTTTTTAAGTATAGTCACTGCTAGTATTTTTTGTATCAGTTTTTGCTTATGTTCCAACAAGTGAGTTTTGATCAGTTTGTTAAGTTCTTTGTTTCTGAAGGGTAACACTGTAAATAGGTAACCTTCAAATAAACCAGGGGAATGCAGGAACCCTGGAAATCAGAGCCTGGCTGGCAAGCTTCCTTCCCTAATCTTGCATAGGAGTTTAAGAACTTTTAAGTTTTACATTTAGAAGATACTGTCTACAGAGTTTTTAAACTTTTCCTTTTGCTACAGGATATGGGCATTATATCAAGTTTGGTTATGATTTAGAGGGGTTATTTGTCCTTAAAAACCTTTGTCCTTAATCTATTAAGGTTTATTACAGCACTTAGTATTTACAAGGTGCTCTAGCAAAGTCCAGCTTCAAGTACACAGCAGGGTGGTAAAATTCTATTCAAATGTTTCAGTTATTTTAGAAGTGTTTTCACTTGCAATAGGCCTTTTGCAAAACATATTGAACTTTATGGAAATGAACTACATTGCAGTGTCTTGGAGTTGGTTGAGCTTTAGATGTTTGAAAGGTTTTAGGAGCTTTAGTGAAATGAAATTCCTAATTTAGTGAATGTTAATATAGCAAAGAGTATGAAAAAAGTGGTAAATTCTTGGATGGAAAGTAAGAAAGTGGACCTCGGAACAAGAAACTTGAAATAATATTTAGTTTAAATTTAATGCTGTATGGTCCCAGTTTGCTTTTCTTCTGGATTGAGAATATAGAAAAGCTTGTGTTCATGTACTCTATTCCTCCAAATTATACTTTAAGACTAGATCTAACAGTAGTGATTATGCCATACGTTTTCTTTTTCTTCTTTCAAATTTTACCCATTTTGTATTTGAAAACCAAAACTGTCAGTGGTCTGTTTACTTTATCTCACTCATGTGCAGTGGAAATAGCTGGCATTTGTAGAACACACAAACTATTTTTGCCTGAATGCTCCATTTATGATTTATAGCCAACATGTATCCATGATTTTCTTTTGAGAATGATCTTTATTGTCTTTGTGTACTAACTCATTGCAGAAGCACTTGTCTATTTTGAGCTAAACCAGACCTCTTGTAAAAAGAATCAAATTATTTCATCATGTTGAAAATGAAAAGCTATAATTACTTGTAATTGGGCTTCAGAATTTTTGAAAATTGGAAAATTCTTTTCCAGAGGTTTAAGATCACTCCAAATCATAACCTGTGGAAAATAGGAAATAATTTTCTGTTCAGTTTTAAAGTGATTTAATTTACACTTTTGACAGCTATTTTCCTTTGATATTTTGGTAGGGTTAATCATTTAGCTGTGGTAGTTATTACTTAAATTTTTTCTGATATTCTTTATACTATCTGGATCACAAGTTTATTTTGATTTCTTTAAGCCCAAACAGAAACTGCTGCAGTGTAATAAGGATGTAGAGTAATTTTGGCACACTTGAGTTTGCTAAACATGTGCCTGCATTTTATTTATTTGTTTGTTTCCTTGTCTTTATAGTTACTGTATTTTGTTTTAATGAAAGTACAGTTTTCTTCAGTGCTTTAATCTCCCTAAATTTAAGTGCAAGCTGGAAAAACCTGCTGTACCTTGTAGTTCTGGATATTTTTTCCTATAAACTTGTGAGTCAGTAGAACCCAGCTGTTTAAAAACAACTACTTGAAATCTTCATTCTGCATTACTACTAATAATCATCATCATTATCATAAATATTGCAAAGAACATGCTGCCTATTTACCTTTTTTAAAAATCTTTTTCAAGAGTAGGTAGGGTAACTAGTGTAAGATCATATGTTCAGTTCAGTAAGCAGCTGAAACAAGTCTTCCAAAACCCTAATGTTACTCTGGCAAAGGAGGTAACCACTAGAGTTAGGAGAGGGTTCAGGGGTTTATGGCCAAGCAGAAACTGAATAAAACTAAAGTAGCTGGCAGGATCCTGCAGCATGGGACTGGCAACTGGAGGCAGACCAGCTAATTGTCACCTTCGGGCATGAATTCTGAGTATGGCAGTCTTTTTCAGCCCTAAGTGTGACACGGAGAGAAGACTGGGGGGAAGACTGTCACACACAGGGGGATTTAAGGACAATTACATACAGTGAAAAACTGTGGTGGAGAATAAACCTTACTGCAATCCTTGTCTTTTCCTTGTTGATTTGGGACAATCACTAGGTCTAGGCATGTACTGCTTTGAGTTAAGCTTTTTATAGGCATATTTCAAGTCATTATGGGTCTTTTTAATATGTATCAGTTGTGGTATTGATACCTTCTGGAGGCTGACTTGGAACAGAGACTAGACAGGGCAAAGAATAAAGTAGGTATTTATTAAAAGATGGGTTCTCTTGGGCCACGCAAGAGTCCAGCCGGACCACACCCAAGATGCACCCAAAGTGGTCACAAAATGGATGACTGATCATAAGGTCTCACATTTTAATAAGTTCTGGTCCATTAGCAAATTAGAATCAATTGTCCAACCATAGCTTCAGGTTATGAAGCGCCATCCTCCTTATTTTTTGTTCTCACTTCACCATTGTTTTTGTACTTGGGCCTGAAAGTTGTCCTTGGTACCAAACTAGAGAAGGAATTGTTTTGTCTATCTACTCTGTGAAGTGAGCTTAGTAGCACTGAATATGAAACCTAAAACTACCCACCAAAACAGCGCAGAGTTTAAAAAATACAAAAGCTAAAACTTAAGGCATCATTATGGGCCAGACCATGCGGGATGTATGGAAAAAGTCAGTTACCTGCTTTTAGAACTCATGTCTATTGTGAAGGCAGGAGATCTGTAGAAGAGATGGGTATAAACACAGAAAGGAACATCTTGCAATAGATACACTAACAGTTACATACCCATTTTTCATCAGTTTTCATTCTAAGAGAGTATTTCTTTATCTCAGTGGAAAATTGAGATGTGGAAAGAGTTTTGGCCATGGATGTCTTGTAAGCTAGTGATAGAGCCAAGAACAGCAACAAGCTCTTTATGTTCCCACCTGGTAGTCAGCATTATAAGACTTGAGGCCTGCCAATATTCTGTTAACTAGTGCAATGCCAGAGATAAAATTTCTAGCAGTTACTGACACCTAACCTTATTACACCTAACTTATTACAGCCTCTCATTTTCTATCAGTATCCATCTAACTTCAATGTCATAATTTTTTTTTATAATCCAGTTCCTCAACTGGTTAAGAATACCACTTAAAAATACCACATATTCTTGTAAGGGAAACAGGTGGACTCTGCTAGAGCTAAGACAACATCGGATATCATATATTGGCATTATGCAATTACCTGCATCATTCATTGAATGTCTGCCACTTTGCAGCCAGTTCAAACTTCATTGGCAGTTTGGTTTGTGTGATTGGATCTTTTCTGGATCAAACAATTCTCTCAAAACAGAATAGTTTCATCTATAAATTGAATCAGAAGCAAAGTACAAATCTGCTTTTTTGTTATTTTTAAATTGGAAGAGCTTAATGAAAAATTTGATCTCTTGATGTAGGGATATTTTCTTTTTTTTTTTTTTTTTTAAGAGCTGCTTTGATTATGCACAGAGCTCTTCTTTTTCTTTTTGAAAGAACAGGATACCATATTTTCCCAAGATTAACAAAATGTTATTCTTAAAATTATTTTTAAGCTGTAATGGCTATAAGAGCTTTTCTAGATCTTTTTTTTTTGGCTTCTTGCCAATGACTGCTGTGGAAAGTACATCTTCATGCGAAGAAGTGTGTGTCTCTTTGAAGGTTAACAAGGGCCTGCAGAGTACAGCCTTAGCATCTGGCTCATGAGATTAAAAACCTTAGAAGGAAAGCACTGTAGATCTCAGAGGATGAGTAACCACCTTAAAAAGAAGGATAGGTGTGAATAGACAGCCCAAAAAATGGGGGAAAATATTGATCAGCAGGAAATTTGTCTCTTTTTAGTGAACAAGAAGTGTAAGGCTCTACTGACAACTGATAAAAATCAGGCTCTTGGATTTGGCAAAGGGCATTAAAAAAAGTAATGAGAAGTCTAGTGGGTGATTACTCTGAAGGTTATACCAGGATAGATCTTATTAAATATTTTCATTATTGACCTGGCTACACACACAGACAAAATGAAATTGTAGTTTTGCTGAGGGCATAGAACTGGGAGATGTTGGTATGTTGGAGGGTTGGAATGCCACAAGAATTGCATTATATTGATATCTAGAGTCTTGGAAATTGGAGGGCATGTAATCAGAATGCAAGGTTGGTCACTTAGAGACTAGCAAGGTTTTCACATAACATTTGGGAGCTTGGTGGGAGGACTCCAGCAGGTTGTTGCTTCTCCAGCAATGCCTTCATTGCAGATCTTAATTTGATGAGTTTTCTCTTTTCTGATTTATTTCCTGATGAAGGCAGTCCCCTAAATGCCTGATTCCTGACAGTTTATTGAGTTAAACTGTCAGCAAATTTACAAAATCTTTGTAATGGTTTGTTTTTTATGCTTTTGATGAATATCCATTACAGGATTTTATCCTTATAATTAGAAAAGGAAGTTATTTAGGTTTTTTGGGTGGTTTTTCTCCTCCTTTACTTATTTTTTTATATACCAGAGAACATCCAACAAATACCCCATCATTTAGTTAAATAGACATATGACACTATGTGACACAAATGATCTTGATCTTTTCGACCATGTGGTGTTTCTGTCCACATAAAGAGCATATCCTGAAATAATTTTCTTGACAGTGCTTCAGGGTTTGTTTGGAGGAGGTTTCTATCTTCATACATACATATAAAAATATAGGAAATAATCCAATATTGTTTCTGAAGTTGGAAGTTAATATCAGCCTCATAAATATATTATCTGATACTCTGGATTTCCTGTGTGTGAAGCTGTTGGGGTGTGGGTTTCCCAGCAGTAAAAAGGAGTCTGATACAGCATTAAGGAGTGAATTTGTGCCCAGATTCTGGCAATAATGTGGATGCCGTGCTGGAGTGCACAAAAGGCTGTGACTGTCTGCATGATTAATATTTTTTCCTTTTCTGCTAAAGAGGTATTGGAAAGAGTGTTCTGCACCATTGGGACAGCTCTGTCCATGGAGAAATTAGTATGAAATAGAGAAATTCTGAGCTGTACTTTTTAGAAAGATTCCGATATTATAATAAAATCCTATTTCTGGCATTTTTTGCTTCCTCTACCCACACGTGCATGCATATCCCATTTCTTAACAGCTCTTCTCTAGCTTATTCGCCAACCTGTAGCTGAATGTATTGGTCAACACCCTGCTGACCCCATGAAATCCTGTCATTGCAAATTCCAACCGCGTTGATCCTGGCCTTTTTGGCTCCGTGCTTGACTTGTGCACCAGCTTGTGGAGAGCCCCTCTTACCCCATTCGCTGCCTAGCTGCTTTCCCACACCACTAAAGCGAGTTCTTCCCTCCCAGCTCAGGTCCCCACATCTCATGTGCCACGAGTGTTTTTTTCATGGACTCCTGTATCTTCCACCCTCTCCTTAGTCTGTTGACTAGTTTCTCCAGCATGTCCTACACAGGAAATGCCCCTCCTGCAGTACCTCTTCTTTCCCTCTTCTTTCCTCCCTCTGGGTTCACAGGATGAGAAGTTTCAATCCTTCCCATTGGGTGGGTGCAGTCTCCACTCAGTTTTGCAAAGGGGAGAGAAGGGAATGGCTGGAGGAGCAGGGAGTCTCTGCCCGAACAGAACCATCCTCCCATGGGCTCAGCAAGAGGGAGTTTGTGAACTATACTGTGATTCAGACTCCTGTGATGACAAGAGAGACATTTCTGGGAGTTGAAGGATGGCATGCAGAACTAGTAGTTATTGAATCTAACCAGAAAGCTTTTTTTTTTTGGTTTGTTTTGCAAAGGTAGCAAAAAGCATTGAACAAAACATTCCTAAAATACAGAAGCAGACCCACTGCATTTCCTGAATAGCTGAAGTTAACAGAAGTGTATCTCATACTTTTCCTCTTTACGGATGCAAGGAAGATTGTGTTGTGTATAACTTCTAATATCCTTTTATAGTTTGGTAGAGAAAATAGTGCTTTTCTGTATCTATAATTCTGCACTTAATATATGAATTACTGTGCTGTTACTTAAAATCGTTTGCAGTAAGATAATTCAGACTTCCCTTTGAGTCAAGCCTAAGAAAATATCTGTAAATTAGTGCTAATGGTCAGTGTGGCTGAGAGAGAAACTCTTTCATGTTTGGAATTGACTGTAAGATTGAACTTACTCCAATTTATTGCAAAGTCAATATTCAGTTTAAAAATTAAAAAGGTTAATAATTATTAGGTTTTCAGAGGAAAAGTACTAGTGTTATGACCTGCCTGACATCATACAGCTACAAAAATGCTATAAAATGATTTTTTAAGCTTATATTTATAGTGAGTAGTTGGCTCATTCCTTCATCTCACTACTTATGCATCCATGAACTGTTAATTAATACTTTTGCTGTAATTATAGAATATTTTAAATATACATCATTCTTCTGAATTTTAAAAGATCAGGAATTTTTTATTAATTTAAAAGGACAATAGGACTGACCCACACTTTCATCAACTCTTTAATAAAGAGGTACTTTTTCAGATCATTTAAATTTTTACATTTTGATTGCAAGGAATAATAAAAAGTCTTTCTTTTTTCATACTTTTTTTTCCATTTACTCTTCTAAGCTGGGTCACTATTGTATCAAAAAAGTCATTGTTTTCCATAAAAAGGTGAGTGATTGCCTGCAAGTATTGATAAAAGGAGAACTTGCATCCTAACTCCTTTTGACTCCTGACATGCAATTTTCTTTATACAGGGAGTTGCCATTTGTAATAGAAATTTTAATTCTATTTAGTTTCTTCTTTTTCACCACTCTGTAACATGCCTGGGAATGTTTAACCCCAAAAATTTGGTATCTTCTTGATTTGGAGCTTCTCCCAATTTTCCTTGATATATGGCTGGCATGGAGCGCAGAAGAAATCAGAGCACAATTTTTAGATGAGCAATACAGTGTGGAAAATACAGTGGCTAGGTTTGTAGGGAGAGATAATATGTCATAATCAAACAGCTGATACCCTTGGAAAAGACACATAAACTTCAGGCACTTCTAGCTCTTTCTTAGATATGAGTAGCATTCGCAGCCTTTGAGCTTGACAGAAGTAGAAATCAGTTGCCTTGGAGCATAGTTGATGAGGTTTATTAGAAGAATCCAGAGGAAAAGAGGATTGCTACTTTTGGAGCAGAGGAATCATTTAACAGGAGAGACAGCAGAAGTAAACAAGAAAAGTGAAAATCAACACGCACAGAGAGTTCCTGCAGGACACCCATGGTGTCTGTCTCAGCTCCCAGGAGGCAAGTGTACACTGCCAAGGAGATGCCTTCCTTGGGAGCAGGGAGATGGTGGAAAGGTGAACAACAGTGAAATGGGTTAGAAATCATAAATACTGTTAAAAAGATGAAGTCATTGGCTGCAATAGAATACATCCCACATATCAAGAAAGGGGGCTCTAAGTGATTCTTTTAATCTTTACTCTATAAAAACACAATTTTCATGTGATGTAAAATCTGTTTTTATAATTGTCTGCATGCATATATAAGTTGTGTGTGATGTGAAGAAACGTTTTTGGATTTCATCACAATCATATTTTTAATGCAGGTTTTGGTATTAAAATTTTAAAATTTAGTATTAAAATCTTAAAATTTGGTGAGGTTTGAGTGTTTTGTTTTAAAGCAAAGAACAAACAAAGATAGCACTGTATTTTCTAAACTTAAGACATCAGTAAACTGATGGGTTAATTGTGGTGCATATAAAACTGTTTGTGTAAATGTTTATTTTCCTGTGTCATAGCCAGATTGACTCACTGTGAGCTATCCATATTCAGGAATTTTGTTAGAGTGCACAAATGTAGAAGCTGGAGGCACAGATGCTTGATGAAGGACCACTACTCTGTTCCTGCTTAAATGTGCCTCTTGGACTTGAGTAGGTGATTTTCAGTAAGCAGTTTGTTTATAAATCTCTATTGTGAGTTATTCGCTCACATCTGATACAAATCATAACGCAGTTCACATTATTTAGAACTGAATAGGCTGAGCAAATATTTCCACAGATTGCTTGTATCTAAGTAACTGGATCTATGCCTGTGGCAGCATACATCTGCTCACCTGTTCCACATTCTTGTGTTTAAGGATAACCCTTAATTTTGGCTGCCTTGCATTTGCTGTAGTCGTCTCACCTTTTCTTTCTCTTGACCCAGCAGTGAGATGTTCTGAGCAGGGCACTCTCCCTGACTGCAGAGAGAAGGAAGGTGAGCTGTGTTTGTTTGGAGCAAGTCTTTCACTTTTGTGCTGTGTTGTTGGCTACCTTGTGTTTGTGCATAATACTGTTTACAGAGTACGCAGTAAAACACAAACATACATGTGCAGCAGATTGTAGGAAGGGAGTGGAATAGCCTACAGTCAACTACATTGAGTTTGCTGAGCTGAGAAACACTTTGTAGTCCTGGTCAGCCTTTGCTTTTGATTCTATATTAAGGTTCAGAGATTTTTGATACCTCTTTGTACCTCCTTTCTGTAGGAAAGAAGGTCATATGTGAAGACTGGGAGGTGTAATATGTTTTGACTATCTTCTTAATCTGTGTAAGTGGGCAATATTGGGCTCTAAGATACATTCACAAAAGAGTGCTGCTACTCAGTCTAAGCACTATTATTTAGGCTGGATGCAACATAATTAAAGACATTGATCATTTAAGATTGTCTTTCCATAGGAACTTTTATGGAATACAGTTAAGGTTCACGCTTGTTTGCAGTTTTCCTAAAAGTTCAGTCGTCTTTAAAGTGGTTCACTTCCTTAAGATATGTAGTTTCTGCAGTGAGGTTTTGCAGATTAGGCATGTGATTGTTTTTCTGAGTTAGCACACATGTTTTCCAAGCAAATTTGTGATGAAAACCAGTATTCTGTTCCTGTCCCTTTCAGAGTGGTTTGTGAAACATTGTCATTTCTTCCCCCATAAACTTGTGAGTCCTAGGCTAGCTGCTATCATGGGTTACTGTGTTACAGTTCATTGAACAGATTCTTCACTTTGCCACTATTTCAAGAATTTCTGCTTTAAAACATTCCAATTTCTTAATTTGAAGAATTTTATAATATGGACGGGTTGGCACCTCTATCTTTTAAATTTTGTAGCTGATGGATCACTTAGAGAATCTTATTTAACATTTTTCCTGTTTGCTTGTGCAGTGAGTACTATTAGTGTCGTGGTATAAATTTTTTTGTACCTCAACTGTCAACCAGTAGTAACCTGTAAATCCAAGTTTATTGTGAAGATTTGCTATATGGTTGCTGTTGCAAAACTTGAGACTTGAGAGGGAGATGAACTGAGTATTAGACAGAATTCAGAATGTATGAAATGTAACATTTTAGCACATCGTGTGTTCTTACTGATGCAATCTAAACTTTTTAAAATAATAAACCCCGAATGCAAAATATGAGTCTTGAGTAAAAGCTAGATATCAGTGAGTTTTGAAAATACCTGGTTGTAACAGTATTACATTTTGTAGATGGAGATATACATCAGCTGTGAAAGCTTTTGATTATATCTCTACCTCTGACACTGAAGCACAGCATCATCCAGATTTTACTCTGAGCTGGGTATGTGCTGCCATTTCTGTACTTAGGACTAAATATCTTGTCTACCAGTGGAATTGGTAGTGGTATCAAAAAATATTGTGGTGGAGGAATGTTTCATAGTATATATGAAGTGCAAAGTACTTTGAAAAGAAAAGGTGGACTAGCATTAGATGAATGGCAGTGTATGCTTGTCGTTACCTGAATATTGAGTTTATATTGAGTTTATTTTGTACTGTTTCTCTTTATTGGAGAAGGGAGTATTGGGAATCAGTACACACCAAAAACCTTACAAAGCAAGTATTTTACCTGCCATACTCTGATGTAATGCATTACGTGTTACAACTGAAGATTAAGATGCATTTTCTAAACAGAAGAAAAAAGTGCTTATGGCTTTTTGTGATCTCTCACAAGTTACAAAGTTAAATCCATTTCACTGTTTCTAGCACCATTACTCGTCCCTGGACCTTTGTAGTTCATGTACGTCTCATAAAAGGTCTGTCAAGCAAAGCAAAGCATTTGTTGAGGCGTGCTGCTGCTGCTTTGATTTAACAAGGGCAGGGAGCGGCCACCACTGCAGTCTGGTGCTCTGGGCCTTGCCATGGCCCAGCAACCAGGAACCAGCCCGCCACGGGCCCCGGTATGAACTCTGGTGGTCTCCTTCATGTAGCACGTCATCTCCCGTCACCTGCGCCACCTACACTTGCATGTCAGCACAGACAGGCTGTTTGACACATAACTGAGGGAAAAAAGATGTTGGACTGGAAAATGTATCAGCTCCACCCTGCTGCTAATTCTTTTATCCTAGTCTTTATTAATGCTCTAGCACTTCTTAGTTTATAAGAAGAGTTGTTGTGAATGTGTTAACACTCCTGCAAAGGAATAGTGTGTGCTGTGCTGCAATATCAGGCAGTGCTTCCTCTATCAGGCTGTGTGCCTCCGGGCATTGAAATTAGCCCAGAAAAAAAAGCATGGTACAGCCAGTGCCCAGCAGACCTGGATGCAATTCGTCTGAGTAGTCAAACACAGAGAAATGCCTTATAAGTTTGTTACATTCCTCTGATTTCTGTAAATCCATGTCTGGATTCCATTATCACATAATTGCAGTTGGACATAAGATCCCCCTAGAAAACAGTTCTGACCAAACCAGTGTTTTAGAAATGGTCTACTTCTGTGTACTTGAATTGAATTTCAGTACTGGCAAACCAGTCAAAAGAGGGATTTGTCTGCACTTATAACTAAGAGCCAAGGACTTCTTGGTCATGAGAGGTAAGATTTTGTGTAGTGTCTCTGTGCCCCAGGTTCACTTTCCTTGGGCAAATTACTAAAGTCAGCAATTTCAAACTTAGGAGACTGGAGTTAGGTGTTGACAGCCATCTTTAAGTACCTAAATAAGTGGTCTCATTTTAAGAGGTCCTGAGCACACAATTCTTTTTGACTTCAAAAGAAGCTGCAAATGCTGTGTCCACTTTGATTAATTGAAAGGCTGACCATCAAAGTGAAATTATGTTGCCAAGCTAAAGGAAAAGAAATAAAGACTTAGCACACTGTATAAATCAATCGCAGATCAGAGTTTACTGGGTATAAAATGTACAGCATCTTATGTGCCCTTTTGTACTTTCTGAATCTCACTGGGCCCAAAACTACAGCAGAAACCCCCTCACGGTTTGTGAAATATGGCAATGCCCAGAAACATTTGCCAGTTTAGCCACTGAAAAATAGATATGGCTGCTCAAAATTTATACTGTTTGCTAGGGCCTTAGGTGAAAAGAAAACGAAATTTTAAAATGCTTATTTTTTTTCATTTGAAGGTAATGTCTTAAATCCTCGAGAGATGAACAGCCTACTACCTTCCCCTACTTTGATCGATCTGTCTTTGAGGCATGATTTACACCATATTATAGTACTTCAGGTTACGGCCTCTGTTCCTGAAAGTTTTGTGGAGATAGGTGTCTGGGGAGGAAAGAAAAAAAAAAGACCTGATAAGTACCCTGATAGAAAAAAAGGCTCCAGTTTGTGTGTGTGGGGGGGTTGTGGGTGTGTGTGTGTGGGTGTGTGTGTTTGTTGGTCGTGTTTGCCAGTTCTCACAGCAGACGAAATACCCTGTGCAATGGAAACTTCAGCTGGGTACTGAATATGTGCAATGGAAACTTCAGCTGGGTACTGAATAACTCAGCATGATAATATATATCATGAGAAGACAGAACTTGCTAATACCACTGTTTGGAGAATTACAGGGGTTTTTTGGGCTTGGTTTGCCAGCTCTTACACCCTCATGGTGTTTCCTGGGTCATCAGCACATTCAGGCAAACCAGAGTGCCAGGTTTAAACATGGCATTTGTGGTGCATATTTGCTTTTAATACATATGTGGCAAAATGTAGACTGAGCCATCAGCAGTGCTGTTACTCAAAATTACCACAAATTTGGCACAACATGAATGTTCAGTAGTGAATAATGGAATAGCTTTTATCACAAGTGTGTCACCTTCCCCATCTTAGCAGCAGCTTGCCACCAACACGCAAGTACTGATCTGCCTATACAGATCTTCTGATACATCTTCTAGTGACAGAGGTTACCATTATTGGTGTCTGTGGGTATGGAAGCAGGAGTCGCTTCCATCCTTTCCTGCCTGATGTTCAGTATTGGGAGGTGTGTGTGAATTTGGAAATGTTTTATCTTAATTGTCTCCAGTACTTTTGTATACAGCTGAAGGCTAGTTGATAAGTTTTTGTCATGGCTCTTTTACATTGCTCGAGCACATTCTGTTATCTGATAAAATTAGTAAGTCAAGCAGCATGAATGATTATTAAGTATAATTGTTTGTTTATATAAATATGACAGTAAAATAGGTTACTCACACAGGCCAAGTGACCCAATTATTCAGATGTTGAATGTGTAGAGAAGATGTGCTATATTTCTGCACTTCAGGGAAAGGAAACGTATGTTGAATTGCTTAGTAAGTTTTGGGTTTTTTACAGTGCTAGTACCCTGTTGATGAGGAACTGCTGGAGAGTTCCTCAATACTACATGTTGTATTTTTGTCCCTAGAAAAGAAAGCTTTTGTAACCACCTTAACAAGTGACCATTTTCTGCAGTGAATGCTGATCTGTCCAGGTCTTCCCATCAGAAAGTTCAATTGGACATAATAAAGTGATACCATTAGGTCTCAATCCAAGTCTTCAGCTTGTTGATTTAAAAGTGGCCTTGGAGGTTTCAGTTAGGATTGCCACAGGCTTTATCTTAACCTTTACACAAAAATGTCTTAAAATTATATAGACAGCTTCATTAGCCATCTGAATTTTTTCAAAACACTTAGCTTCAGTAGGAAGTTGGCCAAACTGAGGGATCTAGAGTCGGTGTTTTTTGGTTGATTATAGCCTTTGTAGTTTTGCCAGTTGTTTAAAAACCTGGAACACAACCAAAACCCAACAAAAACAATGGTAAAAAGCCCCTGTGAAACAGAAGAATGAGTGTGATTAATCTAAACTTAAGACTTTCAGTAGTTTCTTGCTCTGCCATGTCTGTTCATTTGTAGCTGAGCAGCAGACCACTGTAGCAGTGCAGAGGTCTGTAAAAATGGGGCTTCCTCCGGCAGCTTCCTGTTGAGATGGAGCAAACACAAACTGCACTCTGCTGTTGTGTTGTGCCTAGCCCATCTTTATGTGTATCTCCCCTGACAGACCTTTATTGTGCACCTCGGGGTCAACCACTGGATGCTGCTTTATTTCAGATCACGAAACTGATCCTTGTAGTCAGATTTAAAAGAACAGGCTATTGCCCAGTTCACGTAGAGCAGCTCCGGCCCTAAGGGAGGCCAGCTTCTAGACTGGGATCTCCAAGCAAGGTTTCATTACTCCTTATTCCCTCCAGAAACCTGGCTGAGCGACAAAGAAGCTGTTAAAAAATATTTTATCAACATTTTCTTTAAGGAATATGGATTTGCCCAAAATGTAACATTGTAAGGAAGTGCAAGCTTCCAACTTGTTTCCTGCCTTTTTACCTGGCAAGTTTTCTGGGACTTCATGGCAGCTTGCTTGAGGAAGTTTGCATTTGCATCCTCCAGGGCCTTCAATCTACCTTGCCACTGAAACAGGAGCCTGGCAGCAATGGTGCTGCTGGGAGATCTTGACCTCCTGACAGGAATACCCTCAGAAGTTAACAACTTCAGGGGAGATAGGCAAACTGGAATTTATATAATGGATCCTACAAGAATTGCTTTTTTCTAAGGTGCAATTTCACTGCAGCTGCTCCAGCTAGTAAATACACAATTGCAAAATACACTGCAATGTTTAGAGACTGAAAGTTACTCAAATTACTTAACCTTCCCTCAAACAGTCATAGAACCAAGTCACAGAATCTTCCAGAATTGGAATAGCCAGCTGCTCCCCTTTTATTTAGGAAAGGGACATGTATGTTTTTGTGTATTTTTTGTATCTTTCTAGTGGTACTTTTCTGTCTGGGGATGCTTTCTGGACACTGCAGATGTTACTACTTGGAGCTCAATTTAGGAGTCTTAGAACTAAAAAAGTTCTGATGTAGAAACCTATAAATAAACCAATACTGGGTTTTGGGTTTTTTTTTTTTTTTCCCAGGACATTGAAGAGAATTTGCAAAGATAATGCTGCTTGATGTTGCACTCATATTTATGTCTTTATGTTATGTCTGCAAAAAGCATATGCAGTTAGGTTAGTTTTGGGTTTTGTTGTTAAGATTTCTCAGGTATGTTGATGTCAACCTTCCTTCACCATGCAGGTAGGCTTGTTTGAGCCTGAGAAGTTCTGGGAGCACTCCCAGTATTCAGATGAACTGACAGATACGTTCTTAAAACAAGGGAGGTGTGTGTGTGTGTGTGTGTGTTTGTTGTTGTTGCTGTTTTCTTTTTTTTTCCTTCAATAAATTTTAGGCAAATCAAACTAAATAACATTTAACAAATTCACATCCATCAAGTTTGTAATGTTGGAATTAAGTGTTTTTTCATATGCACAGATAAACTTTAAGGTTAGCTTTGTGCACAATTACAATTAATACCAAATTTTCTTTTGTTTCAATTTTAAACAGTTTTTGTTTTAGAATTTCTTATTTATGTGCAAAAATAAATGTACCCCTTCCCCTATTTCTCTATATTTAGAATTGAATAGTGTTAGTCATGTTTCCTAGGGAGGTTAGAACTGTGAAATCCTGTTCTTTGCTCTATCAAAATTATTTGCTCTATTGTAGGATTTGTGGAGAGAAACCCACCCCCCAAAGGAAACCCCAACAAAACAACCCTGAAACTACAAAGCTACTGAAACAAAAAACCCATAGCAAAATCTATAATCTATGAAAAGTATGTGGCTCTTCTTCTCACTATAATTGCCCCCTAGTTTTTTCAGGTATTTTCAGAGGTCTTTAATTATTTAAAATTTATATGACATTTTACAATTGCTGTTATTTTATACTCTGAGAAATCGGTTACTTTCATGTCTGAAATCACAGAGAAATCATATGAACTAAATATTACATTCTTGCCACTGCTTTTATGCATTGCATGTTTAGCATCTAACTAAAATGCGAGTAGAAAGCTCATCTTGAAAGAGACTACTTAATTAAAAATTAAACGATGAATTAAAACTTAAATTATGCAAAACTAATAAGCTACGTTACCAAAACACACAATTAATTTGCTACAATATATGGAAAGAAAATGTTAGCGTTTTCACTTTTGTTTCATGTTTGCATTGCAGCCTGCACAGTCTGCTGTTTTGGAATTCCTCACCTTGAAATATATGACATATCTGAATTAAGATATAAATCAGTGATTTTTAGGTTGTGAGTTCTGCAAAACTCATCAGAGATTAAAACTTTGATAGTGCAAAGGAATCTGTTACAAAGTGGGGCGAATCCAATTATTTTTCAATTAGTGCAATATCACTTCTGTGTATAAGATTCAAATCAGTGCATCCTATCACCTTGTGCAAATCGATAGAATAAAAATGGACTTGTTGACAAAAATTGCAGTTTAACCTATTGCTCTAATTCCATGGTACAACAGGTTTATTTTTTACTGGAATTGCTTTCAACTAATTGCAATGGCTGATATTCTGCATACAGTAATTATGTGTGCTTACCTTTATAGAGACCAGACAAAACATGCCCTCAAATTCTGTGTTCCATTTAGCTGTTTAGAGGAGGTATTCCCTATGTCCTGTGTCAGAGGCACAGGAAGGTATTTTCTCAGTAGATGTGGAGATGTGCTCCTAAAATACTACAATGGCCAAATACTAGACATGCTGCAAAGTACTCTGTGCTTTACTGTAACACAAGCAAAGGGAGACATTTTCAGTAGTATCTACTGGTGTTTTTCATGATTCTATTCTTCAAACTGAGTAAAGATGGCTGAAGGAAAGGAATTAGGGAATTAAAGAAAACTCCATCTGATTAAGTTAATTATGATGCTTGAATCTAATACTTTATTATTGCTGTACACTGGAAGGTGGAACTACATTTACATTTGCATTTTTTTACATTTTAGTATTACATAAAATAACGCTTTTAATGTTTCATATCACATATCTTCAGCCCTTTTCTCTCAGGTCTTGCTAATTTAGCCTTTGTAGCTATATAAGTAGTTGTTTCTCTGGCATTATAATTTAAAAGTTTACATTAAAAATAAAATCAATACAGGGATAAAAGCATGAAGAGTACAGCTAAAATAATTTATAATAGCTCTATTGGTGATGAAAATCTAAGGAATGAATATTGTGTATAATAAAGGCAATTACCTGAGCTGCTTATAAGGAAAAATACTGCTCATGGTGTTGGGGGATGGAAGGAGGAGATCATGGAAGCAGTTACAGCTCTAATTTTCTGGGTTGATCTATGTTAGCCCTGGCATAAATTGCAGCAGCCTAGAGGTACATGTGCCATCTGAGGATTGCATTCTGCCCTGACATCTTTGTGAATGTGTCGCTGAGGTGTGGGGGAGAGAGAGCAAAGGCCCTGGTGTCTGCTGGGGGTTTGCACGCACTGGGAGGTCTCAAATTTCTTCAGTCATCCTCTCATATGTCAAATACAGGCTTTGGTTGGTTTGCACGATTTAAAGTCCAGTGGAGTGGGTTGTGATAAGAAAAGTGGCTTGGTATTTAACTGAAGTGATTTTTCTTACTTCTGCATTTATCAGGTAAAAGTTCTCTCTTGAACAAAATGAAGTGTTTAATCTACTATCACAAAGAGTGAAACGTGAATAAAGATTGACTTGGACATAATCTTTCTAACTACCCTTGATGGACATCTTAAGATTCAGCTTAATTTAATTGAAATCTTAAACTCTATCTTTTTTGGGAAGCTCTTTTCTTTTATGTCCATGGTTAAGTGAGCAAGGCAATGACGTGCTCCCTTAACAACTGTTCGAAAATCATCGGGCTGATTGACTAATGTTTCTGCCCTTTTTATGCACTTCTGGTGTTCCATCATGGCATTCTCCTTCCTGTGCATATAAGTGGATTTATCTGAATGATAATAAGCCAGATGGTTAGGTGGTAGGCCAGGTATTTTGAAGGTAAGCATATTCTTTGTCATAGAGCCATGTTAGCCAGGAGCTCTGCACCACATTTCAAATCCTTCAGCAGTCTCCCCAGGAGGTGGCAGCTGTAGAAGCCTAATGGATATCATCACCTTCAACTGTCAGCTCGTTTTTTCCTGTCTGTCATGACTGTTTACTTCTGATCATACCAGTTGACATTTATGTGTCACAATAGAAAACTGAACCAGTGCAGGAGTAAAGGCGACACTGGGTTTACGGTTACTTCTTGTATCACAACAGGCAGCTGGCAACTCATTAACACCATGTGGAGTGTCAAGCATATAGTATATTAAATAAAATTAATGCCTACAGGCCCTGCAAATAAGAAGATGGCCATAACAGACAATGAAATTACATGAATGGTTGAAACAGGAATAGTAGAGGTGACAGATTTGAAAAAAAGAAAGAATAAAGGCAGGGGGCAGGGATGAGTCTGTAGGCCAAGGTACATGAATGTGACAAGCCTTTGACTGTCATTCCTTGTCATTTTCTTATTTACCCTTTGAAAAGGGACATGTGCCATGGGAGAGTTCTGCCAGGCATCTGGTGACTTACTGGAATCTCTGTGTTTGGCAGCAGTGATGGTGTTAGTATCCTCAAAGATATCCCTCCACGTTCTCTTTAGCCATTACCCAACAGTGAGTGTGCATACGGAAAACTTGGGGCCAGTTGTGGTGATCCAAGGTCCTGACAGTGATGAATAAAAATGTGCTTTTCTTCATAATATAAAATAGCTAACATGGCTTTACACAGATTCTCTCGAATAACCACTCTTTTTTTTGTATTAGAGGGGTTGTGTGGGCCATTGGTCATATGCTTTGCTCTGTTTGCAAACATTACTCTGTGTCTTCTGTGTCATGTAGTGAATGGCTTTGCTAAGCTACAGGCTTAATTTTGGCAGGTAAAACACCTGTGGCATGTCTATGGTGAAACAATTTATATCATTTATATCATAAGAGATGGTTCATCCCAGGTAATCTCAAATTTACAAAACATTTTATACAGAGGTAAAACTTCTTAAAAAAGTAATCAATCATTGCAGATTAATTTTCTATTTTAGAATTTTAAATCATAAATTGTCATTAGGATCTCTTTACTTAACAGGAATTTTAGATCATGTTTGGATTTATTTACCTAAATATGTTGGATAGAGGTGTTCCAGCTGTTCTATAGACTACCAAAATACTGTCATGCATTCCAGGAAACATAGCAAATGGTGTCTAGAGGAAATGATGGGTAGAATTTAGTGCAGAAAATGTCATTACAATCACGAAATTTTATACTCACTGGATATTATAAACCACTGAATTTTCCTTTAATTTAAACAGGCAGATCCTGTAGACTGCAAATAAGCTGTCTTTGGACACTACTGGGACAATGCTGTGCCTACTAGTAGTACATGTTAGTTCAGGTGAGTTCAACAGGCAAGAGTTTACACAGCACATCAGTCTTTTATGCCATTAAGCTGATGGAAGCATGTTTTAAGAGAAAATGAAGAACAAAAAAAATTTTTTGTTACTTTAACAAGCTGCTTTACAATTTCCCATAAGAAACAGGAAAAAAATGGAACCCTATTCCTTGTCATAATTAAATTGCTACAAAAAATAATTGTGGACCAGTGTATTGTCTCATTAAAAAAAAAAAAAAAAAAGTACCTGCTTTGATTTCATCTTTTTGACAGTTTATTTTATGCATTTATTGTTCGTTAATTAGAGTTCCTACATATTTGCCCTTCTTGCCTGATTGCCTTTGCCTTTTATAGCTACGGCGAGCTTTCTTTGCCTTTGCATTTGAGATGAGCTGAGATAGCCACCTACAGTGATTGCGTCAGTTCCCTTCATAATTTTTATTAATCCTCACTGAGGATTTTTTTCGCCCCTAATGAAAACAGAGGTCTCCTGAATTTCATTTACTTTTTTTATGTTCTCAGGACCATCTATCATTCTGGATAGTTTCTTATATCTGTTCTCCACTTCCTCAAGGTGGCTGGGATGTTGTTTTGAGCGTGTGGCCCTGCTAGAGCCATGCATACTGCTAGAATAATGCTCTCTGACTCATATGTGACAAAAAGGTCATGTTTTCAAAGGCTGACCCAACTACTGTTGTGGGCTGGCCAGCTTGCTGACAGTGGAGCAGTTGAAGTGACATGCAGATGGGACAGGGGCATTGCTCCCTTTTTTGGTGTGGCCATAGGATTTGGGGGATCTGATGATGATTGTGATGATGCAACTACTGTTTTGCTTTTTTTACAATGCTGTCAGATAACATCCACCAGTATGTAATGAAGTGCAATAAGTGGATCTTGTAGTTAAAGCTTGTTAAAAACTCCTAATGTGTAACTTCTGAATATTTTTTGTATAGCTGGAAGAGGTAAAGCAGCTGCAGTTTGGAATGCAGAATGGAAATAATGAGTTGTTTAATTTTGCATTTAAATGACACATAATAAATTAAAAAGTAAGTGCCCATAAACTAGAAGGAGGATTAAAAAGCACATATTTTTTTTTTTTAAGTAATAGATCAGATTACTTAATGTGTTGCTCTATTTATTTTATTGACAGATCAAAGGGGATACTTAGTGAGCTTTGAGCAGTTTGTAAGCATTAGTGTTCAAAATTTTATGGCATTGTTGCATGGACAATATTTTTTCATTCTGGGATAATGAGGAAAGGAAAAATCCTATCTTGCATCGAGCATAAATAAAATAATTTGATAGACACATCTGAAAAGGAGGAAATAAGATCATGATTTTTTTCATTTATCTGTATTTTTTGATTTATCTGTGTAGAATTACCAAGGAGCTGGTGTAGGTGGCCTGTCTGACTGTGGCCTTTCTCTCTGCTCAGAGGAATGTGCTTTGGTTTCCACCTTCCCCTCAGACACTCTGGGCAGCACAGACCCTGCTTTGTGGTGACTTTATCTGGTAGCTGGCACAGGAGGCAGCAGCCAATGTTTCTTATTCTAGGGAGCAGCGTGATGCTCAGCTGTTGATCACCACAGGAACTTATTTCAATCTTCCTTTGCTTTACCCTGTTCCTGGGCAGTGTAGGTGCCTCCATCTGAGCATGGGTCATGGGGTTTCTGCCCATGCCATGCGACAGTGGGGCGGCCAGTCTGGTGCTGGGAGCATCCCTGCCCACTGGGGCTTAATCCTGGATCCCAGGAACAGGATGTCAGCTGGCAGAGCCCGAAGGCAGAGGGTGCTGCCTCCTGCGTGCCTACATGCATGGCTTCAACCATGAGGGCCTTCGCTGTTTGGGTTTGTGGTGTTAACATCCTGCTTTTTTCACTAGAAGTCTCCTAATAATGTGTGTTTAGGTAAGAATCCCAAAAAGATCACTTATTGGGGTGGGGGATATTCATAGTGATCTCTCTGCGCTCTGTACCATGTGCTAAAAGCCTCACAGTGCTGCAGGAGGCATGGAAATAGTTGGTTTTGGCTGAGGGTTGAATGGCTGCTGGGGCAGGTGGGCTTCATATGATGGCTGAACACCCCCAGCAGCTCTGGAACCTTCCTTGTCCGTGGTGTGAGGGTGTGACCCCTGCAGGAGCAGTGCTTGGTTGGTATCTGATGCTTTTTTGTCTAGAGCATGTCACCTCAGGGGGTGAAAAGGAGGGCTGTGTTTTGTACTGCCTTGGGTCACCCCCTTGTCCTGTGTGGGCTGGGAATCCCCTGGGACAGCACTTTGCACTGGCCACCCTTGCTGACCTCAGTCTTGGCAAAGCCATGAGCATCCATGCTGTCACATAAACGTTCCAATTGATTTGGAAGTCAATTCTGAATAAGAGTGTCTAATTTTCAGTAGGTACAGATATCCTAGGAATGGATTCACAGGCCATAGGACTCGTAGGGTGATTTCCCCTCTCCTTGAAATGACTGTCCTTAAGCTCAAGTGGACAGTGATTTCTTGCTAATCTGGCAGAGACCATTTTACCTGAGTGCCTAGATCCAGATTGAGAGCAACAACCTGCTTTCCCCCTTGGTGGTAGCTCTGTAGGAAAGGGAGAGACTAACTGGAGAGGCAGTATCAACTGTGAAAGCATCCCTAAAGTCAGAAAGAAATTTCTCTTTACTACATCCCAATATTTTTCTGTTAACGGAAGCTGAGGTAAATCTGCTTGCTTGCTTTGTTGGTTTTTGGTAGACGTACAATATTCACTGCATTATATTCCTGATTTTGTGTTACTGTGAGAAGAAAATCTAATTTAAAATTTTCTTTTGTTTGCAAAACTTAATTAAAAATAAGATTCTAACAGTTCTTGAGCAGATTTTTCTCATCCTGCTGTCTTTGATCTGGTTTATCTGGAGAAGGAACAGCACAATTTAGTTTTTCTTTCTGTCCATCTCTGCTGGTTGTCCATATAATTTTACAAGAATAATTATTTCTAGTGATACTTCATTGACAAGTTGTTTGAAAACTGAACCAATGCCATACTTCTCATAACTCTTTGCTTCATTAATTTGTATAATATAACAAATCAATTTGTAAACATGTTTAATTAGATGTAGATAACGATAAATGATGAGTAGAAATACACATAAGTATAAAAAGTTTGAAGTACATTTAGTGGATATGTCTTTTCATCCCTGAAGTCCATTGAATAAAAATGTAAATCAGTGTAGCTACCTCCTACTGCTAAATGCAGTTTTACTTGCCTTTTTTTTTTTCTTGCAGTAGGCACTGAAAGCATGAAGGTACAGGATTTAAGCGGATTTTTGTTCTAAAAAGAAATACTCTCCATTTTGAGGAATACTTATATTAGGCTAACTGTTGTATCCTTGACAATATGCATGCACATTTTAAAGCTGTTTTGAAATAGAGTAATGATAGAGTACTAATTTAGTAATGAATAGCACTGTAGGGTCTTACATACAGCTTTGATTAAATTTTGGAAATGGTAGCTAACTACTTTAGGTATTTCAAAGCATACAGTATTCTTTGGAGTTGCATAATATAAACCAGTGTCAGTAGATTTTCTGAATGCCTGAATCTGTCCTCTTGAAGGTGTTTGCTATTTATTTCGAAATAAAAGGGTTACCACAGAGGCACCTGGGCTTGTGAGGAAGAAAAGGGATGCTGACACCTGGCAGATAGTTTCCTGGCGACATAACGGGGTCTAAAATATTGAGGTGGACAGTGCTTCTTTGAGGTAGCGTGTACTCCATGCTGTGCCGCATGCTTTAGAGCTACGCCTGACTTTTGCCTGCGACAGCTCCGGCGCTGTGAGCTATCGGAGCCGCACGTCGCTTCAGGTGTGCTCCCAGAGCCTGCAAAGAATCCAAGCATCTTGGCCGGGCGGCAGTCTGCCCGATGACCTTTTTCGCGTGGAGCTCGATGATGGGTTGTGAAGGGGAGAGCTGGTTACAGTCAGGACTGGGGGGACCTGCCGTGGCGTGACGGCAGGTTCAAATCAAACCCAATAGTTGCTTCTTGTACTTTCTTCCCATGTCCTGCCAGCTTGCTGTATGGCTGCCACAACGGTAACCCTGTGAGTGGCTTGATTGGTGAGGATTTACATGTGTGCTAATTAGAGTGGAATAAATGATTGGCTGTTTGCTGCATCGCCATAAAGGGTGCCCAGATGTACACACTACGTGAACATAATGTGCACGGGCATGGCGCATCAAAGTTTGTCAGCTGCATTACCTCAGCAGGCTTAGGGCCTGTCGGAGAGCATTTGCTGATAATTGTCCCCTATGATTTAGTGTCTGACTTGGTGAAAGTGAAGGACCTCAAAGTACTGTCTTGGCAAGGAAATTTCTGATCGTTTAACAAAAGTAATAAATGAGCTAAAATCTGTCAAATGAGGGTGAAAAAAAAAAAATTAGAGCTATAAGCAAGCAGTCTTAACTGAAGAATTCTGTGTGCTTGGAAATAGTTCGGAACATAACACTAACTAAGCATCAAATTAGCTGCTGCAATTAACAATAGACACTGAACAGAGTGTTTAATTACGCTTAATTTGTTGTGATACAGCACAAGTCTTCAGTTATGAAAATCCCCCAGATGCCCAAGTACCCCTGTATAGCTAAAATGCACTAAACTTTGCACACTTGGCTAATTTTACCAAAGAAACAGAACATTCCTTTTCATTTTAAAAATCTGCTTTAGATGAAGGAAAAATAAGTTTATGTTTAGAAATTATCATTCTTTTCAAATCTCTCTTAAATGAAAAAAAAAATATCTGGGCTATGTCTTTTTTCATGAAAATATATAATTAAGACAAAATCCCACACGTATCGTATTTATGCACAAAAATCGGTAATATCTGATTACTTTGACAAGTAATTTTGTACTTACATGTTCACAATATTGATAATGTATTAATGTACAATGATTAAATGGTTAAGCTGCCATATTAAAGTTATGAGCAGGAACATTTATCCAGCATAGCTAAGCAGGAACAAAGACTGTCCATTTACAGATGGCATTATTCAATCTCCGAACTGCTCAAAGATGTTAGCATTAGAGCATTGATTCTGAGCACTGATACTGTGCCTCACTCCAATGACCCAATAGAGTTAAGTGATAAGGTTAAGTTAATTACTGTATCCGTGCTATACAGCTTCCACATGATTACTGCTGAGAAAGATAGTGATTCTTTTTGCTTTAATTAAGCAAAAGAGAATGAAAAGATATAATTGGTTTTTATAATAATCCTGTCTTATATCACTATCAACAAGCATCATGTGTTTTTTTTACAACTTTGTTGCACGAATTCCTAGCAGCAAAATTTAAACAGTAGAATTTAGAAGTAAATTATTTAAATCCCTATCCTAAAACACAGTGTCAGCTAAAGAATTAAATAGTTAATAGCTGTACTAATACTTCTGTAGCACCAAAGTGCCTGTGACAGTTAATTGTGTACCAGCTATGAAAAATCCATATTTGACAGTTAAAGACCATCTGCTATTTTTTTGTATTTACATTGCTATATTATTATGTTTTAATAAATGTTTTATTTTTGTTTCTAATAATGTATCAAATGGCAGTACTGTGGCTTTAATGTTGTTTTGTGAACAAGAACTTTAATACTATTTTATTTTAAATTTGCTTATTGGTTGTCAAAAATTGCTGCCTTTGGTTTGAAGGTGAAAGGGAGTTGTAAAGGGTTCAGAAATAAAACCAAGCAGTCTCCTGTAGAATAATACTCTCTTTTTTCTTCTAGTCATGCATATAATAAAATACATGTATATTGTGAGGTATGCAAAAGCAGTTTTACACTGAAAATGATGAATACAGATGAAAGCTGACAGTGAAAGAAGGGGAGAGATAGTAGGTAGGTTTTAGTCCTTCACGTGTTAAGCCTTGGTTCTGTGAACTGCTCTGCATAGGTAATCCCATGTCTCTGTATTGAGCTCTGCTAACTCCCACAAGTTTACAAAGGTTTGCCCATGCAGACAAGCCTATTTTAACATATCTTTGCTTATGTAAGTAAGCCCACAGCAGCTACTTCAGGTTCTTACTGTTTTTCTAAATGCTGCCTCCCTGGCAGGAAGGGCGCACATGTTGCCTTTCATTGTTGCTGCATTACACAGCTGCAAGGGTTCTGGTAGTTAGTGAACTGCAGATTTCTGCATTCTCATTGTGTTTTGGTTTTTAAATAGAATTTTGATGTGTCAAATTCATTGTAACAAATACTGATAGAGATTGTTAGATTAAAAATAACAGAGTGCCTGTTTTCTAATTTTTCTCCACATAAGGGAAAGGACAGCTTTTTATTCCTTACCCTGTAAATAGGTATGACTTTAAAACTTGGTTGAACAAAAAATATTGGGAAAAAGAGCTTCCATGCTACATATATAAATTTTTAGCAAAGTATTTGGTAGACCAGGACAAGGTGTATATTCTTTACTAAATACTGTGAATACATTTTAATATTATTCTTTTATTCACAATAGTAAAGTTTTATCTCCTTAGCAATGATTTTTTTGCACATAGGATGCACTGGGATTAAAATTGTGGTGCTGGAGATTTTAAAAACTGCTTGGTACCCTGCCTACGGACAGCCTCCTCCTATTTTGTAGCTACACAGAATAAATTGGATAGTGTTCCATTTCTATAGAAGACTTGTATGCAGTGGTATGCAGTTCAAACCATACTTCTTTTTCTCTGTAATTCTAATTTTTTCTTCTTGACAAAAACATTTCCTTGAAGCAATAAATTCTTAGTATTCTAAGTAGGAGAAAAACCAACTATATCCAATGTTTGTGGTATTCTTTTTTGATAGCAGTTGTGTTTAAATGCTTGTTTTGTGTTTAAGAAAACACTGTACAGCTACTGTTGCAGAACCTGTATATGAATAGAGAGAATCTTGTGTGTAGGGATCCATGGCTGCCATGCAAGGAGATGATGGAAAGAATGAGGGAGAGGTATTCCAAATTATCAAACTAAAATATTTATAAATAATTTCAGCATAGTTAAGGGTCTTGTTCAGAAGAAAAGCACTAGGACTTGCATGAGAATAGGGTATGAAGGTATGAAGTAACATGCAGACTGTTTTAAGAAATCCTGTTTGATTTTGTTTCTAGTTAATTCCATGATTTTGAAAATCTCAGTCACAGGATTTATTGGACCTTTTCTTCCATTACCTCTCTACTGGTATCTCCTCTCTCATTCTTGTAAGAGAAACCTGAAGTTAATAATCACTCAATTTAGGAGATATACTAAAGGATGTGCTAAGAAATTATATATGTGGCTCAGTCAATATTAAGGATTGGATGGATTGGCAGAGAAGATTCTGAAAAATCAGGGTATTTGTGGCTTGGGGGTTTCTGTATTTTTTCGTTCAGTGGGTGAACTGAGGATTTCTAGCTCTTTGCCTGTCAACCTGATGTCTTTTGTCAGCTCTGTAGTCAATTTTTTAAAAGGCTCTTGACGTTTATTGCAAACAGATGCAATGACAATTGAAACATTTTCTTCTCATTCTTTTGTCTTAATAAATGTATTCATCTGGAAAGCAGAATCTCTTTTTCTCCTCACTTGAGTGTTATAGTTTGCATTGGTGATGGGAAAGTAAAGCAATTGTGCAGAAAATGAAAAAGCATTTTATGAGAAAGAATGCTCTGAGAATTTCTGATTTCTTCATGTACAGTAAATATTTTGAAATGTAAAGAACATCCCAACTTCTGAATTCTTAGTAAGTCTTCAGATAACGTAAGCACAGATACAGAAGGCAGACATTACGTGCTTCATAATGATATCTGCTCTCTTGCTGTTTGATTGCACAGACAATTTTACAGTGATGGACATTACTCATGCTTAATTATTTTTAAAAACATTTTTAACATTTAGTGACTCTTAGGAAGAGAAATGAACAGAGGACAATTTCAGTCTTCGTGACAACTGAGCATCCATGTCCCTTCAGTACTTTGACATGCAGTGTCGTACAGCAGAGCTAACAGCTGTGAGTAAGCAGAGCCCATATAGCATTTCTTTCCTGACATATGATGGGTTAGCACTGTGTAATAATAACAATATTCTTTAGTTATGTGTTTCTTAATGTATCAAGATGTTTACATATTTCAGCTGAGGTGGTGCTTATTTCATTAGGTCACATTGAGCAAAAGCAGCTTGTAAAGTTGCTTTCATATGTCAAAGTAATGATAAAATGAGTTTGACGCCTTTATGATCAAGAACACTTTCTGCCTCTTTTTAATGATATAGAATAGTAATGACCTGCAGTTTCATTTATTCTTGGAAAAAGTATAATTGCAAAAATTAACTTGTCATACACCACAGCTCAGCAAAGTTACTTTCTTATAAGTCTGTGGTCACAGTATGTTTTTTTGCAATTCAGCATCTGGCTCTGTGGGGTACTGATGGCTGCTATGAAGTAAAGTACCAGGGTGAGCAATTAAATGTAAAATGACAGCATAAAATATGATCATTACGGTTATACAAAAGACACATTTATGAATTTTGCAGATAACTGTCATTTTTTCTACTCATATTTGCTCTTTCTTTGTTAGCTTAATATTTCTCGTGCAATTCTTTTTTTTTTCTTCTAAAAAGTGAACAATGCCTTTTTAATTATCCTGACACTTGTTTGTGTCTTTCTTATTTGTCACATTTGAAGGCTAATGATAACTCTTTCACTTTGTTCTGACACTGTACTTTCAACTTCATTTCAAAATCAAGGACTATTTTTTAAATTAACATGAAGGTTGCATGATTAGGCTAGAATTTCTTATGGAAATTAGTTTGTGTAGTGTTGATCAGATAATGTGCTGCACCTGAAAGAAAGATTATCTGTGTTCAATTCTCAGGGGCTAGCAGGCAATGTTTTGAAGTGTGCTTTTTGAATTTAGCTTGTGTTTTGTCATTGAAGAGAGAAGATTGGTCATGATAGAAGTTATTTAAGCCATATTAGGTATCAAAAATGCTGTATAGATCTTTGTGTGTTTTCTTTGCAAATATCTGTTTCCATACTAGAGTAAGAATTCTTTCTGTAGTTTATATTTTTGCTGTTTTGGGTGGCAGTTGTAATATGTTCATAAGATATATAGAGATATATATTTGTATGTATATATTCACACACACACATACACACACATATATATATATATATATATATATGCATACTATATATATGTAATTGCTTAGGATACTGATAATGATCATACTTTCTACCAAAATCTTTTGGATATAGTGAAGAAAAGGGAAAAAAAGAAATAAAGGAAAATGACCACAAAACCCTAACATTCCAGAGAATCCTAGTAATGCAGTCAAACCCATTATATTTCTGTTCTGATGCTCTCACTTTTTCTTCAAAAGCACTTGTTGGTTTCTACTGCTGCCACAAAGGATGCTGTAGCAATGCACAGCTTTATGTGCAATTTCCAAAACCCTGGCACCCAGCAAATGACAGGGGAGCAAAAGTTCTTTCATCCTCTTTCCCACAGAAGTCATAATCTACTTCCAAAACATCGTTAAGGATGGCAGTCATCACGATTGCTGAGCAAAAGGTGTCTGTTTACTGTGTATTTAAAAAACAAGCACAACCTGGCACTAATGACTAATTATTTATGTTTGCTTTCTCTGTAAAGTGAGGTGCTCTTTCCTTTTTCTCCCATACTAGCTTTTCTTAAATGCATTATCACCCTGGAGAGCACGTGCCTTGTAAAAGTACTAAATGCTATTTGAATGTCTGAATGGGGGAGGCAGTGTTTGTCTTGGGAGTCCCTGTCTTCCCAGCTGCCTTTGACAGGGAGGATTAACAGACACCCCCTTTGCTCGGGAGAGGAGGGGCAGTGGGGTTTGGGGTAGGGGTGGCTGGGCTGCAGACCAGCCTTCACCTGGGGAAGGTCCCTTCACCACCACAGGTCAGGAGGAGGCAGAATCCCATTATGTTCAATGGCAAATGTGAGATGGTTTAAGCAGCCCTCCCCTCAATTAAATTGATGGCACAGTAACCTGGCATTGATTCCCTGGTGATAAGGGAGATGACCCCACTTAAGACTGTGGAGAAAAAAATGATAGGAGCAGAGACTGTAGTTCTCAGTCAGCATTATGCGTATAAATGGATGGTACACAGAATTTAAAGGGCTAGGTAACTCAAACTGGAAATAATCACTTCACTGAGACCTTCCCTGTTACAAAAACTCTTCAGAGTTGACTCGCTTTTAAGTAGCAATTTGAGATGGAGATGGAGATTTAAGAATCTTGGAGCATTTCTATTTAGAGCACCTATTGTGTAATCTTCACAGTCCCGTAGCGTAGAGAAAGGTTTGTGATAAAAAGAATTGGAAATTAAAAGGGATAATATCTGTGGCAGACAGTCTCAAGGGAATTCAGTATCTCTCAAGCAAGTATGATTCCAATATAAGCTCCTCAACTGAAAATGTTATTAGATACAAATAAGAGCTAATTTTTTACAGTTTATGTCTCTGGGAATATGAAATGGAAAACAGGTGAAGAGTCAAAATTAATTAGGAGAGAGGAGGAAGAGCTAAAATTTAAAATCTAAAATGCCAAGAATACCAGAGTGTTGTGGTCAAGACAGTGCTGTGAAGAGGAAGAGGTGGGATTACTGTAGCTGGTTAACCCTCATAGGTTTGGAAAACTTGGCTGTAATGTGCAAAGTTGTTTTCTTTACAGTGTTGGTTTAGGTATTCAGCTTGGGGTAGATTAAAAGTCCTTAGGAAAAAATTGTTCTGATTATTACTATGAAGGTATATTATAAAGGTGGATTTGTTATCTAAGCACCATACAACCATGTAATAGCTCCTTGAATGTTTGGGTGAAGTCTGATAAAGCCATGGAGGAAGCAGCTCCTGTAAGAAAATTGTTCCCTGGTTTCTAAATTACAGGTTAGCTGTTATATAAAGTGCTGCTTAGAGTGATTGCTATTTGAAAAGGAACTGTTTATCTGTAGTCACATGGAGCAACAACTGATAAAAATCCTAGAGAAAATCTCATAGAGTGAAGCAAAAAAATTTTCCTGTGGTGTAAGGAACCAATTTTGTGCTAATCTGAACTTGGACAATATTGCTATGTAATACTAGAGGATACTTTTCTTTTTTCTTCATAGCTTTTATTAAGGAAAAATAAATTGTTAACTTTTATGGTGCCTCAGAAGTCTTAACCAAGTATATGATACAGGCATGTCTACAGAAGTGCCTTTAGTCTAGTACATTTGAAAGGTGTGAACTTGTCTGTTCATCTCTGTGAGGTGTTAATTCAGATGCCCAATGATGATGGTTTAAATGTCAATATTGTTAACTGCTCTGTTATTCATGGGCATGAAAAGAGAGGGAAGATAGGCTCTTCTGCACAATTAACTGAACTGACATCTCTCTTTGGTTCCACAAAACTTAGCCATTGGAAGATAGTGCTGTCTCCTGTATTTTCTTTCCGCATTTCAGGAAGAGTGATGCATAAGCTACCTTGCAAGGGCCATCAGTGTATGTGATTTTCTGACAGGCATCATCCCTTAACAGCACCATTATCTACTTAGAGAAATACTTTAATTAGGTGACTTGCAAAATAAGCTCTGCCTATCTAGTGGGTTTGCAGAGAGACTTTGAGAAGCTGCTCTGTCCTCCCTTTTTAACATGGGTGCCAATTGCTAAAAAGGTGAAACCAAAAAAGAATACATTTAGAGTACATATTTTATTTCCTTCTGACTTTAGTTTATTTATGTCTTTTAAGTCCAATACATTTCTGGCTAAACACATAGAGGCTTGCCTCATTCTCTTGCCTAGGAACTTACCTCCCTGAGAGCACACGTTGTTGAGTACATGTAATTGGCCTCATCATTTAACTTTGAAAAGACAAGAATATTGCAAGTATGGCCTTTTTATATTGTTATAGAGAAGGTAAGTTTTTACTATAAGTCTTTTACTTTTCATTTTCTGTTTTCAAAAACTTCCACTGTCCAAGAGAGAATGTATGTTAAAGACAGCTGCTGCCGCTGCATCTCCTGCACAGATGAAAATGGCATAATTCCAAGGTTTTCAGTGTTGTATATAAAAGGAGAATAACTGTAGTGCACACAGAATATATCAGCTTAGGAGAATGTGACCATAATGAGGAAAGAAAATCAAAGAAGTCATGAAGTTCAAAGAGTGAAAACCATGTGCTAAATACTGGTGTTGGATGTCTTGCATTTTTTCATCTGCCACATTGCTTACAAGCTACCTGAAATGTGGGGCTCTGGAAGAATAATAATATTTGGAATGTTTTGTTTTGCTAGTACTGGTATAAGCAAGTAGGGGAAAGGAATATATGATGGTATTTTTAAAGCATTTGATGAAGTTAACAAACATTCGATGAAGTTTAATACCCCAGTATTAAGAGAGTCCTGCCATTAGGTAAAGATGTCCCAGTCTTGAATTACTGAATTGCCAACACGGCAATGACCCCATTCACTTTGGTCATTTGAGGTTTTCCCTCTTCTTTGAATATTCACTACCAGCAAGAATATAGAAGGCTAAATTGTTTTATTTTTCATTTAATAAATGAGGGAGAAATAATTACTGCTTATGATTATGGAGCATACCATGTGTTTAATATCTCTGTTTAGTGTTCAAACAACTTTTTAAAGTAATCTTCAGCTTTCAGAAGAACCTGTGTAGGTTAAAAATGATTGTTAACACAGTCTTCTGGCCTTCAATAAGCAAATATAGTTCTATCTCAAACATGCCTGCATTTGTGCTTCTTAAGAATACTTCCCTGTCACTGGCCAAAGCTATCTAAGTGAATGGATTAATGATAGCATATGTTTTTGTCATGCAGAATGTAGACAAGAATAAGGGAAGGTTTTGTATAAGTTTATTAAATTAGTTGATCTTTAACAAAGGTGACTTGGAAGGTGTAAGCTCCTAACAGTTGTGTTGGCTCAGCTGATGGTCTGTTCATATCATTAGGTTCTCAGTTTTGTTTGGTGTGATTGCACCTGTGATAGAGAAACTACTCTGAAAGGCAAGAAGGCACAGCCTTTGCCACAAGGAGTTTGCATTTAACAGACAGACAAATTAGGTTCCAAGATTAACCTGTGCCCATGTAACAGGTTAAAGCCCTTACAAATTAGTGCCCTGGACTGCTGCCAAAGCACACATGTGATTTGCTCTTGTGTACTTAAACTCCAGTAGCTAAGAATGGCAAAAAATCCTATTTGACTGTAGATGGTACTTTCAGTTATTGCCAGAGGAGATGACAGTGCTGCAAACATAGCCTAGCTGTTCCCCCATACCTCTTTTTAATCAAGAAATTCTATAGGTGAATGATAATAACGGAGGATAGCGCAAAATGCCAACTGTCTTGTCCATTTTGCACATGACAGTGGTGTCTGGTACAGTGGGGTTTCATTAGGAAGGACGGCCCTGTGCTCTGATACTTGTAGTGTGCAGGCTGGGGGCATCCACTCGTTAATGAAGCACTAAGACCAGCTCCACCATTCAGCGTAGCAGGGATGTAAAGGTATACAAGGCTTCTTGTGGAACGGAGAGCTAATCCTGGGTCGAGCCAGAACATGATTGGATGTTTTAATTTCTTTGCCTTGCAAATGAAGGAAATGAAAATATTAAACTAGAATGGCATGCTATTTTAATGCTATGCAATATATGAATGAAAGAAGTGTTTTCATGCATGGAAATAAAGGCCTTTTGTTCTGGTTGCTGTTGCACATTTATAGCTGTGGAAGCTTCTACCTCACTGAATTTATGTTCTGAGAAAGACTGGAATAGAGTAAACTCCGAATTTTTAGATTGAAGCCCTATAGCTGTAGAAATTGTTCCTTTCTTTTTGATAGATGTCACCACTATTCTTTGTCATCTGGTATATATTTATAATGTGATGTAGTGTGTGCTATAGTTAAGCACACCTGGCCTGCTGTTTTCAAGTGCCTCGAGACTTCCTATTAAAAGATTCTTCATTTGTTTTATTAATTTGGAATTAAGTTTTCTGGATTTTGATACCTGCTTTAATTTGAAAGATAGGTATCTGTTTTATAGACTTACTTTTGAGTATTTTTAAGCTGAGATGTTTGGATTCGTCCTTAAAACTGAAAATAAGTCTGAAACATGCTGGAAGTTTTGTAACTATCGAGCAAAATGCATATGGACAGTGCAATGGGTTGTGATTTCAAAGGTAATCATGCTTTTGGAGTTTCCTAAGCACTAGATACCTTTACAAGCTTTTTAATGTTATTTAATGTGCTTTCTGGTTTGTATTTGCACAGTAGGTGTTTGATAGTCATTACAGAGTAATAGGTTCTAATAGCAAATGATCAATTTTTGTGGGTATTCTCCATAGCAATTTTTTGGCACAGTCAGTATTTCTGTTGTTCTAACAGTGAATGTGTAAGGAATTGTGTCAAAAATGCTCAGCTGAAGGCCTTGTAGAGACAGGATATACCTTCAAGTACAGTGGAAAGGCTTAGTCCTCTGGGGTGATGGGGTTTCAGCACCACAGCACTGCTGGATCTTCGGGAAAGAAGTGTAAGCTGCTGCTGCTGTAATAAGAAATGTGATCACGCTGTCGTGATTGGTGAGGCTATAAGGACCAGACAGGGAGTGGTCCAGTACAGAAAATAGAGGATTTTTGATTCCATAGATTATGCCATAATCTTCAGTTGTGCTTTGTATTTCAAATTAATATTCTGTTTTCAAAATCTCACGTCTTAGCAGGACCCTGGAGTTGCATGCACTGCAGTGGTAAGTAGTCTTAAGGGCAGGAGGAATTTAGAGCCAACAGTGAGTTTAACTTCAGGCCAGCAAGGAAAAACCCATGCTAACAGAAAGGAGGGAGCTTGTTAGACACACAGGAATGGGAACAACCACTGAGTTACAATTAAAGTGCTGTTGGCTTGTTTAAGGATGGAGGCATCTGTCAACCAGTCTTCTGTTTGAAAGCTCTGAGAAATCATACAAAATAAACTGTCCCTCGTTAACTTGATTTGTGCTCTTTCTGTGAGAGATGTGTTTTCCTTGTTTGTGTGAGACAGAATGATCTGATTTTCCACTATGCATAGCTCGAATATTGTAAAATTGCATATCTGATTTAGGATAAAATAAACCTTTTCCAATTAATAAACCTGCGAATAGGTCAACTTCAAAGACAGCATCATAAAATACCCACAAGTGGCCATTAAATATTTATGGACCGAGCATTTGTTAGAATTATCAATGGGTATCATAGATTTGAAAGGCTGTATCCCCATGAATAAATGACGATATTAAGCATTTGTAACCACTTTACAATTAAGGATACTTTTAAACTAGACTTCTGGTGCTTTCTTTGTGGGTGTTAGAGTGTTGGAGCTGTACAGTGTGGTATTCCTGGTAGGGCAGTGTCAATACAGGAGTGTCATAAAAAGAAGGAAAAACAAACTAATGTCTTCTAGACAACAGAAAAAGAAATTAGTAGAGGTAATGAACGCTCAAGGGAGATAACAGCCTAGCTCCAACTAAAACATCAGGCACTTCTGTTATTTCTTTGAATTGTTTGGACTTCAAATCTTTAGACTTAAGTTTGGAGACAAGTTTTGGACATTTGTCTTTCTTTTAAGGCTATTATTTGTGGTGTAACTAGTGACCTAGGATGTCATAAAAATCAGGCGTGGAGTGGAAACAGCATAAACTAAAACCTGCATCTTCTAAAGCAAAGACCTGTTACGACCACAGCCTTTGAAGGGCTATGAAACTAAAGCTGATCTGAGCTTGTGTGGTTGCCAAAATTTGGTGTTATCCAAACCACAGAGCCTTATCCCTTGCCTCTTTTTGTCAAACATGACTCAGAAAGCTGTAAGGTATTTTAGATGAGCATGACATTAGTTTTTAGGATAAAAGGACTTTAGCCTCTGAATACATCAGTTAGCTCATCTTGTGGATGGCCAAGTGAGAAGCGTTTGGAATGCAGGTGAGGCAGAGTGTGGGAAAGGGGCACAAGAAAGAGCTCAAGTGCCTTGTGAAATGTCAGGCTTTCTGAAGGTGCTACCTTTGTAATCTCAGGTACCTCATATTTGCGAGTATGATTGCATTAGCAGCAATGCTGAGGAAAGATTGGATTGGCTTCAAATAAGACTCTTGTTGGGTTTGGAATAGGAAGTTCCACTTGAATATGAGGAAGAACTTTACTGTGCAGGTGACTGTGCACTGGAAGAGATTTCCCAAAGAGGTTGTGGAGTCTCCCACACTGGAGATATTCAAGAGCTGCCTGGATACAATCCTGTGCCACGTGCTGTAGGATGACCTTGCCTGAGCAGGGAGGTTGGACCAGATGATCCCACCGTGGTGTCTTCTAACATGACCCATCTGTGAATCAGTCTCCAAAATCTTGGTGTCTAGTGAACAGTAACTACGGACCTGTCCTCCTTGTTATAAAGCACCGTTCTGTCACTGTTGAAGAGGCATGTCTAGGTTTTAGGAAGCAGGGCATGTATGTGCTTCTAAGTATTTTCAACACTGTCTCTGTGTAATGGTACCACTTGTTTAAATGTTGGGCAGTGCCTGTATATGCATGTGTATATAT
The DNA here is from genome assembly GCA_018697195.1 of Certhia americana. Taxonomy (NCBI): domain Eukaryota; kingdom Metazoa; phylum Chordata; class Aves; order Passeriformes; family Certhiidae; genus Certhia; species Certhia americana. The sequence continues at coordinate 95,124,478 of CM031858.1, read as the reverse complement.
ACATATATGTGTGCGTATATATATGCGTATTTATGTAATAAATTAATATTAATTTTTATCATTTGAAATGATAAAAAATGATCAAATTTCCCCTCTCTTTTATAAACTAGGCAGTTTAACAAATTAACTATCTCCAAATTATTCTGATCCTTAAAAAATCCCCTTTTTTTTCTGGCTTAAAAAACAAATAGTTACTGTGTTGTCTTTGACATCCTCTGGAAAGAGCAGAAGTTTTAGGAAGGGGTGGTTTCTTTTTTATATTCGTTTAATCTCACATCTGAATTCTGAGATGCAGAAAGCTTAGTCACCTTCTTTTTATTTGGTGGTGTGCGTTTATTCTTTTTCATGATCACACTCTGGTTTTGGTGTTCTACTTAGGGATTTTATTTTTGTTTTATTTTCCCTCCTTATATTCTTCTTCAACAATGAACATTGTTGTAAACCATTTCTTTGTTTTGCCTGTTAATGGAGTATAAGCTCAGCATCGACTACAGATAGACTGTTTTAACTTCTAGTGGAACTGCCAAGCAGAGTTTATGTTGCTCTTATTACTGCTTCTACAAAGTGGTCTTTGGAAACAGTGGTGCAGGCTATCAGATATTTTATCAGTTCTGGAAAAAAATGCTAAGCCAAATGAATGCTGAAGAATGCAGTTAATATGGGGAAAAATATAAAAAAAATTTAAGTTTTTATCCCTTTAGAATATTTTGTGTTTAGTAAGGTTGTATAGTTAAAATAAGTTTCAATTTTAAACTGGCTGTGTCAAGGTTCTTGCATTTCTATAATAATAATAATAATTCTTGTTTGAATTTGAGTGGCTTTTTATAAATCAAGAATGTATAGCAAGGATTGTGTTAGAGAGCTTTGGCCTCTTTGCCCATAGGTGCAGAGATATAAAACTATTTCAGTGTTCTGTATCTGTTAGTAAAGTATCAGTAGTACAGCATTTTAACTGTAGCAATACCAACATATCAGTGAGGCTGAGACCTTTGCATTAGGGGCTGTACCAATGACATGGCGTCCTTTTAACCATAACACAGCAGGCTCACATGCTTTAAAAAGAGTAAAATCTTAGATGTATGGGAAAGTATGAAACTTGCTTTTCCTTTTGCAAAGGTGTTTAGCTCAATAAAAGCATGATTTGCATGTTGCCTTCTCTTCTGACTCAGTAGCCCCAGTGTGCCTGAACGATGTGCTCCATGTGCCATCCTAGCTGATAACCTGAATGACCTGACCCCTCCTGCCTGCTGATCCACCTGGGTGTGTGTTCAACGCAGATGCCTAGGGCTGCCTTCGGGGGGATGTCTAATTGCGAGTGTCTGTGTTTGTCTAAAGAGGGAAGTGTTTAAGAATTAACCAGATTGGGACATTTGAGGGAAGGGGGCTGGGTGAAAAAGACTTAATTTATAATCTTGTGCTATCTTCAAAAAGTCACCTGGTCAGTTTGGTTTCCTCTCTTCTAATGGCCTTTTATTTTATTTTTTTATTTCTTTTTTTTTTTTTTTTTTTTTTGTCCTGTCAATCTCTACAATTTCAGTAGTTTATTATGTGTTATTCCTTTAAAGGGAACCAAACAAAAAGACCCCCAACTCCTCCTACATTTTTTTAACTACTCCATATGTTTTTCTTATCCATTTCTAATTTTTAGAATTTTTATTTCTAATTCTTTGACATTGTAGCTTAACATTTTCAATCTGTTAAATATTTAAAATGAGTAATTTTGAAGTGCTTTGAATAATTAAACCAATTAAATTTTTAATTGATTTAATTTAAAACTTTATGTTTAGGTCAATCTAAACATTGAACCATTTCAAAAGTTAAACAAGATTAATTGTTTATTTAATCCAAAATTATGGTTATCAAATAAGATTCAGGATTGATTTTGTTTGCACTTTATTCTCCTCTTAGACTTTTAAAAGTTGAACTGCTAAAAATTATCAATTAAAAGATTTATTTGGGGTCACCCTATTTTTAATAAGATATAAGAAGGGTCATTTAATATCATAAAAAGTGATTTTATATTGTGGTTTTTAATTTTAAGGTGACTCATGTACATTATTAGCTTACTAAAAAAAACAAAGCCTGAAATACTGAAGTAATAGTAAGGTACAAAATGTAATAAGGCTGATGCTTTTCTTTCAAACTTAAGTGTTCAAAAATCTGAAGCATCATGGCAACAGTACATCACTCTAAGTTGCTTATGATTAAAAATTTAAGAGTTTTATTTTCTTTCCATTTAGGTTTTTTTCCTACTTAAAAAATAGATTTAATCCTTCTCAACTGCATAGCCTTATCTGTACCATTGTTTTACTTACTTTTTATTTTATACTCCTTTTATCTAGTGTATCTGAAACAAATATTCACATCAGAGAGTAAAAGTGCTTCCTGCTTGCCTTGACACACTTCCAGCATTTCTGCACAGGGTTTACACTAGGAAGTTGTAAGTTTTGGGACTTGCTGAGTTGAAACAAAATGGGGAGGAAACTGTTCCTTTGAATCAAAGTCAGAAAATATCTTGAAATTTAAGGAGGAAACATCTCTTTGGCTGAGAAAATGTGGTCTTCCATCATTAACCACATGGGATTTATGCTTGGTTAAAGACATAGTAATAAGAACAAAATTGGCACGGAGGAAAAGAGATCCATCCATGCCTTTTGAGGCCATGCAAAGCTTATGGCAGTTTGGAAAGATGCTCTTTAAAAAGCCCCCCCGCGGTCGTTTCTGCCTTCCCGACAAAGAGCCAGGAGTCTAGGATTTCCACTGCTTTTTTACAGTGTGCAAAGTCACGTCAGCCGTTCTCGGAGATTTTTGATGCGTGGATGTCTCCTGTCATCCCCAATCACGGCCGTACTCTTGAGCCAGGCCTATCGAAACTGAACTCTGCTGCTTTGCTGCAGGTCAGCTTTCATGGACAATTAGTGTTGTAACAGCACTTTGCTCGCAAGTTGTCGTGAGTGTTTATCATAAAGGCATCATCCCGGGGTGGATCAGCAGTGATCGGCCAGTCTCCTGCTTTCCGCAGCATCTCCCGCTCGCCTTTTCGTGGGTGCGGGTCAGGTGACAGCTCCGGCAGGCCTTCCTCTCGGCTGCCGCCTCGCCCGAGGCTCTCGGGGAGCGCCGCTTGCCTTGCCGGCTCTGCGCTGCCTGTCTTGCCCGCCGTCCCTCTCAGTGACTGTCAGCTGCCCCCGTTGCGGCGCGCTCTGACAAGAATGAAAAGAGCGATCTTCCCGCTGCTGGGCGCCGTGTCGCGATTGACACCTCGGACGTGCCTGACGCTGCCAGAGGTGCCTGGCTCCAGCAGTAGGCAGGAGGAAACCAGTAAATCTTCAAAGTCACTCCACTTACTGCGACTTGATTGTTCCCCCAACACCCCCCCCCCCCCCCCGCCCCCCCATCACCATGGAAACAAATACCTGACTTTTGTTATTTGTAGTTTTTACTTTGCACTCTTATCTCAAAAGCCCACATTATTTAGGGATCTTCCAAATGCGTTCCTGAACCGCCCTCTTCACTTAATGGGACACAAGCTTAGATGTGAGTAAAGCTACTTTCTTGCGGAACAGATATATTTTTCAATATTTTTTTATCCCTTGAAATATCTGTAAGCGTTTTTAAGAACAAGGCCAAATAGAAGTTTTCTGATGCTGCAGATAAGCAGTATTTTCATTTTATGGTTTCAAAAACCAGATGAGTCTACTGTCGTCTTGGCTCCTGTGAAAATGCAGGGAATGATGCTCTTTTCAGGGTTCCCAGAATTTGGTCCAGAATGATTTACCCACAAACAGGTGTCAAGGGAGGAAAAGAGTTGGTGTTTTATTGCTATGTCTTTATATACATGTGTAGCCCTTTGGCATTCTTCTTTAGTCTTATGTGTTAATAATTTTAGATTTTGATAGTAATTTAAAAAAAAAAAAAATTCTCTTTATCTGATGGTTTACTTGGCTAAATGGTACCTGCCTTGCAACTGCTTTACTGCACAATATTTTGTAAAATAGAATTTTACAATTCTCAGAGCACTGGCAGTGTGATATGGGCATGCAAGAAACCCAAAACTCATCTTCACTCCTCCATCAGAAAAATGCAATGTTTTCTTATCCCTGTAATATAGCCATTTGCAGTTCTCTTCTAACTGAAAAACCACAATTGATTAACATTCATCAAAACTCAAAAAATAGCAAGATGAAAGCTGTTTTGGTGCACAGTATACATATATGTCATATATGAAGTGCATGTGTTTGTGTATTTTTTTCAATTTTGCATAAATGATATAATTTCTTAGAAAAAAAATTCTCGGCATAGTTGTAAATAGGAAATAGAATTAATTTTTATTTCTTTGCTGTATTTCTTTTTTGTTTCAAATCTGGTTTTGTTATTCATGTGTGCAGAGGTGATTTTGATTCCTTGATCTGCTTGGATGTGACTTGTGTGAAGGGTGTGAGTATGAGAATACAAACCTGTGATCTGTGTATTCTTCTTTGTCTGAAGCTTCTGGCTTTTATCAGATGCTATATTGGCAGTTAATTTGAAATAGTGATACCTTTCCATTATGGCTGGTCGTTTTTGATCTGAAAACCAGCAAGTGGGCCTTGTTTCACTTTGGAAGCTATTATAGAATAAAATAGACATGTGCTAAGAAAGAAGATAATTCATTTCAGTTGTGGAGAACTGTAGGCATGATAAATGATTTTCCTGTGTAAAATTCCCCATTTCTGAGACAGTATTAGTTTTTACTTTAATTACCAGCTCCAGTAATGTTTCCTATCCATAACTGTCTACAAAATAGACTGTTGCTGAGCAGAGGGTATGGCCTGTTTACTCATCCATTGAAAAGAGTGCCTGAGTTCTACCAAGTCTTCCTTACTTGGTCTGAACTGCCTCATGGGAGAGTGTCCTTCATTTAAATATTTAAATATTAATGTTTCATTTTACAGTCAGAAAACTTCAATGTCATTTTAAGGATATGTAACTTAACTGAGGCATCAGTACCCATCACAGGAGTGGGTATTATATTTGTTTTTCACCCTAAGAGAACGCGTTTTAGAAAAATGCTACAGTGCTTCCATCTTGAGAAGTTTGACTTGTATCTTGTTTTCTTGTTGCAGAATAGCAGCAGCAACAAAAACAACAGAAAGAGGCTGTCAGGGTGGTTTTCTCAAAAATGGTTTAGCTGACATTAGCCACAAATGAGCAGAGCGACACTAACTACTAATTGATTACAGTAATTACGCAGTCTTTGGCTAGTTTGTATTGGCAAACTATATATACTCCTCACATAAATGTGAACTTGCAGAATGCACGGAAAAGGTCACTCTCATTTGCATGATAGGCTTCATTAGAATATGCTAAGGACAAGACCTAGTGTTTTATGACTTCAGGTGATGAATAGCTACCATATTACTCTGCTCGCTGAAAGCATGTTTCAGTCACCTTAATTTACATGCTGTTTTTTAACACCAAGAAAAATCTGTGGGCTGGTAGGAAACTAGCAACAGATAACAGTTTCATTTTATTATGGTTGCATTGCGGATTGTGTTTCATTTCGCTCTTTGTTCTAAGAAGGAACAGACATTATTTTCAATACTTTGTTTTGAGGAGGAAATTTTTTTGTGATGTGTGCATTTCTCTCAGCAATGGCTACTTTGACCCCAAACTACAGTTTTGTTGGCAAGGACAACAAAAAAATTTACCCCATAAATACAGATATTTTACAGTGAATTTTTCTTTTGAACATGGGGACTGAGGTAGGAAGGCAATTCACTAAATCTTTAAAACTGGACATTCCTTGTTTCACTATTTTTTCCAACAAGAATGGGAAATGCAGTATTTTACTTCCAAACTGACTTCAGTGTCTACATGCAATGAAAGAAAAATAATTCTAAAGCCTGAGACAAGAAATGTTTTTTGTAAAAAAAAAATAAAAAAAGTAAAGTATGCATTCAGAGTGATGGGAATCTTGTACCATATAGTAATTCTTTCATTCTAACTTCATTTCTCCTTACAAATCCTATTGTACAACAGGCAGTAAGATTTCTCCTGATATCATTATTTGTATGTTGTAACACACTGAAATATGACTCTAATGTTTCTAAAATGTAGCTTTTTAAAAAATTTCCTGCAACACAAAAGGTACTTCTTTGAATAAAATTGGGTAGAAAATTAAAAAAAAAAGTGGACAGTTTTATTATAAATTGCAGTTTTGTAATAAAATTGTACAATGAGCTTGCACAAGCTTTTTAAAATATCATTGCTGCCACAGAACAGGTCTGTAATTTATTTATTCAGGAATGTTAGAGGCATTTTTGATTTATTTGTTTTTAGAGAAGTTTTGTTAAGCAAGATAATGAGCAGAGCTGGTGTTAATCATTTACTATGCAACTCTGAAAAATGAAAATTTTGCATATCTTTAGCACTGTTGGGGAAAATAAATTCACTCATAATGCTAATGGTCTATTGGTATAATTTTTAAAAAATGTTATCTGTTACTCTGGAGAAATCCAATAGATTCATATGTTATGCTAAAAGCTAAACTAATCAATATATAATTTTGCATCCCTATGTACATATGTATTGAGTAATCAGAAGTATTTGTTAACTGTAAAGATGAAAAATGAATTTGGGGGTGGTCACTGCCATAGGTGCCTACATATTTGTTTATGAATAGTCCTTCAGGTGAACATATTCCTTGTGTATGCACGCAATACAAATAATAGAAAGTTTCCTTTTTAGAACAGGCTTTCAAGAATACTAAATGAGTTTGATCCTGTTCCAGGTGGCCGGGGGTTACAAGTATGGCACAAGTTGTCATGGCCTTTGCTAAATAATATTTATTTTAAGGATTTATTGTAACACTCTAACTAGTATAGGATTTAGTGTAACTAATTTAGAGAATTTAAAGATTAGATGCCCTTTAACTTGCCTGTGTTTATACAGCTCAGGATTGCGATGTGTTCTGTCTGGCATGTCGTCCTCTGATTTTTAGGATTAGTGTCTTCCATTTTTCAGTTTCCTGCTGAGCAACTACAGATGGATAAAACTGACTTTGGGTACCAGATTACCTGATTATCTGTCTCTCTCCTCTCTCTCTGTGTCTCTCTCTGTTTGTATCTTTTTTGTTTTGTTTTGTTTTTTAAATCAAGAGGTTCTCAGGAACAAACACATTACTTCCCAGGGAACTAATGGAGTTATGGAGTTAGTGACTTTGGCTTTTGGACCACGTGAAACTGTTAGCTTTATAAGTTGCTGGCAAGGTTGCTTTGGGACTTTGTTGTTTCAGAAAAGTGCTACAAATATTTTACCTGTTTCAGCATTTACCACAGAATTTAAGGATGGGGGAACAGCCATTTGTCAGGAACTTGAATAATAAATAAATTGAATGATCTATTAAAAACAAATGAAAGAAAGTGTGATCTGAGGAAGACAGGGGAAACTTAGTATGTTTTTTCCAGTTATGGTCTCTATTCTTCAGAAATGTTGCAAAGAATAGGAGCCTTTCTCTGCACTGTCAACAACCCAAGACATTTCTGAATGATGCATGAGTGCTGTCATTTGCCTATCAAGGAGAGATGAACCTCCAATTTAAGCACAAGTAGTCTGACTTACTCATGTGCTGGTGGACCATATACTGTTGGAACAAGCAGTTGAAATTTGAGGAGGGGGGACCATGACCTTTTCGACCTTCTTCTAAAGGAATGTGCTTAGTTTAACTAAGGTTTTCTGATATCTGGCATGGTGATAAAGAAAGGAGGGAAAAATGGTAGCCTATTCCTGAAACACGTTTTAGCATTTTAGCAGAAAAAGGCTTAGTGACTTCAGAAATATTCTGACACTGTATGCATGAACCTCCATCATTGAGCTTGATAATGAATTTGACTGTTTCTTTACTATGGGCTAAATTCCAGGCTGTGTTGTTACTCTGTACAGCACTCCATTGCTTGTCCTTGTTGTTCTGCTCTTTTATGCCAGAAAAAGAATGCAGTCTGACAGCTATCACTACAAGTGCCTGTGGACATCATATACAAGCCAAATGCTAGATGGTGATAAATATGTTATGATTAGACCTTGTTATCTAGATCATATGTACTGTAGTGAAACCTACACTTGTTTGCTCTCTTCTTGGGAGGAAGTAAGCTTGCATTAATTTAGGGATACATTAGAAACAATTTTTTTTTATTATTTTAAAATAATTTTAAAAATTAATATTTTTAGTTTAATTTGTCTTGTTGCTGGAGTGAAAAACATAATTTCTGAATGCTTTATGATACGATCTTTAGTGATGCATCTACAAAAAGTAAGAAGTGCTATGTTTGTGCTTACCAAAAGTGATAAGAAAAAGCAGAATCCTTTGGCAACTGCAAATGTAAGAGCTACAGATGTACATAGCAAAACATAAGAAGAATGCTGAAAAAGGGAATTCTATTTTAACCTGAAAAATCCTTGAAAGAATTTGCTTGTTTTCTTCTGTCTGTGATTGTCTGTTAGCCCTTCTTTCTCTTTGTCATGGAGTGTATGAAAAACAAGGGCAAAGATACTATGTTGATTATGTTGATCCCTTCTCTGTTCATGGTTATGTCCCGTAAGAGGGGAGAGTGAGGGGCAGACGTGTGCCATTTCTAAGCATCTCCAGCTGAGGGCATCCATGGAAAAGTTGATAGCATTGAGGAAAAACTGTTCTTGTCTGGCAGAGTTCTTGAGCAGTAAGGTCAGCCCTCCTGCAGGCAGGTTTCTCCACAGCACAGCTACTGGGGACATGGAAAAAATCCAGTTAGCTGAGTCTTCAGTGTGTCATGGTGTACTGGTGTACCAGCTTCACCCTTTGGCAACAATTGCTGCTTGTTCTGACCAACCCAGGGGTTAACTTGTGCTAGCATGGTGCTCCTCTTTTCCAGACTGGTAGAATTTATTAGGAAAATAGAAGCTTGGCTGTGAACCCTTGTGTAAGGACGGTTGTCACTCACACAACTTCATTTATGTCATGCCATGATGAAAGACACTGTGAGTTTGAAGGATCCTTTCAATTTGGCATATTCTGTGATTCTGTGATCAGTGACATTTTTTACTAACTTATACCCATCCTTCCTCTGTAATCCCTGATTAGAGGCAGAAATATTTGGTAATTACTTTGACTGGCCTTAAAATAAGTAAGTAAATGTACTCATAATTTTACAACAAATTTTCATCAAGGCTGTTTAAACACACCTTGAAAAATAGGATGTGTTTTTAGTTTAAGCAATGATAAATTCTGAAGGAGTTGTCAGTTAAAGTTAAGATTGGTGAAATTCTCTAATAGGTATTAAAGAAGGTAACTTCAATGCCAGGTAATATCTGTGTTCTGGAGTGTTGTGAAAGGGTTTTTCATACTTCTGTTTGCACTTGGGACTGCTCAGTTTTGATTTGTAAATTGCAAATACAATTTGTTGCATTGGTTTTAGTTTTGAGTGACTGTAACACAACTGTTGAAGGATCCATATTTGGAATGATGATACTTTCGTGATTGAATTAAGATAAAGGCTTGCAGTTGGTATGTCTGCACACCATCTTTTCCCCTTCTCCTCCTGAAAAAAAAACAAAAAACACAAAAATAGAAAAAAATAGAAAAAAATAGGAATCTGGTTATGTCTTCAGGCCTTCTATGCTGTAGCCCTAGTCAGAGTGCTTGAGATATATTTTGTACTCATATTTCCAAGTGAATTTCCTAGATGGATGTACAGGAGTTAAAGCATAATGAGATCTAAATAAAGGATATAACAGGATACTCTAGCACCCCACTGAATCCAGTCGCTTGGAGAAGTGAGAATTTCCTTCAGATGACATATAAAAATGGGATTTCTAGGAGAGTGTTTGGCCAGGGATATTGTAATTGATAGTAATTTCTTCCACATCTGTTGTCTTTTAACATCTCCTGGAGGTGCTTGTAGTATTGGATTCTTCCACAACTCTAGGCTTGTGTTAGCAGACAGGGCCAGGTAATGAACACAAAGACTACTTTAGATCTAGTTATACAAAATCTCTCCTTGTGAACCTAAGTATGTTGACGTTATCAGCAGACACATGTCCATTTTGTATTGCAGGAATGTGCAGGTTCAAAGAGGCAGAAAAGTGTGATAAGAAAACCTGGCATGAACAACCAGATTCCACTGATGCATGAACACAAACATACCAGCTCACAGATACACAAATATTCTGAGGTTAAAATAAAATAGTTTCTTGGCAGTTCTTATTCACACTTAATTGGCTAATTGCCCAGCCTGACACTGGCACTGGCAGCATTACACAGGTAATATTTTTTTAAAGGGTGAGCAGTTCCTCAACAATGCCTCCGATATCCTTCATACAGATATCTTTTTCTTTAACAGCAGGCATAGAAGTTAGTCATATTTTAGGATTGACATTTATTTCTATTCAGTGCTAGGAAAATATGTACATTGAAATCTTCTTTGTGTGCTTGGAGTAAGTAGAAAAGACAGAATATTTATGTTAAGCAAAATAATTTTATATGGCTATTCCTGTTTTTGTGGGATCCATTAGATGAGAAAAGAGGTATGGGGACTTTCCAACATGAGCATCCTGTATTGTGGAGATTTAAATAGAAAGTGCAAGTCATCAATGTTGGAAAGCAGTAGCATGACCAGCTGGTGATGGGTTAAGGAATCAGTTTATAGAAATTTATCGTTCAGGGGGCTGAATAGCTCAGGGGATTAGTAATTGGATACAAATCCCATCACCTCCGTACTGTCTGTTCGTGTGCAGTTCATCTTCATACTGACCACAACTTGTTATTGTCTGATAATTTTTTTATAACTTCTCTTTTAAGAACTTTGGCTCCTTTGTATTGAAGTGAAAGTCACCATCAGAAATGACACTAAGGTTTGTTGTCACATTGGAAAAATCACAATTGGGCATGGAAAATGAACTTTAAATAACAGTGACTAAATTTGAAATTGGTGGAAAATAGAGGGATGTTAAGAATTACAGACCAGTGAACTGTAAGTGCTGGGTAAATTGAAGTTATATTTTAGAATACAAGTCTAAAACACAGTTACAATTCCAAGGCAAACCAGAATTACAAAGGAAAAGTATTTCCAAATATTTATCTGTGTATGCAGGCTACCTTCTTGTAAGACAGGGAGCAAATCTAGTTTGTCTAGATAGATATGCATCCTTTAACAAATTCCTTTATAACAGGACAATAAATACCTAGCTAATTTTGTTTTGGAGAATTTTCTTTATGGATTAGTGACTGATAAAAGAAAAGCTTGAAACTTCTAAAATTATTAAGTGTGCCATATCACAAAGCATGCAATAGGCATACCACTGCTGACATACTTCTCCTTTTAAATAAAAAAAAAGGAATAAATCTCTCAGCTATTGTTATTTAATTACTGGCACCATTTAGGAAGTTATTCTGTTGAAACCTTTAATTGTTCTACTGGGGCAGTTTGTCCATTTCGTAAGATCTACCCTGCACTGGTCAAGCCGCATTTCTTATGTTTTATTTTTAAGGGTACGAAATGAGTCTTACAAATTATGCACTTGAAAAATACGTGATCTAGCCAAAAGACAGGAATTCCTTTTTCTTCTAAAAGCAATTTTCTCTTCTGTTGTTGGATTCTCTGAAGGATGTGGTCTATCTGTCACTGTGCTTCACAAGTAGTTCTCTTGAACTTGTGCAGAAGACAAGCGCTTTCAGAAATTGTAGTGGTAGAGAAATTTGCATTGTTTTCATTTGGGATTGCTCGTATGTCTTAAGCCCTCATTATGCAAAGTTCTGTGTCTTCTCGTGGTCTCTCTAATACTTCAGGACTGTCTGGGTGGTGCTCAGCTTTTGGCACAATAGAAATCTTTGTTACATCATTAATTTCTTCTATCTCTTCAACTGCATTTTAGGTGAAACTTAAAAAGCACTCATATAGAAGGACATCTGTAAATGCTCTGAAATGCAGCAGACATAACCTGCGCTCAGTAACATTTTCAAGTTTTCCATTTTTTTAATGTAAAGCACAGTGTCTCTGCAGCACTGTCCCTTATCGAGAGGAGCTCAATTGCACTGTAACATATTACAGATTTTCAACTCCTGCTAGGTCAGTGGTTTCAAAAATATTATTTTAAAAACTCCTTGGTAAATTTTAAAACATTTCAGTAAAAGAAATAAAACTCCATCAGTTTCTTTTTGGAGGATTCTGGGAGCTGATAACTGCTGGAAATCATACTGTCTGTACAAAAAAAGACAGTTGCTTTTTATTTTTAGGTGGAATTTTTAAGTGAAACTAAATGAAGTTTAATGGCTTATAACATTGCATGAATTTGTCAAAACTGATCAGCTGGATTGCTACACAATGAATACTGAAAATGTTCTGGTTTTTAGGCTTATAATAGCCTACAGCCATTCAAAAGTCAAAATGTTATTTGATGATTTCAGAATGTTAATGAAATTATTATTAATAGCACATATATTAATCTTAATGATATATGTAAATATGGGCAAATGTAAAGCTCTGTTGACACCAAAATAATTATTCTGCTGCTGAAAGTAAACCTGGGGTTAAATTTCAGTGATCATGCATAAAACAGTTTGCTCCAAATGCATCAATAAAAGAATTTCTGATGAAGTTTAAAATTGTATACAGGCTCAGGAGATTCAGGATGTTTGTTAGTACAAGAAATTGAAAAGGAAAGAATGATTCTATTTGCTTGTAAATTAGCAGAAAATAGTAACAGACTGTTCAGATTAAGAAAAAAAGATGTAAAAGGCTTTGCTTTGTTGTTATCTTGATTTCAGAAAATATCATATCTAATAGAGGTTTAAGTGAGGGGTTTTTTTAGGTGAGAGGGAAGTAACATGTATCATTCTCCACTGTGAATTCATTTGCTTAATAATTTGGTTTGACTGGCTTAACTTTTGTTTCTGTGCTTTTTGCTCTTTTAAGTCAAAATGGTCCTTCTCTTGCAATATACATGAAATTATTTTTTTTCCCTATTTGATGATGTTAATCAAGCTGTAATATGGTTTTCATACTTGCTTTATTTTTTTTTAGGAAGGCAACAGGGTCATGTTGATTGAATGCATGTAGAGGTTTCTTGTCTGTAGTTATGTGCAGTAAACAGCATGACACATTTTTTATTGTAATATCTATCTTTGAAAAGCTAAATGTTGGTAGCAGGATATGATCTCGCTATATTGCAGTGTGAGAAGAAAGGAGTGAACTTGGTTGTAAAGGAGGATTTCATGGCATTTTACCTGTTGAGGGCCCTGTAGAGCCAGAAGTATAGTGACTTGCCTAAGTGACAGGCAGTAGCAGCCGTGGTGTCACTGTGTATTATCACCTCATGCTAGCTGGAAGCACTCCCTGAAGCCGATCTAGGTTGTATAGTCCTAGATGAGGTCTTCATGGGTGCTGACCATAAAAAGTTCATCAAAGTAATGAGGCGAGGCGAGAGCTTGGCGCTCATGGGCAGAGCTCAGCACCAAGGAGTGTGAACCGGCTCCAGCTGTGACAATAAAACAGCAGGTGGCTGCTGTCATTAGGGGTGGCAGATGAGGCAGGGGACTAACATTCAGCCCACAAAACTCTCATTTGTTAGCCATCGCCACTGTACCATGCAAAATAGCTTCCATCTCAGTCAATTTTACTTTGCAAAATATTACGCAGTCGCCATAAGAAAATTAGAGCCTTGGGTTTACAGGTTCCGTGAATCTTATAATCAGAAAACTCAGTGCTCTCAGGTTATGTGGAAAATTGGACTTTTTTCTCCCCTGAACAGTTTGAGGATCTTTACAGTAATTTTATAATAGGTTGTTTCCACCCCAGCATGTGTTTATCAGTTAATATTTTGGACTATTTTGTTTGTTACTCCTTTATAAAATCAATTCCATCCATCCATTCAGCTATGTTTGCAAATAACATTGCCTACTATTCACTATTATAAAAGTTTCACACTGATCAGACTATTTGTGTCTCTATGTCTGTCCAGCTACAGACATTTCATGTAATAAATAATGGGGTTTTTTTGAGGGGAGTTCTGCTAATCTGAGAAACAGAACAGCCCTTTAATTTTGGGGGTTTTTTGCTTGCTTATTTCCGTTAATATAAAATGTGAAAGCATTTTGTATATATTTAATCCTTTCAAAATATTTTTAAACTGCCTAAAATTTGAGGTCTTTCTCAGTTGTGAGCTGTCCTGGTGCATCTCATCCCTGCAGCAAGACCCGTGGGTGTCAGGGGTTAAACAGTGGGGAGTGTGTTGGCTCCCATGTAAGAGCCATTTTACTTGCATCCCATTACAAAGTTAAGCAGAGAATTGCATGTCAGTGGTTACATGCTCTGTTCCATAGCTGTAAGTGACCCCTGGGAAATACAGAGAATTCAGGCGGTCATTTGGACATGTGTCACTTGTGAACATGTTTAGTTCTAGTGCTCTAACAGGAACCCATTCATGAAAATCAAAATGTGATGCAATACCTGTGTCACCTGTGATGTCCAGTTCCCCTCTTACTGAAAGTGGACCTGTGGAATCACATCATTTCATGCTGGCACTTGAGATGACGCTTTATGGGGCTGTGGTTGCAATGACAGCATAGATTAAAAGGATTAAAGGAAAAACCCTTTAATTGAAATTTAATTTCAGGAAGATACTCAAAAAATAATTTTTTTAGACATGGTTTATGTTTCTTTAAAGGACCAGGCTGACATTTTGTATATAAAACTGAAGTTCCCTAATTTTTCCTGTTAGCAATATTAACATTCTTTTTATTGCATCTTTTTGGATAGTTTGTAAATTCTTGTTTTTTAGATAGCATGCCTTAAGCTTTTGTTTGAAACTACATTGATTTCTCCTTCACTTCTTTGTTCATAGGTACACTCAGCATGTGTATGTAGGTTTATCCAGGCCCTTAAGATCAAAGATGTTTTTTTCTCTCAATTCCATTGGGCAACTATGTAGTTCCTATATCTCTCATGTTTGATTTGTGGCCAGAAATGGTCAGAGTTAATCTCAGATGCTGGCTGGAATTGGAGTAATCTTTGCCAGAGAACATCTTCTGCTGTGTCACAGATATCATCTTTATGACTGTACTGATTTGTCTGATCTGTATTCCTGTGGTTTTTCCAGACTGATGACAGTCTTCATACCAAGTGCATGGAACATCCTTACTGGACTGCAAGAATATGGGCTGATTTTCTCTGTGTGTATGTATGTGTGTGTTTGAGTGCATATGTGTGGGGTGTGGGTGTGGGTGTGTGTGCGTAAAACATTGTGGGGAGTTGAGTTTCTTTCTTTTTTACTTATAGAACTTTTTCCTGTAAGTTGCTAGGAATAATTACTGGGTTACTTATGGGTACTTTAAGAAAAACAAAAGAAGTGGCTGAGGTCAGGAGAGGAATGTAGCATCTGACTAAACTTCTTTTTCTCAGGGAATTTCTCTGGGAAGGGCAGAGGTGCCGTGAGAGCTGGACAGTGATGGGACAGGGCTGGGGCAGCTGCCAGCTCTCTGCTCATGACTTGGGCGCAGGACAGTTGGAGTTGCTGTTTCCCAAGGGAACTCGTTGCTGCTGCCTGAGGCAGCCCAGAGCTGTTTCTTCTCCCGTGAGGTGAGCCTTTGCTTGTAAGAACAGCCACTGAACTGGGACCTTATTAAGACCCACTTCACTAAAAGAAGGATCTATCTCCATCTGCTCGGGTGCCTGAGATCTTGAACTCGCCCGTCTCTGCCCTGTCCGGAGTCCTGGGATATTTTGCTCATTCCTGCCTGCCCAGCTTGCTGTTTCCGAGAGTCCTGCTGGGATCGGCTGTCCCAGGGTGGTTTGTGAAGCAAAGCCTCTCTCCCATCCCTTCCCGTCTGGGCAGAGCCGCCATCACCGCCTGCTGCCCGAGCCCGCGCCACAGCGCCCCCTGCAGCTGCGGGGGAGTCAGCGCACCTGCCCTGCCCGCCGGGAGCCCGCAGCGCCCCTGCCGGCCGTGCCCAGAACTGCACCCAGGGAAGCGCCTGCAATGGGAAGAGAACTGTCACTGGGTTCTCTTTGCTGTTAATGCCATCGTTGTTGCTGTTTGTTTGCCTTCTTATACACACTAGTCAAGAACTGCTACTCCTATCCTCATATCTTTTCCTGAGAGCCCCTTAATTTCAAAATTATAACAATTTGGAGGGAGGGAGTTTGCATTCTCCATTCCAAGGGAGGCTCCTGCCTTCCTTAGCATACACCTGTCTTTCAAATCAAGACAAACTTCCATCTAAATTCAGTGGGATTTCTTTTATTACTTCAGTAAGAGTTGTGTTTCAGGTGAGTACTCTTAATCCCTTCACTCCTGCCTTTGGATTTCTGAAGTGACTCCTCTGGCCATCAGAGGAAAACCTGAGAAACACCAGACTGTGCTTGGCAGCTTCAGTGATTCCCTTGCTAAGTATGTGACTGAAGTGATGAGAGGTGTTAGCATTTGCTTATGGGATAAATGGAGTAACACCATTGTTACACCCAGAATTCTTACTTGGATGGACTTGTGTGCTGCTCTTCATATCATCTGCGTCCTCTATGATCAGTGTCATAATCTGAGAGAGTTTTGTAGGTCAGTAATACTAGGATAGTGCATAACAGTCTGTCTGGTCTGCATATCATGATTTGCTCTGAGAGACTCTCTTACTGTCTTCGGTCAGTCTCCTTCTTCAGCGGTAAGAGAAATTTGTTGGAACACTCTTGGGAAGAGCTGGGAATGGCTGTAATGGGAGTATCTGGAGAGACTGAGATACCAGTTGAAAATGAAAGCTATGAGCTTTTACTTATGCTCAGGTACTAACAAAGATGCCTTTCAACAAAGAAAAATCAACCATTAATCAGACATGCTTATCAAGTGTTAGGTTGGCCTGATGACACAGTGTTAGGTAGTTTTTAGCCCCTGAGGTATCAATGATCAGGCCCAAGAGCCCTTGGACAAGAAAAGCGGGAACCATCCCTGTGCTTTAAACGTATTTATGGGGATACAAGTATTAGATGCATTTTTTGCAGATTGAAACCTATCTGATCCACATGATAGCTTTTTTATTTCTTTGTCTGGAGCCAGTCAGTTCTGATTTGACCAGCCTGTTTTTAAAGGTTCATGCATGTGGATTGTACTACTCATGGTTACAGATTAGGTCTTGCTGTCATAGATTTACTATTTTTATGCAGCTACTTTGGCAAAAAGATATTCTGAAGTATTTTGCTTTCTACCTGAAGTCAAACAGTCTTGTGGAAGGCCTGGATGTAAGGCAAAAAGGATGTGTTTTACAGCTGAGTTTAGGTCTAGGGAATAAACAAATCAAGCAGCACTTGCTTTTCTATGTCAAGCAAAGACCTAGGGCAACATTCTCACTACTCTCACAGATCAAGCGGACTGCAGAGTCTTCGCTCCAGCCACCATCTATCACCAGAAGCATTTCAAATTGTGGGGAAATTGTCAATAAAAATTGTGTATGTCTTCTGATTGTGTATGACTTCTGAGCAGTTCAGTCATCAGATAGTGACCAATTTATTCATCTCATTCCTTTCTTGGTACCTCTCAACTTTGCAAAAGACCACAGGCATTGTAGCTGCAGAATTGACTGAGTTATGTATGTGGCACTGCTACTGCAGGCCCTATGTGTTTTCTAGTCAACAAATCAACTATCTTTAGATTTGTTCTGATTTCCTTTAAGGACAGGCAACAGTAGATTCTTTTGATGAGGGGAATTTAATTCTCAAGATAGCTCTTTCTGTAGAAGCTCTGCATAAACCTAGTAATTCAGTCTGTATTGTGGTTTCTGAGCCATCAGGAAGAAGCTACATCAAAAGTGACTTTTCATTTAGGAATACCAAAATATTAAATATGTTTGTTCAGCTCTATCAATTCTACTTGTAAGTAGAAAGTCATTGGAATATCCTTATTTTGAGGTAGTCTTGTAGTCTGTTTCTTGCACTTTCAAAAGGGGCAGGCTTTGCTCCTTGGGATCACTAGGAAGGTCTTTACAAACTGTCCGCAGGAAGCCCAGTATTTCAAAACTACTCTCAGGACACAGAGATGTGGTTCACCTGACTCACCCAAAAGACTGAATCTACTCTGAAGAACTTCTGCCTTCAAATATTAGCCTGTTTACTGTGCTATTGCTTTCCAGTTGTTAAATGATGATCTATAGAACTGATGCCTACTGCATCAAATTCTTTATCTGAGCATGCTAGGAAATGGACTGGATCATGAGTAGGAAGAGCCAGTGTCTGAAGAAAGTGGAAAGAATGGTAAAGGGAGAAATCAGAGTTATGAGAATGTTGGATATGCAAGTCATGAAAAGATATGAGCTGTGTCTTGGTGACAAGGTTGGTAAAGCACTATTCTGGATCACAGTGCTTACAGATGTAAACATTCATTATGTTTAAAGCATTTTTGCAGCCTCATTTAGCATGGCAAGTGTTTTTTCTGGTGATGTCTTGGTTTTGGATGTTGGTATTAATCTCTTTTATATGCAAAGCATTCCCAACACCAAAACTAGGTTGCATTTCAGACATTAGGAAAAGAGGTTCTTCATTGTGGTAAACCAGAGAGGTTGATAGCAGCGCTAGAGAAAGCACATTGTGATTCTGTCTTTTTCTTTTTTTCTTTTTTTTTTAGTACTTTGTGCAGCTGTTAGATTACCAAACACCTGTTAGAGGTGACAGTTACAGATGCTCAATAACCAATGAAAATTAATAGAACATGTGATTCTTTAGCTTAGAAGTGATTTGGTAAGATGTGTTTAGAAATCTAATTACATACTGCTGCTGTCTACCATTATCATGTAACATTCATTAACTTCTTTGAATATTGAAACAAACATTTCTTGTAGTGGTACTAATTTTCTCATATATTTGTAGGTTGATTTTCTGATAGAGGGAACACCTGACTTTAAAGTTTTTTCCACTCTTTAGCTATTTTAAGTTTACTCTTTAAGCAAATAAAAGCAGAGTGAAATTTGTTTACTTACAGTTGACACTTGTAATTGTGTCTTTGAATATAGAAGTTCACAGTTCCACTCTTAAGTTTCTACTCACTTTATGTTAATAATAATTATCACTGGCTGGACATGGTCTATTCCTGCAGCTGTCATTGAAGGGTACTTTTTTTGTATTTAAAATAAAACACTACCATGCAACGCCTTCAAACCAAAAAAGTTCAGAATGCACCCTGAGCTAACTTGCAGGAAACCTTTTTGATTTCATTTACAAAATAGGTAACTTCAGGTGAGCCACACAAGTAAGTGAGCTACCTCATGGGGGAGGAAGTTATATAAATACTGGCAATGAATTCCTTTTTTTTCCCACAGTCCTTGCAATAACAGACCGAATTTCTGTCCTGGATGGTTTATAATATATGTCTCTTAAAAGTGCAATGGTGAGAAGGCTCAACAACTTCAGATGGCAAGATAAGCTTAAGTGGAACAGTAGAGGATGTTTTCTGTTTTATTTAGTTTGCTCTTTCTTTGTAACCAGGTCTCTTCTGCCAGAATTTGTAAGAAGAGATAATTGTGCCAGTTCCTACTACTTTATGACCATGGGACTAATAATTCTTTGCCATGTTTGGAATAGCAGATTGGTGGCAGAGAGCAACAAGAATATGTTGAGGGATGTCTCTCTCTTCTGGTTGATAGATGCAGGAATATGCAGGAACAACACAGTCGATTGATTGATTGATAGCGCGCAACTCATCCATAATGATCTGTCTGATACAGCAGTAAATTATTCTTGAGATTGATGCAGGTCATTGAACAGCACATTGACAATCCTGTTGTCTGTCATCCTGTTCAAAGCAAGGCAGCAACAGTAGCTGCTGTGATACCCAAGTCTGTCTTGGGTGCTAGCTGTGTGCAGGTGTTCAGATAATACAAGTTGTTGTCTTTATTTTTTGGGCAGCTTGGCTTCATTGCTAACTTGTTACAAGTAGCAGTAAAAAAGAGATGAGGAATTTTTACAAGAAAAGGTTGTAGTCATTGCATTGATGATTTCATAGTAACATAAAATCCGCTTGAAAATGATGGATTTTAAACTTCAGTAGCAAGACTTCTCCATGGAAAAGAAGCCAATAAATTAGTAAGACACATACCTGGTTGTTGCATGAAAAGTTGTAAAAAAAAAAAACAAAAAAAAAAAAAAACCAAAAAACAAAAACCCAAACAACACCCTAAAAACCACCCAAAATTGAAGCAGAAAGGCTGGTAGTTTTCAGAAATTCAAAAGTCATGTTGGTCTTTAGATTCCAAGAATTACCATGCTATCTTCCCATGATAATCTGGGTTCTTGTCTTGTTAGTGATGGCAAAGTTGTCTTCGTTTACCACTTTTGGTTTCTCTTTTCAAGAGGAAAAGGATTTTCCATTCTGCCAAGTTACACACACTTGAAGTTGTGGATGGATAGATATGTTTTGCTTCCCAGTTTAATTACCTGTGTTGGTGAGGGTGGAGCATCGAGCAGCCATATCCTTCTTTGACACATGGGGTCAGCAGGGAGTAGAAGGCAGCATGTCACAGCACTCCCAGCATCACAGGCAGCATCATCACACATGACTTGATAACCTTTTGAAATGTGATTGATTTTTTTTTTTTTTTAACTTAAAAAGAATCAACCATCTTCTTTATTTTGAAGTAATAATGCCTGCTTCATTTGGCGAGTAAATGAGTCTGGAGAAAACTCCATCTTTTCTATGCAGGGTTCTAGGATTTGACGTCCTGTCATAGAGGGCATGAAGTTTTTCAGTTATTTGGATGTTTTCTACATTAGCCTTCGCCCTGCCAGATATTTACTTGAACCTGACATCTTGTCACAAAGGGCATGAAGCCTTTCAGACTACTGGATATCTTCCACATCAGACTCTGCCCTGCCAGATACTTTCTTTTAAATTGGGTCCCTTGCGCACAGTCATGCAAGAGAGTTATCAGAGCCCCAGTCTGGATCCTTCAGAATTGGCAAACATCCACAAATGATGGAATTGAAGAAATTCTCAGGAATTTAGACTTTTGATGCATGGAAAGAAAAGCTTACCTATTCATAGAAAACGGTTGCTTTCTGAACAGTTCTGCATTTGCCTCTGTGCTCTTGTTCTTGAAGTTAACCTGATGAATATGAAATCCTGGTGGAGACATGAGATTTGGGTAGCAACTTTTGATATAATTTGGAGAATTTAAAAACTTAAGGTTTTTTCATTCATGGGCTCTGTTTGAATACTATTGGGGAATTTTTGAATTGTAGAAATTAAAGACGGTACTTCTGAGCTGCTTTAGGGGGTGAAGTTTAATTTCTTCTTATCTTCTACAAAGACAGGGAAGTTGAGTTCTGCTCACATCTCTAACTCATGGTTCAGAAGGTCACGAGACCTCTAGTTAC
The DNA here is from genome assembly GCA_018697195.1 of Certhia americana. Lineage (NCBI taxonomy): Eukaryota > Metazoa > Chordata > Aves > Passeriformes > Certhiidae > Certhia > Certhia americana. Next base: position 95,103,125 of record CM031858.1, on the reverse strand, counting down.
AAGACCTTTTAAAGATTTATTAATCAATAAAATACTACCACCAAGAATATTTGCGCTTTTAACCCAATAATCAGTTACTATGTTTTTTACATTTTGCTGCAGTGCAGACTTTCTTGAACAATCATCTAATGACACACTAACAGTATTAAAACTTAAAACTTACTACCTTTATAACTATTTCTGTATCTTAACCTATAAACGCTAAACTTTTTACTACCTAACATGTTTCTACATAAACTACAAATCTACATTTTCGCTTCTAATATTTACATTTGGAAGCTTTTTCTAAAGTCTCGAATCTAACCTTGTATTTAATTTTTAGCTTTGGCCTACAGGCCAAATATTTTGAGAGCTCTTTGTATTTTTAGATTCCAACAAAATACTTTTTGACTAAGTGCTGATTTGAATATGTGAAGTTCTACTTTTATGGCTAGAGCATGTGCAACTCAAGTGCATGCAAAAATCTGTAATTGCATTTAAAAGTTTTATTGAATATTCTGAAATACATGCACTTCTGGTATTTCTTGAGAAAATGCACTATTTCTTTCTCCTAGTGGTTGCTGCCCCTGTTGGCATGTGTCCATGTGAACCACACATTCGACTACAAACAGTTAGGGTCTCCAGTGTTTTTTGAGACACAGAAAGAGCAAGAATGCTTCATTAAGGTGGTAAGAACCATAGATTTCACACTGTTATTTACTTTCCTGAACGTATCTCAGTCCCCCTTCTTGGCATCATCTGTGAAGCTTGCCTTGATTTACTAGTTTTTTGCCTTGGGTGAAGATACAAGGACAGAAATTCAAGCACAGATCACAGAAAACAAATTCTGATGAGAACAGGATAATTTATTATTTCATTGTATTCTGTGATGATGTATAAAAGTTTGAGATCCTTTTTCTTATTATTCCTTGATGCTCTCAGATCTCCCAGCTGATTAATCCAAAATGATAAAACATTCTATCCTTTCTTATGTGCCTGAAACTTATGCTAAAACAAAGCACTAAATTCTTAGATTTGTTTATGGGTTTGATTTTGGGTTTTTTAAAAGGTTCTCAAGCAGCTTATAAAAACATCCTATATGCTTGGGTTATGCACTAGCTTACCTGTATTCCCAGAGTTAAATTTGTGTATAAAAAGGTTTTGGACAGTTTAAAGGAGATGTAAAGGATATTGAGAATTTTAATAAAGGCTAGATATTCATTGTTATTCTCTTGGACTTTTCTGCTGTCATTGAGCATTGTCGTCTGTAAGACAAATTCTCCAAGAGCAGTTGCAGAGAGCAATGTATCCACTGAGAAGTGATTTAAAATTGCTCTTCAGCTGCTCGATACCTTGTTTGTAGAGTCCCACAAAAATAAATTCCTGTGCTGGTCCTCTTCAACAGTTATGTGCAGTTAGAAAATGACTGGTCTGTCACCATGGCTTCAAGTGACTTTCTGGTAGAGGTAGGATGTATCTCCTTTCTTGGAACTAGGCCAAGGCTGAGCACTTGGTAAACATGCAGGAAATAACAGGTTTCATGGCTTTATGGCCTAGAATGCTTGTTTTGGTTTGTGTGCGTGTGTTGTGTGTTTGGTTCTGTTTTTGTTCTTTTTTTAGGCTTTTCACTAACCCAGTGATGTTCTTATTCAAAAGAAAAGAGCTATTATGTATTCAAAACATAATAAAATTTAGAATCTTTTGCCGTCTCAAAGCAAGATACTTCACAGAGAGCAGTTCTCTCCCCACAGAGAAAATAGAAAACAGACAATACAATGACAGATTATTCCTATTCCTTGGGTACTGTGATGATAAACATTGTACATGATGAAGAATTTGTATTACACTAGAATAAAAAGTGGAAGTAAAGATTGTCCAATATGTTTCTTTATTCCCAGAATTAGAACTCCCTTTGTTTGTTTTGTACTTTAAAATGTGCTTTTATAACTGAAGACAAGTCTATAGAGGCTCCTAAATCAGTTACAGACATTCTGAGAGAGAGTCCAAATACTATTTGAAGATTGCCATGGAATATGAATGGTCACGTTCTACAAACCACAACTCCTTTAAAAGGAAACCAGAATATTCTGCAAACTTATTTTGGGGAAGGTGCTCATGTATTTATGATTTAAAGTAATTTTTATTTATAGTTTGTGTGCAAAAAATTGTCTATAGGGAATGAAGATGCTGTTTTAAAGCTCTATGTAATTTTTCAGCTTGTCTTTAATTTATCCTCTAGTTTCAACATAGAGTGTATGACTGAGGATATTGCTGGTTTTGGAGCCAGAGTAGTTGAAAATTACTAAAAAAGTTAACCCAGCATAATGCTACTGCCAGCAAAAGAAATCCTGCCTTGTTCCACTTTAAGAGGAGGCTTCTAGTAGTCTTCCTATCAAATGAAGGGAACTCCCAGTGACCATGACTTGAATATGTAGGTAGACATTTCTACCTGTTGAGACGTGACCCATAGGAGGGGCAGCTGGTCTTTGACTTCTTGTCTTCATGTGGGTTGAGGATGAATTTGTTCAGATTAGAGTTTGTAAAACTGGTTCCAGTCCTCTAGTATGGACTGGTTTGCATGTATTTGAAACAGTAGAGTATTGCAATTACAGGTTTTTTCTACTCCCTTTTGATGTGCTTCTGAAATATACTTCCACTAGGATAAAAAACAAGAAAGGAGAAATTTGGTGAAGCCTGAATTGGTGCTTACCAATTACTGATGGAGATTCCTATTGATTTGAAGATACATCAGTGCAATATATCTTATAAGCATTCACTCAGTGAGTCTTTATAGGCGTCAGTCAAACTTCTCTTAAGATTAATTTAAAAGGTCAAGGCTAAGTCATGTCTATTCTAGCAGTAGCTTGGGAATAACTGATTTACCTCAGCAGAGGTAAATAGCATAGATAAACCCATTATTTTTTGACTACTAAACCGTTAATTACTTTGAAACCTTGAGTTACTGAATGTATGGAAAACATTTTTGTGTTTCTTTTGTAAAGCCAGCAAACACTGCTACCTGAAAATCCTTCGCAGGACTTAGTAAACAAAAGTTTCCACTTATCTCTCTTTGTAGGTTTGTTTGTTTGCTTGTTTGTTTGTTTGAATGGGTGGTCCTCAAACTCAGCATCCAAACAAGGCTGTTTACACTTTGCCTCTTGTTTTAATAATGCCTGTCTCTGTTGGTATTTTTTTTTTCTTAATCTTGTTCTCAATTTCTTATGAAAAGAGCAACTCTGCTTTATTTTTAAGGTCTGTTTCACTAAGGTGGGGAGCCGACCATGAGCTATGCAGAGTGTTCCAGACTTGCACTGAATTCAGCACTCCTCAAGTCTGAAGCCTTTGAGCCTTACATTAAAAGCTTAAAGTGTTAGCAGGTGCTGAGATGTGAACTGAGTCAGGGTTCATTTTATTTGTGCTATGCAATAGCAGCAAAATGGTTGCTAGAACATAGATGCAAGAGAGAGTAGGCAGAATGTGAGATTAATTGCTTCATGTTGTTACCAAGGCCTTTGTCTTTGATTTTGCAGAAAGGTATGTCTATTTGTACCCCCTGCAGTTGTGTGGTATATGAAACGGTCAGCCTTTGTTCGGAAGGTTTAACTAAATAGGCTCAGAAACCAAAAAAGTGCATCCCTGCAAATACTGTTTAGCTGGTTGGGATCTTTATATTCCATGCAAATAGCAAAATACCCCTTAACAACTCAGATTGCACATTGCCCTTTCGCAGTAATTTCACTGAGTTTTTCTTTTAGAGAAGGGGGAAAATGGAAGTTTGTAGCAGGAAATACAGGTATTACTAAATGAAAATATGTTTGGTTCCTTCAACAGCTGTGCGGAAATACTATTTCTGTTGAAGAGCAAGGGCAGTACATTTCGTATGCCTTATGTTTTTATCAGAACACATTTTTTTATTTTACTACAATTATTTTTCCTATATACGGTAATTTTGATGACACTTGCATAGTAATGATGGTAACAGTGTAATAGATTATTCACAGTTGTAATGGTTATGATGCCATACTAATAAGTTGGGTAGGGAAAAGTGTTTAGGATACTTTTAAAATGTATTTTTGTAAAAAATAAGGAAATTTATATCATTTAAATAAGACAGTATTATATTCTTACACCTTAAGGGATGCACAAGAGAGATTCTCTGTAATAATGTGCAAGTGCCCAAAGAAGATCAGACACGGAAAAGCTAAATTAACATATTGTAAAGGAAAAGTACTGTGTCTTTGCTTTTGTGGCTCTTATACCCCATAGTGCTGGTGTTTTACAGTCCTCCCATTGTCCATTACTGCAAACACGTCCAGATGAATTCAGCGTTTAATGTTAAAAATCTTATAACATGCCAGTTTGATTTGTAGCCCTTCATATCATGGAATGCTAATTAAAATCATATTTTTGCATATGTCATGCCTTTCATGTACATATGCAAATAGATTCTATTGCCTTTCAGCTATTAGTAATTAACTTTATGAAGGACAGCTGTAATACATAATTAACAAAAATGTTTGCAAGCCCTTTTCACACTGAAAGTTGCAGCAGTAAAATTTTTGCTTATCGAGAGAACCATTTTAGTTTAAAGCTTCAGTCTGATATCTAAATTGTTTGAAGCAGTCATATGACATAATTAAATTGATGTTATGGTCTTATCAGCAGAAGAATAGTACTTCATAGGCTTCTATCTGTTTCATTACATATATCACCAAAATTAAAGTAAATTATCTGTGTTTGGTTTGGTAGAAACATGATGCCAGGTAGTATGTATTTTGTTGCTGCTGTTGATGCTTTGAAGAATGTATTGCCAGTTTGAATAATATTCCCGCTCGTAGCCTATTCATGAACATGTGCTTCACTTTTTTCATCCTTTTTTTTTTTCACAAGGCTATAAAATAACTAAGGCTATTAATTTGTTTCTATGTGTAACTCTTTAAATAATTAATACAATGAAGTTTGACCAGACATGAGCAGTGATTAAAGCATCTTATTTTGCTGTTTTTTTTGTGTTTCTCATTAAAAACAATGGAACTACCTGTATGAAGAAAGGTTGCATTATTTAAGCCATTAGGCTTAAATAAATTCAAAAGTGGAACTAAAATTATATTACTTGATAACATCAGACAATGTTCTTTAGGTAAAATAGACAATATTATCAGTATAATGTTTGAGATGTTCTAATTTGCAAAGCAGAGCAGAAACTGGTTTTCCATTCTTTTAGCAATGATGTATGGTTGGGAATTGTAAGAGGAAAAGCCAAGGGACTGCAAAATGAGGGAAGCCTCTTGTTACAGAGTGGACTCCCAATCTAAGTCACATCCTAGCAGAGGAGGGATTTTTTAAGGTCTGCCTTGAATGAAATATGTTCAAGTGCATGCACAAAACAGAAAAAAAACACCTTACTAAAATGATCTTTCTCATTTGCTCTTTGTTTGACAGAGTGGCATTTGTCATGAAGAAGCATTTGAATACTCATTTACTGGGCAAACACGGAGTTGGCACTCCCAAAGAAAGGTAAACTGCTTTAAAATTCTTTTTCATTGTATCTTATACAGTATGTGGAGATCTTTTCTAGAATATTTAGCTTACCCACAATGAAGCCATCTGGATTTTTACCTCATCTCCAGGAGATACCCAACATGTTCAAGTTCTCTGATGTCTTGGTGCTTATGACATGCCTGTGGAAAGAAGTTCCATGTAAAAGGTGTAGGGTTTGCGCCTTTGGAGGCTTTTTTTTGACAGGTGATATTATTTTCTCAAAACTTTCATAGTTGTAAATATCCCTCTAGTACAAAATCAAATGTTTTGTTGTTTTTGGATTTTTTTCCTTTTTTGTTCTTTTGTTGCTGGTCTTGATGCTCATAAGTTTATAAAATTACTTTCTAAGAGGTCAAAGCCACAGAGGAATCAAAAAGAAAGTTTCCTCAAGTGTTCTTGGGCAGGAAGGGAGATTTGGCATTTTCATTATTTTTAACATGAATTAATTTATTTTTTCAATCTGTACACAGCTACTTATTCTCCAACTTTGTTCACAAGCAGGTTATTTTTTATGCGGTTTAAAATATAACTGTGTTTTACAAACTCAATGGCACTGTGTTTGCAGATAAACAGATCTTGCTTCAGATTTATTTGGCACATTGTGGCTTAGCTATTGCTATTTCATTGTATCTTTGGGCCAACTAGAAAATTGATGTGTTTTGGATAGCCAAAAGATGGCATATTCTCTTTCAGCCTGGGTAGATGGAAGTGTTCATTGCTGGATACTTGATGTTGGTTCAAGTATTACTGCCTTGTAACTCATTCTTCGGGAGTAGGCTTTCATAAATAAAGAGTATTTTCTGATTTTGATATGGAAAAAAGAGGAAAATAAGTGATAGGTGCAGTAGGAGAACACAGCAAAGCTCTTTCTGAGCCATGTTAATTTCTTGTTAAAGACAATAGAAATTGTCATTCCTCACAAGTTTGTCATGCTTATATCACAGAGGGGCCTAAGAGTAGGGTTTTAAATTAACACCCCAAATATGTCTTAGTTTGACTAATCACCAATTTAGGTGGTACTTCTATTTTTATGGAGATTTCCTGTACAAAGGGCTTAACCAGAATTTCCCTAACATGTGATTATTCAAGAGTTTTGAGATACTCTGTGCAATGTAAAATATACAATGATGCATTGAAAAAACAATTACAGTTTCATCAAAGCAGATATCATAATAAAGTTTATGTTGGTTATCTCTTGTCATAGCATAACAATTACAAAAGCTGTTTTGCTCTGGTGGCTTATTTTATAACTGGAAGCATTCAGTACCAATATATTCTTTTACAAGGGGGTACTTACTGTACAGTCATCATAAATACAACATAGAGATAACTTGCATTACCCTAGTGAATATGTGCACAATAAAGGATACATACAATAGATTTCCAAATATAGTATCTTAGCCTGAGAGACATATTTTTAGTGATGATCATCTTGAAATGAATTCCTAAGCAAGCAGTATGCTATAAACTAAGTCAGTTGTTGCTGGCTTTTCTTTGGGTGTTTTGTTCTGAAAGCCTCCTGGCTGTGGCAAATTTCCCCATTTCTTCCTGTATTCCTTCCAGGCTTTCTGTCTGGTTGGCTAGTAGGGCACAAGGAGGAGGAGGAGGAGGAGGAGGAGGAGGAGGAGGGTGGCAGGTTTGCAGGCCCTGGCTGCCCAAGGAGCAGGGGAGCCCTGCTGAGGCCTGCAGCTTCCCTGCCCTGCCGGCTGGCACAGCTGGGGAGGCTTTACCTGCAGCATAGGTGGGTGGAATTGGGGTGACTTCATGCCCTCTTCTTCTGCAATTTCTTCATCCATCTTTTGAGTATTTCTTTTCCACAGTACTTTCTCAGGTGGCACTTGAGCTTAATGTAGAGCAGCATGAAACAGTAGTGGCAGAGCTACAACAACAATATAAATTTCCAGTAGCAGTCCCTTGCTGGGGATGGGGGATGTTTAAACCACGTGAACTACTGCAGTAAATACCAAACCACTGTTGCTTTCTTTTCCACCTTTCCTCTCCTATTATGAGAAAGTTTGATGCCTTTTAATGGCTTTAGGAACCAAAGAAATCCTTCTTCTGCGCGTTAAACCATCACTTTGGGCATAAACATATTATAAATTAAGTTACGTAGTTTTCTTACCTATGTAAAACATTAATGCCTTGATTATAATTTTGCAAGCTTGCTATTTTTTAATTTCTCTAGGACAATGTAATCAGTTTATTCTTTATGTTTTGAATTTGATTCTGCCCTCTGATACATTGCATATTATAGCAAATACTAATAGAAGCTAGCTAAATAGGCTGTGACAATTAAATTAATAATGCATTTTATTTGCAAGTGTTTAGTCTTCATGGTTTGACTGATATATGCAAAGATGGTAATTTATTAAAAGTAAATTCATGTAATTGTACTACAGAATTTGATGGACCAAAAAAAGTTGTCAGCATGACTATCATCAAAAACAGAAAATTGAAAAGAAGTTCAAAAGGGTGCTTGGAAAAAATAGTTATAACCCATACACCCCAAGAAATTGAGGCAAACTTCTTAGAATGGAATTGCTGGTGGTAAGCATTGAGATAGTTCTGAAAGGAAGAAAAAAAATATTTACAATTTAGTAATCGGTACTTAACTTGTGCACCTTGCTCTCTCTAGCTTTCCATCACCATTGGGGTTTTTTATGCACAAAAGGGAGGAGTTATGGAGGCTGTGGGGATGCATGGGCAGATACAGAAAATGAGTACAATTCATTATGAAATTTCTGCTAAAACCTCTTTTATTTAGGTTGTTTTCTTTTTTAAAAGACAAAATTGATTTAAGGGAAAATACTGTGCAGCTGAAAATCGTAAGTTTTTAAAAAATAAACTCGTAGTAAAATGTCTGCACATTTCAGACACAAAACCCCCTACTGTCTAGTCCATTATGATCATTACCATTTAATAGCTAACTCAAAAGTGGAATGTTTTAACAGAAAGAATTCCTCTAAGGTATATTTTCCTGTTATTGGAACTGTGATACTGATTTATGGTCAACTTGAATGTGTCTCAAAACTGGCATGTTATCTGCTAAGTCCAAGGCCAGTACATATTTGGTACTTCAGTGTCAGTAATCTTCATGGGACCTATAACTATATCTTATTGGCAGGATAAATCTTTGGCTACACCTTTATTGTGTCTAGGAGACATTGTGGTTGAGGACAAGGTGAATGCATCAGTAATGTTAATGGTGCCAAGTTCTAATTTCTGTTACATCATTACTTTACTTAGGTGTAAATTGTATCAGAACTCAGGACAAACAGATGTTGCACTATTAAGATATACACAGACACACACATAAAATATGAGCAAGAAAATAAAAATAAATTCACTAAGTCATTCATCAGTGAGATTGAATTCTGCCACTGTTAAGTACAACTGGATTTAGAAAATTTTTATATGAAAAATACACATAAATATTCTTTAAAGATTTTTTAGACACCATTAGTACTGTAAAATATACATTTTATGGTTTATTAGATATTATTTATAAAGATAGTTTCTTAATTAGAATTCTGTTAAATGCCTCTGTTTAAAAAATTCTTTTACTTAAGAAAAAGCAATAGAAAAGTCTTTAGAGTTGCTTAATTACCTCATCTTCCTTATGAATTTTAAATGATGAGTTGCCTCTGAAATAACTTTACATATGAGTAATCCCACTGAATAAAATAGACTCATCCATATATATAAAGATACTGGTAGCACAAACAGTCACCGAATTGGAATATCTGTTATAAAACAATTCCTGTAAAGGTCATTAAAATATATATTTGGTTTTGCAAGGTTCTGGTATTTTTCATGTGCTTTAAGAATGGGATCGTGGTTGCAGTGCTAGTAGCATCATATGAAGGTTGTATGATTTTCCAATGATCTTGATTGACTGAAAATTGTGCAGTGATTTCAACTTGAGAGCAAGAGCTATAGGTAAATATGTACTACTGTGTAATAACAACCTAAATTTGTTTGAGATGCTTTTTCAAATAATGTTGGAATATAACATTCTTCAAAAATGTTTGTATTTTTTACTCTTTGAAGTAAAAAGAGGAAATTCCTAGGTGCCAGTTGTTTCATGTGCTTGCACAAGCTCATCTGAATTTTTGAATATTAAATTCTACTAATATGTAAATATCATAAAATAGAAAAGACTGTAGGTATATCAGTGGAAGGGATTGTTGAGGTCTGAAAGAAAGTAGCCAGGAAAAATTAACTCAGAGTTGATGTTCTGTATATTATTTATGTACAAAAAAAACCTCTCTTGTAATCAACTGCTGTGTCCTGATATTTCCATTTTGAATGTAAAACTAGAAGTGCATCAAGTACATCAGTAGGACCCTCTTTTATTTAACTGAACTGTTAATTCTTCTTTGAAACATTTTTCTTTCTTTGAATAGAGAAATTTTTGAAAATAACTATTTGATATGCCTGTTCTGAGTAATGCTACCTCTACAAAGTAAAAAGGTCCAGTTTGATGTTACAGCAAATTTTGTAAACAAGTGGCAAAAGTCATAAAGTGATGTGCCATACGTCCATAGGGAAGGAAGTTGCTCCAGTCGTACATCCCAGATTTCTGCTTCTACTGCATAAGTCAACCATGCAGGCCAAGAGGGTAAGGGTTAGCATGTTATCATTTGGTGTATAACCTGCTCATGTTCTGAAGGAATGAGTTCTGTAGGTGGCTGTCTCACTGAAGGGTTTCCAGTTAGCGGCACTGGCAGTACATATGGATCCAGTGGACAAGAGACTACCTGTAGCACCGGAGGATGGTGTGCTGATTCTTGCCTTCTAGCTTTGTCATCACTTCTTACGGCTTCTTGCAAATGAGTTTGAGCTTTTCGACTGAAAGCCAACACTACTAGGTTATGAAAAGCTTTGCTTAATTGATTATTTCCTGCATTTTGCTTTAAAAGGGTCTTGGAGAGTTATACAATCATTCTTTGGAAAAGCCCTAAGGAAAGAAATGTAGCTTTTTCTTGACATATTTACTATTTGGAGGTTTGTGACGAGAGGATGTGTGTGTGTATAGGACTCAATTTTAGCAGTATTTGGGAGCTGAAGTTTTGCCTAAGATGCATGCTCACCTTTCCATGTTTTGGAGGCTTATTTGGGTTTTACAAGCAGTATTTCTCTTTGGTGTTCAGCTCTTGTCTGGTGCTATACTATGTCAGAGTGTAAAACAGCTCCCATAGGTACAGGCTCCATAGTCACTTGCTGCTTTTCTCTGTCTGTGGCTGACCGAGGAATGTAAGGAAGCCATTGGGGCTACCTGTGACTCCTTGGGTACTGGAAGTAGAAGATGTGTAGAAAATTCAGGCTTGTCTTTACAAGCATATGCATTTGCTTCACTGCAAAGAAATGAAGACTAGGCAGACATTTATACTTTTGAATAGTGTTATCACAAAGACAAATGATGACTTCAGCATCTTTTCAGAAAGAAAAATAACAAGTGAAGGACTGTAAAAGAATGAAGTTGTTTTGCTGCTATTCATTATTTGTTCTTCCTATTAGTTGATATGGTTAGAAAATAGGAGTGCCTAATGGGATTCATGCTGCCCGCAGTGAGCACCTTTGGCTAATTTTAAGCATCATAACAAGATATAAATAATGATCTCACATTCATAAACGATCAAGTACTGTCTAGAGCATAGGTTATTAGTTCCATCAGCAAGAGTATGCTAACATTGTGAATCTTTGGAAGACAGTGTGGGTAGTTGCTGAAAGTGCCAGCTTTATTTCACAATGGTTTGTTTCCAAGGAAAACACAGTTCCTTGTTGCATGCCATCAGCCAAAACGTTGTAAGCTGCAAAATGATTCCTCCCCTGTTGCACTCAGCTGAAAGTTAGTTGCATGTCCCCAGCTTGCTTCTTCCAATGTGTAAGGCAACTGTGTAGGCTAAGAGGGTAAGGATTAGAATGGCAGTATATCTCTAGATCCCTTTTTACCTGCATGGATCTGGTGGCAAGGGACCTCTCCAGACAATTCTGCAGTCTGTGTTACACTGCTTCGAGTGTTGTACACTGTGACATTTGTAGATGTGAAATGTTCCATGTCTTGGGCGATACCATGACTTCTAACTTTGATCAGTCTATATAATACAACACAAATATTTATAGAGAACACTGTAAAGGAAATGGAAGCATAATCTCTTGACCATGCTGCAATGAAATGCTTTCCATACATTCTGAAGAATCAAGAGGAGTATTTTGTAAACTTGGGAAGTGAAAACAGAAGTTCTGTGGCAAATGCTGTATATGACTGATGGTAGATAGTTGCTTTCTACTTTTTAGCCACACACTTCATAATTCTTGCATCAAGGTGATGCCATGAAGTCATGATTCCATCGTGACTACTTTTCTGCAGCCAAAGTAGCTGCATAATTATTAAGTACAAATGATTGTTTTTCAGGTTTACATAAGTTTCAGCGCCTCAAGGTGGAAAGAAGATGCTGGAGAAACATGTTCTGAAGTGATCAGTACCATGAACACAATTTTAAAATCACCTCCACACTGCTATAATGTTTAAGAAGAAAGTTGACTGAGATTTAAGTAATAGAAACATGGAGGTCTTCTTGTACTAAAAAGATAATCTTCTGCAATATGAGCCACAAGTGTGCTCTGTCCTGTTCTCTTGTGGGTATAGTCATAGGACAGCCCAGCGTAGAACTGGACTCAAAAAATCATCTGTTACAGCCTTTTTGGGGGAGGGGAACCTAGAGGAGATCATCTAGCACTCTGTCCAATCACATATTGAAAATTCTCAGTGGTGAGAGCTCTGTCACATCCCTGAGGAAGTTGTTCCATTCTTGCTATAATTTTTTTGTTGTTGTTGTTAATATAAAACTTTCCCCAGTGTAATTTTTACTTTTTGCCCCTTGTGTTCTCTGTGTGATTCTTTGTGAACAGAGAGCCTCTTTTCTCTTTGCAGCAGCCATTTAAGACCTGGAATACCATAATGAGGTCTCCCTCTTTTCTTCAAGATAGTGGAAGAATGCTGGCTGTTCTGGCTTGGGTTTTTGTTTTATACAGAAACTTTTGCTGCTGTCTATTGACAGTATATTTTGTAAGAAAAGAGTAACAGTAAGCATAGTGCAGCTTAAAACACCTTTTGATCCTGGAAGTTGATTTGAATGGCACTGTTCTATGTATAGGACAGTAGTAATTATGAGGCTTCATAAATCAGTTTGTTATAGATCGTTCCACCTTCTCTTGCTGTCACAGAATCTTAGAATGGCCTGAGTTAGAAGGGAACGTAAAGGCCATCTAGTTCCACCCCCCTGCCATGGGAAGGGGCACCTTCCACAATACCAGGTTCCTCAAAGCCCTATCCAACCCCTCTTTGAACTCTCTCAGGGATGGGACACCCACAGCTTCTCCAGGCAACTTGTTCCAGTGCCTCACCACCTTCTGAGTAAAGAATTTCCTCCTACCTTCTAATATAAATCTCTTCCTTAGTTTAAAACTGTTCCCTCTTGTCCTACCACTAACTGCCTGTGCAAAAAGTCACTGTCTACCTTTTTTATAAGCTCCCTTCAAGTACTTGCAGGACACAATGAGGTCAAAGCCATCATTACTCCAAGTTGAAAGACCCCAACTCTCTCAATCTGCTTTCATAGGAAGGGTGCTTTAGCCCTCTGATCATCCTCATGGCTCTTTGTATCATTCCAAGTTGAAACACAAGGTGATATTCTCTGATGCCTGATAAAGAGTTGGTCCTTTCAAACAAGTATCATGGAGTCACAGAATAGTTTAGATTTGAATAGAACTCTGAGATTTTTAAAGCTCAATCATTAACCCAGCACTGCTGTGTTCACCACTGACTCATTTCCCAATGTGCCACATCTACATGTTTTTTAAACACCTCCAGGAGTGGTGACTCTACCTCATCCCTGGGCAGCCTGTTAGCAGTGCTTGACAACCCTTCCAGTGAAGAATTGTTTTTCCTAGTATCCAACCTAAACCTCCCCTGGTTCA